>CM016487.1:22413682-23613682 GCA_002890555.2 Lagenaria siceraria
TAAAGGTTAAAAATACCATTTTGATTCTTGTTATTTTTTTATTTTAATTATCCAATTTTAATTCATATATTTTTAATAAATCTTAAATTTAATTCATATTACTAATTTATTATTGATTTTTTTTTTTAAAAAAATCTTTTTATTATGTAATAGTTACTATAAATTATGAAAACATATTTAATATTGTATTTACTTGCATGAGAAGTATTGTTATTATTTAACCAATTTTGATAGACTAAATTTAAATCAAGGGACTAAAATTGAAAATCCATTAACTAAAATTAAACAAACTTCAATATATAAAATTAAGAGAAATTACTATAAACAGAAAAAATATCAAACTATTTACAAATATAGAAAAATTTCATTGTCTATCAATGATAGACCGCGATAGAATTCTATAGCTTTCTATCGCGATAGAATTCTATCGCTTTCTATCACTTTCTATCGCGATCTATTAGTGATAGATTGTAAAAATTTTCTATATTTGTAAATAGTTTAGCTTATTTTTCTATATTTGAAAAGAGCTCTAAAATTAAATTAAAATGGAATTTTAACCTTTAAAAAATAAACTAAATGTGTTAGTCACATAAATATTATTATAATTATTAATAATAGAGGTTCCAAAATTAAGGGGAGAGAATTTTGGTCCATAAATATTAATTCCACACTATTGGAGGAACTTTCACATCTCAGGGGAATGCTTTAAGTTGAGATTCCCTATTCTATTTCACACTCTCTCTCTCACAGTCATATTCCATAAATTTAAAAATTAAAAATATATACAAATAATAATTTTTTAAAAAAAGAAAAAAAGAAAAAGGCCCTTATTTTCGTTGGCCCTTCTGTATAAGTTTGCGTGGAGCCGGAGTTTCATCTTCCAAAGGAAATTCTCCATCTTCCGAAGGTAATCTCATTCGTTGCTTCGATCTCCGTTCTTCCTGTCGATTGCGAATCTATATATACATATTCAGTGCCATCGTCGATTTGGTTTTCTCCTGATTCTGCCTTGATTTCATTGTTACTCTCTCGCGGTATCATCAGCAATACAAGCACGTATTAGATCTGCGTGGGTTTATGCTTCTTCTATTTTTCTTCCTTTTAATTTTATCATCAATTTTGTCTTGTTCGTTAGGAATCTGGCATCTTTTGTTCTTTTTATGAGATGGATGGAGAAGTTTTTTTGCGTGGATATGAGAGTAATAATTAGGGAAATCGGGCAAGTATTATGAGATTGTGCATAGTTGCTCTGGGATTTAATAACATTATGGCCAAAAGTTCACTGCTGGAGTTTGATATAGGGTTCATTGTCTTGGTTTCCCTGATCAATCTCGAGGCGTGGATCATCTAAACTTTTGTGGTTAAAGTTTGAACACAAGAACTTCTAATATGCTAGGATGGGCATGCAGGATTTAAAGATTTGGATGCTGGTTTTATGATATTTTCACGATGGAACCGTGATGCATCGTTAATTTCTTTAGTTTTCGCTTGCAGATTAATTGATTATTTCGACACAATGTCTGTCGTATGCTATCTTGCATATTCAATCTTTTTGAAGATTACTAATGTGTTAGTATCCATACGGTGCAGAATTTGAAAGTGACTTCTGAGAAGTTAGTGAGAATTTGGTGTTGGATTAAAGAGATAAAAGACCAAGAAACTATATTAAGCCTCTGAGGTCTTGGAATAATGACCGTTCCAGAAAGTGAAGAGGTGCTTAATATTCTTCTTTGCTGTTTTCTGGATTTTGAAGATCCTGCAAGTTTCTTCTTATATGGTTATAATTATTGTCAGTAAATGTTCTATTGGCACTATGCAGGTCGGTTTTAAGCGCATTGGGTTGTCAGCTAGTGATTATGATGCAAGTCTTCCTATCAAGAAAAGGAGATTTCCGGTAGTGCAGTTTCCACCGTCTCCATCTAACGATATATCTTCATTCCATTCAGATGGAAATTTATTGAAGTCTGACCGGCCATCTCCACCTAAAGATGTATCTTCTTTTAATCACAATGAAAATTTAATAAAGACTGAGCAGCCGATTCTATCTGTGACAATAGTTTCAAGTTCTAGTGCAGTCACAAGTTCTGGATTGTCGAACAAGAACCAGGACCGTGTTTCTGACGGGAACAAAGGAAAATCTGATACTGATTCATGTTGTGTGGATATGGTCCAGAGCGATACTGGAATGCCAGGAGTCAAGTTTCAGGAACCCAGTTTGGGAGAACATGCTTGTATTAATGATTATGTTGAATATGATGATAAATCCTTGGTAACTGAAGAACACACCGTTCATGCATCACCAGAGATCTGTGGGGGGTTGAAGTTATCCTTAACTAGCCTTGACCCGGATCCTCTTGCTGGTCACAAAGAGGAAGAAATTGATGTAAAAATGCCTGAAGAAAAGTGCAGCTCTCCAATTTGTCAAGTTGAAGGAGGAGCTGGAGTATCGGTAGGTTTGAAGGGACACATGGATCTGAAATTAGTTCCTGAAAATAGTGATTTGAATTTCCTGAAGCAGAATTCTACGGAACCTGTGCTGCTGTACTTTCCATTAAACAAGCGAGAAAGTAGCACCCAATGTGTCAAAGGTGACGTAGGGTCTGATTGTGATGGTTCTCTTTTGCAGTCAAACAGGGAAAAATGGGATCTAAATACCTCAATGGAGTCATGGAGGGGTTGTACTAGTGGTGATGCACCTGTAGTTCAGATATCAGCCACTCAGACAAATACGGCTAGTGAAACTTATGTTTGCTCATCTGAAATGGTTGGAAGTGTTAGTCCATGCGGAAAACAAACCCTTTTAGATAGTGAACATAAAGGCAACTCTATTTATGCATGCATACCATCAAAAGAGCATCTTCATTTAAGTCTCGATTCATCTTATCCGAAGCCTATGCTTGAAGAAGATCTTTATATTTCTGAATATGAATCAGATGCTAACTGGGATATAGCTGAGGCTGTTGATGATAATGACAATAATATAGAAGAAGACTATGAAGATGGGGAGGTCCGGGAAACAATGCAGGAAACTGAAGTAGAGGTCCACATATGTGAGAAAAGAGAAATTGAGCCTTTGATTCATGCTGGTTGTAATGATAAAAAGATAAATTCTGTTGGATTGCCCGATCATGATTTTTTTGCTTTAGGCCCTCTGGAACAGGAAACTAAACCAGAAACTCTGGATCATAGAAGTGAAGGCGATGTTCAGACTACAACTAAAAGTAAATCTTGTGAGCAAGAAAATGAAGATTTTTGTGTGAAAGAATTACATGCCGTAGAGAATACTATTAGTGAGAAGGCCGCAGGAAGAAGCCCATTGTCTCAATATGATAAAAAGGACAGCTTCGAGGGCCAGGACACTGCTGACAAAATCTTCGATGAGGAAATGATTCCTACATTTTCTCAGGGTGAGGTGGAGAATGGTGTCGCAGTAGATGTAGTGCAGAATAGGGATCTAACTTTGCCTACTGTAAAGGTGTCTGTAAACGGTGATGACGAGAAGGATATCAATGGAGGCACTAGAAATAGTCGGATAATTACTCTTAATCGAGCATCTACTGATTCAACTCCTCCTTGTAAGGCAAAATCTAGTTTTGTCAGGTCAGTTTTATCACATACGGATAGAGAGGTTGTATCCAACATGGCAGTTGAAGGAGCGAATGTGCAACTTCAAGAAAGGTGATTATTAGTTACTCGGTTTCTTATATTTGTTTTTCTTAAACTTGTTTTAACTCCTCCTATGTCTTTGCTTATATTGTCGCTATTTTCTTTTTCAGAGATGATGCGTACAGTAATATTACCAAGAAAATTTCAGTAGACAGACACCAGGATCAGTCACCATGGATGAATTTTAGTCATAGAAGAGGGAGAAATACCAATAGGTTGGACAACCGATCTGGGGAATGGGATTTTGGTCCCAACTTTTCTCCTGAAACATACAGTGACCAGCAGATAGACTACCATGTTCCCGGTCTTGATCAAAACCGATATAAGATTATACCTGATGGTCCATTTGGTAGTGCTACTCGTCGTGGTAGAGAATTGCTAGAGGACGAGGGACCTTTTTTTTTCCATGGACCCTCAAGGAGGAAGTCACCTGGAAGAAGACATGGGCCCAGTGTACGAGGTGGAAAAATGGTTAACAGAATGCCTAGAGATTTTAGTCCAGGTAGATGCATGGATGAAGGTGGCTCTTTTGATCGACAACATGGTGAAAAGTTCACCAGGAATTTTGCTGATGACACAGTGGATCCGATGTATCCACGACCTCAACCCCCATATGATGTAGACAGACCTTTCTTCCGGGAAAGAAGGAACTTCTCATTCCAAAGAAAAACTTTTCCCAGAATTGATTCTAAATCTCCACATGGTGAAAAGTTCACCAGGAATTTTGCTGATGACACAGTGGATCCGATGTATCCACGACCTCAACCCCCATATGATGTAGACAGACCTTTCTTCCGGGAAAGAAGGAACTTCTCATTCCAAAGAAAAACTTTTCCCAGATTTGATTCTAAATCTCCAGTAAGATCCCGAGCTCGATCTCCTAGCCAATGGTTCTCTTCTAAAAGATCTGATAGGTTTTGTGGACGTCCCGACATGACAAATCGAAGATCTCCAAATTATAGGACAGACAGGATGAGATCTCCTGATCAGCAGCGTCCTATGCGTGGGCATATGCCAGGCCGAAGACAAGGATTCCATTTCCTTTCACCATCTGCTGATGAGTTGAGGGATTTGGGTCCTGCACCCGACCATGGCCATATGAGG
This sequence comes from Lagenaria siceraria, assembly GCA_002890555.2. NCBI lineage: Eukaryota > Viridiplantae > Streptophyta > Magnoliopsida > Cucurbitales > Cucurbitaceae > Lagenaria > Lagenaria siceraria. The sequence goes on from CM016487.1 coordinate 22,418,453, forward strand.
TCTATTATCCCTAATAGGAATCAGACTGAAAGATTACCACTTAGAAACAGAAGTTATGATGCTATAGATCCTCGAGGAAGGATTGAGAACGACAAATTTTTTTATGGTCCGGTACATTCGGGTGGGTACAATGGTGGGGAACCGGATGACGATGAAAGAAGATTTAATGAGAGACATGAACCTCTTCATTCTTTTAAGCAGCACCCATTTGATGATTCTGATGGTGAGAGATTTCGAAACAATGGGGAGGATTGCTCTAGGCCTTTTAGATTTTGTGCGGAGAATGAGTCAAGAATTTCATGGAAGAGAAGGTAGATTTTTTGGTGAGAAAGTGTGAGATAAGGAATCCCTACCAAGGGAGAGGAGATTGCTTTAGACTAGGCCATTCTGTTAGTTTAACTTAGATGTTTTGTAGGTGATATTTTATGGTGCAAAGGGGGACATTTTTTTTTTGTTCTCCTTTGTTTTATTTCATAATTGCAATTGTAAAGAATTTCATTTTCTATGCAGAAGAGTATGCTTCTCAAGTGCTATTGTTACTTCAGACTGACTTTTGTTCTCTCTAAAACATTAGGATCTTTCTTATTATATTGGCAGGAAAATTCAGGTGAGAAGGGAAGTATATATATCAAGTGGGGTTGTTTCCCTTTCTAATCTCCACAAATGGTTGGCAATTCTTTTAAAAATTGTTATGAATTTTGTTCTTTTAATACAAATGTATTCACTGATTTACTGTTGAATTTGACAGTTATTTAAGAGCATGGAGAAGCACAAGGGGTGTGTCTAAGGTATTCTTTCCTTTGACCAAGTGATATTTCTTCTCTTCCATGCTATATCTAAAATTATTATTTGGTTGCATATGTGTTAAGTGAACTCTGCTTGTATATTTTAATTTTGGTTAAAATACTATTTTGGATCCACTACAAGGTTCGTTCCATTTTGTTCTATGTAGTTAGTTCGCTGTTCATTTATTTATTTTTTGTAAATCTGTATGAGCATATCCTTTATAATCACATCGGTCTTTTTATTTATAGAAATTAATATTATTATTTAACTAATTTCGATAAAAATCAGCTTTGAAGGAGGACTCCATTTAAGGTTTGTTAACTTTTTTTTTTTTTTTTGGGAATTCTATTGCAGATTTTTAATGAATAATGATAGAGGAGTTTCAAAAGCAATGGTACTGAATGAAGATGACAAACAGCTCTCTGAGATTCTCTCCTCTTTAGCTATAAATCTGATTTTCAGGCAGATTAGGAAATTTAATTCATTTGTGGCAGTTTTACACTTTTGATTATTGGTTTTTTTTTTTTTTTTTCCAATATTTATTTTTTTTTTTTTTTTTTGAAGTCCTAGAGGTTTAAATCTTCAAACCCTCCCTTGTTGTATTAATGATAATATAATTATTGTTATTAGTATTATTATTATTTTATGAGTTGAATTATAAATTTAGTCTCTAATCAATCCGTTTGTAAATTTTAAAAAATGTCTAATATGTTGTAAATTGCCAATAATATGTCTAATAAGTAATTCTAAAAGTGTATAATTAGCCTTTGAACGTTTAATTGTGTTTAATATGACTCTAATAAGCTCAACATTTTTAAAAATTAGTGAATCTATTGACACAAAATTGATATTGTGAGTAATAAACTAGAAATTTTCAATTTTGTATCTAATTGGTAAGATGGACCTACAAAATTGAAAGGTTAGGAAATATTATACACTAACTTGAAAGTTTATAACTAAACTTCGAATTTTAACCTATTTTGTTCTTAAAAAGTACTCGAGCCATTGCTTTTTCAATATTTGCAATGTTTATTTAGCAAAAAAATATATTTTTTTATGTATCTAAATAATTTTTTTATAAAGTATCACTCATTAAAATATTTTCAATTATAGTAAGTAAGATTGAAGTATTAAATATAAGAGCAATACTTAAGTGTATTCTAAGAAAATAGTAACATGTGTTATAAAAGATAAGATAAGATAAGAAGAATTTGTCATATGACAAAATATAATTGAATAATTTAGTGAGACTCACAAAAATGTGTGTAACTCGACATGAACTAAGTATGTTTCAATATATAAATAAGATTGAAGTATTAAATATAAGAGCAATATTTGAATATATTTCAAGATGCATCTATCTTTGTGGTCTCACTCTCAATCATACACTTAATAAAAATAGTAACATATTTTATAAAATTAGATAATCATAATTTACCGTATGACAAATTATGATTGAATAATTTAGTGGGACGCACAAAAATGTGTAGCTGAGTATGCACTTAGTATTTCTCCTAAATATAATTAGTACAACAAAACAATGGTAATGCTATCCATCATTGAGGGAGGTGAAAGGTTTTGATTGATTATTATAATTATACAACTGTTTTTTTTTAATAACAAAATTAAACAATTGTAACGAGATCCAAAGATCCCGTATTAAATTTTTAAAAAATCTTTTTTATTGATTTTCTATTTTTCGTCCAATGTTGTGGTTATAATTACATGGCCTATGGATGTTCTATCTTTTTAGTTGTAAATGGTTTTTCCCCATAAAAAAACGTAGTTTATTTATTTATTTTATTTAAATAGTGTAAAGTCTATGTTGGACTTCGCTGCCGTGTTTGATTGACTTTTGGTCTGCTACCACTGATATCTTCCAAGCTAACTTGTGTATGAAATTCTCGCACTTTGATACTTGAGTTAGTACAAGAAGTGATTAATTGAGTTGAGCATAAAAACAAGTAAGGTTAGATCTCTCCTTTAGAGATTACTTACGTCAGATCTCTCCTTTAGAGATTACTTACCTTCCCTTTGAGGTGGTCGAATAAGACTATTTTAAGTGTGATGGTAGGGGTGTCAAAGACGTTTCAAGTGCTCGAGGTTGCAGGGTGAGTCTGACTTTGGCTCATTTATTTCTCAATTGGTATATATTTACTGACTCGACTAGTTGGTCCAAACCCCGATGCATTGCCATTTTCCTTTAGGACACGTGACACGTGCTTCTCCATGCCCTTTCTCAGTATACTTTGGACCTTGTCTTGGCCAACTCCCAACAATATTATTAAGTTTTCATGTGATAAATAGTATATTATATGCATCAAAATTATTTAAGAGAGAACTTCAAACAAAATCTATCTTAATTGGTTAAAACGGGTTGGGAATGCGACCAAAGACCCCCATTAATTAGATAAGGGGAGGATAATAGGTATATAAGTGAGGACAACTATTTTCATTGGTATGAGGCATTTTGAAAATATTTGGAGAGTCGTGTCCCTAACAAAAACAAAGTTTATATTAATTGGTTAAAATAAAATAAAAACATTTTTTACCAAAAAAAAAGGTCTTTTATGTTTATAGATTTCAACCCAAATATGTTTTGCATACAATTTGAGTTTTGTTTCTATTTTTGGATTATGTGATCCAAGCAATGTAAATTATGAAAACAACATATTTATGTTTTTGTTTTATTCAAATTTTGAATTTTAAATTTTAAAATGCAGGATTATATTACATAAAGTTAAAAAAAATTTAGAATTATAGCAGGTAATGTAACATAAATTATATAATATTAAAAAAATAATATACAAAAAAATTAAATAAATTAATAATAATTTATTGTCAACTAATATTGATAATTATAACTAAGTTTATAATTTAGAAATATAGTATCAAATTACAAATTTAAAAATATGAAATACAAATTTGTTAATATCTTGTTTTTTAATTTTTATTTTCAGATTTTCTACTAAATAAGCTCTAAAAAATTAAAAAAAAAAATTAAAAAATTAAAAAGTGGTGTAATGGAGAATTAAAGTAACAAAATAAAAGAGAAGTTGCAATGAAATCGAGAGCAGAGGATTATTTCCACACAAACGCCCCGCGCCTGCTGCGTGCTTATATATATCAAATAATCAGCGTAACCGAAACTTTTGAATTATTCTGATTTGACATAATTACCCTTCCCATTTTCAAAAAAGCTCACAATAAACGAACCAACATATTATTTCCTCTTACTACTTCATTCTTTTTTCTTCCCACTTTTTTCCCTCCTTCAACTCCGCTGCTTCTCTCGCCGCCGCCGTCGCCGCCCACTTTTCGACTTCTACTCTTCTTCTCGCCGGCGCTTTTCTATCCTTTCTTCTTCGATTTTTTGAATTTTTAGCACACTGTGTTCTTGGAAATCCTTTTCTCTTCGGTATCTTACTGTTCTTCTCTTGGTAAGTCGCTGACTCTTGTTCTTATTTTGAAATTGACGACGAATCATGTATTTCGTGGTTATCTTACTGTTATTGATTGTTGAATTTTGTTAATTCAGTGAAGAGTAGTGGAGCGGATTGATTGATAATGAGATGTTGGTACTTTATTTTTAGTTTGAGGTGAAGGAAAGAATCGGAGTTGGAATTTGGTTTCCGTAAATTGCGCTGAGAATGAGATCATATCGGAAACTGAGGTTGGGGGGGACAGTATAATATAATCTTTTCCTGTTCATTTTTTTTTTTAGTATAAAACTTTGCTTCGTCTGAAGGCTGCTTGTTTTTTTTCCTTTTGACTGACCTCAGTACGTCATTAGCTTTACTTTTCTGTGTGAAAATTAATTGGTGGATGATGAGTGCCGATTATATGACATTTATGGGTTTTCTCCTTTGAATCATTAATTCTTGCAAATTCTTGCTGGTAGCTTGATGATGGTTGGCTAATTCATTGTATGTCTTTTTGGGTTTTCAGTCAATAGCTATTACATACAAACAGTACTTTTGGTATGTGGATTTCTGGCATTTTTTCAGCTTATTTTTTAACTTGCTATCGCCTTTTCTGTGGATGTAACTAAATAAATTACTAACTTAGTTCCTGTTTCCAATCATTTTTCTGGTAATTTGTTTTCGTTGTGGTTACGTCTATTCTACTTATACATACATCTTTAATTCTTTCGCATAATTTATGTACTGCATATGATGGATGCTTTGCTACTATGGTGTTTTGTATCCATTAAGTAAATTGTTTTTCATTTGTGGAAGGCTTGGAAGCGAAGAGCAGGGGACAATTGTCCATAGACTTCACCAGTTAAAGTAAATCCAGTGTAGAGTTCATAAAATGAAGAAATTGTTCTTTTTTAGATCTTCGGCACCTAGCAATGGCAGTACTGAAGTTTCTCCATCAAAAACAGAAAAACAAGATTTCACCGGTCAGCCATTTGAAGGTGGGTTGGACAATGTTGCATATAGTTATTACAAGAGCTTCTCTTCCAAATTATGAAAGAGTGAACCTGATATTCATGAACTAAATGCAGGTACTGGTCTTAGAAGAAGTCGCTCGCTGTCTTCAGCATCATTGCTTGATGGTGGGAAGCATAAGAGTTCTTCTGGGTCAAAGGATAAAATTCGAGCTCCATATGATAACTTCATTGGCATGTCAGATCAGCAATGTGAACGCTCAAACCGGTAATGCTTAAACAAATTATCTTTTAAGAACAAGATGAAAATTTGTTGCCTAGTGCTCTCCATAAAATTGGTGTTACATTCAAGTCATTTAATCCTTCTTGACCAAATGTTCAATGCTTAAAACTGATTAATCTGGCCTGTGGTATTTCTAGCTGCCAAACACCACCATTAAGAAGACAGTGTATGGAAAAGCAATTTGAGATGTCATATAATGATTATGGAGCTGTACCAGAGAGGCCTTGTTCTGCATCTGCTTCTTCATGCCGAAGTTATTGTGATTCATCAGGAAATTCTTCCACTTCCTCTAGTAATGTCTCAAGCAAAATCTTGGATCGATTTATCGATGATGGAGAGCAACAGGAAGAATCAAGCAAACCCCAAAAGAGTATTCCTCACAGAAATTACCCTGGACATGGTAGTGGGAGACGGCCCCCACGAGGTCGATGTACAGCACCCACTTCGCCAAAATATGTTGTTGATGAAAAGACAATGAGTCATCCGTTTGAAGAATTTCCAAGTTCAAATTATCACTTCTTTCCTGCAAAGTATGCTGAAAATGGATTGGGGCATGAATCTCCAAGGACCATAGCGAAGAATGTAATTGAGAGACTCTCCCAATCACATGGGATCCCCAAAACAAATCCAAAGGGATTTGACAATAGTATGCCGCCAATCACCGTAGGAGATATACTTGATAGATCCTCAGATGAACGTTATGGTTCCAATGTGAACGTGATTCCGCAGAAATTCTATTCAGTAAATGAACCTTCCGAAGCTATTAATAGAAATTATGTGGAGAGCTCTGGTTTATATAGACAGAACTTAAATCATAGTGAAGTGTTAAACCTTGTTGAAACTGAAGAGGATGTGGATGGGGAACTCAAGAGGAGAATCAAGGTGGCAAAGGAGAGAGTCATGTTGTTCAGAGAAGAACGTGACCGTGAAAGCTTTCTTCAACAGAGGACAGGAGTTTCAGGTTTGATTCAGACAATTAGACATATTACTGAGGAGAAAATGAGCTTAGCACTTGAGGTTTTAAGTCTTCTACAGTCCCAAATTACTGAAAGGGCCTCTGCAAAGGAAGAGCTGAAAGTGGCAAAGGAAATATTGGATTCTCAAACTAAGAAACTGGATAGAGAAAAGACTGAATTGCAGTCAGAACTGGAGAAAGAGCTTGACAGGAGGTCGAAGGACTGGTCATTAAAGCTAGAGAAGTACCAGTTGGAAGAACAAAGGCTTCGTGAAAGAGTACGGGAGCTAGCAGAACAGAATGTATCTCTACAAAGGGAAGTTTCTCTTCTTAATGAGAGGGACACAGAGAATAGAAGCATAATGTCAAATTCGGAGCAAAAAGTTAAGGACCTGACTGTAATGGTGGATAAATTACGTGATGAAAACCAACTTTTGATGCAAAATCTCTCCAACTTGCAGGATAAGTACAAGACTGCTAAAGAAGATAGAGAGTCCTTTAAGAGAACTTTTGAGGAGAAGGATAAGGAATGCAAGGAGTTGTATAAAGCGACGACAAGGTTTACAAGGACTTGCTGTGACCAGCAGAAAACAATCAATGGATTGCAGGAAAGGTTTGCTCATGAATTAGGGAAGAACACAGAAATTGAAAGGTTCGATAAGCATGTGGCAAAATTGCAGATGGAGCAGATAAGGTTAACTGAAGTAGAATTGGGATTGAGAAGGGAATTAGAATCTTGCAGGTTTGAAATTGATTCATTACGGCATGAGAATATAAACATATTCAACCGCTTAAAGCACAACGGGAGAGATAATAGTGCTTTAACCATCAAGCTGGATGAGGAAATGTTAGCACGTGTTGATTGTCTACAACATCAAGGGCTCACATTGTTAAATGAAGGCTCCCAGTTATGTGCAGAATTATTTGAGTTCATAAAAGAGAAAATTCATTGTCTTTCAGATAGTATGCAGGGGATGGAAGTGGTGAAGAACAACTTGGATGGGCTATATTTTATTGAATCTGAGATGAAAGTTCAAGGGTTGAAGCGGGGAATTGAAAGCTTAAAGCGGAGTTTAAAGATAGCATCTTCATTGTTGAATATGAAATCCAACCTAGCTGCTTTGGAAGTCCGTTCTCAGTGTGTAGATGCAGATGAGTCAAATCAATTAAATTGTGAAGCTACAGAGGTATTCTACTGACTTTAATACCAAGCAATCCCTAATCTCAATTTATTTTATTAAAATTTGTCTAGATTTATGAAGTTCGATAAGGAAATTTTATTTATTGTTTTTTCTCTCTTTTAGGATGTTGTAAAATCTGAGCTCAAAGCAGAGAGATTACTAACAAGTCTATTGAGAGAGAAGCTTTACTCTAAAGAGCTGGAAATTGAGCAGCTGCAAGCTGAAATTGCAATGGCAGCTCGAACAAACCACATTCTTCGATGCGAAGTGCAAAGTGCACAAGACAACATATCCTGCATTACACACAAGCTTAAGGATCAAGAACTTCAGGTAATTTCTTCATTTTTCATGCTCAAAACCTATAGTTAGTTAGACTTTTGGTTCCTGTAATGATTTCTTGATTTCATCCTGGGGTTTAACAATTCAAATATAAAGAAGTACTTTGTCGTTACAGATTATGAAAAGAGATGAGAATATGAACCGGCTACAAAACGACCTTGAAGAATCTAGTACAGAATTAGCAATCATTAGGGGAACTGTGCCAAAGATTTCTGAGGAGAGAGATATTATGTGGGACCAAGTGAAACAATACAGTGAAGAGAATATGTTACTTAACTCAGAGGTTAATCTATTGAAAAAGAAGATAGAAACTCTTGAGGAAGACATACTTCTAAGGGAAGGTCAGATTACAATCCTCAAAGACTCCCTGAGAAACAAAACTTTTGACCTTCTCGGCAATATCGAATCTACAGATGAATTTCTCATTCGATGATACCAAGAGGATCAGGCTTACCATTCATCAGATGATCTCACTGTTCATAGTCATATTTTGAAGGTGCTTTGCCTCTTGATTTTTTTTTTTTTTTTTCCTTCTGGCTCCTTTCTGATTTGAATCTTCTCCACCATTTTTCTTTTTCATTTTGTTTTGGTGATTTGAAGTGTAGAGCTTTAAAATGACAATCTGATGGGTTTTTGTTATCAGCAGAAAGGAGTTAGTTATAAATATATAGATTAGAGAATCATGGAGAAGATTCTGCCTGTAATTATATTTGGTAAGTAAGATAAGAACCAATCAAATGCTAACGGAAAAGATCACTGCCCCACTGGTCACAAACAAACAATCAAATTGGAAAGAAAATAATAATAATAATAAAGTAATTAATTAATTAATTAAAATTTGTTTTTTTTTTTTTTTTTTTTTTTTTTAGAATTTGGCTAAAATGAAAACTATGGAAAAGAAGCTGTAAGAAAACAAGCTTAGGTTAACTTTCAAAATTCAAATGATTATCCAATAGGATTTGGGTTTTAGGTAATCTGTTTAAAGTATAGTGCATCTTTAATTAAGCCTGTTCTCCCACTTGCTGACAAAAACATCAATCTCTCGTTTAAATAATAATAATAATAATAATAATCTGTTTAAGGTAAAGTGCATCTTTTAGCCTGTTCTCCCACTTGTTATCCCTCCCATTGAGGGCCCTAGTTCGGTTTATCAAAATTTCAACTAAATTTTTAATAACGAGTGGGCATAGTTTCCATTTCCATGAGAATCAAGATTTCATGTTTAATTGTCTCAAAATTAATTTTTTTCGAAAAATAAATATAAATAAACCTGTATTGTATTCATTAAACAAGTTAAAAATTTGCCAGACAAATTCTAACAGTCCCACCAAATAATTTATCCGCTAAATTACTCACCAAATAGACTTGATGGTAAATAACCAATTTCCAATCATTCATGCAGCAGATTAGCCATAAGCACCAACTTCACTCGCCAAGATTGTATTGTTCCCGTCATTCAACAACTTCGATGTGTGATAAAAAACATATATATATAATTGAAACATTAATTGATAGCTATAGATGAAAACTTTAAAATGATCTCGTAAGGAGGCAATGCATTTACGATATCGAGTACAAACACTATTTGAATGATCTCGTAAAGATTGACGAATGCTTCCTTTTTCATTCTCTTCTCACTCAAATACATTGAAAACTACAGCAGGGATTGAGAGTTTGTAAGAGGAATTAAAGAGGTCGATAGTAACAGAAAAAAGGCTGAAACAAAAACAAATTACATAATCTTCAACATCAACACTACTCTCGCTTTGATCATTGTGGATGGGTTAAGAAATACAGTACACGATTTCAATGTTACATATGTTCACCTCTGCTATCATCGTCATTGATACCATCTCCCCCATGTCTGCAACCACATCCACAATAATTTTGATTGTAAAACAGATAAATTTTATTTTAAATTGAGTCAAGGACAGAAAGTAGAGAAGTTAATTGAATGGAAATAAAGAAAACGAGAAAGGCAGTAAATTTTTTACTCCTGTGGGTGTTTGGCCCAAGGAGTTAAGAGATGGAGGAGTTAAGTCCACTTTTTGTTCAGTCCAAGACTTTGAGCGCCTCACATGATTAAAATACATCAATTTTATGTTTTATTAACTCCTTCCACAATGTGCTCCACGACTTCACAACTCTAATGCGTTGTTTAGAGATGAAATAATTTTCTTTTGTTCTAAAGAGGAGATTAATAGTGCTAAATGCCCTTTTGTATTGGTCACTTCCAAGGAACAAGGTGTTCCTTAAATGTCCTTTTGTCTTCCTCAGAAGGAAGACTTCTTTTTCAAAGGAGAAAACTCCAATAAGAGAACTGGCTAACTTCGTGTCCCTTTAGGTAAAATTACAAATTTGGTCCCAAATTCCGAGGTTTGTTTCTACCATTCAGGGTTATGCGTTGTGAACCCCCACCCACCACATTATCTACAAGCTCTGGAAAATCCTAAAGGATGTCAAATTCTAACTAACACCCTTGATGCCATTCATGGCTTTTCCAGCATGTGTTCACCCTAGTTGGTGGTGTTGTAAATAGAAATAAACGTTTTGTGGAGATGGAGTTTGGAACCTCGGAACTGAACTAAGGACGTAAGTTGGTGGATGTTGTATAGTAATTCTTACGAGGATAACCATATTTAAGTATATCCTTGCCATTCTTTTCTCAGGCTTTGGGTTTTTGTACTCCTCCATCTTAATGAAAGAGGTGTTTCAATCAAATAACCAGTGATATTTTAAATATTTTTGTATGGAAAAAAATGAGGGATTTTCTGAAGAAAGAGAAAGAAAGCATAAATACGCACACAATTAAACAGTCATAGTTTTCTTCAGAAAGGGAAAAAGAAATCACATATACGCACACACTAGAAGGTAATTCTTCACAATCAAAACATACCGCCAAGATGAGGTTAGGTTTCTAGCTTTTCGATCCAGTTGCAGGTTTTCCAATGCGGCTGAGGTTCTCATTACTTCTTCGGGAAGCTCATTGCCATCATATCTCCAACTGTATTCATCTTTTCGATAACCAGACATTGAAGACCCTACCCTCCTATCTGAAAGTTTAAATCATCACATGAACGGAGAAGAGGAAGCAGATAAGCATATAAGAAGTAGCTCCATAACTTACCAGATGCCTGCGAACCAGCACCGGGCCTGAAACAAATATACAACAAAGTTAAGGATGACAAAAAGAAAAGTAAAGCTATATTATTGGTTCAGGCATGTGTCTACCTTCCTAGTGGAGGTAAACCCCCTGCAACAGATGATGAAGGTCTCCTACTGTTTCGAGACTCGTGACTGGACATTGAATCAGATTCTGAAGTGGTTATTCTCCTCCCAGGACCCCTTGCTTGGGATAAATTCTGATTTTTTAAAGAAATGAACAAAAAGATCAAAAGGTTGCCAGCAGAAAACAAATAAAGAGAATGAATATAAATTTTGAAGGCCACAGTTAAGGTACCAGTGAAAAAAAAAAATACAAACATCTGTCTAACGCATTAATTGGTTTTCCATATTTTTATCGTCCACAGTTATTGACTTGTGATACCCAGTACAAGGGGAAGATATACACGAAATGTAGTTTGCAGTAGAACACTGAACAGACGTGTGTTTCAGAAAGATAACATCTCTAAAACCTAACGGGTATGTTATAAGAAATTCTGTTAATTAATAAAGCTAGTGGCTATATTGACGAGGGCAATAACAAACCGTCAAAGAACTAAAACAAAAACAGACAGTTAGATTAGTAAGCCCACATTTTAAAAGATGCAACCATTTTTATCATAGCAGAAGTTACTCTATCAAAGAGAATAAATGATTTCCAAAAAAGTTGCAACCTCACATCTCTCAACTGAAAACAAGTCAAATGGCAGTCTAAAAGCTATATAATATAAATAGATAATAAGGCAACCTAAAACAAAAAGACCAACATACCAAGCATACAAATTAAAACTATAACAATAATGATACTGCTGATATAATAGTAAGGAAATATACACGATGAACAATTCAAATTTAACATAAATATATCATGAGATCCAACCAACCTCAAACTTCAAGAATCCCTCAAGAACATCCAAGAGCAACGGTCCACTATCTCCATTTCTGTTAAGATCATATCCGTTTTTACTACTAAATTCCTTCAATTCAGATTTCCAAGAATCTTTTTGCTGCAGAATTAACAGACATTAGATTTCATACAACATATATATAAAGATATAAGGCTATATATAAGGGTTTAGGGTTGTGGGTCCCATCTTCTCTATCTTTTTTTTCTGAGAGGGGTGGGGTGTTGGAGGACTTTGTACACATAAAGGATAATGTGCTTGATTACCATATTGCACTCCGGGAGATAAACTTTTAGTGTGTGGTTTAGCTGAGCCCAATCTAAATATTCGCATATTAGAGCAGTAAGCAGCCTCCCTGCAATTATACCAAAATGTGGATGGATAGATTACTTAAGTTGAATCAGCACATAATAATAATAATAAGTTGTTAAGGAACCTAACTTTCATTAAGGAACAAAAATAATAAATAATAAAAAAAAAAAAAAAAAAAAAAACAGGTTATACAATGGCAACCAAAAAAACCAAGCCCCAAAACAGACCCAAACTAAAGAAAGGAGCTCCAATCAAGTACAATGAGACCTAAATAGTAATTACAAAAAGATTTTGATGTCCAAAGAGATTTTGATTGCCCGTCGCTTCTTAAAACATAGAACCTAAGTATATCAAAAATATAAAATAATCGAATCCACCCTTCACAGGAAATTTGTTCTTCTTAAATTTTGTAACTTCAATTATTTATAAAGCAACAGAAAGCACTTCAAAAATTCCATATACCAATAATTCTTAGGGCACACTTTTTCAAGGTGGATAACATAGATTATTTTTCATTTGATAATATTCAAGAGGGGAGAAAAATTTTTGTAATCGAACCTGATGGTGAAGCATGAAGCTGCTTTGCTCGATCATTGCAACTACCAAGTAAAGCAGGCGGCAATCCATCATCTTTCTCAATAACACGATCCTCTTCTTCAATTGCCTCGAATACACTAGCTCTAAGTTCAGCCTGGCATATAACCAAAAGAAAAAGAAAAGAAAAGGTGAGGGGAAAAAAGAAAGGAAGGAAGGGTGAACGATTTTTTATGAACATAATTAAATATTCCTTCAAAAGTAGTAAATACTAAAGACCCCTAACATCAGATCGATGCCAAAGATATCTTAAGAATAAATAATGGAGACACAACATAACACAAGAAGTAGATGCTTCTCAACCAGTCCAAGATCCAAGGGGATGATGATTCAGTTTATCCAAATAATTGCATTATAATTACAACCAGCTTAACACTAAAGAAAATAGAGAGACAGAGAAAGATTCAGTCTCCTCCGTCCTACGTCCTTCTAAATCTAAAAGTAGAAACAAAACCCTAGCCTTAACCTACCACATTCAGTCTCACCAACCAGCAACACAAGAACCCCAAAAAATCCAAGAAATTCAGTACAAAGAATAACAATGAAAGATCCGTATAGGCCAGAATAGAAGAAATTTGAAGGAAACAACAGCATAAAATACAAGAATGAGATGAAAAAGTAAAAAAAAAAAATTACACGGATCTTAGCGAGGACGCCCTTCTTCTCGAGAGTCCGAGTGACAAGGGTCTTCAAGTCCATCATTTCTCTGGTATAATCGTCCATGTTTGAGCAATCCTTCGGCCTTGGCTTTGCTGTGACGATTTTCCGGAGCTCTGCGTGAAGGCGCGTAATAACATCAACTACGGAGATGTGGGCATCAAAGGGAGCAAAAATGGAGGATGAAAGCAAAGCATAGCAAAGCAAAAGAGCGTCAAAAAATGAATCGTGAAATCGTGATCGTCACTGTTATCGGAGCTTGTGGGTGTGGGCTCCATTCAAGGCTGCAGTTTCCTTCACGTTTGCCTAACCTGGGCCGTTCTTCTTTCCTCCTTTGGGATGTGGGCCTCAGGCCCAATACTTCTAAAATTGACCTTCTTTCACGTTTACCTAATTGAGCTGTTCCTCTTTTCATCATTTGGATGTGAGCCTTAGGCCCAATACTTGTAAAATTGACCTTCCTTCACGTTTACCTAACTGGGCTGTTCCTCTTTCATCATTTGGATTTGGGCCTCAGGCCCAATACTTGTAAAATTGACCTTCCTTCACGTTTGCCATGTGGATATTTTAGCATTAATATCAGTTTTTAGTTTGAGAATTCTCCAAATTCATACATCTTCAAATTTTGATTTGAATTTTAAAATTTAATATTTCATCGAATTAGACTTCGAACGATCATAGTCAACTTTCAATTAAGTGTCCATTAGTTATTTCATTATTCTTAATCTCTCTCCTTCCTATGTCGTCCATGCAATGTCATAAATTTCATAAAAAGGCAATATGGGGTTGTTATGATAAGACTTGGAGAGGCTAAGTGTTCACACTAGATTTAATTTGTGACGCGTCGGAGTCCTCATATGCTTCCTGCATTCTCTACTACCTTGATTGATGGATTTTTAATAAAAGTTACTGTGTAACTAAATTTACAAATGCATTCTAATTATATTATATTATATAATTTAGCATTTGACCTATAGTCATTCGAAGGATTTCTAAGAATAATAAGAGGTTTATTACCTCGTTATTAGCATTAAGTCACATTTCTCACTTCGTTATTCGTGTCAACTCCTCCAATTACGCTCTACCTATAATAATTACCAACTTAACTCAACTATGTGCTCCAAAACGCCCCCTTAATCTTTACTTGTTAGGGCTATAATAATGGAAATAGTTAATTTTAAACATCAACTTAGAAGTAGCCATTTCAATTTGTAAAAATGGCTAAATGAAAAAATCAAAGATTTTTAACTAAAACAATGGGACCATAATACTCCTACTATTAGTTGAAACAGGAATATATTAAATAGTTAATTCAAACAAATTTAAAAGTATTAGTTTGGTTTAAATTGAAACTTGAAACTGAGTAAGTAATCAAATGATACAATGATATAAATAAAATAAAAGTTTGAAATTAAGTAGGTAATCAAAATAAAAATTAATAATTTGAAGGTTTAAATTTGTCCTTTTTATAATGTTTTATTTATATTATTTTAATAGCATGATGTATTTTAGCTATTAAGAGTTAATGTACAATGATAATTAATTAGTATAAATTAAAATTTAATATAAAGTTATTCTATTCAATCAATTTAATTTAAATTCTCTTATGCATAAATTAAAACATGCATGTAATATCAAATTAGTTAAATATATAACACGTATAATCTTTCATATTTTTCAATAGTTTTAGTTCCTAAAAATAAAATAAAATAAAACCATTTATTATTATAGACGAAGAAGGTATAAAATAAACATACAAATATACTTTAATTCAAGATTTTCCAACCTAAGTGAAAATAATTAAAACGCTGCACCCAAGGACATGCAAAATAGGGTAGTCAATAGACCTAATAATTTATACACTATCGTAGTTCCCCAACACACTCCCCCCCCAAATCAAATCCATTGGATTTCCAAACTTCCTTCCACCAAAAAAACTCATTCTCTTTCTTAAAAAAATAAAAACAAAAACAAAACAAATAATAATAATAATAATAATAATAATAATAATACGTTCACGAAGCTATATCTAAATTTTGTTATATCTGCTATTTTTTTTTCTTTGTATGGTATTATCTATTATTTTGAAGGTGTATGCTATATTTACAATTGTCTAAAAAATAATAATTAATTTTTTAGTGTCGAGCTAAGGGATCTATCGCGACGCCCCAACCAACGTTGGGGGAGGTTCATAAATTTTTTTCTATCACCACCATTTTCGTATGACGCCATTAATGGCGTCGGGAATACCTCCTTGTCTTGACGGAATTGAAAATAGTGTCGGAAAATAAGGTCTTTTTCCGACAAAAAAAAAAAATTGTAGTGAATGCAATGGCTTACTTTTGCTAGTTTCCAAAGACATTGAATTTGCATTATTTTCAACATTAGTATATAGTAGTAACGATAAACAAAATGTTGTTAGACAACTCACTTGAAATCACATAAATCTCACTAATTTAAATTAAGGTTATACTTACTGCTCCGTAATCAAAATTGCTGCAATTGTAATGAATTTTCTTTATTTCATAATTCACATAATATTGTTAATAGGTATTTTGGGATTATTTTTAAATGGGTCTCACTTTATATTAACATTGATTAATTACAAAATGTATATAATGTGGATTTATCCAACCCATTCCTATACCACAATCAATAAAAGTTGCAAAGTTGCAATGTAGATTCAAATGAAACTAGAATATCAACTACTTTTAAACCACGGCAAGTTTTATTTTCGTTCAATCTCGTATTAAAAAAGAAGAGAGAGAGGAAAAAAAAAACTATATTGATGTTGTTCGACGAGATTTCCTAAGAAATTTAATTCGTGGAATTTGAACTTTATATTTGTATTGATTTCAGTATAATATAGTGAATACAATCTCTAATACATAATCTTTTGATGTTTTCTCTCGAAAAGTAAACTTTACTCCTTGGGCTTGTTGATCTTCTTGAATGATCGGCCTCTGGCTTGTTTCTGACTTTAAGAGCTTTAAGGAGTTTTAGCCTCCTAAGTCTTCCGTCTTCAGGTCTTTAGAACTTTAGAGGTTAAGAACTTTGATCTTAATTTTTTTGGAACTTGAGAACTTCAATCTTCAGAACTTGTGAGTTTGGGAGTTTCGGTCTTCAGATCTTGAGAGCTTTAATCTTCAGTTATTTGGAACTTGAGAGCTTCAATCTTCAAAACTTGTGGGCTTGGGAGTTTTGATCTTCAGTTTTGGAACTTTATTAGAGCTTCAGTCTTCTATCTTGAGGTCGACTAGAGCTTTAGAGTCTTGAAATCTTCAGAGCTTTATTTTTCGAGTATTAAACACTTCGTTGCCAAATGCTTCCAACCCCTTTTAAATGAAGGAGAATGACCTCTATTTATAAAAGATTTCCATGAGTTTTAGGTGGGCTTAGGCTTGGGCCCAATATCTTCTTTGGCCCAAAATTTTACAATGGGCTTGAATTGTATTGGACTTTGGACCCGGATGATTTTAATTACTCGGCCCGATCCAATTTATAATTTTCACAATAGGCTCGGGCTTTCATTGTGATGACATGGTGAAATTTGGTTGGCCAAAATTTCTCATCCAACAAATGCGTCATTCTCTTTGAGGGCCGTTTGCTTCGCAGGCATCCTAGATTCGTATAGAGTGGGCATATGAATTATTGTGTTTGTTTTGCGGTATTGTAAGGTGCTTTGCCATCTAGAGATTCTCGGGCGTCCTAGGATGTCCAGACAAAGGGCATCTGGAGAGTTTTGGATGCCCTTCTGAAACATGGGTTTTCCAAATTCTCGAGTTGTGGGCATCCTCATTTTATATTTTTGTCCATCATTTTCATTTTATTTTACATATATATATTAATCTTTATTTGCATTATATAAATAAAATAAATACTATTAATCATATATATCATTTAAATTTTTTTGTTACGACCTAATTCTTATTACTTTTTAGCAAGATATTTAATTTTAAATTTAAATTAATATTTATTTTCTAAAAATTTAATTATGATATATTATTTTGTTAAAAAAAATATATGAAAATAATATAAATTGTATTAATTTAAAAAGAAATTTAAATTGATAAAAAAGAAATATATTATATGAATTCAAATCATATCAGATTAATTATAAAATAATAAATAGTCGTAAAGACATTATTGAAACATTATGTAAATTTAAGATATTTCAAATAGAAATTTTATGAAACAAACACAATCATCAAAATATTTCGCAAAAATATTCCTACAACACAAATATAATAATCTAAAAATGTCTAAACAACTATAATTTCAAAAATCTAACATTTCAACCTAGAATTGTGAGGAATTGGAAAGTTGGAACGAATATACTGTGAGATCTGGTAATGATATTTTTTTCAGATTCAAACAACTTTTTTGGAATTCGCAATAAATATATTCTAAAAAAAAATAAATCTCAAAATCTACACAGATTTGTAAACAAATAAAATAAAATAAAAATAAATAAATAATAAGTGCAATAGAATAGGAGATATACTCCTTGAAATCGGGAAGTGAAAGTGAAGTAAAAAATTGAAAACATATGGTGTGCATAAAAAATCGCGTAGAAATAGCAAATAGGGAAAGCAACTTGGCTTGTGGGGTTAACCATATATCTAATCTTAAAAATAATATATATTTTTTAGTTTTTTAAAAAATTTACTTACTGTGCATTTAGTGTAATTTTTTACGTGTTTAATTTTAAAAATGAGTTATTTTTTTTAAAAAAATTGAAATATTTGATAATCATTCTAAATGATTTTTGAAACGGTTTTAAAGTATATTTTAAACGATGTTTATCAAAAGAGTTTAAATAATAAGGTATGGTTCGAAAAATACATTTTTTTTCTTTAATTAATCTAAATGGGTCTTTAGATTACAATATTCACACTTAATCTCTTCTTCTTTTTTTTTTTCTTTTTTTTGGATGATGACGTTTTCAAAATATTTCAAATTTCAAATTCAAATCCTATTTTGGTTATTCGGGGAAGAAAATAATATATATAAATATATATATTTTTGTATTTTTCCTTTACTACTTTAGGACATGTTTGGGAGTGATTTTAAAATCGTTAAAATCACTTTTGTCATTTTTAAAATCACTAATAAACACACTTTAATCACTCAAAATTAATTTAATTTTCAATTTTACACTTTTAAATACAATTTTCAATCATCAAAATTAGTTTTTAAGGATTAAAAACATATTTCACGGTAATTTTAAAAATGACAAAAGCGATTTTAGCCATTTTAGAATCACTCCCAAACATGTCCTTAGTCTATTTTGTTTTATGTACTTCACATCCATTTTAGTCTTCGCATTGTTGTTGTATTTTTAACAAATAACAACTAGTTTTTTGTTATTATTTATCAAAACTCAATACGAATTTCTTACCTGTCAAAATAAGCATAGTTTAATTGTAATAAAATTTGTACTATTGACCTCAAGTCAAAAGATTCAAGTTTTCTTCTTAAAAAAAAAAAAAAAACTAATTTCTTACCTAATAAAAACCAATTAATACAATGCCATGATAACATTTCACTAATTTTATTGAGTTTAGTGTTGTGCAATTAAGATAGACATATCAAATAAATAAATGCTTCTTCTATTTGAAACCAACTTCATTAATTATGAATTTTTTTTTTTTGTTAGTTTGATCAATAAAATTAAATTAATCAAATAATGGAATCAAAGAGTGTGTGGCGTACAATTAAACAAACAACACTCAACACCCACGATGGATGCTCTTCCAATCAAATTTTTAAATAAACCGAATGCCTGATGTGAGTAGTTAATTCGTGAGCTACAATATTACAACTATCTTTAAATGATTTATAATAATTATTATCCAAATAAAAATAAATATTAATAATTTTTTTTTCAATCACTTTCAAAGGACCAAGGGTCTAAAAAAAAGTTATAAATCTAAGAACATAATTGAAACTTTCTTGAAAGTTCAAATGAATACGTATCAATATAATTTATCAAAACAACACGGTGTTTATTATAACTATTCTTTTAATTTTGAAATATTAAACATTTTCATTGGTACAATTGGAAAATTATTAAATCACTACCACGTCAAAAGGGTTCGATTTGTTTATTGTTTAGCATAATAGAATAAAGTGTAAAGGACAAGAAAATAGCGAATGATGGATGAAATGAGAGAATAAAGCACAAATCTTCATTTTATTTATTTATTTCTTTCTTTCTTTAATTCCACTAACCTTTTTCTTTTCATTTTATTTATTTCTCTAGATCCACTAATCTTTATTCTTTTGCATGTGTGTTTCTTAATGTATATTTTTATTCTATAATAATTATACTTCAATTAAATTTTAGTTGTAGACCGTAGTTCTTATCTAATATTTATAACCTATATTTCCTATTTAATTTCATTATATATGTGTGAAAATTTTTCTATATAGAAAAAATATCAAACTATTTATAGAGAATAACAAAAAAAATGGATAAACATTTATAAACTTCTATCAGCATCTATCAGTGATAGACTTCAATCATTTCTATCATTGATAGACCCTAATAGACTTCTATCGACGTTTATCACAACTATCTAAAAGAATTTTTATTTTGGGTAAATAGTTTTCTTTATTTTTAAAAAATTTTCCATACATATATATATAAACTTAGAAATGAAATTTAACTACTTTAAGTACAAGGTAGGTGTGTTTCAAAAGTTACTCATTAATGCTTTATTTATTTTGTGCTCACACCACTCAACAATACTTCTTTATTTTGTGCTCAAATCCACCGAACAATAATTGGAGAGATAATGGACCGAAGCTATAGACTCTAAAGAATGAGTAAATGTCAACTACTATTGAGCTAAATTCATTGTTTGCTAATTCATTAAACAAGTCACATAGTTTATATTTATTATATTGTTTTTTACTTCAATAACATGTAAGGTGAGAGGTTCGAACATTTTTCATATGGTCGAAGATATATGGTTTGACATTAAACTATTGCTCGAGTTGACACCTACTTTATCTTTAATCTATATGATATTTATTGTAATTACACATGTTAAAATGCGAATCTGGTTCATAAATGTAACTATAGTTTAAATTTCATATTTTATGATTTATAAAAGTTGATTGTTATGGTTTGAATTCTACCATAAATTGATTGTTTAAAAGTTAATTGTTCATGAAATAGAATTTAATGTGCAGATCATCCTTATTGGATTTCTGATGTCATCAATACAGATATTCCTTTATTACTTGTGTTTTACTTCTTTTTTTTTTTTTTTGTACTAAAGAGAAAAAAAATCTACCACGTAAATCACATTTATCGTTAGTGTATATAAAGTGTGGAATTATTGAGAAAAAATAAAAGATAAACATGAAGAAAATGGTCAAAAGACATAGCCATAGATATTGGTTGAACGAGAAGGAGGAAGGGGGCAAATCATACAAGAGATATACCCACTTTGTCTGTTGTTTTAATCAAATATAATAATAATAATAATAATAATAAGGAAAAATAACCATTCCACATAAGATATAATAATATAAAATCAATAAAATTTGTATAGTCATTTAACTTAGAGTTCATTTAGAACCATTTGTAAATGTAAAAATTAAAATATTTATTTTGAAATATCATTGATTAAAAGTGTAATTTTTTCTTTTTAAATTAAAACTTTTAAAAATTATGAAAACCAACTTAAAATTAAATTCAAACTAAAATTAATTAAAGAAAAATTTTTTATAATTTAGGCACTATGTAATAACTCTATCATTTTTTATTTTTTGTTTTTGAAATTTATATTTGCTTTTTTCCCTAATTTTCTGAAAATAGTTTTCAAAATTATGAAAGAAATATTTAAATTATTAGTCAAAATTCTAAAACAAAATTTTTAAAAACTATATTTTTTAGTTTTCAAAATTTTACTTGATTTTTTAAACCTTAGTATAAAATGAACAAATTTAAAAATGAAAATATATAGTTTATAAACATCATTTTTAAAAACTAAAAACTAAAAAAATCAAATGATATTATCAAAACGAGACTTTAATTTACTATTTTTTTAGTTAATCCAACGAATAAAGTATATAAATAGTTCGTCTTGACAAAAAAAAAAAAAACTTGTACTACTAAATTAAAGATTAAAGGTTTCATTTTTTTCCACATATATATTTTTTTTGGGGTTAACTACATCAACAGACTACTTGGAGAGATTAATTGGATAAATATTGTAATTTTTTTTTCAGAAAATAATAGCTAAAACATGTCGTGAACAAAATTAATTTATTTTTTTATTATTTTTTTTGGCAGTAACCTTTTCATTATTTTTCATTAATTAAGAGACGCATGCCCCTATTCTGTCAAAAAAAGAAATAAAAAAAAAAAAAGCATCTCCTATATATATATGCGTCTCCTAAAATATATATATATATAATTTAGGTAATCATGGGATGATGTCATCCTCACTTTATCTCTCATATTTTTTGTGTCTATTGATTTTTTATTAATTGTTTTCATTTAAGTTACTTTTCCTTTTAAGAAATCATTGCATTTTTTTTATTCAAATTAAAAAAAAAAAAACAATTCATTTAACAATTTTTTTAATTCTATTTTTAGTAAAAGAAAAACTTAAATTGTATTTCACATTCAAATAATATTAAGTGATAATTAAAATTATTGCAACAATAATAAATTTCCTTTATCATTCATAATTTGTATAATGACGTTAATTGGTTTTCTATAACTCATTCTTCCTTCGATAGAGTAGTTTTCGACTCATATAACGAGCTTGTCCTAAATCAAACATGTAAACCAACTCGTAAACAACAACAAATATATTTAAATGGACCTACTATCTATATTATCATTGATTAATTACTTTTACAAGGAAGTAAATGTGGTCATAGTATAATTGAATTTTATTTATAATTTAATAAAAAAATAAAGGAAAGGTAAATGCAGCGAAAAAATTATAATATAAAAAAATTCCTAAAATTTTTCAAAATATGTTTTAGCTAATTTTTTGTAATTACAATGTTTATCCAATTAACCCCGTTTGGAGCCTATATATATATATATATATTTTTTTTTAAAAAAAGTCTAGAATCTTAAAAAAAAAATATATCAACTTTACCTATGATTAAGCTATTTGGAAGCCCATGCAATCTTTTAAATAACTATTCTGTCCATTGTGATATTTTTGTAATTATATACCATTCAAAATTTTGAAAAAGAAAAAATAAATGAGTTTTATTTTTCATAATTTTTCCTTCGCCTTATACTCTTTTCTTCCCATGTATCCATCCATTAATAAAAAAAGCGTTTAATTTAAAAAATAATTGATTTTGAAAAAAATTGTCGTGTTTGATAATCACTTTAAAAATAGATTTTGAGGTGTATTTTAAACCGTTTTTATAAAAATAAATAAATAAAAATAAATTTTCTAAAAAATATTTTTTTATTAGTCAATCCAAAGGACCCTTCTTGAATTTTCTCCCGGGAAATGCAAACGATGGCAACTCAATGCTATAATTTAGGAATCACAACTCCAAACTATGGTGACTGCAAAGATTCTCTGACGTAAGGTAATAAATGATAGATATATTTAATAGTATGAGGTAAAAATTCGTTAAAAAAAAGTAGAGTAATTAAAAAAACAAACGGCAAATTTTCCACATCTCTAGTTTTGGTACATAACTACAATGAATTGGAGAGAGTGGAATAACAATTTAGCTCAAGAATTGTGGTCGGTGGATCAACAATTTCGCTTGTGAATGGAAATAAGACAAAACTAAAGTGTAAACGAGATTTTTAATGATTCAATAGCAAAATCGTTTCCGGCTATGTAATAAAAAAATTCCTTAAAAAATTAATTGATGATTCTTTTCTAAAAAAAAAAAAAGAAAAAAAAAAGAAAAACTCTCTTAGCTTAGTTCCAAGCACATTCATGTATTTTATGTGTTTATTTGATGATTTTGCAGGTCTCGAACATGACGGAAGTAGAATCGAGCGTTCGTGTGAAAATCATGCTTTAATGGACCATTTGGAACCTTAAGTCAACAACCAAGTTAGAAAAAGTAAAATTTACCAAAACACTCTTATAACCAGCGCGATGCTCTTGCTTAATGATGCACGACAAGACAATAGCTATCGTTTTTTGTAGCATTGCAATATTAATTTAGAATGTTGCAACACTCTCGAACAGATGAAACAAGCCAATAACGTTACGAGTCATTGGGGTCTTTTTTTTAACACCATTTGAAACCAAGTTAGAATTGATAAATAAATGGTGAGAAAGGGACTCTTTTGTTATAATTTCTGTATTTCTTTAACCTAACCCTACTAAATTATTCTATTTTAATTTTAAGTCAGCATACTTAATTTAAAAAAAAATTATAATAATAATAATCATAAGACTAATTTTAACTTACCAAATTTGTAATTTAACCTTTCTTCCGATCCAAGTCATGTGGTCGTTGTTCGTCCTTATAAAACCCCTGTGCAACTCCACTCACTGTATTCATAAACCCATTTTTGTTCTTCGTGTTCATCAATGGCGCCCGTAGACCCACACTCTTACGCTGATTCCACCCATCCTCAAGTCCTTCACTATTCCCTCTCTCTGTTCTTCGATTTTCCCTCCACTGTCATTCATGCCTCTGCTCTAATTACTCTCTCGACTTCGTTCTATGGTCCAATCTCCCTCGACGCTCGTTCTCTTATAATTCATTCAGTTCTTGACCCTATATCTCATGCTCCGATTCCATTCTCGCTTTCTCCTCCTGATGCGATCAAGGGTTCTCTTCTCTCCATTTCGCTCGGTGGTCAGTCCTCTTTAATTGTGAATTACAGTACTACTCCTTCAGCTTCGGCTCTGCAATGGCTGACTCCTCCCCAGACTTTCAACAAGACGCATCCCTTTGTCTACACACAGTGCCAGGCTATTCATGCTCGTTCGATTTTCCCCTGCCAGGACACTCCGGCGTTCCGTGTGCGTTACTCTGCGCGATTGAATATTCCTCGGCAACTATCCGCAGTGATGGGTGCGCGGCATGTGGAACGACGCCCGCCAGCTGCTGGCGAGGGTTCGATGTTGGCTGGAGGGGTTGATTTGCTGTGGGGCGATGAAGGGAGAGTGGTGGAAGAGTTTACGATGGAGCATCCGATTGCGACGTACTTGTTCGCATTTGCCGTCGGAGAGATCGCGTTCAGGGAAGTGGGGCCGAGGACTAGGGTTTATGCGGAAACGGTGCCCTCAGTGCTTGATGCTGCAGCGAGAGAATTTGCGGGGACAGAAGATTTGATCAAGGAAGGTGAGAAGTTATTTGGACGTTACGACTGGGAGCGATTCGATCTGCTTGTGTTACCTCCGAGCTTTCCTTACGGTGGGATGGAAAATCCGAAGATGGTGTTCTTAACACCGACGGTGATAAAGGGGGATTCTACAGGGGCGCATGTGGTTGCTCATGAACTTGCTCATAGCTGGACTGGGAACCTCATCACTAACAAAAACAACGAACATTTTTGGTTGAACGAGGTAACATACTTATGTTCTTTTTTGTTTGGTATTTCCTTTGAAAGTTTAAGGACACTGCCTCTTTGGTTGCTATGGAGTTCATTGAGATATACTCTAGGGTTTTTGAGGAACTTTTTAGTTGAATCAATTCGAATTTGTTCTGTTCTGTGCTGAACACTGCACTATAAGATTCTAGCAAGAAGTTGTTTGTCTTTGATTTCATTGTCTGATTCAATTTTCATTCGCACTAACTGAGGTTTCAGGTGTTTATCTTGTTCTCTCGGTCTTTGCTACTCTGTTTGTAGCTTTGTCCTTTTGTACAGGCTGTTTGTAGTGGTCTTTGTTACCCTATGGAGAGCTTGGTTTTTATTCTAAAAAAAGTTTGATCTACCTGATTTTCTTTTACACTCTCCTATGGATTAATTAGATGATTGCATTCTTCACTGTCTTGTCATTTTTTAGCAATGAAGATTTGGGATAATATAGTCAAACTCTATTAGTTGTGAAGCAAACTCAATTTTGTTCTTGTGATAATTCTGGATGGAACAATTAGAAGAGTCTAGTTTTGGAATGATTAGAAGATCCTAGTTATGGTAAAAGGATACAACTCTCCCCATAAGGCTAGAATAACTCAATCATGTTGTTCTGACTAGAAGAGTCCTCTTTGTTCTTTGAAAGTGCCTTCATTTGTCTTTACTTCTTCTAATGCTATTCTACTTTCGTCACCTATGGCTATAGGGTTTTACAACCTATGCAGAAAGGAGAATAATTGAGGCTGTGCAAGGGAAGGATGCAGCTACTCTCAATATAGGAATTGGTTGGAAGGGTTGGAAAGAGGATGTTGAAAGATTTAAGGATAATTTAGAATTCACGAAGCTAAAGACGAACCAAGAAGGCGTGGATCCAGACGATGTGTATTCTCAAATACCTTATGAGAAGGGTTTTCAGTTCCTATGGCGAATTGAACGCCAGGTATGTTAAATTCTTGTTTTTTCAAACTAAATCAAACTTTTTTTTTAAAAATGTTAGTGTTTGTTCTGATATTTCTCCTCTGAATATTTAGGTGGGAAGGGCCGAATTTGATAGATTTCTGAAGGAATATATTTTTGCCTATAACTTTAAGACATTGGATACAGAGACCTTTCTTAATTACTTGAAAGCAGAGCTCCCTGGAATTGAGGAACAAATAGATTTGGAAATGTGGACTGAAGGCACCGGTATCCCTCCAGATGCTCTTGAACCAGTTTCTAATGTGTACACAAAGATCCTATCGCTAGCCAATGACTTTAAGCTTGGTAAAATGCCGAGGGAAGATGAAACTGCTGATTGGGGAGGGCAAGAATGGGAGCTATACTTGGAGAATCTGCCAAAATCTGTCGAAGCCTCACAGGTTCGGATTTTTCTGATCAATATGTTTTTATATATCTATCTTCAGACCCTTCTTTGGTGTGAACTTATGACTTCTAAGAAAGTGATAGAGATATCTAATTACCGAGCTATACTTAAGTTTGTCACTTTCTGATTTCAATGGTTGATTTTGCCCCTGATATCCATTTTATCTTGAGCAATTTGGACAGAAATTCATGGTATGTGATCAAGGTAGCCATTTGAAGATGATGAATGAGGAGTCTTTTCCATATTTTCTGGAAATCAAAGATGGCTCTTGAATCCTTGATCATGCTTTTAACTGCATAATGCTTCCATGAACATTGTATGAATGGTACTCTGTTGCATGATTACTTAACCAGGTATGTTCTTGTTCCTTCTGTTTGAATGTGTAGATCCAGGCGCTAGATGCACGTTTTAGATTCTCGGAATCAAAGGATTATGAGGTCAAAGTTGCATTTCTTCAACTTGCTGTTTCGTCGAAGTACCGAGATTGCTATGTTGAGGTTGAGAAAACTTTGAAGGAAGTTGGGAGAATGAAGTACCTCCGCACACTCTACACTGCTCTTACACAAGGCCCTGGGATGGAAGAAGAGAAGATTTTGGCAAAGAGGATTTATTCTGAAGCTCGTGAGAGTTATCACCCGATCGCTCAAAGGGTCGTCGAGTCCATCCTTTCCAAGAACCTGTAAGTATTTGAACCTTATTTTGTCACCTACCACTAATGCTTGGAGGAGTCTCTCTATCATTGTGGTCTAAGCCTTGCGGCAAACTATTTCCGTAGCTTGAGAAGATGTTAAAAACTTTTAAATATGATGAGAAAGGAGAAAGGGGTCACTTTTTCTCATGCTTTTCTTTTTCTTTTAGGATAATAAGATTGCGTTAATTTTAATTTCTTAACCTTTATTAGATCAATGGTAGAAGACGGGATAAGATAAGAATTTTGAATATGTAAGTATGTGTGTATTATGCAATTCAGATGCTGCATATGTCAACAGAACAAATGAGGATGATAAGTGAGAGATCATTGCTAGGTAGAGCAAAATTCATCAAGAAATGTGTTCTGATTCCAAAATATAGTCCACTGCTTCTTCAACAGTATTAACGACCTGCAAGAATCAAGTAGAATCTCGAACTGAGTGAGAGTTGGATATTGTTTTTCTTAAATGAATATGTATCTTCACCCATCAACTTTCTACTTACAAGATCAGCTGGAAACTCGATGTGATTTGCTTCGCCCCTGAAAACTCCTGTCCTTGTTAAAATAGAAAACCAAGGTAGTCCTGCCTGAAATCACAAATACAGTAATTTACCAATGACAACAAAATTATTCGTAATGTCGATAAGATGATGAAATTACAAGAATTAAAAAGACACACCTCTCGTGCACCTTTGATATCTACCACAGGGTTGTCACCAATCATATAAAGTGTTTTAAAACCATTAAATTCAATATCTCCTTTGTTCACAAAATGATCATCACAGTGAGATGAGAGAATCTGTCTCAATACAGCTTCAACATTCTTAAACACAAGGGGATTTGGTTTCCCATAAGAAACGTATTCGAGAGGTCTATGGTGAATTCTGTGAGAACGAGATAAAAAAGGATTAGCTTCTCAATGGCTGCTTGTGTCAATGTTATTGAAAAACCAGCAAAAGTAATTGCAATAATTCTAGAACAGTAGGTGAGTGAATGAAAAGAGAGAATCTCGAACACGAACCAATTGGCAAATGGGCCAAATTGTTAACATCTCGTTTCTTGAGTTTTAACTTTAAAGCAGCAAATGGAGAATACTTGACACAAGAGAGAGGAACTTTACCTATTAAATATACTTTCTAGTGCAATTTTAAAGGCGCCTATACCAAGCCGCTTAAAAGGAAATGCAGCCTGCATAAAAAGCCCAACAGGCACATTCTCAATTTTACTGGCAGTAAATTAATGGAGAGAAGGGTAAATGGGGGAGATGCAAGTAAGACTGTAAATTGCATGACACTATTAAGATGATTTTTTATTCTGCCAACTTTGAACATAGTCAACTAGTTAAAGACACATATTCCCGACTAAAATGGTAGAGGTTTGAATATCACTCGAAGGTTGTTTGACCATGTATCGATAGAAATTGCCCGCATAAACTAAAACTATCCTAGAAAACTAATGATATTTACACAAGCAATCCATTACTAAAAGAATCATTGAATGAACCTGATATTCAAAATCATCTGCAGCAAAATATAAAGGCACTTGATTCCCATTCTCTTGTCCTGGAAGGCCTCCAGATCTTAAAACATCACAAAGAACCTAATTTATTCATCAATGAGTTCGAAGCTTTTGCAAGAATAGCTATTATCAAGATGTCAGCATCAGGAAGAAGGGCTGAATGCAAAGTTGGATTTCAAGTTAATCGCGTTGAATCTGAACCTTAGTGGTAAATGTAAACCTGGTCAAGGAAACTCAAAAGGGAAAAAGGAAAGCTGAGCATCAAATTTACGAGGAAACAAATTGAAGTTGGTTAAAAGTTATGAAATGAAGACTACTGAGGGAAGCACTACAATAGTACAATATTTTATTTTGCTTTGATAACACATTGCATTGACATCTCCCAATTTCAACTACCATAAAAGTTAAAAACAAATTATTGTAGACTTTTAAAAAATGATGAATTGAAAGAAATGCAATCAGCACTCAGCAACTCAAAGAATAAAAGGGAGAGAATGAGTACTTGGATATCCCTGCCCCAATCAACAGGATCACTGACAACAAAAGCCGCCTTCACTCTTTCAGATAAAACACTCTGCCTTCTCATCAACTTCTCGGGGTTGCAGGTCAAATCAAAAGCTTGCTTGGATGTCCAGTTCTTGTATTGGGATACAGGATCAATATTCTCAAAGAATGAAGCATATTCATCAATGGAGAAAACTTTTCTATAAATGTATAAAAAATATCATCATGTGAAATTCAACCAACTTTGAAAGGCATCAAACGAATGTTAATCCAAGAAATATAGCTAAGAGCTTACTTGAAACCATACTCAGACATAACAAGAGCTGGCTGCCCTTTTCCAGTTGCAATAATAAGTTCGTTCTCAAAACTGATGTAAAAAACGTTAATAAGAAACATGCTGCAAAATATCATTAATAAAACTTATCTATTCCAAAGCTTCAGTAATCTAAGAAAATATTCATGCTATATCATTCTCACTGTTTTAATGTTAATCTGAAAACAACCTTCAAATGGTCTTTCATTTCCCATTTTAGTGGGGGATAAAGAAGCCTATTACTTCAAAAGAATGTGTAGAGGAAAGGAAAGCTAAATAAATATCCATTCGAGGAAATTTCCTAGATTTTCTTTTAAATAGGGGAATTGCCAAGTCTAGTTTCATATGATCTCTTTTACAAGTTAATGTTCTCATTCTACATACAGCTTTGTCTACTTTAAAAACATAAATATTGAGGGGGGAAAGTAATCTCCATCTAAGAAGGTATCGTCAAATCGAGCATAGCTCAATTAGCATACAAGTGTGCTAGTAGCCACGAAGTTTGTGGTTTGAATTTCCCTACCCCCAATTGTACTAACAAAAATTTATGAAGGTACCTATTCAACAAATTTCTAAAACTTGAGTGGCCCTGTACAACCTGCATCAAAGATGTTGAAATGTGAGAGCTACAGTAAAAACCTATAAAATTAGTAAATCCCTAAAACATCAACATCCCGTTCTGCACAAAGGGAGGATAATAATGTAAAAGAACAATTACCTGAGAAGGTAACACATTCACTCCTAAAAGTTCACTCAATTCAATGGCACGTCTGGATTCTGGAGTGCCGCCTCCTATAGAGGAATAATATGGCCATCATAAAACAATATTGAATACAATGAAGAAAGGGCCACTCAATATTGAATACAATGAGGAAAGGAAGGGAAAACTCACCATTGGTCAAGAAAAGAAAAGGAACTTTTAAAGTACCTAAAGAATAGTAACATCAATTGTATTAGATTCAGAATCAATTTACAGAACCATGCCCAGAAAACAATAAAAGCAAAGAAATATAGATCAATACTATTTTGGTCCCTCTACTTTTGGCTATGGTTCATTTTGGTTCCTATACTTTCAATATGTTCATTTTGGTTCTTGCACTTTTAAAATGTTCATTTTAGTCCTTGAACTTATAAAAAGTGACCATTTTTGTCCTTCTTTTTTATTTTTATTTCATTTTTAAGGGACCAAAATGGTAACTTTTTTATAGTTTAAAGACCAAAATGAACCAAAGTTAAAAGTACAAGGACCAAAATGAACCAAAATTGAAAGTGTAGGGACCAAAATGAGCAAACGTCAAAACTATAGGGACCAAAGTAGTATTTAAAACTAGATTATTCGAGTAGATGGAAAATCTTGTTGTTCCACCGTTGTTTAGCAAGTCCAAAATCAACTTGTAGGTGGATTGGTTAAAAAACACTTTTAATCCCTCAACTTTTATGTAAGTAACATTTAATCTTTGTACTTTTAAATCTTTAACAATTTTGTCAAAACTTTAATAAGGAACAATTTAATCTTGTACCTTCCAATTTATAACGATTTAGTCTCTATTGTGAAAAATATTATTAAAATTTAATGAAATATCTTACCATGTAGATCGATAAATGGTTCGAGAATCAATTTTTTTTATACACTATAAAAACTACGTCATTACATAATGAAAGTTAACACTTAATTTTGAAGAAAATTTTCATGACGGAAACTAAAACAAGTATAAAGATTAAATTATTACTTATTAAAGTTTAGGGGCAAACTAAACTATTACGAATTTGAAAGTAGATAGACTAAAACATTGCCAACTAAAGTCAAGTACTAAATGTTTTTAACTGTGATTCAATTGTTTCCAATAAAACGTGAAAGGGTGCTCGTTATTGTGTAGAATAGAATAGAAACCAAGAAAAGGGCTCTGCCTCGATGATTTGCTGTTTTTGTAGATTGAAAATTTCAGTTCGTCAGATAGAACGATACCAGAAGATGTAGAATCCACATACAATCTCTTCAAAGCTTTGCTAGACCCTCCAATAGGATGGTTCCCCCGTAGAACAACCCCATCAATGTCAAATGCAATCCCAAAAGAAGAACTGAACAGCAATAATAAATGGTAAAATTCAACTTACTAAATTCTAATCAAGGAATAAAGAACACTTAGTTAGGCTCAATTTCTCAGAAAATAGAGAATAAATTGCCAATTTGAGAAAAGTAAAACGGGAGCGAAATGTTGTTGAATCGTAATCTCTGAAACTACATATGAATTTTCTCGAAAACATAGAACAATCCTTTACAGAGCGTTCTGGATTCAGAGTAGCCAACGAAAGAAACAACATACGGAGAAATTATATGAGTAAGATTGAAATGACGAACCGTTCAAGTCGAGATTGAATCGGAGAGAAGTAAGGAGAAGTAGTAGAAACTTGAGATTGAAAGGAAAATGAAAGCCGAATCTTGCCTTGAGAAACTCCGAAGATCGTAAGGATTTGCATTTCGATTCAATTCAACGCAAAATCCCAGCTCAGCCCCTTGCCGAGTCCTATTGCTTGCGACTGACTGTGAATGGCGCGCGCCAAACAAAATCCCAGTGGTCAATATCGCTTTAGCAGTAGAAAAAGGTTGAGGACACCTATTTTTTACGGATCATAATTTATCTAATAAATTGTTCTTTTAATATATATATATATATATTGTGTGTGAATAACGAGAGAAAATGCATAAAAATGGATGCACTAGAATGCTTTTGTTGGTAGGAACTTTGAAATATTTATGTAGTTGGTTTTTTGTTTTTTAAAATTACTATAAACACAATTTTCACATTTAAATTTATTATTTTATTACTTTTTACTAATATTTTTAAAAATTAAGTCAAAATTTAAAAATTAAATAAAACAATTTTTTAAAAACTTGTTTCTGTTTAGGTAATTTGGTTAGAGTTTAACTTTTTTTTTATAGAAAAGATGGAAATCATCGAAAGGAAATAATTTCGACTTTCAAAAATCAAAAACCAAAATTCAAATAGTTGTTGAACACGGACATATCTATATTGAATTGGATTGGAGTAAAATATTATATAAATGATTGTGAGTATGTTTATTTGTTGAGTTGAATATGTGAGGTAAGTTGAACCTCATATTTTTTTTTGTCCAAACATGGCCTTACATCAATCAGTTTAAGCTAATTTTTCACTTCATTTTATATATACTCCTTGTGTTCACACTACATCACACTAAGGCCATGTTTACACCAAGGGTAAAGTAATAATGAACGATAATGTGAAAAGTGAGCCCCAATAAATTATCTTTGTTGTTATTTACCTTTGTGTTCCGTATTTGTACTAACATGTGGGTTCCACAGTCTAATATGTAATTAAAAAAAACGCAAATTGATTTACGACCAGAGGGCGATGAATCAGTTTACATTTTGAAATTACGTTGTCCTTATTGTTATTGTTATTGTTATTGATAGTGTACTATTACATTATGAAAAGTATGACTCTGTCCCATCTACTATTACGATTATAGTTACAGTTATCATTTATGGTCAAACAATAACAATAAATGTGACAGATTCATAATTATAAATAAACATAATAAAAAGTAATTTAATTATGTTTGCGATTATGACCCATTACGAAAATTTCATTACGATTACACCAATTTTCATTATGGATTGATAAATATGGTCTAAAATCATTTTTCTTAGTGTAAGAAGTTTTTTCGAGAGGATAGATTAAACGTTTAAATAAAGATGAAGCTAACAAGAAAAATAGAGGAGAAACGTTGAAATTAAGTAAAAACACATGATATATAGGAAAAAAAAAAAAGACCTCACACTCTTTATTGTAATTAGCATACGAGCATTTTGATAACTACGAAGTTTGTAGTTTGAATTTTTTTTTTTTTAAATTATGCTAAAAAAAATTACTCCAATAAAAAAAGTTGGAGGAGATTCTGACGGCGGTGGGGAAGCCGGCAGCAAAAGTGAAAGTTTTGAGGACTTTGATGAAAACAGTGTTAAAAAGGATGTACAGGCAGGTAAGGCTGCGGCTATGCCGGCGGGTACGAGAAATTGTACGGAAACAGAAACATACTGCCATTTTGGTAATTATATTATTACATATTATTTGCCAAAAAGAAAACTGGCAATAAATAAAAATTTTAGCAGAGAATTTATAGGGGGCGGGGGAGTTCCCATCAACTTCGTTTCATGTTTTGGCCTGACAATAATAGGTTGCAAAGTTGAACACGCCACCTACTTTTTATTTATTATTTTCGGTAAAGAGAAACTTTGTTAATTGAAAAAATAATTAAAATTCGCTGCTTATAGGTTTTTTTTTTCCGATTTAGAAGCAAATAAACTAAAAGTATCTAATAAAGGTATAAAACTCCATTTGTGTGTTTAATAAGTCTTTTATTTTTATTTTTTTCATGTCTAAAAGATGTTTAATATCTTTACATTTATTAAAATTCACGAATCTATTGATAAAAATAGAAAATTCGATGTCTTAATTAGACACAAAGTTCAATTTTAGGTCCTATAGATTCGCTAAAAAAAGATTTGTTGATTTTATAACAATATTAAATATGTCATTGAAATTTTTGACAAACATTAAAAGTTCAAAACATATCTTACCTTTTTAAAGTCGAGGTACCCATTAGAGACCAAACATATGAAAAACCAAGGTTTAAAATGTTGATGTCAACGATAATACTAAGACCTTAATTTTACGAAAATTTCTATGAAAATAACGATAAAATATCGATTTCTATGGATATTTCTAGAAAATTTTAAAAATTAACAAATAAATTTAAATTAGTAAATAAACACTTTGTGGTTTTTAACCGTTTATTATTTATATTATGTTCATATTAATGACATTTTGTTGCTTTTCTATGTTCGTGAATTTTTCTACTATACGATAAAAATATCGATTCTTCCTCCATGTCGATGTCAAAGCCATAGAAGTATGGAAATATCGACGTGCCGATAAAAATTTAATATTATGATAAAATGTGACAACCTAAATTTTTAGATAATTTTAATTTACTTATCTCTAATTATTTGGACTATTTGTTTTATTCATTCTAAGAATCAATTGAATTATTTTAGTTAAGATAGTTCAATTTCAGTTAAGTGGTATATTTATAATTTTGGTTTAATTCAATTGTGATTTATTTTTTTTAAGTCGAGAATTTGGATTTAGTGTAGAGTTATTTAGGGTTTGAAGTTGAGAATTTTATATTTAGGGTTTAAAGTTGACAATTTGGATTTAATGTAGAGTTAAGGATAAGGGAAAAGTAAAAGAAATATAAATATATATATTCATATTATTTGGAGTTTGAAGTTGAGAATTTGGATTTAATGTAGAGTTAGGATAAGGGAAAAGTAAAAGAAATATAAATATATATATTCATAACTCTACACCGTCGTTTCCTTCCGCCGCCACCGCCGCACGCGTCTCGTCCATGTTAGTCGCCGTACGCATCGTCATCCTCGTCAGCCGCACGCGTCGTCGTCCTCGCCAGCTGCCGCACGCGACGCTGCCGTTCAGATCGGATGTCGCCGCACGCCTCCGTCAAGCCGACTAGCTCTGCGCCGTCGCCGGTTCAGGAATCCGGCAATGCGCCGTCGCCGGTTCAGGAATCCGGCAATGTTTCGTTGGTTGGTTTCGGGGTAAGTTGTATTTTTTATTTGGGTTCTTGAAAGTTCTGAATGTTTGGCTCTAATTTACAAATATTCATCATGTAGGTAATGGATTTACTGGACAGTAAGCTTTTTATCATATGCGTCAATTTGTGATTGGTCTAAAAATGTATCATTCAACAACTACTCTCGATTTTTTATACCTTTGTCGAGAAAAAAAAGTTGAACTATTAACTAAATTTAAAAAACAAAAACAAGTTTTTATATAAATAATTTTCCTTATTTTTTATTTTTAAAAATTCTCTTAACTTTTATATATAATATTATGTAAAATTCAAACATTTCACTATCTCTAACCATAACATGATTAAATTTTCTCATGTTCATGGTTAACCAACTCAACTCAGGGGTAATTTTTGTAATTTTAACTTAATTTTAAAGTTGTAGTTGTGTTGTCTAATGTGCCCATCCGGTATGGCGGTGGAAATTGATAAATCGACCGTCAATAAAGCCAAAAAAATCTACTCAATTTTTGCAAATTGTTTTTCCAAAATCCTATTTTTCCAAATATTTTTGTCAAAACGACTCTATTTGTGACGGGGGAGACTTAGCCTACAACACAGAATGATGTTGATGGGAACTCCCCTATAAATTCTCTGATTTTTTTTTTTAATGTAATTGACTAAAATTGTTGGACTAAACTATTACATACTAAAATTTTGGAATTAAATTATTATAAAATTAAAAGTATAAAAACTAAATTATTATTCTATGAAAGTTTAGATCAAAATTATTTTTTGAACCTTCGTTATCCCCAACAACAACTTAAAAATCACCTCTCCCCTTCCAATCATTTTCAAACTAAAATCTCTCTCAAGAACTTCCAAATATTGCCAAACTTTCTTTCTAAATTTATCTTCCATTTTTTTTTTTTTTAGTTTTACTACTGATTTGAAATCTCTCTTCCATTCTTCAACACTTTCATTTCAAATTTATTTTTTTTGTTTTGCTATTTCTTTTAGTTGATCATGAATGCATGGTTTATATATATATATTTTTAGACCTATAGATATTTTGACAATTTTTTAAACTCATTTTTTAGACATTATAGACAACAATAATATAATTTTTCATTGAGTAATCAAACTATATCTCAATCTTCCTCTATTTTCACTCCATGTTAGATTGAAAGAAAGATATTTGTTTACTTTATTTAGTAAAATTGTTAAAATTGCTACTCATTACCCTTACCATTAATATATGAGGCAGAATATCTTTTTTATTCCCGACCTGGAGTCGTTTAATTGTCCCAATTGGATCCCCCATCGGTCAAACGAGGCACAAGATGCCATTCTATTAATCATACCATCAAATTATATAGTTTGCTCCAAAACAAAACAAAAAAAAAAACTATGAAATTAGAAAATTAAATACAATATATTACAACCACATAACGACTTCAATTTTCAAAACCAGAACCGTAGAGATTTTGCAAAATGAAACAAATTTTAAATCACAGAGACATAATTTGTAAATAGATTAAAAAAGAAAAAAGAGTTCTTGATTCATTAAACGACGGTTCAAATTTCTTAGCCCGAAGGCGAAGGCGAAGGCGAAGGCGACGGCGACGGCGACGGGGCGGATCCAGGTGCAGCGGAAATCGGATTAATATTCTCAACCATCAGGTCCGGAACATCGGGCTGTCGTTCTTTAATCCTATAAAGCGGCTTTCCGATATCAAACTCATGATAATCCGCCGCCGCCGACGGGATTACGTTTGTGCCACCGACGTTGACGAATTGCTCGCCGACGGCGGCCGCATTCATCGGAATGGAGCAAAGAATTAAACCAACCAGCAGCACCGCCGCGACCGTCGGAAACTTGTTGAAGAGAATCGCCATGGCTTGTGGTCGATTGGATCGGTGAAATTGGTTGAGAGAATGCGGTTGATTTGAAGGACTAATTATGGATCTGTAATTGTTCTTACAATTTAGGTTTTTATAAACGAGACTTCGGATGGGATTCACGGTGGAAAGAATTTTGATATTTTTGGTTTACAAAAAAAGAAAAAAAAAATAGGGATAAATGCTTTTTATTAAGAGAAATTTTTAAAAATAGAAAAATTTGGAAAACTATTTACACAGACTAACAAAATTTGTAGATAATTGTGATAGACGCTAATGAAAGTCTATCAAGTATCCATAGATGTTTAGAAATCTATCGTAGTTTTTTTTAAATAGTTTGACATTTTTTCTATACGTGAAAATTTTCTTTTTATTAAATTAAAAAGGTTTAAATACTATTTTGGTCTTCTACTTTTGATTAGGTTTGTTTTGTTCCCTATATTTTTTAAATATCCATTTCGGTTTCTATATTTTTAATTCTAGTTTATTTTAGTCAATATACTTTCAAAATGTTCATTTTTGTCATTATACTTTTAACTTTTGTTCATTTCAGTTCTTATTTAAAAAGTGACCATTTTGGTCAATTCATTTTCATTTATGTTTTAAGAGATCGAATGGCTATTTTTTGAAAGTTTAAGGATCAAAATGAATAATTTTTTAAGTAAAATGACCAAAATGAACAAAAGTCAAAAGTATAAGAACCAAAGTAGTATTTAAAAAAATCACATGTTTAGTTTGTATTCTAGATAACATGAAGTTTCATTTTAAAGTCAATTGACAACAAGACACGCGTGCAATACATAAAAATTGTGAGGTATCTTGGTGGAATTCTCAATATGTCCCTCGAGATTGTTCTCTTTGGATTCACCATTATTAGTAGATGAAATTCCAATTTTTGTTCTTTTGGATCGAATGTCCACTTAGACTTCATGGGTTCTAATACCATATTAAATAACATGGAGTTTCATCTCAAAACTACAATGAAAATGGTAGATCATTTATGTTATGAACATCGTGAGGTCCCTTGGTGGAATTTCCAATTGTTCGAATTTTGAAAATGAACATATTTACTACAAAATTAGAAATTTAGGGGAAAATACTACAAAGGTCAAATGTTGTCTTTGGAAATGAATGATCGAATCTCTAACCTCAATAAATGGAATGTGTGCTCATTTTCGTTGAGCTAAGTTCACCTTGGCGTAAAATATATCTCTTGTTGATATACATTGATTTAGATTTACCGTAAAAAATTGCCACCAAAATAATTTTCTTATCCAAACTTTAGAATGACAAAATATGCCATGGGAATATCATTAAACTCTGATCTTGGGGTAATGACTAAAATTAGAAATACCTTCGTAATCAATGTATTTTGATTCGATTGCCTTTTTTTCGACTTAACCTCGAGTTGTCTATTTTCTATACCAATTTATTATATTACAAGATCCCTAGTTTTCCCCTCTTTTGTGCCATTCGGGAAATAGTAACCAATTTCCTAAATCTATGAAGTTCTCTCGAAAATTGATTTATATTACTATTAATAATAATTTGTATAGAGCTAGAACGACCCTAAAAAAGTTGCAAATACGTAATTTGAGTATGTTCATTCAATTAACCCAATTGTTTATTCTTCTAGATTGAATGCATAAAAAGTGATTTTTTTTATTTTACAATATGTGGGGTGGGAAAATCGAACTTATGATCCTGAGGTTGTTACTCATTAATATTTACCACCTTTATGCTACTTGAGTCATGCTCACATTCACCATACAAAGTGATTTAATTAACCTTATCGTTCATAAATCATTTTAGGAAAGGCTGATATGACTTGAATTATAGTTTTTTTTTAAAAAAAAATTGTTAAATCACTTGAATTATAGTTATGAGTAAAGAAAAATTGTTAGATCACTTGAATTATTGTTACGAATAAAGAGTTTGAGTAATTGCCCTTTTACAACTCAAATACCATAGCTAATGTAATCTAACACATGTTTAAAATAAATTTTATTTTATTTTTAATAAATTATCAACGCAAATACACGTAACGTAACTAATGAAAATTTTAAACCAACATAAATATAGTTTAACTTACATATAAAATATGTACCGTTGACTAAGAGATTTAAGATTCGAAACGAGGGATGAGTTGAATCCCAAGGCATTAAATTTTCTGGGAATCGAGTCCTTTTACATAGACATAATAGGTTATTTTTTCGAAGTAGCTACAATTGAATTAATTAGTTAAGAATCAATTAGGAGTGTTCAAATGACCCGACAACCCGAACTACGTACCCAACCCAAATTGTAAGGGTTAGGTTAGTTTTGTTCTTGGGTTGAGTTAAGTTAAAATTTTCATTTTTTTTAAGTTGGGTTGGGTCTCTAGCTGAATAAATTTTTTTTTCGAGTTGACACAACCCAACCCAAATTACATATATATTACAAGTTTTAATTTTTAGGGCTGAACTTTACGTTGACTCTTTAATTTTTTTTAGAATTGTTACGATGTTTGTTTTTGTTTAAAGTTTATAATAGATATCATGAATATTTTGTATTTAACATTTGAATTTTATGATATTTTAGTTATTAGTCCTGTGTTAAAAGTTGGTCCCTATGACTTGGAAAAATTTAGAATTTAGTCAATGTGATTTTAAAATTTAATCTCTATAATTTTGAAAAAGTTGGTAAAAACATAAAACATTTGAGTTTGGAAAAAGTTGGCCCAAGAAACCTCCTAACCCAACTCATGTACACTCTAGAATCAACTATTAGAGAATAGGCGTCAAAGTGAGCATAACTCAACTGACATACGAGAATACGAGAGTGTTATTGACCACGAGATCTATTGTTAGAATCCCTTATCTCTATTGTACTAAAAAAACAATTTGCTAACTATTCAATTAACCAATACTCGGTTTACAATTGAATGCGTGTGAAGTATAATTAAATCAATAAACGCTGCAAATATAACATTTTTCCGTTGAAACTTTTTCTAACTAGAGATTGAGTAAGAGAAGAAAGCATCTTAATCCTCTCACCCACATTGTTAAACTAAAAAATAAGAAAACTTTAAAACAAAAGAAGGCTCAATACAATTTTGATTATTGTTTTAACACCACCCAACAAAGCCGAAAGGAAGCGAAAAAAAATTAAAAAAAATTAAAAAAAAACTATTTACCTAGTTATAGATTTTAATACAAATACTCATATATTTGGTTACATTTTTTTAAAAGTGTTTCTATTAATAAGGTGTTGTTGTTATATATAAATTTGTTTGTTTTACTATATATTTAAAATTGTTTCTATTAACATCAAATTACTATTCAAAATTGTGAATTGATAATTTTAATTTTGTATTTAAATACATTTTTACTGACTGAGTTTTTTAGCATATGATCGATAGAGTTGGTCACTAGAGTTAATTGTTACAGTTGGTCATTAGAGACGATTGACGCAGTTGGTGGACGTAATGTGTTGACAATGTTGGTCGTTGCCAGAGTTGGCGACCTTAGGTTGTTGTCGGAGTTGACCACTCAGAAGTGGTTGTCGAAGTTAGCCACCAGAGTTGTTGGCGGAGGAGTAGTAGTTATCATTGGAGCAGGTTACCTATAGTGGTTGTCAGCGAAGGTGGTCGATGGAGGGTAGTAATAGTCAACGACAACTATGGTAGAAGTGTGATATAGGATTATTGAGAGTATTTATATAATTTTATATATCATACAAATTAGTGAGAGATTAACCATTAAATATTCAAAATATTTTTTTTCTAAAAAATGATTTTAAGTGTTTATCTCAAACCAACCCAAACATTTAAATTCAATTTTCTAAAAGTTATATTGAGTTATTACCAAACACTTCAATTTTTCTCAAAGATAAATACTTCAAAAGTTAAACTAAATGTACCCTTAGTCGAGGAATTTATTATATAAATGTAAATATAAATTTAAAACACTCGCAGACCAACAATATCATACAATATTGTCAATGTGAATTTAACTTAGTGGTTATTAATATGTATTTTCTATTTTGAGGTCGACTGTTCGATCTCCATCCCTATAACTATAGTACTAAAAAACCAGCTCAAAACATAGATAAAAGATTAATAGAGAGTGATACAAACAATAACTACGATAAAAGTCTGCCAATATCTGGCAGAAGGAGAAAGTTTCGACATCATGTTTACAACTAGAAACCAACCAATTAGAAAAATTAGAATGCCATAAAAATAAGACAACAAAAAACCCTCAACACGCCAGCTCATGAGCAGTCTTGTTCCACTCCTGATGCACAAAGTGAAAGTTGACGGAGAGGAAAGAGGATGCCAAAAGTCAGATGTCCATAAAGATAGCATAAACCTCCAAATAAGACTCAATCGAATGATTAATCATATCAATTAACAACTCATTAGAAAAAATTGTAATAGCAACCACCTCAACCTAACCGTCTAAAACCAACCCCTAAACAACCACGCAGTCTCAACACAAATTTCATAGGTAAAAAATGATATAAAAAAACATTGGTAAGAAATGATATTAGAAAAAAGGAAAATAAAAAAAAAAGAAAAAGGAAAATAAAAAAAAAAGAAAAAAGAAAAAGAAAAAAGGGCAAGCCTATGCCGAGCGGATGCGACTAGCGAGTCCAGAACCGGGTCAATACCAGTTGGGCCTGGATCCAAGCCCAAGCCCAACAAAGCAGTATAAAGATGAGCCCAACCCGTCTTCGCGCGCGTGTTCGTCAACCCCTCGTTTCAGTTCTCAGTTCACAATCCTCCCTTCCCACCGTTTCTCCGTCTCCGTCAGTGCTCCACTGCCGACGATCACTTTCTCTTCACTTTCCGGCGGAACTGTAAGTGCATAAACTGCTGCTGCTAAACCCTAATTGTCTACTCTTCTATCGCTTTCTCTCTCATGTGAGCACTATCATTCGTATCGCCGGCGGACTAATTTGATAATTTTATCGGTGTGAGATCCTCGTGCTAACGGTACGCGGTTCTTGTTCTCTTTCTTTTCGCCAGAGGCTAGGTTTTGATCATGAATTAGCTTCCTGTTTGGTGTTAGGCCATGTTGATTTTCGATTACGGAATTGGATGATAGAAATGTCGTTGAATTTTATTTGGTTTTTTTTTTTTTTTTTCGTGGTATACTTTTGAATGCATCGTTTTATGACAATATTACTTTGTTAACTTAGAGATACGTCCTCCGTTTGACTTAATTCAATGTATGAAGCCTTGGTCTTTTGAAGTTTGAAGCCCCCTCCCCTTCTACTCTTCCAAATCCTTTGCAATCTCAATCCTCACTCACAGCTCTCCTCTTCGATTCTCCTTCGCTGTCATTTTTTTTTTCTCTGACTGTAGAATCGTCAATCCCCGAGAACCTCTACTAACTGCCCCGACTCCTCTCTGGACCCTCCCTCCACTTTAATCCCACTCACTCTGGCTGTTTGCTTCAAGGTTTATATGTTTAAATATATATTATTGTTATTATTATTATTTAATATTTGGCTGAATCTTTCCCTCTCTTTCACAGTTTCAAAACGATGTTTAAATGTACAAAATCATCATGTTTATCAACCCATGTCCACTTTCTTCTAGCTTCAGCATGTTATAAAAACAAACTTCATGTAAAGGAATCAATTTAGGTTTGATTGAGAAAAAAGTAGAAGGCCTTGTCAATTGAGGCCTTGTCAAAATGTG
The DNA here is from genome assembly GCA_002890555.2 of Lagenaria siceraria. Taxonomy (NCBI): domain Eukaryota; kingdom Viridiplantae; phylum Streptophyta; class Magnoliopsida; order Cucurbitales; family Cucurbitaceae; genus Lagenaria; species Lagenaria siceraria. Next base: position 22,461,179 of record CM016487.1, read on the forward strand.
TGCTTGGGGCTCCTTATTCTCTTGGGCTCCCCATGTGACTCAAACTGCGGCGTATTGGGTTCTGCTCCCTTCCGGGGGGGGGGGGGGGGGGGGGGGGGCTGATAAAATTGGAAGTCCACTGCAAATGTCTCTTTCTCTGTGCTTCCTGGTGTAATTTTAAGTATATAATCTGGCTGCTAAGCCATTATTGTCCACCCTCCTATCCTTGAGTAAACACCATACTTTCTATCACCCAAATACCAATTTTAATAATTTTTTCCTAGTGAGATCTTGGTTCCAGTGGTACGTGGTTCTTATCTCTTTCCTGTTGATAGAGTTTAGGTTTTGATCTTGAATTAACTTCCTATTATGCTTTATGGCATGTTGATTTTTGATTACTAAGTTGGACAGCAAAAGTATTGTAAAACATTGAGCATTTTGGTTTTTTCATGGAAGACAATCACTAATGGTTGGCCTGGTGGTCATTGGGCCTTTGGGAAAATTTTTTTAAGGGCCTAGAAAGAATCGGTTCAAATTATGGTGGCGATCTTTCTAGGATTTAATGTCTCATGTATTTCATATGGAACAAAATGTAGTAAGGTTAGTTGGTTGCCTTGACCCACGTGATAGTCACGGAATACATTGAATTTGTCCTCCTTATGAGAATGTCTTTATTGTCCATTAAGCTTAAGAGAGAATGTCTTTAGTCAATTTTATTCAATGGATGGAAGTGTGTTAGGATACCTCCTAACAAGAACACACGGAAAACTCAAGAATACTGAATATGGAAATATGCTATAATATCATAAGACTTTCGAGAGGGTTAGTCTCTCCCAAATTCCCCAAAAGAAATCCCACACAAAATTCTTCACACCTTGCTCCCAACCCTCGCTCCCTCTATTTATAACTAAAAGCCCTAACAAACTTAATGTCTAATTACTCGAATATCCCTTACTACCAATCCTACGAATAATCCTAATATTTCCCCAACTAGGAGTCTTACAAGGTGTTGGGTGGGCTGGGTGGTTGAGAGAAGAAAACTACCCGAGTTAGTGGATACGATCATTGTGTGATTAACCTTTATTGTCTGTCATTTTACCTTCTAATTCATGCTCTCCATTTTTCTTGTCCAGCTCTTTCTAAAGTGTTCTTTCAATTGGCCATGTTTCAATATTTGTTAGTAAGTCCTATAAAGAATTATTTGTCACTAAGAACCGAGCAGTTGGCAGCTTTATGTATTTAGTGACGTGTAAACATGGTAGTTATCTTTATATCAATTAATTTATCGCAAGTACATACTACACAGGACATGGACCATCATGAAGATGATGGCCGCCCAGGGGGTGAAAGTCAACCCAAGAGAGATGATGAGGTGAGATTGATGTACAAGTCTAGTCTAACTGTTCTCCATTTAGTTCTATTAGCTTTTTATTTATTTCATTTGTTTACGACTGCTTCATAAATCATTGGATACCGTGATATCTATGGTTTGAAACTTCATCCTCCCAACCTTGCTACCCATACACCATCATTAAGTGTATGTCCCATTCTTGCACGTATATGCTTTTTTGATACATCTAATTATGTTTTCTATCATTTTCTTTTGGTGCGTCTCATGCTGGATGTTTCTCATGTAGGTCACTCTACACTGCTGATTATTTTTCTCATGTTGTAGGAAACTGTTGCTCGTCAGGAAGAAATTAAAAAGTCATTTGAGGCTAAAATGGCTCTTCGACAAAGTAATCTGAATCCTGAGAGGCCTGGTTAGTGAATTATCTTTAGCATTTTGATGATCATGTAATTAAATGTGTGATGGTAATTCTAAATTTTTCATGGCGAGTAAAATGTTTATTATAACCTATATGATGAATTATGAAAAACAGAAAATGTTCTCATGCCACTTTATAGATTGGGTTTTTAATTTGAATCTTTATGCCTGATAAAAGCTTATGTTTTTAAATTTTGTCATCAATGTTTGAAGATGTGGAAGTAGGTCTTTGTGAACTCTTGGTTATGCTCTATCGGGCAAATAAAATGTGTTATAGCCTGCTTAAAGACATTGAAAAAGTCAGGTTGAGATCGGGGATATCTTCTCTTGATTGAAGGGGACATGATAATCTCATATAAAATCCTTTGAAGCCTACTAGGCATTATTGCAGGTCTAAGTTGATAAGAAATAGCAGTCCTGTCCATAATTTTTGAAAGCTTTGAACAAATTTTCAGCCTCAATCATCCTGTCTAGCTAGGAAAGTAGTTAAATGAAGAAAAAATAATTATTCAATTGCTAAGCCCTTTTGAAAATTCAGATTATCAATCATCAATTTTCCATCAAAATAGTTATAAAGAAAAAAGAAAAAGAAGATCCTTCATGTGTTTTTGCTTTGAAAAAAAGATACATTTCATCTCATCACAAGTCTTGAACATTCATGGGTGATGCTCATTATTCTATATTCACCTAAACACAGCCTATAGAAGATTCAACAAACGGACATAAAGAACTCTTAACAAATCTCGACTAGAGGAGCTTCTTTTGAAAAAAATCTCACTAGCACATTTTCAATTTATAACCTTTCATATGTTCTTTAGATAGTCTGGTATGATGTCTTTGTACTGCAAATGATACGCATACTCCCAAACATCTTCCCTAGTAGACCATTTAGTCACAAGAAGATCCTGATTGGCTGTGGTTTCAACTGAGAGCTTTTCAGTTCTTTATCCAGAGCAAGTCACACCTATCTAGAGTCTTTTCACTTAACTTTCTAAATCAAGGTTTCAAGAGAATCAAACTGAGTGTTGACCCATCCTAGAGCTTCTTTTGGAGACTTACTACCCAGTTCATACATGAATGAGGGCAAGGTTGTTCCAAAAAATTGAATGATTTGTGATCTCTGCCATTGAATTTGATGGCATTTTGGAACTTGACTACAGTGGAAGTGTGGCCTTTGTCAATGACCTCGTGAAGCTGCTGAAGTGTTTTGTTGTAGTTGGTGATGTAGACTTGGTGTTTCTGATGATGGAATTGCATGATTGCAGTGTTGACGACCGGCTCAAGAGTGCCATAGTCATTATGGAGGTTAGCAAGGAGAAGGTTTGCAAACCACGAAACTGTCCATGCCCTAATACTTAAGAAATTGTTCTAATAAATCCCCTGGTCCGGATGGTTTTACTGCTGAATTTTTCAAGTTCTTTTGGCCAACTATAAAGGAGGATTTCATGAGTATGATTACCAATTTTCACCAATCAGGCATTATTAACGCTTCACTGAATGAAACCTACATTTGCCTCATCCCTAAGAGAATTGACTCCTAGACTGTGTCTGACTACCGTCCTATTAGCCTTATTTCTTGTGCATACAAGATCATTGCGAGGGTTCTATCTAATCGTCTGAAATCGGTGCTACCTTCCACCATTGCACCAAACCAGTTGGCATTTGTGGAAAACAGACAAATCTTAGATGCTTCTCTGATGGCTAATGAGTTGATTGATGATTGGTCTCGCACAGGGAAGCAGGGTATGGTTTTTAAACTGGACCTTGAGAAGGCTTTTGACACTGTTGATTCTGTTCTGCAATCCAATGGTTTTGGAAACTTATGGCGTTCCTGGATTCGTGGCTGTGTCTTTAGTGCAAATTTCTCCATCATCATTAATGGTAAACCTCGAGGAAAGATCTTCCCATTGAGAGGTATTCGTCAAGGGGATCCCTTATCTCCTTTTCTATTCATTTTGGTTGCTGACTGCTTGAGTCGTCTGTTGGAGCATGCTCTTACGAGGGGGCTTATTGAGACGCACCCGGTTGGATCTTCCACTTTTGTCCTTAGCCACCTGCAGTTTGCGGACGACAGTCTTCTGTTTTCTACGGTGGATAGAACGGCTCTGCATCGCTTGTTTGAGATTATTCACATTTTTGAACAAGCTTCTGGCTTATCCATTAACCTTTCTAAAAGTGAGCTGATTGGGATTAATACTCCAGACACTGAATTTGCATGGATGGTTTCTGCTTTTGGGTGTAAACAAGGTCATTGGCCTACAAACTATTAGCTTCTGGAACCCTGTCATTGAGCGTATACAACATAAACTCCACAACTGGAAATACGCATATATCTCTAAGGGGGGCATACACACTCTTGTTCAAGCTACCTTATCTAGTCTTCCTACCTATTACTTATCATTATATTATGCCCCTACTAAAGTCATCAATCGTCTTGATAAACTGATTCAGGATTTTTTCTGGGAAGGCTCAAACGGCGAGGATGGGATGCACAGTGTGAACTGGAAGCTGACCCAACGTCCAAAATTACAGGGAGGGCTTGGAATTGGTAACTTCAGGAATCGTAATTCTGCTTTATTGGCAAAATGGATTTGGCGTTTTACCCAGGAAAAAGACGCTTTATGGAGACGTTTGATTGCTGCTAAGTACTACTCTCCTTCAGTTACATGGCCATCTCCTATTCGCATTTCGACAAAAGCTCCATGGAGATTTATTTGTCAAACCATTGACCTGGTGTCTAATCGGGCTCATCTTAGACTTGGCACAGGTACAACCATCTCTTTCTGGAAAGATCAATGGCTTAGCTGTGGTACTTTCTTTACTGCTTTCCCCGTTTATTTCGTCTCGCCCGTGTGCCCAATATTACTGTGGCTGAGGTTTGGAGGGTGGATACAGAAGCTTGGGACCTTCGCCTTCGCCGTAATCTAAATGACTTGGAAATTCTTGAATGGGTCTCTCTATCTCAATTATTGTCAACTGTTCGCCTTAGACACTCCCCAGACACGTGGATTTGGGCTCTCTCCCCCACTTTTTCTGTCAAATCACTGATGGACGACCTTGCTGGTAATGCTGATACTCATGTCAAAGACTTATACTACGCTATCTGGCACGAACACTTCCCTAAGAAAATCAAGATTTTCCTCTGGGAGCTCAGTTTGGGTGCCATTAATACAGCTGATCGTCTCCAACGTCGTATGCCATACATGTCTATCTCTCCAACGTGGTGTCTTTTGTGTCAACGCCATTCTGAATCTGCTGCCCACCTGTTTCTTCACTGTTCTTTTGCTGCTCGTTTTTGGCATATCATCTTGGATGCTTTTGGTTGGACAATAGTCCACTCCAACAATATGTTTGAAATTTTGGCTTCTCTTATGGTGGGTCATCCGTTTGCTGGAGACAAAAGATTACTATGGCTGGCTATTTTGTGCGCTTTTTTCTGGACTTTATGGGGTGAACGCAACAAGCGTCTTTTTAGAGACATCTCATCAAGTTTTGATTTTTTTATGGATTCGGTGTTATCTACTGCTATGTTTTGGTGCAAAAACAGGCACCCTTTTAAGAACTTTAGTCTTTCATTTTTAGTTTCCAATTGGAAATCGTTTATGTAACACCACCTTTTGGTGATTTGGGGTTTTCCCCTTATTTCATTTTATCAATGAAATATTTCTTCTCTAAAAAAATACTTAAGAAATTGTTGGTGTCAGGTTTTTCTTGCAAAGAATATGAAGCGCCTCGATCACTTTGGGCTCATCCTTGTTGATGGTTTTGTGTGGGTAATACTTAGGAAGATGTGGATGAAATGAATAAAAAGGGGTGGAGCTAAAATTTCTATCTTCCTTGGTGGAAGATTTGAGGGGCTGAATGATTGGAGATAGGCATAGGCTTGAGGTGAGGGGACCCACTTTCTCCATTTCTTTCTGTCATGGTCGATTGAATGTGAAATTCTTGGGGGTGTTTCATCAAAGATCTACCTTCTATTCTTTTTTGATAAAGAAACAATTTCATTGATGAATGAAATACAAGAGTAAACTCCAAACACCTTAGGTAAATTACGAAAAGATTCTCTATTAGAGATTAAATAGGAAGACTCTTCTATTACAAAAAGACTCTTCAAATTTTAATTTCTACCTTATATTTTAGTTTGAATGATTTAGGGTATTCTCATTAGGGGTGACTCTTTGGAAGCTTTGGTTGGAGGGGACATGTGATTGTGGAGGAAAAGCTATGGACTTTATGGAACTTTAGGACTTATCATAACTTTGTCTGCCTGCCATTTGGTGGTTGTGATGAAAACTCTTTTGTAATGATAAACCTTGCTGGTCAATACGGAGACCAACTCAAAGGAGTTCTTTGATTTTTGTAGGTTTGGACTTTGGAGGATGCCATTTCTTCCCTCTTTGTACTTCCAATTTGGTTTTTCATCTCTTTGTACTTCCATTTTTGACAACAGAATTAATTTTATAGTAAGCATAAGTTGATCTTTCTACTTCGGAAGAGACTTTCTTTTGTGGAGCTTAGCTACTGTCTACTACCTTTTGAACAATCTATTGGAGGCAGTGTACAGTTAGTTCAATATTTTGTCAGGTGGAGAATTGTTTTCCTTGCGGTAGTTAAATTTGATGCAATGATTTGAGTGCATTTGTAAATGTTTCCTGACAATCTGTATTGTCCTTTTAATTAATGACAGCTCCGAGGAAAGTGAACATAGAACATTTTTTTAATTTCACCATAGTACATATTTAAGTTACTTTTATTTGACACATATTTGATACATTGTTCCCCATGTACATCCAATTTGTTAACATTTGTTTTTGCCTGCAGACTCTGGATTCCTTAGAACTTTGGATTCTAGTATTAGACGCAACACAACAGTTATTAAAAAATTAAAGCAGATAAATGAGGAACAACGAGAAGGGCTGATGGATGAGTTACGAAATGTAAATATGAGTAAATTTGTTAGTGAGGCTGTTTCTGCTATCTGTGATGCGAAGCTTAGAACTTCTGATATTCAGGCAGCTGTTCAGGTAACCTCCTTTCAGTTCTTTTCTTTTGTTTTTTAGTTCAATTTTGTTGTTATAGTTGGGTGGTGGGGCAATAGAAACTTATTCACTTCAAAAGATTTGAACAAAAGTGTTCTTACAAATATCACATCATCTTTTCATAATTTCCCTTCCTCCAATTGGATTAATATGTTTTCTTTATTTTACACTGGCACTTTACCTTTTAGCCATGTAATTGGCTTAAATTTCAATCTAGGGTCTCATTTATTTCATGAGAAATGAGGATGGTAGCCAGGATTCTAGCTGTGCTATGGAGTATTAGTATGGGGACGAACTAATGGGTGCTGAACGTAGTGATTCAAATCTTGGGAGGGAGTATGGTCCTGATGCTTCAACACCCCCCCTTTTTTTTCTTATTGTAAACTGGACACTTTTTAATTCTTTTTTTTGGTATTCTTTTTATGTTTGGGTAACCCTTTGGGTTGGTACTTTGTTCACTGTCTGGCCTCTCCTTGCTCTTTCATTCATTATCCATGAAAGCTCCTGTTCTTACAAAAAAAAAAAAAAAAAAAAAGAGAAGAAAAAAGAAAAAAAGAAAAGAAAAGAAAAAGATTCACGGGACCAAATCAATCTGCCTAGAACATAGATTTATGAGATTATTGGCATAGTTTGATAACCACACTTTCACATGTTGAACAACAAAAATAATAGTAAAAGTTCAGGCTCTAATCTATATTTCTGATGTGTTCCCTTGTCCCCTCCCCACCAAAAAAAAAAAAAAGATCTGTTCGCTCCTTCACCAAAGGTACAAAGACTTCTCACCATGCCTGATTCAAGGACTCTTGAAAGTGTTCTTTCCTGGAAAGTCCGGGGATGAGTTGGATGCTGATAGAAACTTGAAGGCCATGAAGAAGCGCAGCACTCTCAAACTTCTTATGGAACTTTTTTTTGTTGGAGTTGTAGAAGACACTGCAATTTTCAATAATATTATTAAGGATCTTACAAGTATTGAACATTTGAGGGATCGGGATACTACCCTAACTAATTTGACTCTCCTTGCTAGCTTTGCTCGGCAAGGGAGAATCCTTTTGGGTCTACTGCCTACTGGACAAGATCACGAGGAGGTAAACAACTTTTTCTCAATTTCTACACACCCATGGTACTGTTCACATGACTTCTGTATATGTTTCTTGTGGTTTTATGAAATTTGTCTCGTTCCTGGTCATGCATTACTCTAAACTCACTGGGTAACATTCTGTTACAGTTTTTTAAGAGCCTCAGTATTACTGCCGACCAAAAGAAATTCTTCAGAAAGGCTTTTCATACATATTATGACGCTGCTGCAGAATTGCTTCAGTCTGAACATACTGTAAGAGATTCACTGTCTTCTCTAGAGCTAGTTATTTGATTTATCATTCACCTAAGAAGCACGGACACTTTAGTTTGGCTAGTGTGTCCGTGTCCGACACTTCGACACTTGTTGGACACGCATCGGACACTTGTTAGTACAACAAGTGTGTTAGACATGCATTGAACACTTGTTGAGTAGACTAAAAAGACACATATATGACAATAATAATAACTTTTGAGTGTGAAATACATCAAGGTAAGTCTTTTAAGCATATAAATGCATCATATTTTGGTATAAAAATGATATATATTTTTAAAAATGTATATTTTAATAAACATGTCCTTGCCGTGTCGTGTCTTAGATATTTAAAATATGGTATGTCACCGTGTCCGTGTCGTATCGGTGTCTCGTATCCGTGTCCGTGCTTCTTAGTCATTCACTTTCATCTTCCCTCTTGTTTTTCTCCTTCAATTCAAAGTTAAGGTTCATGTTTTGGTTGTTTATTATTAATTCATTAGTATATGTTTATTTTTATAATTTTTTTGGGCCATTATGTTAACAAAATGATGATGCTTTCTATTTCATTATCATATTTTTATTGGTAACTAACTTCCATCATGATGAATTAAAGAATAATATATTTTACACTTGTAATGATATGTTTGCCTGTCACATTCTTTTAAATGGCAGTCACTTCGCCAAATGGAGCAGGAAAATGCAAAGATCTTGAATGCAAAAGGAGAGCTTAATGATGAAAATGTCTCATCATATGAGAAGTTGCGAAAATCTTATGACCATTTATATCGAAATGTCTCATCGTAAGTTGCATTATAACACTTGTGGTATTAGGAATTTAATAATCAATTGATGTCTTGATGGATGTATATATGTTTATTCCTCAACATTGTCCATGTCAAAATCTGACATTTGCGGCATCATTCGCTAATGAATTCTTTATTGCACCCTGCATTGAATTGAAACTTCTTATTTTTTTTGTTTCGTCTAATTGATAATTGTTGATTCTTAATGTTGCACTCCTTGTTTAATGAATACTGATTTATTCTTATAATATATTTCTTGGTGTCCTTGTATTCTGCTGAAGCAGTTTCTTATTTAATATAATCTGGAAGAATTTCTAATGCAAATATGAGAAGTAATTCTTTTTAGCCGAGTGTCCACACAATATAGAGATCAGATGTAGTTGAGATGCATTAGAGAAATTTAAGTTCTCTTCTAATAAGAAGGCATAGATGGAGACAAAAATTAATTAAAAATAAAGTATGGGTAGTCAGGTTTATCATGTAAAGTAAATTATGAAGATGTGATAGAAATATTATTTTTTGAGCCTACCACAAATTAAAATAGATTCCATCAACTATTTTTCATTTGCAAATTAATGGAATTCTACATTACACAGCTTAGCAGAAGCACTTGATATGCAACCCCCAGTGATGCCAGAGGATGGCCACACGACCAGGGTTTCTGCAGGAGAAGATGTTTCATCACCTGCTGCTGGAAAAGATTCTTCTGTAATTGAAGCCATATGGGATGATGAAGACACCCGGGCTTTCTATGAATGCTTACCAGATCTCAGGTTTGGCTTGGTTAGATTATATAGTTTGCTGAGATCCTTTGGGGGAAATTTGTCTTGCATCCATCTTAAAGTAGACTTCTATAGATTACCTAGACTTAAAGATACTTTTGGACACTTACGTGTAAGTGTGTTCTGTATATATGCACATTCTTGGATTTCAATAATAACAATAAAAATAACTTTTAGGACATGCTCATGCATGTTGTGATTGCCAGTCTCCTTCATGTTTACTTAAGTATAGGGTAGTCCATTGGGTCCATACAAGAACTATATTGGTTGGTATATATTTGTTTTATAAGAAGATTAATTGGTATATTGCATGAACTTCTCACTTCCCAGGGCGTTTGTTCCAGCGGTACTGTTGGGAGAAGCAGAGCCTAAAGCAAATGAGCAATCTGCAAAGCCGGCAGAAAATCTGGCTGTAATTTCTCTCGCCTGCAATTTTTTTTTTTTTAAACTTCAAAATTTCTTCCTCTGTTTTACAATAGTCTCTCCTCTTTCACTTCTCCCATGCCTGCTCCTATTTAAACTTTTCACAGTTTTTCCTTCTCTCTCTGTGTGTTGGATTGGCACACATGATATTTTTGGCCATAATTTAAAATTAATCAAGCATAAGTTAGGTTTTAAATGATCTTTACTTTAGAAGTACACTGAATTTATTTTCTTAGTTTTCAGATGAAACTTCAATTAGTATTCGAATAAACTAAGTGATAATGTCAAGAATTTTGTAGTCTAGCAATGTATTTAGAACTTTTAACACTATAATTTATATTGAAACGAATAATGTAAAAGTGTTCTTAGTTTTGCCCATTTTAATTATAACACAATCTAATATATGATATTAACTTAATTTCAGAAACTAAAGTACTTTTTATAGTATTAGCCTTTCAGCACATATATTTATATTTATCCTAGTATATATTTTTTTTTCTCATAATACCTTTTTTCAGTAGTTTTGTACGGGTAAAAGTAAAATAATTTAGAAAATAATACTTGGTTATTCTTTTTAATGTTCCAATGATTTATAGTAATTGATACCTAAATTTTTTGTTTATTACCATATTAAAAATATTGTTTTCTTAAAAAAAAAAAATTGAACTGTTAATGGGAAGTTTAAAAATGTAAAATTCTAATTATTACTTTACTATATTTTCTATTTTATTTGAGTCGATTATGATATTAAATAACATGTTATGGATATTTTTTTTTTTAAATTTTAATAACGACGAGAATTGGATATGTATGTATTTTATGAATGGGGGAGTGGACAAAATGGTCCAATAACGATTTCTCAAGCATTCTTCCAAATTGGGAGCTTAGTCTAAGAAATCTTCTTAGGAAAATTTGGAAGCATCGTTATCCTAAGAAAATCAAAATGTTCCTTTGGAAGCTTAGTCTTGGAGTTGTAAATATTGCTTATAGATTACAACGATGAATGCCTTGCATTGCATCTCTCGCTTTCTTGGTGGCTCATGTGTCAACAACGTGCTGAGACTCAAGATTATTTATTATGCATTGGCTTTTTGCATCTCATTTATGGCGCATTATTTTGGAGGCTTTTGGTTGGTCACTGCCGTGTCCCAATATTACTTTTGATCTTCTAGATCTTCTTGCATCCTTATTGGTGGGACATTCTTTTGGTGGTAGTAAAAAGACGATATGTTGGCCCTTTTGCGAGCGTTCTTTTGGACTTAGTGGGGCGAGAGAAATGGACGTCTTTTTCACTATTAATTGTTTTATGGATTTGATTCTGTCTACTACTTTATTTTGGTGCAAAACTAAGCACCCTCTTAGGGCATGTCTGATAGTGATTCTGTAATTGTTAAAATCATTTTTGTCATTTTCAAAAACACTTTGAAACATTCTTTTAATAACTGAAAACAAATTTTGATGATTTGAAAATTGCATTTTGAAGTGTAAAATTAAAATTAAATTAACTTTAAGTGATTAAAAGTGTGTTTTGAGCGATTTTGAAAATAGCAAAAGTGATTTTAACCATTTTAAAATCACTCCCAAACATGCACTTAGTCATTATAGCTTATCCTTTTTAGTTTCTAATAGGCGTACCTTGTAGTAATTACCTATTGCTGCTGGGGTTTCCCCCTAATTTCATCATATCACTAAAATGTTTCATATTAAAGAAAAAAGGTATTCTCCCTTTTAAATATGTATTATAAAGATTTGATCCTTTGTTGTCCTTATTAGCCTATTCCATGAAGGTGTCTTTTCTGTTGAAGAATTTGAATGTCTTCTGTAGGAATCTGAAGCAGACCAAGGTCAGCAAACTGCCCTAGAGGCCATTGAGGTTTCTACAGATTGTTCGCTACAGGAAGGCAAAATTAATGAGAAAGGGAAGGAGAAAGAAGAAAAAGATAAAGAAAAGAATAAGGATACAGACAAGGAGAAGGGGAAAGAAAAAGACGCAGATAGAAAGGTGGAAAATGAAAAAGAAAAACTTAAAAATATTGAAGGAACAAATTTGGATGCTTTGTTACAGAGACTCCCTGGTTGTGTCAGCCGTGACCTTATTGATCAGTTGACTGTAATTACTTCTCTTTCTCCCAGCTTAATTGTGATTTTAAGAGGGGATGGAAGGCTGGTTCTTTGTTAAGAATTTGATGCTAATATTCTTGTATATTTGCAGGTAGAGTTTTGTTATTTGAATTCCAAGGCTAACCGAAAGAAGCTTGTAAGGGCTTTGTTTAATGTACCTAGGACGTCTTTGGAGTTGCTGCCTTACTACTCACGCATGGTTGCGACATTGTCAACTTGTATGAAGGATGTATCTGTCATTCTCCTCCAGATGTTAGAGGAGGAGTTCAACTTTTTATTGAACAAAAAGGTCTCATTTAGTTCATATAACTTCTCTTTGGAATGGAGTTCCCCTTTTCTCTTCTATTATTATTATTTTTATTATTATTTTTTTTTTTTAAATCAAACAGGACCAAATGAACATTGAAACGAAGATTAGAAATATTAGGTTTATTGGAGAGCTTTGCAAGTTCAAAATTGCTTCAGCCGGCCTGGTTTTTAGCTGTTTGAAGGTATGAGTGGAGGAGACACCTGTTGATTTTTGTTCTTTTCTTTCATCATGTTCTATTGTTTTATGTATTTTGAAATCATATTTTTGTCACATGCATGCCAAAACTTTGTCAAATGTGGCGTGTGGTGTCAAATTTCCTTAGTCTATTGGGATTATTTTGTTTATCTAAAAAGCTTCATGCTTTTAATTGATTGTTTCGACCACTTTGGGTGTTTCATTTTCATTACCTGTATATCATTTTTTCGGGGCGAGAAACAATTTTACTGACGAGGAAATTACAAAAATGGGGTAGGAAAACACAGCCCACAGCTAAGGAAGATTAAAAAGAGCTCCGCATAGAGAGTAATTATAAAGAATTCCAAATAGAGAGTATTCAAATGTGATTGTTGGAAATAGTACGAAATTTGCCCAAGAAAGAGCTGAGAAATAGTGTGTTGAAAACAATAATAGGCTTTCCTTTGTTGTTGAAGACTCTCTTGTTTTTAACTTGTCATAAAAGCCAAAAGAAAGGTCTAACTGCAAGTTGAACGAGCAATTAGCCTATGCTAGTTTGTAAACCAGAAGTTGATGTTTCTGTTGTGGTTGGAAAAATGATGGTTAATTGATGAACTCATTTTATCTCTTTTTGGCAGGCATGTTTAGATGATTTCACTCACCATAATATTGATGTTGCTTGTAATCTTCTTGAGACCTGTGGACGTTTTCTTTATCGGTCTCCTGAAACTACAGTAAGGATGGCTAACATGTTGGAGATATTGATGCGCTTGAAAAATGTAAAAAATTTGGATCCCCGGCACAGCACCCTGGTAGAAAATGCATACTATCTTTGCAAGCCTCCTGAGAGATCTGCGCGGGTGTCAAAAGTTCGTCCACCATTGCATCAGGTATGGGACGCATTCAATGTTCCCTACTTTCTCCCTACGTACAGTTGGTTCATATGTTGTATTTACTCATTGTATCCTGCAGTATATTAGAAAGTTGCTCTTCTCAGATCTAGACAAGTCTGCCATTGAGAATGTGTTGAGGCAACTTCGGAAACTTCCATGGAGTGAATGTGAGCAATACCTTTTAAAATGTTTTATGAAAGTTCACAAAGGGAAGTATGGACAGATTCACTTGATTGCTTCTCTAACGTCTGGTTTGAGTCGATATCATGACGAATTCTCAGTTGCCGTTGTTGATGAGGTCAGTTCACTGAAAACATTTTCAACTTAGAATGGGACTTGTCAGTCTACCTGATAAGATCATTTTACCTATAGAGCGTGCTTTATTGACGTCATTCCATATGTTTTTACATTTTTATGTATATTGAGGGTTGTTCAGTACTTCTTTTAATCGTGTAAAGATGCTTTCCTGTGATTAGAATCAAATTATATTTCAGTAGTAGTAGTAGCAGTACATATGTTAAATTTTTTGCTGCAGCTCAGAAAGTATTTTTGAACGTTTTAAAAACACAAGAACACGTGAAAGAGTTTTTTAGGAATGAAGAAAAGTAATTATTTTTTTGTTAATTGGCTTTGGTTCATATGTATATCAATTATCATTAATCTCTCTGTATAACTACACATTCTACTTCTCAGTAGCCTTTCTAGATTTATGTTCTCTTACTGGTTCCTTAACACATTTTCCTTTCACTAATATTTTTCGGTACATTTTCTTTTTCTCTTTACACCCACTTTATTCTATTAATCTTAACTAACTTCTTTGCAGGGCATTAAGGGGTCTTTTAGGGCACATACTTTTTCTTAACCAACTACAGAACTCATCCATAAAATTTGATTAATAGCAATTTCTTAGTTTATCTACTCTTAAAGAACATCTGGGAGCATATTTTCCCCCTTTTGCACATCTAAATATTTGGCAATTTTTTTTTTTTTTTTTGGATATGAAGTCTGGTTATTTGAAACTTATTGAATGGAAGTTATTTTGTACTACATGATGAATGTAGTTTGCATATTTGTCCAGGTTCTCTTGTTTATATCTGATTTATCTATTTTATTCATCTTGGTGGTGGTTACTTATCTCTATGATTTCTAGGTATTAGAAGAAATTAGGCTTGGACTTGAAGTAAATGACTATGGGATGCAGCAAAAACGCATTGCCCATATGCGGTTTTTGGGGGAGTTGTACAACTATGAACTTGTAGATTCATCTGTGGTCTTTGATACCCTTTATTTGATTATTGTCTTTGGCCATGGCACTTCAGAGGTACGGAATTGTTTTGTTACTCATTATAATTTTTTTTTTGTTCTTTCACCTTGATATGTAAGCACCTCAACAGGCTTTCCCACTTATATATATATTTTAAAGGAAACTGAGAAACTATATATTAGCAGAAAGTAAAAAGAACAACCTACGATCAGGTAGAGAGAACCCCTCCCCTAAGCAACTGTGTAGGAAAGCTTTCCAATTCTTATTAATCATGGATAGACTATAATTACAAAATAATTTTGTATGATTCGTGCACCACCCAGAAGCATCATGTTACACACTAGAACAAAAAGAGTTGAAAGAAAAGGACTTGAACTTCAAATGTCCTAAGAATGTCGCACAACGCCAAATAGTATTTACTTTAACTTTTGTAAAGCGCCAACTACTAAATTTTCTCACATCCCATGAACTGGACTTGTGATTACATCAACAGTTTTTCTTTGATGTGTCTTTCAGTGATCTTTGATTATTTATTAGATACTACTAGAATTGTATTTAAAATTTTAAATTTCATAAAAAAATATGAATGACTAGTTGTACCATACCTTAACACAAGTAGAGACCTTAGCTATAAGCAATCAATGGGCTTCCCTTTTGCACTACTGATGGCACCAAGAATCTTGGTAATCTAATCAAGTTGGATGGAAATTTGAAAGCATACTTTCTGTCATTCTGATCACAAAAATGGAGGAGGACTTGGCATTAGCAACTTTAAAGATTAAAAAAAATGTAGTCTTATCAACATGTGGGTTTGGAGATTTACACGAGAAAGAGATTCTAGATCTCTTTTGGTACTCTTAATTGTCAGAAGATTTTTCCGTGACATTCATCAGTTCTCATTAACAGTTGTGGTAAACCCGAAGAAATAATGTATGGAAGTATTGAAATGTGGGCAGTTTCTGAGATCCCTTTTGGCACTAAGATTCTTATTGGAAATTTTTTGTAGGATATTCTTCTTTGCCATGGGATTTGGCTTCCCTTCTGTTTTGAAAATTTTCTAGTTTCTTCAACAATGAATTTTATAGGAGAATCACTTCTTTTTTTTTTAGTGCCTTATATCTGCATTTGGATCTTGGGCATGGTTAAAAATATAGTTTCTGTGCCAACATGAGCAGCTTAGTGGTAATTGGTATGTAATCATTTTCAAAATATATAGTTTTAGTTCCATAGTAGTATTTCGATATGGTTTGCTTATGATCTGGTTGTCATTTTATCAAATTATAATTGCCTTCATTGAATTATTTTTATCCTTGGTAATCGGGTAAAAATTTGGGGGTGAGGCAGTAAAATAGCAAGGACTTGAGCTTATAGGATATGTGATCTGTTAATGTCCGATGAATGAAGTAGACCAAATAAATGTTCAGTGCTTGTGGAGGATACTGGGTCTTGGCTTATCCAGTACAGTACAAGTTTGTTTCTTTGTGCTTGGCCAAATGATCCCCCCCCCCCCCCCTCCAAGTCTAATGTGATTGATCTTTGTTGCTTTTAGCAAGATGTCTTGGATCCACCTGAGGACACTTTCCGCATAAGGATGATTATCACCCTTCTTCAAACCTGTGGTCACTACTTTGATCGAGGATCTTCAAAGAGGAAACTTGATCGATTTTTTATACACTTCCAGAAATATATTCTCAGCAAAGGAGCACTTCCATTGGACATTGAGTTCGACTTACAGGTCAGTTGTTTATCATGTTAGTTTACTTGCTAATATCTTTCCCATTGTATGTTAGCGTAAAATAACAGCTTATTCAAGTTGATAGTTTTCATCCTTGTGTTGTTATAGACTTGGTTCTATCTCCAAGCCGTGGAGATAACTTCGATAATAATTTGGCATTAAATGCAAAAGTCTGGATGTGGGCATTGCATTGCATTGCATGGACATGTTGCTGCAAGAACATATTTATTATAATACTTATTTTTTTAGAGATAATTTTTATACAAAAAGGAACTCTAAGCTTAAGCTTACACATTTATAAACTTACAAAAATTTAACAAAATGAGTTTTGATGTATTTTGCTCTCAAATTTTTTTATTTTCGTGTATACATTTTGTACCATGAGTGTTCACAGGCCAATTACGCTAATAAGTGTCCTAAATCTTTAGGTTCATTGTAATCATGTTCTATTACGTTTGCAAATTATTCATGCAAGATTATTTAATGGTCACTATGATTTTTTTTCTCCAGTTTAAATTCTTTTTTTCTCCCTCAATTCTTGCACGCCAAATTATCTGATGAAGTTGCCTTTACAGGATTTATTTGCAGAATTGCAACCAAACATGACCAGATACTCATCCATTGAAGAGATAAATGCTGCTTTTGTAGAACTTGAGGAGCATGAACGTTCGGTCTCAAATGACAAGCCTAATACTGAGAAACACCTTGATGCTGAAAAGCCCAGCAGAGCAACTTCCAATACCGCCTCAGCTAATGGAAGGGACACAGTGAATGGCTCTAAAGAAAATGGTGGAGCTCATGAAGACGGTGTTGATAGCGACAGTGATACAGGAAGTGGCACTATTGAGGCAGAGGGACGTGATGATGAAGAGTCAGACTTGGAGAATCATGAGGATGGATGTGACACTGAGGATGACGAAGACGATGAAGAAGCGGGTGGGCCTGCTTCTGATGAGGATGATGAGGTTCACGTTAGACAGAAAGTGCCTGAGGTAGACCCCAGAGAAGAAGCCAATTTCGAGCAAGAGCTCAGGGCTGTAATGCAGGTAAGATTTATTTTTGTGATCACTTTACTTTCTTGCCAGTACTCTTACACTTCTATACTCAAGGTTTCAATTTGATGAATGCAACAGGGCATTTAAAATTCTAATTTTAAAAGGCTTAGTTGGTTCGTAGGGGCACTTGTAGACGTTCTATTATTTTAAAAAATTTGTTGATGTCTGATATATTTCTGAATGCAGGAGAGTATGGATCAGCGCAGGCAAGAGCTTCGTGGCCGACCAACATTGAATATGATGATACCAATGAATTTGTTTGAGGGGTCGACGAGGGACCACCACGGAAGGGGGGTTGGGGGAGAGAGTGGGGACGAGGGGTTGGACGAGGATGCTGGTGGAAGCAAGGAGGTTCAGGTGAAAGTTCTTGTTAAGCGTGGGAACAAGCAGCAAACCAAGAAAATGTACATCCCTCGTGATTGCACACTTTTACAGAGCACTAAACAGAAAGAAGCAGCGGAGCTAGAAGAGAAGCAAGATATTAAGAGGTTAATTTTAGAGTACAATGACCGGGAAGAGGAAGAACTTAATGGATTAGGCTCCCAAACGATGAATTGGATGCAGACAGGGGGCAATAGGGGAGTCCCTACTAGAGGCAACAATTGGGAAGCTTCGGGCGGGAGGAGTGGTGGGTCACGTCATCCCCATCATCGGTATCCTGGCAGTGGCGTGCATTATAGTAGAAAGAAGTGAGTTTACTGCATCATTAATACCCACCATGATATTTGAAGTCAATTACAAGCAGGCATCGTAAGTATCCTGGCAGTGACTAAATATTACAGCAGGAAGAAGTGAGTTTGCCTCGAACATTTTAATTTACCGCTCTCCAGTCCATTGAGGAAGGAGTTAGTTCGTCACAACATTTTGTCAACCGTCGCCGACTTACATACAGATCCCAACAACATAGCCTACAAGTCGAGCTTTCTTCAATGCTAGAACTAGAACATGGAGAAAATGAAGGAAACCGTGGATGATGAAAAGTGAAAACTGTGGAAAATTTTACGCATTTTTAGCAAGTCGATTGATAACGCCACGATGAAATGAAGAAAGGAGGCTTTCGTGGGCTTTGGTTTGTATATGGTGTAAGTGTTGATCCCTATCTTACATTTAGAGTATTGTTTCTTGGTATTGAATGAAAAGAATGATTTGTTTGGAACTAGAAAAGTTGTATTGACAATTAAAAGAATAGCTGCAGGATTGTCTTTGTACAGTTGTGTTTGGGCATTTGGCTATTTAGGTCCCAAGGCAAACACACAAAATGTTGGAAGATGAATTGTATTTTGGTTCTAATACACAAGTTTACAATGTGTTGTTCTACCATCAGTTCAGTAGAAATACAAGTTATGTGAAAATGACTTCTCATAGAAATGTTGTAACTTCAAGATTCAAATGCTGTATTTAATATTTATGCAGTTTAGAAATATGTTGGTTGTTTTTATGTAATTTTTATAAAGTTTTTAGAGACCGAAAAGCTGAACATTCACAAACTAAATCGGTAATATAATCACTTATTCCTTAAATACATAAACTATATTTAGAAAAAAGTAAAACAAAAAAATCTAAAAATTTATGCATTATGGTGTAGAGACAGAGGATGATATTTGTTTGTACAATGTGAAAAGAGAAAAGTGAGAGCGAAGAGAGGAGTTGAGTTGATTAGGGACCGGGCGCGGGCGATGGGGAGAGGTTGAGAGAAGGCCTAATTGGATTGAGTGGCGGGGAGAGTGGCGGAGAAGGTCCGAGAGGGGACCTGATCGGAGTTTTACGAACATACTTTCGAGCCCAAACGTGTTTGCCATTGATGGAAAATTTAGCTTTGGTTCTTGCTTCGAGCACAAGGCCAATAGAGGACTCAGTTTTCACCACCAGTCGCGCATACAGCGGTTGTTCTGGCGGTTGTGCCTCTTGCATATGAATGCTTTCTATGAAATCTCCATATCTCCTGGTCCAATACCACAAAAAAAGAAATAAATAAATCAAAGAAACAAAAACAAAAAACCATTACATAGGAGTCTTCTAAAATATAAAAACATGAGCTAAATTATTTACAAATATATATAAAAAAAAATGTCTATCTTAATGATAGGTAATAAAATTTTTCTATATTTATAAATAGTCTGATATTTTTTCTATTTATAATAATTTTCCTTATACGGCCTACCTATACACATATCATACATATATTAAATTTAATTTTCTTAATATATAATATTAGAATTTCTCAATAAGAAAAAAAGAGTAAATGTAATTTGACCATCTAGTATATTATATAAAGTTCTCAAAATAAAAAGAAAAAAGCATTTTAGGTGTCTAATAAATTTTAACTTACAAAGGTGTGTAATTTTAAAGCAGCAAAATATTTCCATGAAAGGCAGGTCTAACAACTATCTAAATTCATGGATCAAAAAGGGAAAAAAAAACTATTAAAATAATGTTTCAATTTTTATTTTTATTTTTTTAAAATGTTTCAATTTTAATAATATAAAAGTCAAACTAGTTTAAAAAAAAAAAAAATGAAACGCTAACTCTCTTTTTATGTTAATTTTCTTAATTTATAGAAGGAAGCTACTGTCATCCTTTATTTGCTACGTTCCTAGATTAATCTCCCCTTCAAATTCGAATGATATAAAACATGTAGGATTTTGCCTCAAATTCTTCCTTTTAAATTGAATATAAATATAAATATATATAATTTAGGTTAAATTATAAATTTATTATTAAATTTGAGATTTTTTTCTTTAAATTCATAGATTTACTAAATACGTAAAATCGGAAATTTAGAATTCAATAACAAAATTATTTTCTTTAAAAAAATTTATTAGATACAAAATTATAAATTTTAAATTTTATTAAACTTTTAAAAGTTAGGACTAAAAACAACACAAACTTCAAGGAAAGAAATTAAGTTTAGGATAGTAGTGAGAATTTTCTATTTTACCCCAGTTTATTTCTACGTTACTTTCATAACTAAAACTTGTAATTTAAAATATAATTTAATTTCTTTTTTTGAAATCTCTCAAAATAATTAAAAATATTTGTCATGAAGAAAATCTCTGACTCTTCGCTAGAATCTAGAAATATTGACAAAATTTTCGACATGCAGAGGAATATAGAGAGATATATTGGGAAGATAAAAAAATAATAATTATTATAATAAATAATAATAATAATAATAAAAAACCTGCCAAAATAGTCTCTAACTTCGTCTTCAGAAATTGGGTATCCTTTCGAGAAGGTCAGAAAAATCGTTCTCTCATCCGCCGGAACTTCCTCCCCTTCTTCCTTCCCACTTTTCAACTTTAAACCACTAATTCCACTCTCAATCGCCGCCGTCGTCGACCCCTCTCCCCTGAAACCGACAAACCCAAAACTCGGTACAACAAGTTTACTCGCCGGAGTCGCAGCAAAGGATCTTCCCCGGCCGCCGCCGCCGAACGTCGGAATGGATGTAGCGGCGGCGCGTGAAAGCACGCGCTGGGTTTCAACCGCATGGAGTATATCGTGAAAGGCTCTATGGCAGATATCGTTACAAATCTTGGTAACGCCACGGAGGATTCCGAGCCGGTTTTCGTGGAAGAACCGGAGGGAAACCGGGGTTTTAGAAACGTGTTGAATGAGCGGAATATCGACGGTCGAATCCGGTTCAAATGGAAATTTGTCGTTTTCTATACAAGCCAACGACATGACGGCTTCATCCGAGAGAGCATCAATCAAAGCGTCGGGAAAACCCAACATTTTATAAACCAAATTAAACTCTTCACCATTTTGTTCAAGCCAAAGCCACAATCCCATGACTCGAACCGACTCGTTTCCGTCTCGCCCGAGTGAAAAAACCATTCGACTGAAAAGGGTTCGGTCGATAGTGTGAAACATGTTGAATTCCTCTTGTGTTACCATGTAAATATCTGGGGACGAGGACGAGGAAGCCATCTAATCTAATTAAAAAAAAAAGGTGAAAAAAAATTATGAGTTGGGTTGGTATTTAAGGAGATTGAAGAGTCACCATTGAGGGAGTTTAAGATTTGGATGAAACGATGCAATAGAGAGTTGTGAATGTTTGTTTTTGTTGTAGAAAAAGAAGGCAAACTCCATTAACATTATTTACAAACTAGGGCTTCCAAGAAAAGTTGCCTTTGTGTTTAAAGTTTTTGGCAAGTAAAACTTGCCATATAATAGAGAGATTATCCCTAGAGTCCGAGTAATGTGGTTGGCTGTATTATATATACTCGTTGCATGTAAGAGAGAGAAAATTTTAAATCGAGATAAATTAAGATGTGTTTGGTAGGATATGATATTTCATATTTTTAGATATGTGGTTTTTTATTGTGAAATTAGATTCTAATTTTAAAAAATTATATTTGATAATTTATTTATAAATCATCAAATTAGTTGTCGTTAAACTATTATTAATTTATTTATAAACGTGTTTTATGTAAAAGAAATTTGTATAATTATTATTTTTTAATATTATATACATGACATAATACATATTTTAATTTTGAAAAAAAGAATTGAATTTATAACATTACATATCGTATTTCTAAAAGTTTTATATTTATTTAATATAGTTCTAGATTTTACAATTTAAACTTCAAAATATGTATACAATAAAAATATATAAATATTGTTTTCAGAAAATAGTTTTTAGAAACAAAATTCTATTGGTCGGTCAAACAATTCAGAATTTGAAAAACATAAAACAGAATCTGATTGTCAATCAAATAATCTTAAGAATTAATATAAAATCTTTATAAATAATTTTTTAGAGACTATTTATTAATTTCTTGCCATTCATAGGATCCAAATTTGTAATTTAACCTTAAATTTATAAGTTGAGTCATATATTCACAAAGTAAACGGTTAAAGATTTAAATTTTTTATTTTAGATATTGTACTTTATAAAAAAAAAACATTTATAATTATGTTCTAATAGTTCTAATTATAAGTTTTTTTTAGAAAACGTATATGTATATTCTTGAAGTTTCAACCTTAGTGTCTAATAGATTATGTTGATTTTACTTTTATATCTACATTTTTAAAAATATATGCGACATCCTCTATTTTTATCATTAAAAGTTGCCACCTATCATAATTTTTCTTTTATATTTTTAAGACTTATTTGACTTTTTTTGTAAGCTTTATGTTTACACTCTTAGACTTTTAGACTTATTTAATTTTATTTTATTTTACTCTAAGACGTGCTATTAAACAAAACATTGAAAGTTTAAAAGTTTTATAAAAAAGATAATTATATGTTAATATTGAACGACACGACTTGTTCACATGTTCAAGACAAGCCATTAGTATAATAGTTTTTATTGATCTTAAATTTTCTTTGTAAGATTTTTATTGTCGCAATCTTAAACTTTTATTGTCAACAAAACAACTAATTCATTTACTTTGTTTCTAAATGGATAAAGTGATAGTTTATTGAATATAGACATTGACCTTCTTCTTCTAATCTCAAAAGAAAATATATTTTACATTATGTCAAAGTAGTCAATAATTTACTCTCTAATTTAAAGAGAATGTGACAATTTTTTTTAGTGTGAACAAAGAAAATATAATAAAGTTTACCGCATGGGACGAGAAAGAGAGAGGAAGAAGAGAGAATTCACAAAAAAAAAAAAAAATGAATATATATATATATTCTTACCAAGGTCACCCCACAAAAAAAAAAAGATTTTAATATATTCAAGAATTTTATTTATATTCAAGACATGTTAATTTTAAAATATTAGAAACTCAATATGTTAAATTTGGGACAATTAAATTACACTACTTGCATAATAACGATAAAATTTGTATTTAAGAAGCGTCAACCTCCAAATCGCACGGGTGTAAGTCATACGCATTATCATGCCTAAGTCAGTGGGAGGTTCAAAGCCAACTGAACTCTTAACTTGTAGTTTTTTACTTAAATTCGTTTACTCTCTCCTCTTGTTTATAAGACTCGGACATTCTCTGCTTTCTTCTCGGACTCCCTTCCTAAATCCCTTCGACCTCTTTCATTAGGACTTCTTCCTTTGTGTTTAGGTTTGAGGACCTGGTCTTGCCCGACCTACATAATTTTGTAAATTAAAAGTGTATTTTATGTAGATATCTAACTAAATGAGCTCAAAAGTATTGAATAATTTTTCTAAAAAAAACAATAACAAAACTATGTATAATTTGAAAACACATCATTAAAAAAACAGTTACAAAAGACTAAAAAAAACACACAAGAGAAGAGGTTAGTTCAAATATTAAATGGTCACATATTTATGTACATTTAATGCAATTCCATATTTGTAATTATTAATTAGATATTACGATAGTAAGGATTTATTGCCATATTTTAGATGGTCGGGATAAGTTTGAATATTAATTATTTTAAAACATTTATATTTATTGTTTGAAAAGTTTAAAATATAACCAAACAAAGTCGGGTTAATAATTTGATATATATATATATATGAGACATTTGAACATAGATTTTTTTAGTTTTAAGTTCTAAAAATTAAATAATTTTTTCGTCTAAATTTTTATTTAATTTTTATTTTGTCCTTATATTTCAAAAGTGAATAGTATCAAGTAGAGTTAACACTAGTTTATATAAATGTGGTAGTTGACCAATAATATTAGACTTTGATTATATGAATTTTTATGTGAGATGATAATCTTTTTTATTACTCTTGACTAATTAGAAATTGAGTTCAAATTTGAAGGACTAATCAAAATTAATTTTAAATTTTAAACAAAATAAATAACATTCATTTTTTATTTAACTTAAGAAAAGAAAAAAGACTTCTTTTTATTATTATTATTATTATTATAGTATTGCTGTTTTTTTTTTTTTTTATGAAAACTATCTAGCAAAATAATTAGATAAAATAGCTTCGATCTTGTCAACTGATAGTGAGAAAACAAAATCTGGATAAATACCAATACCTATGACAGGTATAAAGATAGAGATCGCAACAAACAACTCTCGTGGTCTCGAATAAAAAAAAAAAAGAATTTTGAGCATTAAAAAACTTGTATCCATAGAATATCTGGCCTAACATAGATAATAAATAAATGGGAATTAATATAATTTAAATTTTGGAGATTAAAGGTGTGTTTGGCATGCATACATTCCATTTTGAAATTTTAAAGATTAAAATCGAAACTAAATTCAAATCTAGACAAATATTAGTTTTAAAAACATAATGTCCTAATAGAAATTAAATTTAAATATATAGAATTAAGAGTGTATTTCACCCTTATAACTTTTTAAATATATACATATAACACCAATTTAGTCCGTGATCGAACTTTAAAAATTATTTTTAAATTTTGTGCACAATAATAAGTTATTCTACTTTAAAATATGTTTAATAGATTATTAGACTTTCATTCTTGTGCATAACAAATTCGTGAACTTTTTAATTTTAGATCTAAAAAGCCATTGATTTATTCAATATTTTTTTTAAAAAAAATCAAGAAATCTATTAGAAACAAAATTGAGAATTTAGAAAAAAAAAATATATTATATATCAATTAATTTTAAATTTTAAATATGTCACTTATTAGAGAAAAAAACGAGACTTCAAAGACTTATTAAATATTAGTTAAAATATCATTTTGGTATTTGGTTCAATTTTAGTCTTTATACTTTCAAATGAGCAATTTAATCTAAATTTAGTCCCCTCAAATTAATTTCTTTCTCTAATCAAATATGGTTCAATAATGATAATAATTTTCATGAAAAAAATATATAATAGGTGAATATGTTGCCACAATTTATAATAAAAATACTAATAGATAATAAACTGCTTTTGAAAAAATAAACAATAAATTAAACTAGTATAGGGTCTCAATTTAAAAATTATTGAAAGTATAAGAGATAATATTGGGCATTTGAAATTTGAATAAATTTCAATGTGCGAGACCAAAGTGATATTTTAACTTTGGGATTTTTTAGGACGATGAGTTGAGTTTATATATCTGGAGATCATATGTACGTAGAGTTTACATGTCTGTGTAGTTCATATGGGTGTGAATATGTTTTTACGATGATTATTTATGTTTGTAAACTTTTTCATTCAATAATTTTACATATATTTTTTTAATAAATTATAGATTGATTTTTTAAGCACTTGTTGGGAGTTTTGGGAAATGGGATAAAAAATTAAATAAACTTGTTGGACACATGAGTATTTTTATTTTAAATTTTTTTCTCAAAAGTGTTTAAAATTTTTAAATAACTCATGTTTCCGACAATTTTTTCTCAAAATTACTTTTAGATACAAGTTTATTTGATTTCTTACATGATAAAAGTGATTTTATTAATTTTAAATTTTTAAAAAGGACTATAAAATACTAGTGAACTAATAAAAAAAAAATAAAAAATTCAACGTTTTGACGGAACTTACCTCAACAAAGATGTTTTTGTTGACAATTTTATGTGAAACTTAAATATAAACATTTATTGATATTTTATATATATATTTTTTTAAATAATAGTTATTTTTAAGTTTTATATTAAGGTTTTATTGACCGTTTTATATCACGAGCGTCAACAAAACAATGGTTGTGAGAGTTGGTCAGTGGAGATGGTTGTCGAAGTTGGTCGTCAGAGGTAGTAGTTGGAGTTGGCCATCCGAGGTGGTCACCAGAATTGAGCAACAAAGCATCGGTCGTGATGAGGGCTGAGTACACTATTGGTGAACATGATATAAAATATTGATGGTATACAAAGTTGGCCTCTCAAACAATAGTCGTTCATATTTCAACTCATCTTATCTTCTCACCCTAAACACCCTCTAAATATTTTAAAGTTTAAGGAAAACTAATTATAGACACTTTTAAAAATTTAGAGAAAGCAAATACAAAGTTGAAATTTTGGAAGCCAAACTTGTAAAGGATCCCTACCCTCAAACAGAGTCATTATTCTTATCTCTCTTCAAATGGTGATAAATCTTATTCTTTATATTATAAGACATATTATAAGAGTTGTCGTATGACAAATTATGATTAGACAGCAAAATGGTCCAAATATTTCTCTTATTTTATCATGTTTTTTAGTTTAGTCTCCTTCCTTTTTGCATGAGGTGCACATAATCTTTTTCTTTATTTTTCTTTCTGTATTATTTTACAACATTTATCCTTTCCCGAATCATCGAGAGACGGAAACATATTGACATTTTAGATATAAAATTTAGTAATAATTTTGCCTCAATATTTTTAAATTTGTAGCAACTTAGTCCTTCAAAATTTTCGTAGAATTTTAATTTTAAAAAAAACTATACCAGTAGGTTAATAAATTGATCGGATACTTTTTTTATAAATTACAAATAAAAAAAAATTAACACTTAATTTTGATGAAATTTTTCATGATAGAAACTAAATTGTTATAAATTTATAAGTATAGAGATTAAATTGTCATAAATTTATAAGTATAGAGATTAAATTGTTATAAATATATACTTTAGAGACTAAATTTTTACCTCAAGAAAGTTGATGAACCAAATGTTTTTTTAACCTAGAATTTAATCTAAAAAAGGTTTGTTTTTTTATGTAATATTTGGGAGTGTGACAAAATTGAATTCCTATAATTTAAAACATAATTATAATTCAAAAGATTCAATTGTCTCGCTCCTCCATCTACGGCAGCCGTTTCACTATTTACTCAGTCATTAGTTTTCTTTTGTAATCCTTTCTTAACATCCATAATGTGTCTTTCAAAATTTCAAAAAATTCTCCCTCCCTCATAATCGCTCGCTAAAAGATGATTCATGATGAATGAAAAGCTCCAATCCGTCGCTATGTCCTCTGAGAACGGATTTCATAAATCTCAAGTCTCAGGTACTTTGCTTTCGATTCTCTGTTCATAGTTTCTATCTGGTTTGATTCGTTTATCGCTCTGTTTTAACTTTCAAGCGAGTCGTGCGACTATTCGAGCATCGGAAATGCATAGTTTCGGTTTTTCTTTTTTGTTCTTCATCAGGAATGGAGTCGCACAGTATTTTCTTTTCTAT
Source organism: Lagenaria siceraria (assembly GCA_002890555.2). Lineage (NCBI taxonomy): Eukaryota > Viridiplantae > Streptophyta > Magnoliopsida > Cucurbitales > Cucurbitaceae > Lagenaria > Lagenaria siceraria. Next base: position 22,488,856 of record CM016487.1, read on the forward strand.
GTTTTGTCACTTTGATGAACAGTGAATTCTTTCTGTCTGTATCTATTTTCTCTATTATATTTTTTCTTAGAAGTTACGATAAATATATGTGGATACTCGGATTCTTGGTCGTATTGTCCTGAATTTCATCTTCTCTTAATTCTTGTGTCCAAATATTGTTATTGAATTTTGATTGCTATACATTTTCCTTGGATGAAAGAGATGCTAGAATCTTGAATTAGTTTTTCTTTTTTTCTTATCGATTTTGATGAGCTTTACAGGCTTCTCAATAATGCGTCTGTGAACATTTCTTCTGTGATGTCGAGCTTCGTCATGTCAGGGAGAAGATTGTTTGGAATTTTACAATGAATGCATGAAAACTCGATTCCGTAACTCTTTTGTCTTAATTGTTCTAGAATTTCAAATTTTGTACATCGAAATTGGATTAGATGCTTGAATCTTGAAATGTCTTTTTATTGATAATGTGGCCTACAAGCTTCTCAATATTGCTTCCACGAAATTTCTTGTGTGCAATCATTTCAATGTCGAGCTCCGTTATGTCAAGGGATCATTGTTTTGAAATTTCTGTTTTGTTCTCTTAAAAATTTCCGCGATGGTTGCAACCCTTGGCTTCCTGATCGTTTCAGTGCCAATAGAAGACTGCTATGTTCTAATTGTTCCTTTGTTATTGTTTTCTATTTCCTGAGAGGAATTTCTTTGCGGTAGAGTCAGTTTTAATGATAGCTAACGAAAGAAAGCTCGTCCTCTATAGTTCAAAGGTTTCAGGCAGAAATAAAATCCATCTTTGTCCTGTATTGATGCTTATCTACTTTCTCATTGAATCTTATTTGACAGCAAGCTCAAATATCCGGAAAAAGGTTGATGTTCTTAATGGTCGTGAAAATGGAGATTCTAAGCAACAGGTGTTACTGGATTCCAAGTACAATTTGCGCATGAGTCTTGCCTGGGATAGCGCCTTCTTTACGAGCCCAGGTATGGCTTATAAACTTTTCTTTTCAGCTTACATTTCTATGCAAGCCTATAGTTCATTTGACTACATTCATTGGCATTGACAGGAGTACTGGAACCCGAGGAACTATTTACGGCCTTGAATTCAAGGAATTATGATGATGTGGTTAACATATTGGGGAACGAGGAACGTCTTCTTTTATCTTCCCAATCACTAGAACCAGACACTAATAACGAAGCTGCAAATTACAACTACCGTAAGAGCTTAGCTTGGGATAATGGGTTTTTCACTAGTGAAGGTATGCTTAAAACGGTACTGATTATGACTAGTATCTCCATTTGGTATTTCAAAAATGGATGACTTAATCGAAAGTTTTTCTATATTTCAGGAGTTTTGAACCCTTCTGAATTGGCCATTGTTAACAACGGTTTAAAGAAATCCAAAAGCTATCTAGTTCCCGTTATTGAGGATGAAGTTTGGAGATCTATGGAGTCCAACAATACCTTTGGCGAAGGTTCCTCATTAACTAGACTTGAGATGGATCTTTTTGAAGACATCAGAGCGTCTATCCCCAAACCAATTTCTTCAAGGTTTGAACCGGGAAGACCAGGTAATGGAATCTGTAACTCAACATTTGACAGGATTTTTCAAGAGGAGTTATGATCTTCAGATTTGTGCAACATCTGTAGGATTTTGTTTATTCTTCTGAGATAATGCAGATAACACATTGATAATGAAGAAGAAAAAAATTTGAGACAGTTGTTTAAATTATATGCAACTGTCATTATATTCATCTGGTTTTTTATTTCCCATCATTACAGCTTCAGCCGAACCAGGTGATTCTCGAACTAAGGTAATTTCTTGCCTACATAAAAAATATTGTTCATAAATCCATCTTAGTTCCCCAAGTAAAATTTTGCAATTATATTTCAGATGAAAGGCATGCCAACTTGCAAAAAGCAGAGTATTAATAAGCATGGATCAAAGAAGATTATTACAGAGAAACCAAATACCCCAAAAATGCAGGTACGTTTCGGTATCGGTTTCGTTTGGGAGATTGGTGTAGTTCTTCAGTTAAAGCTCCCATCTCTTTTCCACTCATAAGAGCAAGAAATGAAAATAAAAGGAGTAGGCGTAGTTAGCATTTTCCTTGATTAGTGCATATGCATTTGTTTTCCTTGCGTTATAAGCCTGTATTTTGAATGCTTTAGAATTTGGGTTTTAGCTCTGTTCATTTCTCTTTATGATTATACTGACGAGTGCTATCTCTTTAGTTGAAACATATGGGTGAAAGTAGGGAACATTATTCATCTTCATCCCTCAAATCATTCGACTGCGTTTCAAAAAGTTCAACTAAAATGGCTTCCTTAGGTGAAAAGCATGTCAAATTTGGATGTAGGTCTGCAGTATCAGTGTCGGGTATGCATCAACCTGATCAATGTTAAAACTCCATATAATAATTTCGGTTTCTTCACTAAAATGATATTCATAATAACATACCTATGATTTTCTTCTTTTTATAGCAGAAGGTTTGGGGAAGTTAAAGAAATCATGTTTAATAAGGCAATCGTTCAATTCCATCCATGGATCCACTCAGTCACTTAGATCATCTCTGTCACATTGTACAACATCAAACGCCACCCGCCGCCCTCCATCTGAGATAACAATTCGAAAATCACCTCCAACTTTTAGAAGAAAAGTTAACTCCCAAGGTTCGAATATACTCATCACCAGTTCAACTTCAACGACTCCATTGATGAAGACGATGAAGGTAAGCAAGACAGAAGTGGAAAGTTCTTGTCAGCCCTCCACACCAACATCCTCATGGTATGGATCACCATCAAGCTCAATTGATGAATGGCCTTTAGAGTTGTCATCAACTTCTGCAACTCAAAGATCTAACAGAAGCAAGCGTAGTCCATATTCTAATCTTAGAAGTTCTCTTATAGAGAACGAGAATCGACAACATCGAAAAGACCAAAAAGAAGATGGCAATATCGATACTTCAAGTATATTAAGAGAAGTAAAACCTTCAGGCCTACGAATGCCATCACCAAAACTCGGCTTTTTTGATGCGGTTGGTTCCATACTATAGGTTTCTATTTTTACTTGTTTGCATATTTAATACTTTGTTGACATTTAAACTCTCTATGGACAGGAAAATGTGTTGGAGTCGACTACTATTGTTGACGCTAAACAAGAAGCTGTTGCACATCGTGGATGTACTAAGCTTCAATCTACTAGAATTCAACCTAGTATCAAGACTCGAAATCGTAAAAATGGAGGAACACCAATGTCTGTCTCGACCACAAAAGGTAGCAGAAGTCCAACAGTGAAGACATATAAAAAGATTGTCCAATGTAATCAATCTATGAAACCCGAGAAGGTTGTCTCACCTGAGTTAGACGACAACAAAGAAAATGAGTTCAATTTCGTTGATCCTCAAATTGAGGGTTTAACCAAGAAGGTCAACTCCATTCGCTTAAATAGGGTTCTTCGTATCAGTAGACAGAATAATTAGAGTACATTTTTAAAGTGATTTTGAAAAAGCTAAAATCAAAATCACTCATAAACATTTTTGAACAATCCTAACTATAATTTTACAGTATGAAATTAGCATTTTTGCAAACTAAACACTAAATTAATTTTATATTATGAATAGCATGTTTGGAAGTAATTTTGAATACTATAATTTATAAATTGTTGAACATGATTTGCATTTTCATTAAGCATGGAAGGTGTTTGAAGAAGAATTAATAATATAATGTAAAAGAAAAATAAGAAGGCAGGTCCTGTCGTTGAAAATAAAAATTAACAGTGTATAGTATAACAAAATTTGATTTTAAAATATAATTTAAAGGTAAGAAAAAACAGGTTTAGGATCTTGGCTTTTCTTTCTTCTCTTTGAAGAGAGCCAGAAGTGAAACACCAGAAACCTTAACAACCTTGAACCGAACACCAGGAATATCTCCCACAGCATGACCCTTACGTCCAAACCCCGCAATCAATACCTCGTCCTGTAATAAAATAGACTTCAAATCATACTTAAATCCAAATTTAACAACACATTTTTAAAAAGACAGCATAATCGATATATAATTTTTTTTATGAGTAATTATTATAAGCTTTGTTTAAAGAGTGTTGTAGTAAGAGAAGTTTTATTTAAGTGCCAACAAAAAAAGTTGAGATGGTTTGAACAGATAGGGAAAACAAAAAAAATTAAGAGACAAAATTTAGAGTATAAAGTTAGAGAGATTTGTTTTGAAAGAAAGAAAAAAATTGTCTAAAGAGTGTTGTAGCAAGAGAGAGAGAGAGAGCACTGCCAGAATTTGAGAAACCTAGAAACCTAATTTTTTTTTTTAAACGGAAACGAACTTTTCATTTACTAATGCTCAAATTACAATGCTTCAAAATACAACGATACATAGTAATAATCATAATAACCATAGTACTATAGATCAATAGGTGGACACCCTCATCATATCCGAAACCTATTTTAGAAAACCTTGTTTAATTGATTCTAAAAACATACATTTACAGCCACAGTAAAGCATTGCTTAGACTTAGAGGTTCGAATCACCTATTCCTATTTACTAAAAAAAAAAAAATAATACTTCTACTTATTTTGAAACATTTTTACAACTGAAAATGAAAATCGCAACAGTTTTCTAGTTTTTAAAATATGGATAAGATTTAGAAAACATTCATTCAAGACTTACTAGTTAGAAAGCAAAGAAAGTCAACAAAAAAAACATAAACATTCACTGCATAAGCAAATAAGATTTAACTTACATTTTCCTCAATATAATTGAGGCAACCATCATTAGGTACAAAAGCAGCAATCTTCTTCCCATTTTTAATCAGTTGAACACGAGCACATTTTCTAATAGCAGAATTTGGCTGCTTGGCTTCAATTCCACTGTATTAGCAAATTCAGCTTTGTCACAAGACATATAAATATAAAACAAAATTCATCAACAATAGCCATAAGAATTAATAGCCTTACATCTTTTCAAGCACAATCCCTTTTGCATGAGATGACCCTGCAAAGGGCTTTTTCCACTCATTACCAAGATGAGATTTCTTATATGCTTTATCTGCCCACCTCTGCCTTCTACGGTGGGACTTCAACTTACGACCAGCTCCCATTCCCCGAGTCTTCCTGCAACAAAATAAATTCAGTCATTAGTTAGTAATATTACATGATCAGATCAACTAAAATGCTGCATATATGATACAAAAATTCAGTCATTACTATAGCAGGGTTTGCTAAGAATGTATCCTTCAAGAATTTGAATGGAGCTAGAGACTCTCAGCATATGTGAAGAAAAATGATGTAATCTACATACTAAAATTGAAAGCATGCATATGAAATTCAATGAGATGAAGAATCAATATTTTTGTGTCTTCCTATGATATTACACATAGAAACTGTCAAACAAGAATCAATGTTTGGAAAGGTATTTCCGCTCTTATTATCCAAATATACTCCACAACAAAATAGATAATCGGAGAAAGAGAGAGAAAAGCCCCAGCCAAAGTGAAGTACGGAATCTACCTATTGAGGTTGAGGATGAGAAATCTAAGCTTCACAGCTCTCCCAAGAAGTTAGGTATAGAGGTCATAGACAAGGTTCGAAATATCGAGGTTTCATGAAACTTTAATTGGGCAGAGTGGCCTGCCTTGATGCCACGATCTGCAGCTCTTCATGTCGATGCAAGAGCATAAATTTAAAAAAGAAATGTGAAATGATGTGAAAATTAGAGTTTTAGATGGTAAAAGAAAAAAGCTCACATCAATTCAATTTTGAATTGACAATTTTAAAGTTGGATGAGGTTCAACATAAATAGTTCTTTTTGTGGTTTTTTTCAAATTCAATTTCTTTGGAAATGAAAGTTTCAAATTGAAAATAAGGCTGAAGAAGGTTGAAAATTAGAAAAAGTAGCACATCAACAAAGCTTCATACTTCATTGGCATTGGTGTGAAACTCTACAATTGAATGTAATGAGAACTAATAAAACTGAATCGAAACTTGGTCGAAATGGGGAAAAACAAAAAAAAAATCTCGAAATAGAGAGACACTATCAACAAAAGTATTCAAGCTTAGGAATCGGAAAAAACAGATTATCCACAACTCCGAGCCTATCGGTTAATCGATAAACCAACTACAACGTATCGGTACATGTTTTAAACCAAGACACTTCGCTTGGCGAGAGATATTCAACTAATGCCTCGATAATCGATTGTATTATTAGTTTTAAAAACATAGTCTTCAAAAGAACTGAACGAAATAACACTAGTTCAAAGTAGCTCCACTTCCGTTTGTTCATAAAATCTCAACAAATAATATGAACTTCTTCGAGAAAACATAATTGGACGAAGACGAAGAAGATAAAAACGCCATGGATGAAAGACGCAGAGAAGAGAGAAATGCGTACCCCATGATGGCGGATAAGGAAGATGCTGCAACTAATTCGAAAGCAGAGTGTGGAGACTGACTGGCGGTAACTCAAACCCTAATCGCAATGGAATTGCGGGACGGATTTTATATATACGCATACTGATGAAGGGAGTTCTTTTGTCTACATAATTACGGAATTACCCTTCCGAGTTCAAGATTAACTATAAATTAGCAATTTAACAATATCCCTGTCTAAATATGTAATTACACTTCGTAATTATGTAATTTACTACTTCATTTAGTGGCTTCAAGTTAATTTAGGGCTAAGCTAGACCCTTTTTGTGGATGGAAGTGGGAATTGTGTTTTTTCCATTTTTTTCTTTTTAGAATGAAGTACTATTAGTGTGAAAATTAAGATTGGAACGGGTGATTAGTTACTAAAGTGTGCTTGAATTAGCTACCCCTAAATTACTCTTCTCACGAGTACTTGATAAACTAAATTGCAATTTTTAAATTACATTTATTGACCTATTCTATTCTCACAATAAAAGAATTAGGGACAATATTTGCAAACTTTAATAGTTAAGGCATGAAATATCAACCAAGAGATCAATAGTTTAAATTATTATACAACACGTATTTTTTTTAGTACAACAATTGTGGGGTGGGGCAATAAACCTTTGACCTCTAAGATCGGAGTGCATGTCAATACCACTAAGTTAAACTCACTTTGACTATTTTACCACACATGTTAAACTAAAACATGTATATATATGTGTGTGTATAAACTCTACTTAGTACCAACTTCGACCTGACTTTCAATTTTCATGCCTACTTGACGAACGTAAAGAGAACTCGTAAATTGGTCCTCAGGTATCGCATAAGTCTTCTGTAAGTGTTGCGACAACCTTCACCAAATTCGAACGATTGTCGACCACGAAATCTACTGGAATGCAAAATTGATACTCGAAGCCATTCAACATTATTTAAGAAAGTTGGACAACAGCATTACAAAGCAAAGTCATTTGCTTCCAAATCAAAATTGGACTTCTAAAAATTATAAGTCTAAACTATAGTGACTATTGACCACCTGACAAACGTTAAACACATAAAATTATAGGTCTAAACTATGATAACAACCTAGCAAAAAACTAACCTAAGCATAGTAAACTTCTTCTCCTCTAAAATTCTAGTCCTTCTCACATGAATTTGACAAATCATTCTAACCCTCTAATATATATATATATATATAAGAATAAAACCCATGACATGACAAATAAGTCGATACTATTTTAATGTTCATGGAGAAACGGACATGGAAGTTCCTCCATGGAAGTTGTGAACATGCTTTAAACTACTGTTGCCAGCACTTATTTGGGCCATATATTAAAGAAAAAGCTTCTGTTAGTCTTTCAACTCTGTAATGGGGAGAGATGAACCACCCAATAAAGTTTTTGACTCCAGTGATGGGATGATATCCAAGTTCTTGTCATTTTCAAACCATTTCTTCAATTATTTATTGGTTTTCTGTCAAGAATGAAACAAACTTTCTTCAATTCAGATTCAATAATTATATATACTAAGAGAAAATTTTACATAAATCAGAATCCTAAGGACTTGATTCTTTCTCTTCCTCAGGATCAGGACTGAAAGCTCTCTTCAGTCTTCACAGTAGAAAACCAGCTCCCCTCATCCCCAACCAATTTCCCAATAAAAAATCTGCATGTCAAAAGAATGAACATAAAACATATCAATAAAAAAACAGCAGATAATGTTAGCTTGTAAGTTGGAAGTACCATTCTATTGAAGCTATATGGTATCTACATGATATTGTTTCAATTTCCAATATAAATAGTTAACTAATAAATTTGGTGATAACTTACATGATCAGAACTTGATAGAGAATTAGGCTCCATATGAATCAACAAGATTAAGCTTATCAAGCTCCATGGAGATGCTTAAAATTTCTCTAGTCACAACTAGATAACCTCATTTATGTAGTTCCTCAAGATCCTTGGAACAATTCAGAGCTGATTTCAGAAATCCGCTCTCTCGATAACCCTTACATAATATTGAGTAGATGGCTGAATTTGGGATAACACCAAATTTTAACATGTCTGCATGTAGCATCATCACGTCGAGGATGCGTTTAACTTGAAAGTACCCTTGTAACATGACTACATAAATCACTTCATCTGGTTGCAAACCGTAACATCTCATGTCTGAAAACAACTTTGCTGCCTTAAAAATTTGCCCATCCTCACACAATCCATGGATTAGAGCAGTATACACGACATGATTTGTGAACGAAGGCTTGCTTCCTCCCGCGTTGACATCGCACCTGGTAGTCTGAAATCCAGTGTTTTCCGTGAAAAGTTTGAGTGCATTTGAAATTCTGCCATCTTTACAAAGTCCATCTAATAAGCAACTGATAGTGTAACAATTAGGGGTAAGGCCATTATCCAGCATATCACTATATAGTTTAAGAGCCTCTTTCATGCTACCATATTTGCAATGCCCATCTATCATAGCTGTATAAGCAACCACATCAGGAGAAAGGCTTTTGATAACCATTTCTGAATATATGCCCATAGCAGCTCGCAAGTTCCTTATCTTGCAATACCCATCAATCAGGATTGAGAAAGTGATCACATTTGGTTCAACACCATTTTCAGTCATTCGAGAGCATATTTCCAGCGCTTTTTTCATGTTGCCTTCTTTGCAGCACCCATTGATTAATGAATTATATGTAACAGAGTTAGCAGGAATTCCATCTTTCATCATTTTCTCAAATATGTTATCCGCTTCTTCAGTTCGACCCGCAGAACAGAGACCTCTAATAAGTATACTGTATGTAATGACATCAGGCGAAACTTTAAATCTTTCCAACTCTAAAAGGAAAGCAATTGCTTCAGAAACATCTCCTGCCCTACAGTAACCATCGATCAAAGAATTATATACAGCTATGCTAGGAGTAACACTAAATTTTACTATATTCACAGAAAGATTCCGAGCAGCCTTGATGTCACCAAATTTGCAGAGTCCATCAATTAAAATGCCAAATGTAACATCGTCTGGCACTAAACCTTCACCAATCATATCTTGATACAATCTAAGTGCTTGTTTTGCATTGGCCAACTTGCAGTACCCATCCATCAAAGTGTTGTAAGTATACACGTTTGGAAGCACCCCGACTTCCCTCATTGCTCTATGCATACTCTCCGCTTCCTCCATTTTGTTTTCTGAGCAAAGGCCACGAATAAGAATGGTGTACACGACAACTGTTGGTTCAATTCCTTTTGCTCTCATTTCATCAAACATCTCATGTGCCCTTAAAAGATCTCCCTGACGGCAGCAACCATCGATTAGGATGCCATAAGTGATAACATCAGGAGATAGCCCATTGGAAATCATTTCTTCAAAAATCCTCCACAACAATTCAAATTTCCCAGTCTTAACCAAGACATCTAAAAGCACATTACAAGCCTGCTTTGCGAGTGCCGCCCCAACTTTGCGGTACATCCACAAAGCTTCTTCTACAAGCCCCATTTTAGATAAGACAATAAGTAACTCACCATATACATTGGGAGTAAATTTTGAGGATTTTAATTGACTCAACGCATTGAATGCCAACTGACATACATGGTAACGCTTGTGAGATTTTCTGAGGAGGTTTTCTACGAGACCTTTCAGCAAACATCTGGCATGGGAAAATAGCTTGGATCCAACCAAGACGTGAATGATGGCTGAGTAAAGCTGAGTATTCTTTTCTGGTGCCGCATTGAATAATTCAAGTGCTCTCTCGGGGCTTCTACAGTTAAGTACGGTGGTAATGAGACTATCAGATGTTAAAGATGACAGAGAAACAACCTGAAGCATGGACCCATGACGTCCAATACGAACAAGAACACTTTTGAGTGGGAATTGAGTCCTCAACATGCTCACATTTCTTTTGCAAACCGTTCATTGCAAAAGACAGTTTGGCATTTAACTGCACCCACCCATCATCAAGATAAGTGTGACATCTGTTGCCAATAACCTGTAAAAACAAAACAAAATTATATATAATAAATGTGGAGGCATACTAATAAACTTGAAGTCAAAGATATACATAGCTTCAAGGACTGCAAGAAATTAAATTGAATGGCAATCACCAACGAAATAAGATACAACAATAGATAGTTTATAGAGATTTGGAATCAGAAGTACATTGCCAAGTATATGAGGAAACATCGCAGTAAAATTGCCTCATCTTAGTTACAGTCTCAATTATCCATATCTCAAGTAGCTTAATTATTCTCAAATATATAAGGAAGTATCCAACAAGATCATAAAACAATCACTCTTGGCTAGAGCAATCTAGCTATTTGAAGTTTTTACTTACACAGTCATAATTTCTTTCATGGCCTGTTTATAGCTATTTGTGGTCATACACTCTACAACGAAGAAAAAGGGGTTCGGATTTCAGTTAAGAAGAAGGTAACCGGTAACCCATTGAGACAGCTACATAAAACTAAATGTCCCAAACATTAAGCATTTGTGTTATATTGAAAAATACTAATACATATAAATGTTTACATACATAATACAATTTCAACATATGATCGATTTGTACATAATTGTAAAGTTATCAAAGTTCACTCTTGCTCTCGTCATCCAGATTTTTACATTTACAACAAAAGTATAAAATGCCCCTCAGTCATCGTTTAGCATATCCAATAGCAAATTACGTAATCCTAGTCAAAGTCAATAAAATTTTATTGTGTTAATTTGAAAACAATAATTGACTCTCATTTCAAGACTTCGGTAGCTCGTATGAAATAATTCATTGTTGGCTCCAGTTCCATTTGTTCGTGCACGAAGGTTCATAAAACAACTTAAAATACAAGGAGTTCCTTAATCACAGTAAACGCAGAAAGCACAAATCCAATTCCTTCAAGAATGAATAGCAAACTTGCAATCAAAGATATCCAGAGAAAATAATCGGATGAAGTAGTAAACGAAAAAATACATACCCGATGATGGCGGATTAAGGTCCTGCAACTTCTACAAGAAATACCCAAAGGCTGAGCTAGAAGAGAATATTTCCGATTAAACAGGCGATCCGAACTCCAAACCCTAATTTGGAGGAAATTCTGAAATGTGTCATATGGCCTCCAGGTGTGAACGGTGTCGTTCGGTTGAAATATCGATGTCTATGGAAATATCGAGATCTAATTTTATGAAAATATGATGGAAATTTCGAGAAAAGTTCTAGAAATTGATGGAAATTTATAGAACTTATTATAATTAATTAATGAAATTTTGATTGTGACTTAATTGAAAAATATCATATGAAATATATAATTGTTGGATTGAATTTTCAAATTGTTATAAGTGAATCAATTTATACCATTTATTAAGATAATATTTAAACATCGTCAATACATTCAATTCTTATATATGTGTATAGACTTCTCCAAATGTACACAGTTAAAATTAATGCATTTACAATATTCAAAAGAAATCTTAATTGAAATTCTAAATTGAGTCCACCTATGAAAGTTTAGGAGTTCAATATATAAAATTTTAAGTTTGAGACTCTCACACGATATTTATCTAAACAAAGAAGTACTTGAATGGATTGTGTAAATTGATATATTCATAAAAATTTAGAGTTAAAATTCATACCACCTAAAGTTTAGGTGTGTAAGTTGATATTTTTTCTTTTTTTTACCGCTAAAGTTTTTCACATTTTTAATAAACAGTTCAGGACATGACGCGTGGTATTTTCAATGTGCTGGAAAAAAATCATTATCAAATAAAACATGAATTTCTTGAAAATTTGTGTTTAAGTTTTGAAAAAGAAAATTTTTACATATAGAAAAAATGTCAAATTATTTACAGAAAGTAGCAAAAAGAAAAACACTGATAGATATTGACAGATTTCTATCAGCATCTATCAGTGATAGACTTCTATCATTTTTATCACTGATAGACCCTGAAAGACTTATATCAGCATCTATCACAACTATCTAAAAATTTTGTTGTTTTGTGTAAACAGTTTCTCTTATTTTTCTCTTTTTAAAAATCTCCTTTTTGAAAGCTTAGATTTTCATTTTTTATCTCATTAATTATGTGCCAAAATTGAACATTTTTAAACGTTAAAATTTTGATTGTTTTAAATCTAGCAATTATTTGACATAAATTTTAAATTTTAGAGGCTAAATTCTTTTGATCTTTTTTTATAATCATTTGCTTTTTAGTTTCCATTTGATCTTTAAGAAAAAAGATGTTGATCCCTTTAGATCGCATTAACATTCCGACATTGAAAAGAGATATTTATTATAATGAAATGTGTAGTTAAAAAACAAAGCAATTATAAATCAGTTTGAGAGTAGAGAAGAAGTACATAAATTAAGAGTTAAAATCACTAGGAGGCAGCAAATGCCCTAGCAAGCCTCCCAAAGACTTGAGCATCATCCCAACTATCGACTTAGACAAGTTCTCAAGTCTTACTAGCACCACCAAAACGGTAACACCTAACGCTCTTTATTTTTTTTTTTTATTAATGTAGAGTGAGAGAATCAAACCTTTGGCATCAAGATTGATAGTACAAATTTTATGTCAACTGAACTATGATTATGTTGACAATATTCCTCAATTTGTACGGTTTGTTTTTCCCTTTTGTTTCTATTTTATTTTATTGTACTCGCTCAAAATAATAATAAAATAAATAAATAAATTGTTCAATTTGATTAAAATGTCATTTTAGTTTTTGTAAAAGTTTTGTTTCATTTTAGTTCCTATATTATCAAATATTTAAATTTAGTCATTTTAGTTTCAATAAATCTTAAGTTTAGTACCTATTGTTGTTTATTGTTGATTTTTCAAATATATATATATATATATATAGTCTTCCATTTATAAGTTTTAAAAATATATTCACATAGTGTCTTTTTTTACATAAAACCTATTTTAATAAAATAAATAAAAAAATTGTACTTAAAAAAATATAAATTTAGATTTAAAGTGAAGGAGTTCAAAACCACAGACCTCGTAATTATTAGTAACGCCTTGGATGTCAGTTGAATTATGTTCATTTTTATATGATGTATATTAGTATTATTAAATAAGATTATATAGTTTTGTTTTTTTTTAAAGCTATGCATGTTATTGTTATTCAGAACACACGAAGATGACAAAAATAAAAAAGAAACTATCAGTCAACTTACAGGGGAAAAAGACAATAAATCGACCAACTATTTTAAATATGTCAATCAACCTTTTTTTTTTTTTTCTTCTTTCTTTTTCTTTTTCTCTCTCTCTTTCCTTTTTTTCGTGTTTCTAAACAAGTTCTGTATAAGTAGTGGTAAATTCAAAAAATTTAAAAATTAATTAATCTAATAGATATAAAATTTATTTCTTTAAAAAAATCTTAAATTTTGTATTTTTTTTTTGTTTAATATTATCTTTCAAAAAAAATTGTGTTTAATATATTCATAAATTTTATTTTTTTAAAAAAGAAAAAAGGTAATTTTAAAATTTGATATTAAACCAACATAAACCTTTCAAAGTTTAGTGACTAAATTTGTAATTTAACCTAAAATTAATCTACATCATAATTTAAAGAAAATGCATTTGATTAATTTTCAAACAAAATTTCATTAAATCTCTTTCAAAATTCAAGTTTTTTGCATCTATCATCAATCAACTTTGCCAATTTTTATAGATTGAATATAGAACTCCCCAAATTTTAAATTATATATAGAAATATTATTCAACCGAACAAAAAGTTTAAAAAGGATTATAATCTAAATTAGACTAGTTAATCATATATTCTCGATTAAAGAGTCAACAAATACATTTTTTTAATTAAATTATCATTTTGGTTCCGTATTTTGGAGTTTGTTCAATTTTAGTCCATGTACTTTTAATAAATCTTAAATTCAGTCTCTAGTGTGTAGTTTATTGTTGATTTTTTCTCACACTTTTTTTATTGTTTATTATCATTTTCATTATACATTTTAAAAACATATTCACATATTGTATTTTCTTGCATAAAAGTTATTATTTAACTAATTTCAATAAAAAATTAACTCCAAGAGAAAAAAATAATTAAGATTTACTAAAAAGTACCGGACTAAATTAATTAGAAATTTGAAAATATGAGAATTAAAATTCAACCAATTACATATTTTAAATTTTCTTTTCTTTTTGTCAAATACATGGAAAATAAAATTAAAAAAAATTAGGAAAAATGAGCTCGGCTTTATTGTAAAGCCATTTCAATGTGGAATATATATGATATTAGAAAAAGTAAGTCATGAAGACCATGAAGAGTCCCAAACAATTTGGGGATATTTGTAATTATGTGGAAGATCAGGGGTAGAATCGGGAAAGGGAAAAGTGGTTTAATTGAGTCAAAATGGAATCTTGATCTTGACCTTGACATTGACTTTTTCCTGTGCAAATTAGGGCTAACAAATTTGCATGTTGAAGTTCCATTTTATGGACCTCAGCCTTTGCCACAGCTAATTGTGCATGAGCTCGCTCACTTGATTTTGAAGTTGAAAAATTGAACCAGTGCAACCATAGACTGGGTCTCGAATCCTAGCATTCGCTTCGTATACCAAACTGCTCGTAGCATCCGCTCTCTGACTCTTTGGTAATTCCTACATTTGTATTGCATTTTACATAAAAGAAAAAAAAATAGTTCGATCTAATCATTTACATACTTAATCAGGGCATATCAATTTTCATCCTAATTCTTTTCATGTGTTTCATTACAGAGTAATACTTGAGTGCATCTTAAGCTGCATTCATCTTTTTGTAGTTCACTCCAACCAAACAGTAGAAAAAATTCAAAAATATTTAAGAAAAAGAAGAAATAAGAGTTTGTTGTCAAGACATTTCCAAGATACACCCAAAATTTTTCTCCTCATCAAATTGCTGATTCCACCCCTAACTTTAACAAAATGTAATGTAAAATTCTCTAAAAACATTCATTGATTAATCAAGAATAACTATGTTAAAACTCACCAAGAAAAAACAATAAATAAGCTATAACGTCGTTTTTCACGTAAAAAATCATTCATTTCATATATTTTATAATTCTTACACATATAAACATTTTCTTAATGATTATTCTTCGACATAAAAATATCAACATATTTTCAAGTTTACGATGAATATTGCAACATTTTTTCAAGTTCAACTTGCAATTTCAACTAAAAAAAATTAAAATAACATTTTGGTTCTTATACTTTAAAGTCTATTCAATTTTAGTCATTGTATTTTCAAATGTCCAATTTTAACTCCTAAACTTTCAAGAAATATTAAATTTAGTCTTTGAAAGTTAATTTTTATTGAAATTGACTAAATAATAATAATAATTTTCATGTAAGAAAATATAATATGTGAATATATTTTCAAAATTTATAGTAAAAATACTAATAAATAAACCATAAAGAAGTACTAGGGACTAAATTTGATATTTATTGAAACTACAAAGATTAAAATTGAATAAAATAAATTACTAAAATGATATTTTAACAAAAAAAAAAAAAAAAAAACAATTAGGATAAAAATCATTAAACATATAACACATTCTCAAGTTTAAAGGTAAAAGTGGATTATTATTATTATTATTTATTTTAGACGTTGGTGTTTACCTGCAGGAACTTGATGACGTTGCCGGCTCCGAATATTTTATGCACGGCGGCGAATTTGAGAGGCTCAGTGGGAGGAAAATAAGGCGCTAAAACACAATTATCGACGCATCTCCGGCGGAGGATCTTACAGGCGGCGCAGGGGCTGAGAACCACCATCGACGACAGTGGCGGCGGCGGCGACTGCATATTTTTCGCTGTACTGACTGGAGCAAGCAATTGATGAAAGAGGCTGAATACGAATGTGGCGAAACGCGTTCATAAATAGTTGGAAGATTGGCCAATTCATCGTTTGACTAATTAAAAACGAGTCTTATTTACCTTTACAAATTTTACTTTTTGACACATTTATTGATAATTTTTAATTTCAGGTAAAACATTCGTATAAAATATTTAGGGCTATTTTTAAATATAGAAAAATAGATAAATTATTTACAAATATATAAAAATTTTACTGTCTATCAACAATAGATCACGACAAAAAGCGATAAAATTCTATCGTAGTCTATCATTGATAAACAGTAAAACTTTTCTATATTTGTAAATAGTTTGATATTTCTTTTGTTTATAGTAATTTTTAAATATTATTTACAAATATAACAAAATGTTCATTTATATACTACTATCATCTATCACTGTCTATTAGTGATGGACACTAATCTATCCCAGATAAACATTGACATGTTGTTGTATTTGAAAATATTTGTAATAGTTTTGTCATTTAAAATAATTACTCTTAATTTTAATTCATTATTTATTTATATGGAAAAATACAAATTTGACATTTTATGGGGCAAATATCAATTTATACTCTCGAACTTTGGGTTGTATCAATTTAAACTCGAAACTAATAAGTGTATCAATTTAAACATTGAATTTCATAAATATACCAATTTAAACTCTAAACATTCATAAGTGTATTAATTTACACTTTCCTTCCTATTTAGTTTGAAAAATATTATGCAAAACATTTAATTTTTTCAATTAAACTTATAAGTTGTTATAAGTGAATCCATTTAAAACTTTTATGAGGATTATATCTGTAAATCATCAATGCATAAATTTTTATACATGTGTAGATTTCTACAAATGTCGATTTAACAAAATTGTCGATTATAATATGAATGGAAAATTTTCAAATAAATCTTAATTGAGAGCCTGAATTGATTCGGTTATGTAAGTTTAGAGGTTTAATTAATAAAATTACCAGTATCACATAATGTTTATCCAAATAAAACATAATAGAAGGTTTAAATTGATACACTTATGAAAGTTCAGGGTTTAAATTGATACAATTATTATTTAGCTTTTAAATTGATGCAACGTCCAAAGTTCAATGGTATAAATTGATCTTTGCCTAATTTGTGGGTCTAATTTCATTTTGGTTCATGCCTTTCAAAATGTTACATGTTTAATCTTAAAAATTTGAGTTTGATTCGATTTAGTTCGTAGTTTTAATATGTTACAATTTTAATTTTAACCTCAACTTTTTTTTTTTACTAAATACTCACTTCAATCTTTGTCGTTAATGTCTATTAATGAATAAAAAAATAATTATAAAACGAAAACTTAAAATTAATTTTGATGAAAAAAATATTGAAACTTAATTAATTAAAATTATTTTAAATTAATTAATAGAAATCAACATTAAAATCCAAAAGTAAATATTTTGTGAAAAGTCGTGTTTAAAAGGATAAATCTTAAAATCTATAGACCAAATTGAAACAAAATATAAACCTCGATGGTAAAATTATAATTTTTTGGAACCTAAAGAATAAATTGAAATCAAATTCAAAATTTTGGAACTTATAAACATGATGAAAACTGAGTCCAAAATTTATGAACCAAATTTTTTTTTTTTTTTTATTTATACGTTATTTATTTATTTATTGATATGTCCCATTTTGCTATTTTTTTGGTATCTTAAAGGTTCATTTAATATGATATGATAGGATAGGAATTCTATGACTATTAATAGAAAACAATAAATTGAGTTCAGATTTATTATATAAAGTCTCGTGACGTCATTATTTTTGGTTTATTTATTATTGTTATTATTTTTAGTTCCACCATTGAAAAAACGGAGACAAAACATTCGACCTAAAAAATGCCAATTACACCCTTCAAAGTTATGTATAGCTTGTTTCCTTACTTAAAAAAAAGTAATGTCTTAAATCTAAATTTTAGGTTTAATATTTTTTTTTTCGAGTTTCGTACTGAAAATACTTTTCTAATTAAAAAAATTATTTTCAAATATAGAAAAATGAGTCAAAACATATAAAAATTTCACCGTCTATCAGAAATAGACTGCGATAGACTTTTATCGCTTCAGCGATAGACCGTGATAGACTTTTATAGTTCAAGTAATATGAGTCTAACGTAGTTTATTATTGATAGAAAGGGAAATTTTTTTATATTTATAAATAGTTTGATATTTTTTTATTTATAAACAATTAATTTAGTTACATCCAAATTGACAGAGCTGGATTAACAAGCAAATTTGTGTGTTTAAAGTATTGTTGAAATTATATATGACCCAGCACAAGCATCTTTGACTTTTATTAAGAGTAGGGTAAGAACACACATTTCTTAGATATATTATAATTAATTAAAAGTCACATGGAACTCATTTTAGATCAATTTATGCAAATTCAAAGAACGAGAATGACATTTAGACTTCATTTTATTAGTTTTTGAAAATTAAGTTTATTTCTTTAATTTGTTTTTAGAATGGTTTGTATATTTTTAACTACAAAAGTTGAATCCGTCAAATTCTAAATTCTAAAAATAAGAATTTAAAGATTACTTTTTTTATTTTTCAAAATTAACTTTATTTTTTTAAAACATTGGAAAAAATGAGATACCAAAATAAGAGAATTTAGAGATGAAAGAATGTTTATAAGCTTAATTTTTAAAAATTAAAGGTTAGAAATTAAATGATTACTAAAATGAATCTTAGTTTTAAGTTTTTAATTTTAAAAGTTAAATTTATAAATATTATAAGTGTTTTCAAAATATAAGTAATGTATTCTGAAAACTTGAATTTTGAAAACTATAATGAATTGTTTATTTTTTAAAAAAAAAAATAGATTATGAACTTAAATATTTGTTTTGCGAAAACAAGAAAACTATAGTAAATTATTGTGAAAAAAAAATTAAAACAAACACAATTTTAAAAAACAGAATGGTTATTCAAATGGTGGCTAAAATTTGTATTAGTTAAATTACAAATTCAATTCATAAATTTTAAAGTTTGTGTGTATTTGAGTTTGTTAACTTAAAAAAAAAAAAAAAAAAAAAAAAGCCTAAACTTTAAATTGTCTCTAATAGATTTATAAATATTAAGATCAATATATAATATAAGTCGCTAAAATTTTAATTTTGTATTCAATAAATTTAACATATTTACAAATTTTAAAAACTAACTAATCAATTAGACATAAAATTAGTCTTGTATCTATTAGAGCTATGAATTAAAAGGAAATTGACTAGGTCATACATATTAGACACAAATTTAAAAATTTAGTCGGTACAAAATTGTAAGTCTAACAACCTATCAGACACTTTTTAAAGTCTAAGAATTCATTGGCACAAAAATTAAAATTTGAGAATGTATTACAAACAAATTTGAAAGTCTACAAATTTATTAGGTACGAGATTGAGAATGGAAAATTTAAGAATCTAATTATTAAAAAAAATCTCAATAAAAAAACATGATAATACTTGTTATTTAAATCCAAAATAAAAATAAATGGGGTGTAGGAATTTTATGCTCCAAACATGAAGGAAATAATAAAAATAAAAATAATCATTGATGCTTCAAAATAATAAGGGGGCGTATGGGTCCTCAGCTTATGAGTCTCCATTTATAATAGCTAAAGTTCTCAATTATTATAACGCACATTAGTTATAGTAAAAACTAGGAAAATTTTTAAAAATAGAAAAATAAGAGAAACTATTTATACAAAAGAATAAAATGTTTAGATAGTTGTGATAGACGCTGATAGAAGTCTATTAGAGTTTATTAGTGGTAGGAATGATAGAAGTCTATCACTGGTAGATGCTGATAGAAGTCTATCAATGTCTACCAGTGTTTTTTTTTTCTATTTTCTCTAAACAGTTTGACATTTTTCTATTGGTGAAAATTCCCCTAAAAACTATTTGAAAATCCTTCTTGTCTATCATGTTTACTATTTTGTAACCATCATCTCTCCTTATTTATAACGACTAGAATAGTTTGCACCACAAATATAGATTATCATAACTCAAATTAAGATAGTTTGCACTTCAAACACATACTTTTATAACCCACGAACTATAATAATCAACTTAACACCTTAAATAACTTCTAAATGTGTCAATTGATATTTTAATGTTTCAACTTTTTTTCACAATAGTCAATTTTTAAAATAAATTTCATGTAAATCGTAAATTAAAATATCTGTAAATTTATTAACATGAACATAGTTCAATATTTGATTGAGACCTAATATTAAGAAAGATAAATAAAGACCTAAAAATGTGAATGGAAGAAAGTGAGCACTGAGCTGTGCACTCACACCCAAGAGAAAAGAATAGCATGAGTCACATTGTCTCGACAATGCAAAATTTCAACATTGACTTAATTAAATTCGTGTGCGTCAAGTTTGTCAGATCAAAATAATATATATATGTGTTGACATATTCCAATTTAGAAGACGTGGAATCGAATTTATAATAGGATTTAAATAATTCCTCCTCCAATTTCGTTGGATGCCTACTTCCCCCAATTCAACTTTATAAAGTCTTAATTTTACTAAAATGTTCATAAAAATATTGATAAAATATCTATATCGTTGAATATTTATAGATATATTATAATAAAATTTTTTTGTAAATATTTAATTTAATTAAATAAGTATTTTAAAATTCTTAAATAAATTACATGTTTATCATTTATATGACATTTATATTAGGGATATTTTGTTACTTATTTTGTAGATTTTTCTACTATATAATGAAAATGTCGATTCACCCCTCATGTAAATGTCAAATTTTTTGAAATGTGGAAATGTCGATGGAAATATGTGAGATGTCGACGAAAATTTAATATCTTGGTCATAATTAACTTAAGATTTTGGTTTATTTTCAAATACACATATTATAATATAGATTTTGTTTATGAAATAGAATCGTTAACAAAGATTGATGATACTCTATAACTATCTTAATTAATGTTCAACATTACAAACAAACACTCACTTATTTATTTATTTATTTTTACAATATATAAAATGGAAGAATCAAAATTAGAACTCACTTATTTATTTATTTATTTTTACAATATATAAAATGGAAGAATCAAATCTCTAATTTTGAGACTGATAGTACAAACAATATGCTAATTAAGCTTTGCTGGCTTTGGTAGTCCGGTTTAAATTTTGATAACTTATACAAGTGAAAAGTAATTTAAAATGATTATATTTTGTAAATATATAGCATGTGACTAAAATCACAACTTTTAGTTTCTTTCAAAACAAAGAAATCGAAGAAGATGCCAGAAAGATAGTAGCGTGAAAGGAAGATATGCGAGAAAAAAATTGAAAAACTCGAAGGGTCTGAAATTTAAATGTGAGGAATAATTAATGTATGTATTTGGATAAGCAAGATAATTAGTGTCGAGAAGTTAAATATATGTATTTGATTTATCATATTTGTATATAGAAAATAAAATTAAATAATTACATAATTAAATGGATGAGAACAAGTAATGTACTTATAAATTATTTAATAATTTAATAATTTAAAATAAAAATAGAGAAATTTTCACTGATAGAAAAAATGTCAAACTATTTACATAAAATAGCAAAAAAGAAATAAAAAATGATAGATTTCTATCATCATCTATCAATATAAACTTCTATCATTTCTGTCACTGATAGACTCTGATAGACTTTAATCAGCGTCTATCACAACTATCTAAAAATTTTGCTATTTTGTGTAAATAGTTTTCCTTGTTTTTCTATTTTTAAAAATTACCCATCAAAATAAATGAATATTTTTATATTAACGTTAATTAAACATTTATTGAATGATTTTAATTTAATTAAATAAATATAAATTAATTAAAATATTAATAATTAATAAACAAAGTAATGTTAAATAGGTAAGATAACATAAAAATTTATTAAATAATATAATTATATTTAATAATTAATTAACATTATTAATAGTAATTAACTAATATTAATGTATTAATTGATCGGGCTATAATTGTTTATCACCTAGATATAAAAATTCCACATGTATGGAGGACATTAGAAAACCAATTACATCTCAAGTGGGTGTGAAAGTTTGATCTCTTACCTCCAAATTTGTCGACAACACGAGCATAACTCAACTGACGTAAAATATGTACTTTCGACCAATAGTAAAAGGTTTGAATCTCTCATCTTACATATGGTTAACAATTAAAAGGTTTTTCAATATCTTGGACTTGTTGTGAGATCCAAATATCCTAATCTAATCTTAACAACGAGTGAGTCGACGAGTAAAAGTATGAAAGTTGGAGTTTAATCTCATTTATAGCATATGACAGACCAATCGCTTCCCAAAGGGTACTAACTTTTGTATTATTTAAATACAAACAAATATTTTTTTTGCTTTTCAGATATTTATTATTTTTTAATTTATGTTTTAGACATTTATTCTAATCACTAATAATCACTATTTTAAGTAATATAACTATATAGTTAAAATTCAAAATTTATGTATATTATTTAAATTAAATAAATTATTTTTGTTACAGACGTCATATTTCAAAATAAAACAAAATATGTGTATGTGGTTTTATGATGTTAGAATGACCATCAAAATGAAAGTTCAAGAGAAAAAAAATAACAAAAAAAAAAAACTAAGGAAGGTTAAATATTTTTTTAATAGTTAATAACTAAAGAAAATTAAATTAGTGTGTGGTTTTTCTCTTATGATGGTTCAAAGTGAGATGACTATGACTTATAATTCCACCACTTTAGGAAGAAAAAAAAATGTTGTTCCTTAATTTCCTGCCAAATAAGAAAATAAAGAGAAAAAAAGAGAAATTACTATAAACAGAAAAAATATCAAACTATTTACAAATATAGAAAAATTTTACTGTCTATCACCGTGATAGAATTCTATCACTTTCTATCGTTCAAAGCAAATGAATTTTATCGCTTGAACCATAGAAAGCGATAGAATTCTATCAGTAGTCTAGGACTGATAGATTGTAAATTTTTTATATATTTATAAATAGTTTGACTTTTTAAATTTTTTATATATTTATAAATAGTTTGACTTATATTTTTATATTTGAAAAGAGAAAAAAAATTTGCTTATTATTTCTTGAGTTTGGGGCTTTGGTTTTCTCATCAAACCCAAAAGTCTTTTAAGAGAGAAGCAAGAGCAACGGCTTGCGGATTAGTCAAAGCCAAACCTGAATTTTTGTTTTTGTTTTTTATTGTGTTTTTCCTTTCCCTAGTTGAAAATTATTTTTGCCTGCCAATTTTTTTTTCTCTTTTTTCCTTTTTATTTTTAGTAAAGCTGAATTTCAACCTTCTTCGGTACAATCGTGCTTAGATGTGTCTATATATATATATATATATTTTGGTTATTTGTAAGACTGGCAATGGAGTTGACAAGATCTGACATGATTAGTTCATTGTATTTATGGACATCGTTTTGTTCATCGCGGTCTTTTTCTATTCTTGCCTGCTTTTCAATTGAGCTAAAACTACTCGCTACCAAAGTTGAGAAAAAATGACATGGTCGTTGCTACCTTTAATGATGTTATTGCTTGAATCCTTCTCACACTTGTTTCTGCTAGTAATGACACCGAAGGCAATAGAGAATATAAGAGTCTGTTTGTTTTCGTGTGGGTCCTACTTTTGAGAGACAAGTTCATAGTTTTTATGATGGTGTTTTCCCAATTGGAATAATCATAGTATTAAATTTTCATTGATATGTCGATATTTTCATTGATATTTTAATGTTTTTATGAGTTTGATATCGAAATGAGGGGTGAATCGATATTTCCATTATATTGTAGAAAAATCTACAAAACACAAAAAAAAAAGCATCAAAATGCCACTAATATAAATATAATATAAATAATAGATATGTTTACTTATTTGAAAATAATAAAATATTTATTTTCTTATTTAAATTTATTTTTTAAAAAAATTTCTTTTATAATTTTTCCAGAAATAGCCATCGAAATCGATATTTTAATCAAAATTTCCGTAAAATCAAGACTTCGATATTTTCATCGACATTAATATTTTAAACATTCTCTGTAATCTAGTTGAAATATAATGCCTTTTTGTCTTTTTATTATGGAGGGGTGTTGAATTTGTTAAAAAAATGAGAGAAATATGTGAACTTCACATTAAAAATATATGGGCTTGAGCTCGGTTAAGTCATTGTGATGTCTTTTTCTTGTGTTTGTGTTTGTTTTTTTCTTTCTATATTAGATTGTCATTAATTAAAAAAAGGAAGATCGCTATCTTTTTCGTCGAAAAGAGAAAGGAATGAGATTTTGTATATTGTACAATAACTCAAAAACTCTCTTTCTAATCCTAACTCGTACTTTTTGAGAAAAAAAAAAAAATAAGTACTCCATATTCAATCTATTCAACATTTGACGAGTCATTAAATGATATATTATTTTATTTTATGAATCTCCTATCACTCTCATTAAATGGAAACGATAATTTTTTTTTTAACTTTTATTTATTTTGTTGTATCCCCTTAATTTCCTTTTATTCTCTCGTTTTCATGACCATCTCTTTAGTAGTCCTATTTAAATATAATTTAAGATGATTACATTTTGTAAATATATAGCATTTGACTAAAATCACAACTTTTAGTTTCTTTCCAAACAAAGAAATCGAAGAAGATCCCAGAAAGATAGTAGCGTGAAATGAAAATATGTGAGAAAAAAATTTGAAAAACTCGAAAGACCTAGTTGGATCACCAATATTATTTCATGAGCATGAATATTATATATTTGGAATTTAAATATCTGGATTTTAAATGTTAGAGATAATTAATATATGTATTTGAATAGACAAGATAATTAATGCCGAGAAGTTAAATATATGTATTTGATTTATTAATTTTGTATATAGAAAATAAAATTAAATAATTACATAATTAAATGTAAGAGTACAAGTAACGTACTCATAAATTATTTAATCGTTTAATAATTTAAAATAAAAATAGATGAATATTTTTATATTAACATTAATCAAATATTTATTTAATGATTTAATTTAATTAAATAAATATAAATTAATTAAAATATTAATGAGGATGATTTTTAAAAATAGAAAAATAAAGTAATCTATTTACACAAAATAGCAAAATTTTTAGATAGTTGTGATAGACGTTGATAGAAGTCTATCAGAGTCTATAAATGATAGAAATGATAGAAGTCTATCACTAATAGATGCTCATAGAAGTCTATCAATGTCTATTAGTATTTTTTTTGTTATGTTCTGTAAATAGTTTGACATTTTTTCTATCCATGAAAATTTCCCTATTAATAATTAATAAACAAAGGAATGTTAAATAGGTAAGATAACATAAACAATTATGTATATTATTAGAAAACCAATTACATCTCATGTGGAGGGTGAAAGTTTGATCTTTTACCTCTAGATTTCTAAATTTATCGTTTTTCAATATCTTGGACTTATTGTGAGATCCAAATATCCTAACCTAATCTTAACAACGAGTAAAAGTATGAGAAATGGAGATTAATCTCATTTATAGCATATGACAAACCAATCGCTTCCCAAATGGTACTAGCTTTCGTGTTATTTAAATAAAAAATAATATTTTTTTTTTGCTTTTCGGATATTTATTATTTTTTAATTTATGTTTTAGACATTTCTTCTAATCACTATTTTAAGTAATATAACTATATGTTTAAAATTTAAAATTTATGTATATTATTTAAATTAAATAATTTTTTTTTGTTAGAGACGTCATATTTCAAAATAAAACAAAATTGTGTATGTGGTTTCATGACGTTAGAATGACCATGAAAATGAAATTCTACACTTCAGAAAGAAAAAAATGTTGTTCCTGCAAAAGAAGAAAATAAAAAGGAAAAAAAAAAAAAAGAAGATTTTTGTTTATTATTTCTTTATTGGGTTTGGGGCTTTGGTTTTCTCATCAAACTACCAAAAGTCTTTTCAGAGAGAAGCAAGAGCAACCGCAATTTTTGTTTTTGTTTTTTATTGTTTTTTTCCTTTCCCTAATTGAAAATGATTTCTGCCTGCCAATTTTTGTTCTTTTTTCTTTTTGGTAAAGCTAAATTTCAACCTTCTCCAGCACAATCGTGCTTAGATGTATATTTTTCTTTGGCTATTTGTAAGACTGGCAATGGAGTTGACAAGATATTAGTTCATTGTGTTTATGGATATCGTTCTGTCGATCGCTGTCTTTTTTATTTTTTTATTTTTTTTTGCATGCTTTTCAATTGAGCTAAAACTATTCGCTACCAAAATTGAGAAAAATGGCATAGTCGTTGCTACCTTTAATGATGTTGTTGCTTGAATCTTTCTCACACTCGTTGTTGCTAGTAATGACACCTAAGGCAATAGAGACAGGTTCATAGTTTTTATGATGGTGTTTTTCCATGTATTTTGCTGATATATTTATTTTTGTTTTTTCTTAATTATATTATTTAAAAATATTGATATTATTTTATCAATATGATTTTTTTTTTAAAAAAAAAAACAAGGATATTATCTTATAGCTATATATATATTAGATAGAAAAATATTGTCAAAAGATTTTATTTTTTATAAAAACAAATATAAAACTAAAAATGTCTTCCAAACTTATTTTGAAACGTGATTTCAGTTTTTAAACATATATAAAAATAATAATAAAATAATTACCAAATATGTCTTTGATTTTTTGCTTAAAAAAAAACCAAACATATATGGTTTTTGTTTTTAAAACTAAAAACTAAAAACCAAATGGTTATCAAACGAGACCTTGGTTTTTAGTTTTTGAAAATTATACTTGTTTTCTCTCAATTATTTACTATGCTTTTTATGTTTCATAACTCATAAGTAACGACCTCAACTCACTCCAACTCTCCGTCCCTCTAATGTTTTCAATGGCTCCATCCATGAGCCACCATCCATGGGCCACTATTGACTACTACCACTGCCACGCTCCAGCGACATACGTGACTAACTCCAACTTCGATGACTCTACACCCAAACACAGGCTCAACAGTACGCCAAACAACATTACAACTTAACTTTACTCTACACTTCAAATACAAACTAATTTAACCTCCTAGACAATAGTTACTTGCCTATTTAAACAAATGTTCCCTTATTAGTTAAATTTCAAAAAACGAAAACATGCTTTTAAAAACTATTTTTTTAGTTTTCAAAATTTTAGTTTTTTAAAATCATTAGTAGGAAGAAGTAAAGAAACCAACTAGTTAAAATTGGTGCCTATAGAGGACCAAAATTGAGCATTTTCTAAATTTTGAAAGTCCAATTTGAAACCTATAATACTAATTTTTAGGCATACTAATTCCAAACTTAAGAGACAAAAAGTATAGTTTATCCAATGTATAGAAAAAAAAGAGTAAAAATTATTATTAAATTTTAAATACTTATTAAGCACTGATCAATCCATAATTTACCACTAACCTAAACTAGTTATCTAACCCGCATACAACATCGCCTTCATGTTTTGACTGGTTGTTCTATTTTTGCATATATAAACATTTTTCTAGGTTTTAACTTTGATAATTTTATATACATCATGCTCTATTTGATACTATCCATTGATTTTCAATTTATAATACATCCTTCAATAATCGAAATTATGGTGAAACTTAGTTGTAATTTTTTTAAAAAAAAAAAATAAAGAAAATAGAGATCATAATTCATAACCTGAAGAATCAGAAACAAATCCTCCAATTTTAAATACGATCATACAAACCCTATAAAATAAAATAACCTGACAAATTATATACCTAAAAAAAATTAACAGCCAAACAAAACTCAATACCATTTACATAAAAACAGTAAATCTACTTTTTATTCACCATTTTACTGCCTTCAAACAAAAAACAACCGTAGCTAAAAAAGAATAAAAACGATTATTAAAAATAAAAATCACTACCGAATCCATCTTCTTCAACTATCTGCTCTCGCCGGTAAAATCTCTCTCTGCAACATTCTTGATCGGACTAGCGTCTATTTTAGGCGGACCAGAGTGCCTCCTCGAATTCGCCGGCGAGGCGGGGAACGACAGCCGTTTCTTTGCGCCTACACTTGATGGTCCCTTCTCTGGAATCGCCGCCGTCTTCTCCGTTCCCATTGGAATCGACAACCGGGACCTAGCCCTGGCTGCTTCTGTGGACGCCATGTAGCTTGGAACCGACGGCGAACTTGTGAAGCTTTCATCATCCCTTACCGATGATCCAGCGATGCTGTGTCGCCGGTACCGCTCCGATTTGACGCTCAACGCGCTTCTGGAATCGGCGTCTCCACCCCAGCCGATTCCTCTTGGACTATCCGGCTTCAATTTTCTCCCTGCAGATAGCGACGAATGCGCCTTCGTAGGAGTCGCCGGCGATTGGTGACTTGGAGCTCGGCTCGTTTTTTGGCTTGTTGGAGTCCTTGGAAAAGGCTTGATGTCGAGATTGAGATCGCGACGGGCGTAAGCTTTGGCAATGTCTCCGATCGAGGTTGCATGGCTGATCACGCTCTTGACGGAGCCACGATCGTGATAATCGACGGTGCTCTTAGTCTCCCATGGACGAGCGGCCATCCATCGTTCTAACCAACTCCATCCCCAGCGGGGATTGTTCGGGTCCATGAATGTAGGGTTTGCAGATTTTGAAGAATTCTTCCATGAATTCTTTTGGGAAAAAGGGCCATGAGAATGCAAATCAGTTATCTGAGTAGGGAGATGATAATCAAATCAGCAAGAAAGGGAAATGAATTGAACCTGATGAGAGTAAGCATACGCCAATGCCCTTTCTCTTCTTGTTGCTGCTTCTTGCCTGTTAACTAATCTAGCTTCAATTTGCTCCTTTGTTTTGGTACTGTCATTCCATTCATTGTTTGCCTAATTCAAACATCAAAACTTAAATTCTCATTCATAATACGAACACAAGGATGAATTAAGAACTCATGATATACACACACACTTTTACGTTTTGGTCTTAAACTATGCAAGCCACATCCTTTTGTAACTTGTAATATCTAATTAAGAAACTTCCTTATAAAAGAAACATTTTTAAATTGAACTACTTGTAAAAGAGAGTGCGTTAAACTCAAAACTCATTTTAAATATCTTAGAGTCAAAGCTGTTGTATCATATGCGATATGATTAATTGAAAGGTTCAAAAGTCAGCTCGAGGATTAATGGATTAAAATATCTCATTACAAAGGAGCACTAGAAAAAGAAACACATGAACTACTTGCTACCCACTTGGAACATTAAATATCCTAAAAGCTTCCTGATATTGAATATTGTACATTTGTACTATTGTAGGGTATTGTAGGGTCAGGTCAAAGTTATACAAAAACTCACCTAAATACTTGGATGGTGAAAAAAAGAAAAAAAAACTACAAGAGAGGTGGATTGAGGAATGCTGCTAGTTGGGCTGCATCCATTTTTTACAACCCGGCCTAACCATGATCGAAAAAGAAACTTAAAAAGTTTAGATTGTCATGTGGCATCATGTCGTTGGGCCACGTAGCGATGTTACTAGAAAAAGAAAATAGATGCAAACCAGCTAGCAGTTAAGTATTACTCTAAGAAGTACAATCTGATATAAGAGATTTACAGAAGAGAAGTAAAGAACTTACAGAAGTAGTTAATCTCTCAAGCTCTCTTTCATGTTTTTGTTGGAGCTGCCTCTGAAGAGCCTGATTCTCCTCTGACATTCTAATTCTTCTTGCACGAATCTGTGACTGCACACGAGCAAGAGTCTGCATGCATCTTAATGTGGTTGTTGCTTGTCTTTTAACAGATTGGCCTTGTATCAATGACTTTAGCCTCACCAACCCTCTTAATGCCCGCAGGGCCCTCCTTGCCTGAGCCAACAAAATTCCCATTACATAACCAATCTTCAATAATCAATACCATATTTAATGTCCCAAGTCCTAAAAGTAGCCATTACAGAGAACCAATTAAATACTGATTTTGAATACTCTGTAGACTATTAAATGACACATTCAAACCTGCATTGAAGTTAGGTGTATATGATATGCACAAATTTGATGCAAAAACTCATGCTCTTTCTCCAGAAAAAGTACTCTAAGTCATGGTAAGCAGGAAGTTTGACTTGCATATTTTTGTTGTTTTAAGAATATTGAATAGTTTTGGGCATATTTATTGTTTTACTTCCTACGGCTTAATCTTTGGTTTCTTTGTGATTTTAAGACTTCTATTATAGCTTCTATAACTTGCTTTAATATCTACTAGATGTTAATCAAGTAAAAAGGTGGTTCTTGTTGCACGTTCTCAAAAATCCTAATACCACATCTTACCCAAATACCCACAAGATTTCCTTTAGTTTTTACACAACCGAACTCTTATATAGTAAACCTAATGTGCCAAGTCAATCTAACATCTGCTCACTGCCTCTCTAAAGAAGAAACGTTGTGGGAGTTGTAAACAGATCTCAAGAATAATCATAAAACTTCAGACGACCTTACTTGAACCGGGACTGTTCTACAGGTTTTCACAACTTTGTCCTCGAATTCTAAAGAATAATCATAAAACTTTAGACTAAATTGAAGTGAAACTTAACTTTAGGGGCCTAGATTGTAATTTAAACAAAATCTGTCACTCAAGTTCATGGCTACTTCAATAACAATTCTATCCCAAACAAATAGAACTGTTTTAAAATGTAGTGAATAGTTTCTAAACAGCTATAGCTTTTGATTAGTGTCAGCAATTCTTGCAAAAAAGTGAAAGTGATCACTCACCATATAGCCACGGAATGCTGTCTGGATCTTGATGGCTGCTATTTCTTCCTTAGATTTCCCAGAGTACCGAGGGATGGTAGTGAGCCGAACGACCTCCGCTGCAGCCTGAGCGGCTGCAACAGCCGCCTCGGCAGCGACTGCGGTGGCAATGGCAACAGAGTAAGCATGTTTGCTCTGTTCATTCTCTGCATCTGCTAGTTTCACCTCTTCAATTGGTAGAACAGACACATCTAATGAAGCTGGCTCTGCAGATGCCACTGTCTCCAATTTCTTTGGCTTCCCAAACCATCTTTTCTTTGATTTGTTGGTTTTCTAGCCATGAAATTCAATAGCAAACTCTCAGTTGAGGATCTAAAAAGGACCAAAACACAGATAAAACAAAAACTTATAGAAATTAGAACCCAACCCATAAGAACCTGATCTTTCTTTTCCTTAGATTCAGGAGCAAATGCTTTCTTCACAGCAGAAAACCAGCCCCCCCTCTTCCCCATTTCCTACTCAATCATCTGAACTTCTTTTACAAAAAAAGAAAACACAGATCAGTCAAAAACATAAGAACTCAAAACAATGCATAAAAAACAGATCAAAATCTAAGGTTGCAGAAGACAGATCCAAAATGAAGAGAGCCCATAACATTCAATTGAAGACCATCTAATTGCAACATTGTACAAAGAAAACTCCCATGAAAAAACAAAACCCATGAAACAGTTTCCATAGGAAATAGGAGAGTTAGAGGCAAAACCCAGAAAGAGACTGAAAGAAACAATCTTCCATTACAATACCTCAGCACAAAATCTCCATTTCTTCTCTGAATCTCAGCAGTTTTCTCTCTTAGATCCTAAAGAAATTGATTGGCAACGAAAGCAACAGCCTCCATGAGAGAGAGAAGAGCCAGATCTTGAGCTTAGAAGAGAGAGATAAGAGAGTGAAAACAAACGTAACGAAGAGACTTGAAAGAACAAATGGGCAAAGAATAAAGGACAGAGAGGGCGTTGGGAAAAGAAAAGTTAGTAGTAGACCGAGTGGGCTCAGGCTCTGTGTGACTCTTATTATTATTTTAACAGCATCAGCGGCAAGGCAGACAGAACAACAAAACAAAACCCACCCCAAGTTGCTTCCGCCGTCGCTATCGGCACCGTCGGGTCCGCCGTCGACCGGTGGAACTTTTAGGGGAAAAAGTGGGGAGTCTGTTAAAAATCATGATGTGGACTCTTAACGTGTACACCAAGTAGAAGAAGTTTTTGGTGTCTTGTCTTTTATTTCACGATCTGACCAATCGTGACTTGCCACGTTGCCTTTTGCTATCAGTGTCTGAAAACTACCAAAAAGTTTTATTGCTTTTTAATGTTGAATTATTATGGCCATAGACCCATAGCACACGGAAAAGGGTAAATCGGAATTGGGATAGAAAGGTAATTATGTGATGTCTTTATTTAAATAATAAAAAAAACCAATTCTGGAAAATGATGCTTTTGTCAGTTGCTAGCTATTTCCCCTATCTAGCGTCTTATTTAAGAAATAATTAACATGCCTACTTCACTTTTTTTTCTTTTATTATTATTAATTATTTTAACAACGTTACAAAACTTACTTACAACACAATAGGGATGTGAGTAGGTTAGATTGATTTTTTTGACTAAAACAATGTCAAGATGGATGTTGATGCGTGATTCTGGTCAGATAGTTTTGGTTGGGTGAACATTGTCATTCGAATTAGATGATTAAGGTCATCCACGTCGTACTCACTTGCAAAACATAACCTCGCATTGTTGTGTGTTATGCCTCCACACACTTTAATATTTAGGTCAACATCAGCTGGAGTTGTGTCGAGCATTGGACACCTTCGTGGGTCTCGTGTTTAGAGCTCTGCATTTTAATAACCTATTAGTTGGTTTGGGGCTCTTTACCCCTCTGTGTAGATAGGGTTGCTTTGGTTCGACTGATGCGGTCTACGAGGCTACCCCGCTACCCTTTTGAAAAGGGTAGGTGATGTGATGGGTACCTGGACTTTGGACTTATGGGCTACTTTGGCAGTTTTCCCATTACAATGATTTTTTTTTTTTTTAGTATAGTAGGAGTAGGGGATATTGAACTTAATTGAATGACTCAAATTTATCACAAAAGGTTGGTTTTCTTTAATCATTTTAGAAATTGTATTTATTTTATGTTTTGTAAAGTTGACTCAATTGAAAAATACCTCCTCATCGGATTAATAAAGTTCAAGAATAGCAGTGTTTGAGTTTCTCGACTCAAAAATATTATTATGTCTACAAAAATTGCCCTTTGATTATTATTATTATTGTTATGTTATTACATGACAGAATAGCAGTGTTTGAGTTTCTCGACTCAAAAATATTATTGTCTACAAAAATTGCCCTTTGATTATTATTATTGTTATGTTATTACATGACAGACTAGAGATAAGTAAGCATGGAATTGTTCTTGAAAAAAAAATCTTGAAAAAAAATGTAAGTATGCTCAATTAGTATATAGTTTGTACTTTTAACTTCGAGGTTAAATATTTGATTCTCTTATCCTACTTTGGAGGTTATGATTTTGCATTTTGCATCAAAAATATTTTCTCTAATATTTTATTAATTTTTTCTTCTTCATATTTTCAAAATGCTATCATTTCTGAAAAGTTTCATCGTCATATTTTGGAATTTCAAATCTAAGCTCAAATTTTAATGACCAAAATTGTATGTTTTTTTTTTTAGAATATTTATTTGAGAAATTTTTACCGATAGAAAAATGTCAAACTATTTACAGAAAATAGTAAAAAAAAAAATTGATAGACTTCTATCAACATCTATTAATGATAGACTTCTATCATTTCTATGATTGATAAATTCGAATAGATTTCTATAAAAGTCTATTACAACTATCTACAAATTTAGATTTTTGTGTAAATAATTTTATTTTTATTTTTAATTTTTAAAAATCCCTCTATTTATTTGAAACTATTCGATTGTTTTCTTTTATAAAAATGATAAGTAAATGACAGGTGGCTCTATCACGACTCACAACACAACTCTCGAAAGTGATCGCATTTATTACACGGCGGCGTTTCCGTTACAAGCCTCGTTTATAAATTTATTCTTTATTTCACATCAATGTAATTTTAATTGAGTGTTTTTTTTAGTACTTTTTTTTATTTTGTGTGTTATTTCTTCACGTCATTATTCAATTATAAAAAAAACTCACATTACAACTTATTACTCAGTACTCACGTCACAAACAGTTTTTTTCTCTTTTCTTTTCTTCTTCTCCTAGAAACATCACAAATAGTTAATCATAAAAGTATAACGCAAGTTTTTTTTCTTTTTTTTTTAATACATATAACACAAGTGATGTAAACCTAAAAATTACTCTAATTAACATCATAGCTTAATAAATATAAAGTTTGTATTATCAACGAGGTCAGATGTTTGATTCTTCCAATTGACATAGTATCCAAATAAATAATATATTACTAACGTATTAAAATCTTTATTCTTATGTTTGTATTGATATACTCTTTAAAGGAATTGTACGCATGCTAGTGTTCATTAACACAATTTAATCACCAAACATCAATTGGTATAAATTTTTAAGTAGACACCTAACATGTGATTTAAACAAATGAATGTAATTGATTTAAACATCACTTGATATATACTTGTGTTGACATTTCTTTTAGTTCAACAGCCTCTGGAGTTGATCGAAGCTCTAGCTTTTTGGTCAATGATACAGTGTCTTAACAAGTTGACCATGTTGGCACGAAATTTATACCTATAGAGTATTAACATTTATGACCAAACAAATCGACTAAGACACTAATCATCCTAACCATAATTAACTTAGTAAAGACATATACTCTGACAATTCGAAATTCTCAATACCGTCATTAAACTACAAGAATGACCAAGACACTTTGAAAACTACTTTCCAACACAAAATTCTTCATCTTCATTCCTATAGTGCGGAACAATACTAATCCATCACATGTAGACTTAGGTGTACTTATAAATTTAGTCTTTGAACAGGTCTCCAAACATTTTCTAATAGGTGTTTGTACTTTTAAAGTGTCTAATAAGTCTCCTAAACTTTCAATTTTGTGTTTTAACCCTTTTAACATATTCAAATTTTTTAAAACTAATTAATATATTAAACTTAAAATTGAATTTTCATACCAAACACTTTTAATTTTCATGTATGATAGACTAGTACAAATTTTAAAATTATGAAGGTAAATGATTTGTTTAATACAAAATTGAAAGTTTAGATACTAAATATCATACATTTTTTAAAATTTTGAAACCTAATTCACATATTTAAAAGTTTAAAAACTAAACTAAATGTGTGTAGTTTAACTTGTATTATTTTTTTTTGTCAATATAAGCTTAGCTCAACAATAATTGATATGGTCTTCTTCTCTAGAGACCGGAGGCTCAATCCTTCATCTTCATTGTGTTGTACTATAAAAAAAAACTTGTACAATATATCTTTTTAGACATTAACTTGTACAATTATCAAACAAGATAAGATGCATTCATTGCACCAACGACACTAAAGAGAGGAGGCCCGCACCTTGAAGTAATCTAATATTTCAAGAATTCTATCCTTTTACAAGTTTTTTTTCCCTTCGTATTTTAGCATTTGCGTTTTATAAAATTATATGCTAAAACAAGTATAGCTTAATTAACGTGCCGTTTGTGTTAGTAACTAAGAATATGTCGAGAGGTAACTATAAAATAGTTAAAATCACAATAAAATATGTTTTTAATAATTCAAAACGTGAAGGTGAGCTTAATTTAATGGTAATTGACATGACATTCACCCTTAGAGCGTAAAATTAAATATTAAATTAATTTCAAATGATTAGAAGCATGTTTACACCAAAGTGAGTTTAAAATGGTAATTGACATGACTTTTCTCTCTATAACGTATAATTAAATATTAAATTAATTTCAAGTGATTAAAAGCGTGTTTCATTGTAATTTTTAACACGATAAAAATGATTTTAACAATTTTAAAATCACCCCAAACATGACCCCACATTTTCAAATGCTGTTAATTTTCTTTAGATTAGATTTGATAAGTTGGAGTTGTTGATTGGAGACTAATTATTGGATTTAATTGGGTTAACTGAATAAACGTTGAAATCTAATTTGGAGAAATTAGATTTAAAGTGGTCTAATTAAATATCCAAGATATCTAGGACTTATCTGGTATAAATTTTAAAAACAAATTTAAAAATTAAATTATAATTTAAATAATTATTGCACTCCTTTGGTTCTAAAAACAAAAAATCATAGAACATTTCAATAAAAAAAATTAGTGGATGAATTTATTTTTAAAGTTAGGTTTCAATATTTATATATACACACAAACATAGTTTTGAAAAAATACTCAAATTCTTATCAAAACATAAAATCACTTTTCTTTTATATTTTGAATAAAACACTTATAATTAGCATCCTTCTCTAAAGTTTAAAGCTCGCACTCTACAAAATCTCCTCTTACCAAAAAAAAAGTTATAAACATGTGAAAATGATGTATAAAATTTAGGATTTAAGAGACTAATTGGTCAAATTAAAATAATTAAAAGTTTTAAGGGTGTAATTGTAACAAACTATAAATTAATTTATATCGATTCTGACCTCAAGGTTGAATTAACATCTCGTGGGCCGTGTCCATGATGATGGGCTGAATCCATTTTGGGCTCTCTGATAGTGTATGGGCCGAGTTTCAGCAGAAAAGCCCAGTTTTTATTTTCATCTCAGCCCGAAGCACAATAACCCTTCCTTCCCTCAACACTCGCCGGACTGTTGAGTTTTGCCTCCATCTCCTCCTCCGAATTTTTCCCTCTCAGCCACCAACGCGCTTACAGAAGCTCCGACGTGAGGATTTGAATTCCAGTGTTGTTATTAAGTGTTGATTCTTCATACTACAGCAACGGAATGGGGAAGCTCGGGAAGAAAGCAAGGAAGTTCGCAAAGAAAAATCTTCAGACTGTGCTCAAAAGGAAGCGGAAACTGAAGTCCATGTTCAAAAAGAAAGCTCCATCAAGTAAGATTTCTTGGAGTAAACTAAAGCATACGCATGTTCTAATCTTAATTTCTTAAAGATGTTTTACTATTCCATACGTTTTTCCAGTTCAATCTCTCGCTCTTTTTACTCGTTTCTGCTTAACAAATTTGTTTCCAGCTATTTTTTTATGTTATTTATTTGGATTTTCTTCAAATTTCGTAGGACAGGACAAAGTCAGTGTTGAAAATCAAAAGGACGATGCGTCGAAGCTCCATAATCGAATGTAATGCTTTAATTTGGGCATAATTTGTTCATTCGTTCCGAGCTTTGTATTTATAATAATATATCACTCAATTTGTGGCAAGACTGTTGTCAACTTCATTCTGATAATCATCTTTCCGAATAATATTTGTGCTGTGATTTACATGGCCACAAACTACACGTATGAACATTTATCGAATGGTTTCAACGTATACGATCTTGTTTATGGGAGTTTTCCATTCTCAATTCCTTAACATGCTGTATAATCCATTTTATTCCTTTAAATTTCACGTTTCTATTTGCAGGAATGGTGAAGCTGATGAAAACAACAATGTTTCCCTTGATGCAATTTTTAATGATGATGAATATAATATGCTTGAAGATGATTCTGACAGTGATGGATACATCTCAGAGGTATTACCGAGCTATGCAGATATTATTGATGATAACTTGATTGGGTTCATAGCATTTCTAACGTTATTTGTGAATTAGGAATTAAGCTCTCTTAACACTGTGGAAAATGAAATTGACAATAATTCTGAAGGCGGCACTGGTGAGTCTACTCTCCATGCTATATATAGAAAAAATTGTTGTAATTTATCCTGATACTTCCTTTGAATCCTGTCTTCTTTTTTGTGGTGTTATTTGCAGCTATGATTAGTCCCAATGATTTATCGGATCAGAACAAAGAAATTCATTCAGAACTCACAAAGAAAATAAGGCAATTGAATAGGTTGAAAGAAAAGGTAATATTTTACTCCATCTCCACTAGACAAGAAAAACTAGGGCAAGTGTATCTCTCTCATACGTATACTAAGCTCAAAATGCATGCCAAGTGACTAGTTACACATGAAATTTGGGACGTGCAAAAGATTTCTTTTACTTATGCATAGCATTGCATTGTGTTTATGCATTTCCAATAACTAGAGAAAAGAGATCAACATGTTCACGAAAGTCATAATGATGTGTTTAATGCTCTCAATTATTTCTGGACTTCAAATATTATTAGCTGGTGGCTGATTTCCGGTACTGGGTGCTTGGCTAACTACAAGGGTTTATGCTTTTCTGGAAAAAAGATTTATGATTGGTAATTGGTAATTGGTTTTAATAATCTTCCGAGGGTCTACTTTCACTAAAACTTTTTAATAATTTGAAGCTGGGGTGGCCAGTGGTGTATTTTTTTCTTATATCATCTCATAATGATTCTTTAATTTTTACTCTGACTGGGCAATTTAATTTATCCCTTTATTTGGAAGATTTTCAGGATCCAGAATTCTTGAAGTTTCTGGAAACCAACAAGAAGGCTGTTGAACCTTTCAGAGATGAAGACACTGTAAGTAATATGTAGAGAGCGCTATGCTTCTTGGTGCCAAGTTTGAAGTTCTAATTTTGGTTATGAATGATTTGTTTAATGTTTATAATGTTCCTCCCTTTTTCTCTGTTCCTTGTCTATTAATTTAGTACTCTATAAAGTCTAATCATGTAGATACGAGCACTGTTAGCCAATTGTGTTTTAATATGTCTTTGTTATTTCTTTCCATCTAATTGTTTCCTTTTCTATTAATGTTTTCCTTGGACAGAGTTCTGATGAGGAAACAATCAACGATGATGGATTAAAGCGAGATGAACAGGGCGTTAGTTCTAATAAAGGCTTGTTGTTGAGTTGCTCTGTTGTTGATTCTTGGTGTCATCAAGTTAAGAACAAGCATGATTTGTCTCTTCTTACCAGTCTAATAAATGGGTATCGAGCTGCATGTCACTATGGATCTGAAGCAGTAGGCAACGCAGATGCTGCCAGATGCTATAAAATTGGCAACAGTGAAACTTTCTCCAAGATATTAATTTTCACACTTTCTGAGGCTGACAATTTATTTAGGGAGCATTTAGGACTATTGACCAAGAGCTGTAAGAAGGAGATGATTTTAGAATTGAGAAACACCCAAAAATGGAAAATGCTCAAGCCTTTAATTAAGTCATATTTAAGGAGTAGCTTGTTTCTCTTGAACGAGGTTTCAGAAACTGAGATATTGAGGTTCTCCTTGGCTCGAATAAGAGCATCTGTAATATTCTTTGCAGCTTTCCCTTCACTACATCGCAGGCTCATCAAGGCACGTATATGTTTTACATACACATTCTTACCTTGATTTTGTTGTTGATGCATTTGAAGCAAGTTTGACATATCTTCTGTTTTCAGGTTTCTTTACCATTTAATTTCATTCAAATTTGATTTCACAGGAAGTAATTATAGATTTTCTCATATTTCCTGATCATGTACGGAGGCGACCATATTTTTGATCCTGTATATTGGTCATTCATTGCTACCAGTAGCCTAATAATTTGTAAGACCCCTAGTTGGAGAAATATTAGGATTATTAGTAAGATTAGTAGTAAGGGGTATTCTAGTAATTAGACATGGATTTTGTTTGGTCTTTTGGGTTATAAATAGTAGGTGAGAGTAAGGTTAGAGGTGTGAAGAATTTTGGGATTTCCTTGGTTGGGGATTTGGGGGAGACTAGCCCTCTCATTTCAATTACTTTTCTTATGATATTGCAGCATGTTTTCATATATTTTCATGTTTAAATGTTCTTGATGTTTTGTTCTTGAGTTTGTTCTTGAGTGTGTTGTTATTAGGAGGTATCCTAACATAATCCTACATGCTCACTTGTCTCATTCCACTAATGCAAAAAGACACCCCACTAAAATGTGAGAATCCAATGATGCAGATTGCAGTACATTTGTGGGCAACTGGTGAAGGAACAATATCATCCCTCTCATTTCTCATAATACAGGAGTTGAGTTCTGTGCTTGGGTCTGATGTCTTTGACTCCTGCTGGGTTAAAATGTACAAGGCCTTCATTGCTAACTGCCAATTTGCAGAGCCAACTCTGCATAAACATATGCAATTTCTGAGAGACTCCTTTGTTGAGTTATGCTCTCTTGATGTCCATAGATCTACTACTAGGGCCAAGGTTTCAATCCAGCAACTTACAAAGATACTGAATCAGGGTTTACGAACAAAGAAGAAAGTAAGCTGTCAGGATGCCTTATCTTACTTCCTTGAGTCATAAAATTTAAATGTACTATTATTTGTTCGAGCTAACGGGAAGCCTATATGTGTTTAAAAGTACTCTATGCCTGTACTTCTCTTTGCAGGAAGCAGTCAAGATGATGTGCAGCTGGCAATATATCAATTGCATTGATCTCTGGGTCAAGTTCGTTGCTGCAAATTTCCAGGATTATGATTTGCAAACACTGCTCTATAATGTTATTCAGATTATAAATGGAGTGGCCGTACTGTTCCTTGGTCCCAGATATTTACCTTTAAGAATTAGATGCATTCAGTGGTTGAATTATCTCTCCAGATCTAGTGGGATTTTTATTCCTATTGCTTCAATAGTGTTGGATATTTTGGAACATATAATTGGCAAGGAGGGCAAGAATCCAGGAGCTGTCTTCAACCACTTGTCTGCCCTACAGGTTATACCTTTATGCTTATATATGAATGTTCTTGTATTCTGTGATTGTGCGACAGATCCATTGTTTATCTTTATTCGTATGATTTAGACATTGGACTATTGTTTTGCTAAATGCATGAATTTCAGTTTCACTCTTTTTCCTTTCATTTATTTCGTTCAGTTGTAGTAACTGTGGAAGTTATTCATGCAGCTGCCAAAGTCTTGGTTGAAGTCACAGAACTTTGTGGAGGAATGCGTTTTATCTTCCATTGAACTTCTTTCAGCTCACTTTTCTCAATGGAGTCACAATATATCCTTCCCTGAACTGGCTACTATTCCACTTACTCAACTCAAGAAGTTTCATTCGACAACTACAGCAGAGAATCTCAAGCGTTTGGTAAAACGTTTTATTGATCAGGTAGAGGCTGTATTTTGTGTTTGAATTAAATATTTTAATCAATCAGTTACCATGCTAAGTAGAGTATTTGAATTGTGTCATCCTACGTGCACACTATAAATGCATTGCATATTCTTAGACCTTTTGTTTGGCATTCAGGTTGAGCAGAATATTGACTTCGTTAAAAAAAAGAGAGATGAAGCCTCATTTTCACCCAATGATCAGCAAGCTGCTGAATCATTTCTTCAGGTTTCCTTTCCTTTTCTTTTTCCCTTTTAGTTATTTCAGTTTCTCACTCCTGGCAATTGACAAATGACAACTGACAAGTATTGTTTGTATTATATGGCGGCTGCAGCTAGAGAAATCCAACAGCAACGTTCCATTTATGCAATATTACAAAAGCATATTGGACAAAGCTGCATCTAGGAATCTGGCTGTGGATAAAAAGGTACTGCTTTTCCTTTCATGCTGTTGTATGAGTATTTTATATATACACACACACTATACTATGAAGCATGAACACTCCATTTTAGACAGAGTCCGTGCCGGACACGTGTCCAACACACAAATTTCTGCATCCTATTTTTATTTACACGTTTATACTTCCTAGACACTTGGGAAATCTTTTTAAAGAGGAAATGGTCCAACCTTTTATGTTGGACCTAAATTTACACTCCAAATCAATTATATGTTAAACTAAGATTAAAGAAAACAAAAGAAAAACCCATTCTTTTAACCAAAGATAAAAAAGCATAAACGTTCCTCTCCTATAATTGTTAATTAACTTGAAATTTTATGGTCTTTCCCTTGAGTGCATTTAGATTTTATGTTAAATTTATATATATCCTAAAAAAAAAAAAAGAATGTATCCCCAATGTCTAAGTGCACTTGGTTTATTTTTTTCATTGACGTATCGTTGCGTCGTGTCATGTCCGTGCTTCTTATATATAATGACACAAAAGAAATAGTAAGATTACTCGTCGAGTACTAGAGCACTTGCTTAAATTTAATTTAGTATAGCGCAATTGACATTAAAAAAATTGATGTAAAACATGTACTCCTGACCAAGATATTATTGATTCAATCCCCCTCTACATATCTTGCAACTCAAAAGGGAAAAAAAATCATTTGCTGCATTCAACTGATAGTGTTGATCTTGTAGTTTCCCGGAGCCAACAAGAAGAAAAAGAAAAGACAGCAGCTTGAAGACAACCAAATTGAATCAGTTGCTAATGGCAAAGTACATCCAGAGAAGAGAAGAGCGAAAAAGAGGAAAACTTGAGGAGGAACAGGTTTTATGAGTCCTCTCTCTCTCTCTCTTCAAATATCAATACTGTTTTTAGCCCAAGAAATTGTGGGTTGGTAAATTGGAAGTTAATTTATCACATAAATCAGGAGCCATCAAGTTAGATACTAGAATTGGACTTTTAGACCGGGAAGAAGGGTTCAATTAATGAAATTAATGCTGAGAAAATAGTCATGTAGATTAGTTAGGGCATTGAAATTCGTTGTCTTTGGGTAATATCAATTTTGTTTGGGTTTTTGAAAGTGCAAAATGTTTAGAAGTCACATTCTTCATATCTTTATATCAAATTTTGCTTGTTCAGTACTCTTAAGCAAGCCTAAGTCTCCATTTAGATCCTCTTTCCCCTTTGTTTAAATTATTATTTCAGATAGTGAAATGGATGTATGTATTTATTTGGTTATATTACAAGTAGTTGAAGTTTTGAGTTTTGTGTTTATTTTGTCCATTAACTTTCAAAAGTGTTTAATAAATCTTCAAAATTTTAATTTGATCTATGACAAATTTGAACTTTTAAAAATTAGTTAATCTATTAGTTATAATTTTAATTGAATGCTTAACGAAACACTCTTATAGTTTTGAAAGTTCAGTGTTAATAAGGACACAGTTTTATCCGTTGAATTATTATTAATAAGATATTGCTTTGCGTTTATTATTATTATTATTATTATTATTATTATAATATATATTTAGTACAATGGGGTGAGATTTGAACCACAAACTTGATCGTAAACACATTATATATTAGTTGATTTATGTTTGTTTTGACTATTGCTATTGCTTTGTGTTTATTGTTTGATTCGTAGAATTATTTTATATAGTTGTAATATTAAGCAAGTTGTCAAGATTTAGATAACTGTATACTTTGAAATCATCGTTAAAAAATCAATGTGTGTTTAAATTAACTAATTAATGACAATTTTAGCTGTTTGGATAAACTGTCCACCTGTGTCGTTTCATAGAGATTATTTCTAATAAAACATTTATTTCTTGGTTTTTTATTACATAAAAATTGAAGAAAAAAAATTCTTATTTTATACTATTTAATTTTTTTTATATTAAATATACGATATAATCGTATAATAGGTTGCAACTTTTTTGTGCTATGC
Organism: Lagenaria siceraria; assembly: GCA_002890555.2. Lineage (NCBI taxonomy): Eukaryota > Viridiplantae > Streptophyta > Magnoliopsida > Cucurbitales > Cucurbitaceae > Lagenaria > Lagenaria siceraria. The sequence continues at coordinate 22,532,395 of CM016487.1, forward strand.
AATATGCAATTAGTTATTGACACTTGACAGTTTGTCATTAAATAGTATTTTATGTTTGCATGAAGACACAATTTGGAGGATTCAGGGATTTCCTTAGGGAGGTGGTTGATATCTCGTTCTCCCATTCCCTTGTCTTTAGATTATTTATTCTGGTTGACTATCAAAAATTAAACACATACAAACTCTTCCGATCCTGTTAGTGGTTTTTCCCCTTAAAAAATTTATTATTATTATTATTATTTAATTTATTTATTTATGAAGTATTTTTTTTATTTTTAGATTTTAATTTCTCCTTGATCTCTTAGGTTTCAAAAGTTACACCTTTACTCATGGGTTTTGAGTTAAATTTTTGTTTGGTATTTAAATTTCATAATGTTACATTTTTAACTTCGGGTTTTTAGTTTCGTTTGAATTTGGTCTCTAGAATTTTAAGATTTATATTTTAATTTGGTTTTTTTAATTAGTTACTCACTTTTAGTCTTTAGTATTGAGTTTTATTAATTAATTTAAAAGAATTAAATAAGTTTTTACTAATTTTTCATCATAATTAAAATTAATTAAAAAATTTCACATCATAATTATTTTAATTTGTTAGTTGAGGTCAAGTGTAAAATATTGAAATCTAAGAGTTAAATGAAAATAAACAAAGAAAATTTGTGAATCAACATTTTTACTAGATCGTAATAATATTTCAACATTTTTTTTATAAAAAAAATATAAGAATGACAATAATATGAATGGATTAATCTCTAATTTAAATAGATTTTTTGAATTTTTTGTTTTTATATCTTTTCAAAAATATCAATGGGCATCGACATTTTATTGATATTTTTATGTTATTTTCTTTTAATTGAGACTTTGATATTTTTGGTGACATCGATATTTTAAACCAATTAGCCTCTAATCATCATTTAAAAAAGTATAGCAATTTTCATGTAAATATATATATGTATATAGCGATGTTCATCATATTAAGAATTTTGTTACTACATGTTAATTTATTTAAAATGAAAATATTTTAAAATTATTTAATTTTAACTGATATAGGTAAGATAAAATCTAGAAAGACTAAATGAAAATTAGAATCGAGACAAAAAAAATGTTTTTTTCCCTTTATATTAGTTATTTGTTTTTCAAAATTACGTTTTCTTTAATTGACGTGGAGGTTTTACACTTATGACTGTTCAAGTTAAAGGGTAAAAATCTTGTTATAATGAACATTTGTCTTATGCTCAGTCAATATGCCACATTATCTTGTTGAATTAACTTATATTGTGGGGTGGATACTTGACAATGAATTGAAAATTGAAAATGTTACTTTGAAAAATTTCGTCAAATGTTTGACTCTGAATTGTAATACCAAGAATTAAGAATTAGGAACCTTTGAAAAAATGTTCTTAAAATAGTTTTAACTTTTTTTATTTAGAAATTCGTATGGTTAAATGGAATGTAAATGTAATCACGAGTGTGTTTGATTTAACTTTTCAAGTGTATAATTTTGAAAATAAATTATTTAAGAAAAAAATTAGAGTGTTTGGCAACCACTCAAAATAACTTTTGAAATACTTCACACGTGTATTTTAAACCGTTTTTATCAAAATAATTTAAATAAAAATGTATTTTTTGAAAAACATTTTTTTCTTTAATCAATCCAAATATACCCTAGGTCGGCATTTATATAGTCATAATTTGGAAAGGTTAAGTCATTTGTGAGAATATACTTACAAAGCTAAAGAATACAAAACAATCTTTAAGAACTATTATCTATCTAAGTACGTTTGAACCTAATTTTTATTTCCAAAGATCTAAGGAGTCTTAGATCCTTCCTGACGATGAAAGTGTGAAGGAGAGGGACAAGAGTAAAAAAGTTGTATTATTTTAAGAAACATTTATATTTATTGCACATATCAACTACATATAATCATGATATTAAATTTTCATCTATAGTGGATATTTCTATTGATATTTTCACACTCCCATGAGTGTAACATCGACATGAATGGTGAATCAACATTTTCATTATATCTTAAAAAAATTATGAAAAATAAAAAAGAAGCATCAAGGTGTTGTTATTATGAATATAAGATAAAATTTTAGTTTGCTTTAAAAAACGTAATTTAAATGTTTGTTTTAAAGTTATTGGTTTTAGAAATTTTCCAAAGATATCCATCGGAATTGAGATCTCGAAATTTCATTTGATATTGATATTTTAAACCTTATATGTTTCCACTTCATGATTAACTTTATTTATTGATAAAATCTTACATGAACATTTCATCCAGTTCAAAAGAGTTATTATTTTTTCTAGACACCAATTAGCCTTTAATCATCATTTAAACTATATAGCAATCTTCATGTATATAATAAAATATATAGCCATCTTCATCATATTAAGAATTTGCTTACCTAAAATTATTTATTATTAACTGATATAGGTAAGATAGTTTAGTTGTACAAAACAAAAAATTAGAATGAACTCCAAAAAAAAAGAAAAAAAAAAGGTTAGATGAAAAGTAATAATAGTATAAGAGGATCCTCATGTAAAAAGCACCTACAACCTCACACGACTGAAATGGGCCTGAAGGAACCTTTTACGGCGCCGTTTTGATTGCTGCTGCCACCGCAGCCTATTACCATAGCCCTAAGAACCTTCCATAGCGCTTGAACCGTCGTCTTCTTCCCACTGCTTCTTCCTGTGGCCACTTTCCTCTCCTCCGACGGCCGGAACATCGCCGGCTGAATGCTCCGCCGTTGCCTTGTCCTCATTTCACTCAGTTCCATCTCCTTCGGGAAGCTCGCGCTACCAAACAGAAACAAGAACCAGCGTGATTTCGTCGGTGACGATTGCAGTATCATCGCTCTCTCCGTCGGTAAGTCGTATTTCTTCATTTTCAATCTTCTCTTCCGTTTGATGTACTCAGGATTCTTCGGCAATGAAATGGAAAATGGATCGAAGCTTTTAACTCCTCCTCTCGTCGTTCTCGTATAAGCGATCTCACGACCTCTAGTATCAATTACAGACGATTTCTTACCGTTGAACATGTGTGATTTCTCCGTTGAAATTCTTCCTTTGTTTTGTGAATCATTTGGCTGTTTGTAGGGAATCAATTTCCCGCAGAAGATTATGTCATCGGATCCTGAATAAGTTGAATTAGAAACAGAGAAATCGTCCCTGAAAAACTCGAAGAATGTATCTTCGTTATCAAACGAACCGCTCTGATCATCCTGCTTGGAGTAATCATCGCAATTTGATTCATCGCTGTAAATTGGAAGATCGCATAGAGAGAGCGTTTCTACGGCTTCTTCTTCATCGTGTGGATATGGATCTTCATTGACGATGGAAGCATCTTCTCCTTTGTTGTAAGATTCCTTAGCTACAATAACCATTTCTGAGTTTCTGCTAATTAGAATGCAAACTGAAACTGATCGATGATCAACAATTTGAAATTGAAGGTAGAAGATGAAAACTAGAAAGAAAAATCATCGAAGATTATGAAGAAATTTTTTTTAGAAATTCATATGTTTTAAATAAATTTTGGTTGGGGGTTTCTTATAGGGAAAAATAGAAAGCGAAGAGTATTTTATTGGTCGTGCTAATGCTGGCCTTCTAGAAGAGCAGACGGAGAAAGAGATTTTAAATGCAGTGGCGGACCAAGTTCGCCTGATGGGACAAGTTTTCTAGATGGTATTTATTTTTCCCTAATTTTTTTAATAATTAAATTAGATTTAAATACTCTTCATTTTCATCTTTGTATTTTTAAATTGAGAAATTTTTATTGATTAAAAAAATGTCAAACTATTTATAGAAAATAGCATAAAAAAAAAAAAATACTCAGACAATGATAGACTTGTATCAACATCTATCATAAATAGACTTCTATCATTTCTATCACTGATAGATCTTGATAGACTTCTAGCAGTGTATATCACAACTATCTAAAAAATTTGTTATTTTGTCTATCACCAGTACAAGGACCAAATTGAATAAATTGTAAAAGTATAGGGACTAAAATTAATATTTTGAAAGTATAGGGATCAAATGAATAAGCCAAAAGTATAGGGATTAAAGTAGTATTTAAACCATTAAATTACTGGTTTAATCACTTAACTTTAAGGTTTGTATTTACTTAGTCTTTGAACTTTCTAAAGTGTGATAAATTTATAACTTTTAAATTTTGTGCTATGATTTTTCAACCGTCTTTGCTGATCTTGAATGCTCCTTGAGACTAAACGAACTTTTCTCAATCTCCAAGATCTTCGACATCAAATTTAAGCATTTTAGTTCTAGATCTATACTATAAAACGATTAAGTTTAAATACTACTATGATCCAACACATGTTCAATTTCGGTTCATTTTAGTTTTCATACTTTCAAAATGTTAATTCTTCTCTATATACTTTCAACTTTTGTTCATTTTGATTCATATACTTTTAAAAGTGTCTGTTTTGGTCATCATGCTAAAATTTTATTTAAAAAATGATATATAAACAAAAACAAAAAGGCTAAAATGAGAAATTAATCAAATGACAATATTAATATTTCATATTATAACATTCGTCTAAGTTGAAAGCTCGATAAAATTGGAAGTTTATCGTAAAGATTGAGTAGAAATGAATTTTTTCTCCAAATTTTCAATGATTTGAAATCAGCATAGATATTTGGGGCAGAATTATGTATTTAGGGATAATTTATGAAGCGAACAAAATTGGGTAGAAAAATAAGTATTATTATATATATAATATATGTACATTAGTACATATAAACTTTATTAGTTAAGAAGTTAAATCAAGTCCTTTGTTTGATTAAAGAACCGATGTTGAATTTGTTTCACGTTGCAGAATTTTTAATTTAAAGAATTTTAAAATATTGAAATGAAGGATTTGGAATCAATTCAATTTCTGGCTTTGGCCACCACTTCTTTGTAATTTCCTTTGTCGTTTCCATTTTTCCCCCTTTCCTTAAGTATCAATTTGGTCGCATATGCATCAGTAATTTTGTAATTTTTTTATTGAATTGTATTTTGTTAGTTTATATATATATATATTTGTTGGGGAAATGGTATATTTGAACTGAATATACTATCAAACTTATTACAACTCAACTAGAAACAGTACACTAGATGGTGTAACAAGATTTAGATATGATAATAACTAAATACTTGAAAGAACCTTCAAACCTTTGTAGACTCAAAATGTAGTCGAGGCACGCTTGTAATAAGCGTTGTCCTGAAGACAATTTTTCGCTCTGCACCGTATGCAAGCAGACTACAGTGATCGTCTCAGCATAATACAACGGCTAACTCCGGTAAAACTGCAACCTCAAACTATTCGGATCTGGCAGGACTCTTGGATACTTGCTCTCAACTTAACATAAGATGAAAAGAATGAAAGATAGAAAGAAATGAGATAATTATTCAATTTGAAGGGGATGCTACAAATGAAGAAATAGGCTAGCAACTTAGTAACATTCCAAAATACAAATTAAAATTAAATAAATACAAAAATTGAAAATATTTGTCAAATTTAACTCATTTTAGTTGTTATTTGACAAAAAGCACATATAACTCGTTTTAGTTGTTACTTTCATACATGTTAAATTTGTACATGAAACGTCATCTTAATTTGATGGTTTCAATCTAATTTGAAGTTTTCAACAATAAATTTAATCTACACAATTAAATCTAATTTTTATGTTTCAAATATTCATCAACATCTTACTTTCTTTCACCATAAATATCCAACAATATTTTCAAAAGATACTTTATTGAGAATTGACTCAAAACTGCTTCTGATTTATTTCCAAGTAAAACGAGGAAAGGGTCGAAAGTCAATAAATTTTCATTTTTGGTATGTAATTACTTCAATTATTTTTGTTTTCTTACTGTTATTACATCATAAATACGAAATAAATTAAAATCTTCTACACTTTGGACACAAAGAGGGATTGCCCGTTCACCACAATTGACTGCTTTTTAAGTTTTTAAAATTAATTTGGAAATTAACATATCATCAATATAATTAGCATCCATGTCATCACATAACGGTCTAATAAGCATTTTGTTAATTTAAAGTTAAATCATAGACCATTTGAAAGCATTTTGCAAACGTGAAGAACTAAAATATTTATTTCGAAATTCAAGACCAAATAAATATGAACCCAAAACCTCAGAGACCAAAAGTGCATCATTGTAGCTAAGAAGCGGTGTTCAAATGTACTCCAGAGAGAGAGAAAAAGTGGTGTTTAAATTATATTTAGACTGATTAAATTATCTCTAGTTCGAATACCTTCATGTTGAAAATTTTAATGTTGAAATTGATTTGCTCACTTTGATAAATTTCATTGCTAAAAAAAATGAGTAGAATATGAAGGGTAGAATTAATTAACACATTTTTATAATAGTTGAGATAAATTTACTTTGATAGCTGTATACTTTAATTAGTGAAATTTTAACTAATTAAGTTGATGGTGGATCTTAAATTTGAAATTTTAATCAAAGTAATGGTTTTATATATATATATATAATATATGAAGTAGTAGCTTAACTATTTTATCAACTATTCAAATTTAATATATTTAACCATTTAAAGTAAAATTTCTATAACAAGGAATTTTTTTTAAAAAGTTATGATGGAGTAATCAAATATAATATGTTAATTCTATCACTCATTTAAATTTAATGTTTAATCGGATATATTATATTAACGATTTATAGTTAGCCAATTACATAGCGAATTGGATGAATTAGTTAAGTGTAAAAGCTTTGATTATTATGTAATTGGCTAACTATAATTCAATGGTCGAAATAAAAAAGGAAAACACAGTTTTTTTTTTAAATAAATCTATCTTTTTTTAGGGGAAAAAAAAAACAAATCCTTATAATTTATTAAAGACAAACTTGTATTATTGATTATCGTTTTGTTTTTATTCGTTACCAAAATTATTTTTAGTCACCGAATCTTTAGAATTTTATTTATTTATTTTTTATTATTTGTTGGGTCTAACAAATCCTTAGTTTTATCAATTTTATTTGTAATCCTCATTTGACTTTTTTTTATTATTTTTTTATTTTTTATAATTAAACTCTAAATTTAATAATTGTGATCAAAAGATTCTTTTTAAAAATAAAAAAAAATGAGTCAAACTATTTATAAATATAAAAAAAATAGTGTCTATAAGCGATAGAGACCATAATAGAATTCTATCGCTTAAGCAATAGACAACGATAAAATTTTATTGCTTAAAATTCTATCACCCAAGCGATAGAATTCTATTATTGTCTATCGCAGTCTATTGCTAATAGACAGTAAAATTTTTCTATATTTATAAATAGTTTGATATTTTTTCTGTTTATAGTAATTTTTCAAATTATTATCTTAAAATGATAAATATATGTGATTTTGTATTGTTTAAAATTTATATCATTCGCACCGGTAGTCCAATATTTCAATTGGTTGAGACATATGTTATCAACTCGATATTCTAAATTTGAATCTTCCTATCCTATGTAGTTGAACTATATATATATATATATATAATCTAACTCAATATAATAAAAAGAAGATTAGGGAGATGGAGTTTAGTTGGAAGCATGCAAAGAAGTAATGATTTAATAGTTATTTAAAATTAATTCAACTGTTTGATGCTAGTTTTAGGTATATGTTAATATATTTAAAAGATTCCAACCGTTGTGTAGTGAGTGATGGGGCAGTAACATTTATTAATTAAAATTAAAGCCCAACCGACAATGGTAAATTATTAGTTTTATATTAGTTTAAATCAGAATTATGCCAATGTTAGCATTAGAATAGCTTACCACGAACTTAATTAAATAATCGAAATATTCAAAAAATGCATACGTTTTTTGAAGATCAAATATGTGTTTAAGTCAACAATGTTTGATCTCTTATTTACTAATATTTTTTAATTTAGTCCTTCGTGTCAGACTTTAACAATGGGTTAATTGGGTTAATTTTAATAGGTACCAACAGTGAGAGTAAATTAAAAAATGGAGAGTTAAAAATATAGCAAATAGATTTAAAATATTAGTATGTATAACAACATTTTGAAAAAATTGTAAATATAGGAAAGTCTATAATAGACTTATATCGCTAATAGACTTTTATGGTCTAGGTGGTCTATTGCTAGTAGATCATAATAGTCTATCATTGATAGAATTCTATAACCGATAGACTTTGCTATATTTTCATTTTTTTTAAATGTTGCTCTACACTTGGTTATTACCTCTAAAATTGCTATTCATTATAATTACTCTTAAAAAAAATGTTAAAATGCAAGAAATTAGATTGAAACTTTTTTAACATAAAAAACTAAATTGAAAAAACAAAAACTTGAATATTTTGGGAGAAAAAAAAATACATCGACATAATAAAACTTTATTTGGAAAGTCCTATTTTTATCTTTTATATTTGGGGTTTTTCTTTTTATTATATCTCTCAATCTCAATTAAAAAAAAAAAAAAAAAGACAATTTCTTCATTATTTTGAAAAATATGGTGCATTTATATTTTAAAACTTTGTTTTTATGTTTAATTGATATCTAAAGTTGATAGACATTCATGATATTGATAATTTAAAAAACTTAAAAATAAAGATGTGATATTAAATAATCTAAAACATATTTATTAATTTAAAAGTGTCAACATGAACATAGCTCAATGCTATGAACAAAATATTTTTTCTTCTGCACGATATTAGTTTAAAAGATTAAATTATATTTGTAGATGCAAACCAATTTTCAAAATAAATTTGGATTTAAAATTAAAGGAAAAGGAAAAGAAAGTGTAGTCAAATGTGAAACATTCTAAAGCATTTCATTCATAGGAAATTGTCTTTTGGGTTAAGGTTGAATTTTTATGGCAAGTGAAACTAATTCGTTGTGTGTAGTCAACAACAAATATATCTTTGAATTCTTCATCAAAATTTTCTTCATCAAATTTTCTTTCCTATTGATGATTTAATTTCAAGAGTGTTTGAATAAAACAATATATGTATATATGGTTGGCGCGTATGAGAACTAATTTGAAAATAAATTTGTCAGTATCAACTTGAACATTAAATTTTTAATTCCAACCAAGCTGACCATGAACTTAAATAGGTGAATAATATAAAATCTTCATAAAATTCATTAAAAAATTTTAGTACAATTGAGGTAGAGAGATTCAAATTTCAAACCACATACCTCGTGGTTACTAACACGTATGTCAATTGAACTATGCTCGATTTAGCCATAAAATTTATTAATTTTAATAAAATAAGGTTTTGCTAATAAATAAGTTTGATCACTACACATATTAACCATTAAATAACATTGCCGCAATTCATAAATTTAATATAAATAAATAAACTCAAACGTTATTTCTTTCTAGAATTTTATTGATTTTATATGTACATATTTTTTATAATTCATTCTTATGTAAAAGTTTATTACATAGTTAAAATTACAAAAATTGATTTTTTAAAACATATATATATATAATAAATGTACACATTATTCAAGCTCTTAACTTTTTCCCTTAAAAAAAACAGCTCTTAACTTTTAATGTAAAATGATGTGTAATAAAAACGATAATAATAATACATAAAATGTGTACTAAAAAAATTAGTATAATAGTGATTTATAAAAATAGCATGGGACCAGGACCCTCTAATATTCTAGAAGGAATAAAATAATATATATTGCTACAAAATTTCCAATTGGCAATTAGGCACACAAATCAAGATGGCGATATAACCCTTTTTTTTTCTTAAAAAAAACAAATAAAAGAAATATAACTAAATAAATAAACAAATATACAAGTACACTAGTATTTAATTATTTTAGTTTCCAGTGTAATTTTATGAAATTGAAAGTTTGGACTTAAATTTGATACAAATTGATTTTGAAAAAAAAAAAATAATAAAGGTAGAGATTCTCCAACCTCCTAATTTTTCAACGTAAAATCATATGTAATAAAAACCATAATAAAAATTTAGAAATGACTGTTTTTAAATATAAAAAATAGTCAAACTATTTACAAATATAAAAAAAATTTACAGTCTATCAATAATAGACCGCGATAGAATTCTATCGCTTTAGTGATATAATTTATTTGCTTGAGTAATAGAATTCTATCGCGGTCTATCACTGATAGATAGTAAAATTTTTCTATATTTATAAATAGTTTGATATTTTTTCTGTTTATATTCATTTTCCATATAGAAATGTGTACTAACAAAATTAAGAAAAAAAATCAAATTTTACCTCTAATTTTTAAGGGTTGTATCAATTTAAAACCTAACTTTAGGAAGTGTATCAATTTAGATCCTCAATTACATTTTATTTAGGAAAATTTAATGCGAAACTCATAACTATATCAATTAAACTCATAAACATTCATATATGAATCATTTTAGACTTTTATGTATAATTTCCTTTAAAAATTATTCATGCATTTACTCTAATTGTTCATTTTGCAAAGTCAGACATTTAATAAAGTCTACACGTATTTGAGAATTAATGCATAAATGGTTTTCAAGTGTAAATGTAACAAAGAGTTTAAATTGATTTACTTATGAAATTTTATTGAAATCTAATTGACTTAAATTATAAGTTTTACACGATATTGGTCAAACAAAATTTAAAGTATGGTTTAAATTAATATACTTATGAAAGTTTGATGCTTAAACTGATACAATTGTTCAGAATTTTAATTAATATAACTTTTAAAGTTTAGGGGTATAAATTGATATAGTAATTAATGATTTATATATATAAAAAGTTAATTTATTAATTAAAAGAAAAAAGGCATGGGATCATCTAATGTTCTAGAAGGACAAAAATATTGCTGCGAAATTTCCAATTGGCACAAACGAAGATGGCGATATCATATAACCAAATATATATTGAGAAATATAAACAAATAAAGAAATAAATAATACATATATATTAATATATAAGTTAAGTTTCTTCCGCATAATATCATCCGACCTTAGCTCAGTTGGTAGAGCGGAGGACTGTAGTTTATTCAGTGATCCTTAGGTCGCTGGTTCGAATCCGGCAGGTCGGATTTTTTTTTTTATTTTTTTTTTATTTTTAAATTTACATTTGTCCCATTTAATATTTATGTTTAAATACTTCTTCCCCTTACATTTGTCACATTTAGTTTCTAGAATTAAAAAAAAAGAATCTCCCAAATATTGAGTTGCTCATTAGCCCCACCTCCATCGTTTTGATCTGGAACTCATACTAATAATCCATTAATCCATCGCAGTTTATCGATGCTTCTCAGAGCATTCTAAATACATTAAAATCCAATATTAACTTTAACTTCACTATTTTTGTAACGGAAGAGTAGTTTGAGGCTGTTTGGGAAACTGGAATGTAATAAAAATTATTGAAAATCAGAGGAGTGTTGAAATGCATACAGTATCCAGGGCGAAACGGAAATGAGATAGTGAAACGTGAAAACGGTGGGGAAGAATGTTTTGTTAAAAACTATCGGAACGAAATGAGTTTAATATTACAAATTGGGTCCAAAACGCTCAATCCAAACACGAGTTTAGGATTATATTACAATCCAAACTCATTCTATTACTGTGCCTTCAAACATCATTTTAATATAGGAAAATGAGAAAAAAAATTAGTAAAAATGATCATTTCATTTAAAATTTCCAACTCAACATGTCGTGTTACTTTTCCGTTAGTCAACTAATGGTTAATTAACTCAGGACTATTTAGAAACATTTTTCAAATCTTAGTGACTAAAATATTTATTTTGAAACTTTATGAACCAAATAACCACTGAACTCAAACCTCGAGACTAAAAAGACATTTTGCCTTAAAAATGTTGCAATCAAAGTTTGAAATATCAATGTTTGAGATATTAGTTTTAGGTAAATGTCAATGAAAATATTGTATAAAGACTATTTAGAACCTTGTTCAAACCTCGAAATTAAAGCATTCGTCTTAAAACATCAAGATCAAATAAACATCAACTTCAAACCTCATAAACTAAAAATGTATTTTGTCTATAAAATTTTTAAAATAAATTAACATGTCTAATCTTTATTATTATATTTACATCTTTAACATTTTATTGTTTATTTCTTTATATTTTGTTAAATTTTTATATGATATAAATGAAAATGTCGATTTACTACTCAGGTCCACGTCAAAATCATAAAAATATAAAAATATCTAGAAATCGGTGAAAATAATAGTCACACGTACGTCTGTCTATTGTATTTGCTTGTATAGCAAGTTTTTTTTCGAAGAAGAAACGAAAACATGCGTTTATTCTATTTCTTGTATACCAAGTTTTCTCGAAGGAGGAAAAAAAAAAGGCTAAGATATCAAAAAGGGCAATTTCGTCAACCGAGAATCGAGGCAGTATATTTAAAGTTCCTCAATTCCTATTTGCGCCAACAATCTAGCACTCCTATTCTCTCTCGCAGTTGCTGCGAGGGTTTAAGAGCAGTTCCTTCTCCTTTCTCAGGTTTGATTCTTCTCTTCTGTTTATTATATCCAGTTTTTTTGTTGTCTATTCGTGTGGATTGTCATTTATTTCAATTGGTTCTGTCCTTTTCCATTCTAATTTTGTTAATTTCTGTGCCCTTTGTGTTGGATTTTCTTTCATTAGAATGATTTAAGTTCGTATTAGATGATCTTATTAATTTGCGTTCATTAGATGTTTTTAATACAATATTTGGATTTGTTTCTCGTTCTTTAAATCGCGTTGACCTGATATTATTTTCGCTGCTTATGCACTTGCTCTGTTCCCTCTGATTTTAAGTACGTTATACGTATAAGGTTGATTTTATGGTGAAGTGTTCTTGATTGAAAAACCCTGGTGATAAAATCAATTTGAAATTCTATTTTCGTAGTTAACATATGTTTTTAAAATTCAAACTTACGTCGTCTCATATAAGCACTAAAACGAACAACTAATTTCCTTTTCTTCTGAGTTATATGTTTAAGGATTTAATCGTTGAAGTATGGTTATATTGTGGAAAATTTGGGTTTAATTGATCTTCCGAGCCATCTATTAAGTTGTTGGTAGGTTAAAATACTATTTTAGTTGTTCAATTTTAGACTCTAATGGTCCAATTTGAAGGACTAAATTTAAGATTTATTAAAAATAAAGGGACTAAAATTGGATAATTGTTTGTATTACTTTTCCGTTTTTTCATTTTGAGGTGCTCTTTGGTTGAGTTATATACGTATCATTATTTCAATTCCAATTTTAATTTTGCAACAGATTCTTTTATTTTTACTGAGATTCAAGTATGGGTAAGGAGAAGGTTCACATCAACATTGTTGTCATTGGCCATGTCGACTCTGGCAAGTCGACCACCACTGGCCATTTGATCTACAAGCTTGGAGGCATTGACAAGCGTGTTATTGAGAGGTTTGAGAAGGAAGCTGCTGAGATGAACAAGAGATCGTTCAAGTATGCCTGGGTATTGGACAAGCTCAAGGCTGAACGTGAGCGTGGTATCACAATTGATATTGCTCTGTGGAAGTTCGAGACAACCAAGTACTACTGCACTGTTATTGATGCTCCTGGCCATCGTGATTTCATCAAGAACATGATTACTGGTACTTCCCAGGCTGACTGTGCTGTTCTTATCATTGATTCAACTACCGGAGGGTTTGAAGCTGGTATTTCTAAGGATGGGCAGACCCGTGAACATGCCCTTCTTGCCTTTACCCTTGGTGTCAGACAAATGATCTGCTGCTGCAACAAGGTATTGCTGGACTAACTTTCATTTCCTCTTTTCCCCTGTTTTATGAAGGGAAAACAAATCAATTAGGGTCAATTTTAATCATAAACTCTTAATTTCACTAAATTCCACATAGTGTGTTGTAATCTTAAGCTCCCACCCCCAATTTGGTTAAACATCAATAATGACATTTTTTATGATATGGAATCAGTAAAATTGTATGGGAAAAGGGCATTAGAGTTACAAGTATCCAGAACTTTTTACTACTGAAGCAATATATTATTAATTTTTGGGCAAATTGAGGATTGTATCGATTAAAATTTTGGACTAGTAACTGTATAATTTATATCCTCCACCAGATTTTATTTGATTAATATTATGTGAAACTTATCATTTGAGTACGTTAAACTACTAAATTTTCATAAGCCAATTAATTTAAACCTTTTATTACAATTGCTTTTGAGAATCATCTTATTAATTCTCAAACGTGTGTAGACGTCAATTGTTGGTTTTACAAAAAATGGACTATTAGAGTAAATGTATGGATAATTTTTAAAGAAAATTTTGTCGAATAGTCTAAATTGATTCACTTTTGAAAATTTTGAGTTTAATGGGGAGGGTAAATGTCTCCTTTTGTGTTTGATTTGTTTGTTTACAGATGGATGCCACAACTCCCAAATACTCCAGGTCTAGATACGATGAAATCGTCAAGGAAGTTTCATCCTACCTCAAGAAGGTTGGCTACAACCCAGACAAAATTCCCTTCGTCCCCATCTCTGGATTTGAGGGTGACAACATGATTGAAAGATCCACGAACCTCGACTGGTACAAGGGCCCGACCCTTCTCGAGGCTCTCGACCAAGTCCATGAGCCTAAGAGACCATCTGACAAACCCCTTCGTCTTCCACTTCAGGATGTTTACAAGATTGGAGGCATTGGAACTGTTCCAGTAGGTCGTGTCGAAACCGGTATTCTAAAACCCGGTATGGTCGTAACGTTTGCCCCCTCTGGACTTACTACTGAAGTAAAGTCTGTTGAAATGCACCATGAAGCTCTCCAAGAAGCTCTCCCTGGTGACAACGTGGGGTTCAACGTGAAGAATGTAGCCGTGAAAGATCTCAAGCGTGGCTTTGTTGCTTCAAATTCCAAGGATGATCCTGCCAAGGAAGCTGCCAATTTCACTTCCCAAGTTATCATCATGAACCATCCAGGACAGATTGGAAATGGTTATGCCCCTGTCCTCGACTGCCACACCTCTCACATTGCTGTCAAATTTGCCGAGATTTTAACCAAGATTGACAGACGATCTGGTAAAGAACTGGAGAAAGAACCCAAGTTCTTGAAAAATGGCGATGCTGGATTTGTTAAGATGATCCCCACCAAGCCTATGGTAGTGGAGACATTCTCTGAGTATCCTCCACTTGGGCGATTTGCAGTCAGGGACATGAGGCAAACTGTGGCTGTTGGTGTCATCAAAAGCGTTGAAAAGAAGGATCCAAGCGGTGCTAAGGTCACCAAATCAGCTGCTAAGAAATCTGGTAAATGAATTGTGCGGTTTGCTGTTGGCTATGAATTTTGTGTTGGTTTCTGTTGTTTTCTTTTCAAAACTTTTCCGCCGTCGCTGGGTGGCTTTTCACAGAATTGGGTTCTTGATCGTCGGTGGGGAAGGTCTTATGTTGTCTAATAGTTTGTCTGCTATACACGTTTGAATTTTTAGTTTTTCTGGGTTATCTTTATTATACACATTATTGGTGGGGGATAGTTTAAGTATTTGTTTAATACGTACCTCATACCTCAGTTTTAGTAGCTATAATGTTCTATTTGGTGAGTTATATTTAAGTGGAATTTTCTTGTGTTAACTAGTTATCGTTTACTTCTAACGTTAATTTATGGTTTTAGAGTTGTTAAATTGTTAATTTGGTCTTCAAAGAAAGTTATAATTTAGTTCTTATAGTTTTAAAAGTTAGTCTTTAGTCCTTGTAGTTTGATAAAAACTCATAAATAATAGTCTCTAGCATAAGGACTATCTTTTAGAGCATAGTTTAGTTGGTTCATGATTCAAATTCTTTTACCTCTAATTATACTAAAAATGTTTATACTTATAAATTATAGAGATTAAATTCTTATTTTCTTTAAACTATGAGGATGAAATTTGCAATCTGACCTTATAATAATTTAGTTAAAGTATAACAAATGCCTTTGAAGTTTGTTCTTAGTTTTAAAAACACTTCATATTCTTCCAAAAGTTTTGATATTAACCTAACATTTCAAAGTTATTTTTGGTGTATACATTTTGAGTTGAAATTGAAACTTAAAATAGTATTGTTCGAGAAATCGCTTTGAAATAGTATTAGTAATCTGGTGGTGGTGATTTGAATGGCCGTTTTTAGGAGGAAATATTTTGAAATATAACAAAATGTAACTGGAAGAGATTTGAATGGCCACTTTTAGGTGGAAGTATTTTGAAATACAACAAAATAGACATCTATCACTATCGGATATTTTGTTATATTTGTAAATATTTTGACTCATTTTGTTATATTTAAAAATAGCTCCATAATTTTTTTGCAGTCGATTTTACGGTGAGAGGTGATATGAAACATACATTAAATAGAAAAATTAGATTCTAGTTAACAACATATTTTTTCCAAGTTTGAAAAATAATTATTGACGGTGAAATTTTAACAAAAACAAATGAATAAAATAAAATTTAAAGAGCAACGACTAAAAACTGCTATTAAACATTATAAATTTTAGGTATATGTTTAATTAAGAATTGACTTCTTATCATTAAAATCAATATTCATAAAAACAGAAAAAAAGAACAATATTCATGGTAAAAACTATAAACAAAACTTCTAGGCTTGTTCTAAAAACAGACAACATAACAGATTTATAGCTTAAATTTTCTACTTTAGTCGAACATTTAGTTTATTTCAAATCAAATTTATTTCAATTTTATATTTCTTCTTAAAACTTAAAATTTGTTTCATATGGACTATCTTGTCAATTTGTCCACTAAAATTATAACAGAAAAGTGTGCGAGGATGTGTCTTGTAAACCAAGACTCCATTTCAATCCGCTTTACAGCATAGTTCAATTAACATATCGCAGTGTTAATAATTAAGAACTTCCAATTCATCTATCTTTTATTATATATATATCAAATAGAAATTTTATTTAAAATTTTGATATTTTAAATACAAAATTTTGAAATCTTAAACATTAAAAATTAAATTTGAGTAGTAAACTTCACATTAAATTCTTTTCAGAAAATGTAAACAAGCACAATTCAACTAGTGTAAAATTTATACTATTAACGAGGTCAAATATTTGATTTCCTACTCCATATTTTTTAAAAAAGAAAAGTAATATAAAAGGAAAATCCAAACAACTATATGATAACATCACCCGTCATAAGCATAGTAAACCACTCAAGATAAAGAGTCGGAAGGATTTAGACTTCCGAATCTCCAAAGCCCTAAGTGCAACAAAGTGAGCCACCTCATTTTTGCAGTGGTAAACATGAGAAAAACACAACAATCCCAACCCACCACCTCGATCATAAGGTTCTGCAATGAATAAGGAGATTTCAGTCAAATCGACAGCATCACTATTTAACAAATTGGCGAACTCCAAACAATTATATTACACCACAACATCCTATAGAGGGAGAAAGGAAATATTCCAGATATTTGTTAAAAGAAAAAAAACCTTTTTGGTAAACAATAATTTCAATTGAATCCGAAGATAATTTAATTCTTACCATTTTTTTCCCTTTTTCCAAAACAGAAAAACTGTTTTCTTTTTCTATTTGTAATTTTGTGATATATATTTCTACTGTTGAGGGGTCCTGTTCGGAATTTGAAATTATGATGAGGGTATTTTCGTCATAGAAAGATTTTAGACATTCTATATAAAGATTCTCAAACCCTATTATTAACCCCTCCAATCTAGTTTTCATTCCCCAACTCTCGCCGCAAGGGTTTAAGAGCACAGCTTTCTCGTCAGGTTGGGATTTCCCCCATCTTCTTCAGTCGTCCGGTTCTTCATTTCTTTATCTTCTTTGTACTTGATTATATTTGTTGATTTCTAGAGCTGTTCTTGTTATTCTCGTGTAGATCGTAACACGAAATACAGCCTGGTTTTAGATTTTGTGTTACTTCTGTGTTAAAGAGCTTCTTGTTGTCTCTTATTGTTGTATTCTTCCTGTTCATCTGCTACATAATTGATGCATATTCGTAGTGATCCTTTTGTTTTGAAGCAAGTCTTAGGTTTCTATTTTCTAATCTATCGAGACGTGTGTTATTGTTCATCAAATTTTGTAGATCTGTGTTTAATCTAGTCTGGCTGATAGGATTGG
This sequence comes from Lagenaria siceraria, assembly GCA_002890555.2. Taxonomy (NCBI): domain Eukaryota; kingdom Viridiplantae; phylum Streptophyta; class Magnoliopsida; order Cucurbitales; family Cucurbitaceae; genus Lagenaria; species Lagenaria siceraria. Next base: position 22,550,480 of record CM016487.1, read on the forward strand.
ATTGTTCATAATTCGTTTTTAAAATTTATTTACTCTGTTCTAGTTCCGAGATTTTTTCTTTGATAACTAGCGAGTTGTCCAGAGAAAAGGTTCTGATTGTGGTAGGTATTTTAAATTTACAATTAAGATATGCGAAGTTCAGAAAATTACGGTTGTGCACAAATTTGAATAATGAGTTATTTGCCTCTCTGCTATTACTTTATGATATTTTCCTGTTCTTATTTTCTATAAACTTTTTATTGTTTTGCAGTTCTTTAACCTAAGATTCAAGCATGGGTAAGGAAAAAATTCACATTAACATTGTGGTCATTGGTCACGTCGACTCCGGCAAGTCGACCACTACTGGCCATTTGATTTACAAGCTTGGAGGCATTGACAAGCGTGTTATCGAGAGGTTTGAGAAGGAAGCTGCTGAGATGAACAAGAGATCATTCAAGTATGCCTGGGTGTTGGACAAGCTTAAGGCTGAACGTGAGCGTGGTATCACAATTGACATTGCCCTGTGGAAGTTCGAGACCACCAAGTATTACTGCACTGTTATTGATGCTCCTGGCCATCGTGATTTCATCAAGAACATGATTACCGGTACTTCCCAGGCTGACTGTGCTGTGCTTATCATTGACTCCACTACCGGAGGTTTTGAAGCCGGTATTTCTAAGGATGGGCAAACCCGTGAACACGCCCTTCTTGCCTTTACCCTTGGTGTCAAGCAAATGATTTGCTGCTGCAACAAGGTAATGCTATAGTCAATCCTTAGTATTCTGGTCTTTTTGTTCTATTCGATTGCATTGTTCTTTAATGCCTTGGGAGCGTTCGTTATAATTTTTACTGAAAGAAGTATTTATTAAATTATCTCATTCTGTTTCGAGTAACTTTGCTGACAGTTCTTTCTGTAACAGATGGATGCCACCACTCCTAAGTACTCCAAAGCTAGGTACGATGAAATTGTGAAGGAAGTTTCTTCCTACCTCAAGAAGGTTGGCTACAATCCAGACAAAATTCCCTTCGTCCCCATCTCTGGATTTGAGGGTGACAACATGATTGAAAGATCCACAAACCTCGACTGGTACAAGGGACCAACCCTTCTTGAGGCCCTCGACCTGATCCAAGAGCCTAAGAGACCATCAGACAAACCCCTTCGTCTTCCACTTCAGGATGTCTACAAGATTGGAGGTATTGGAACTGTTCCAGTGGGTCGTGTTGAGACGGGTATTATAAAACCTGGTATGGTGGTCACCTTTGCTCCATCTGGACTGACTACTGAAGTTAAGTCTGTGGAGATGCACCATGAAGCTCTCCAAGAAGCTCTCCCTGGTGACAACGTGGGGTTCAACGTGAAGAATGTCGCTGTGAAGGATCTCAAGCGTGGCTATGTAGCCTCAAATTCCAAGGATGATCCTGCCAAGGAAGCTGCCAATTTCACTTCCCAAGTTATCATCATGAACCATCCAGGACAGATTGGAAATGGTTATGCCCCTGTCCTTGACTGCCACACCTCTCACATTGCTGTCAAATTTGCCGAGATTTTAACCAAGATTGACAGGCGATCTGGTAAAGAACTCGAGAAAGAGCCGAAGTTCTTGAAAAACGGAGATGCTGGATTTGTTAAGATGATCCCCACCAAACCCATGGTGGTGGAAACTTTCTCTGAGTATCCTCCACTTGGACGATTCGCCGTGAGGGACATGCGTCAAACTGTGGCTGTTGGTGTCATCAAGGCCGTTGAGAAGAAGGATCCATCGGGTGCCAAGGTCACAAAATCTGCAGCTAAGAAATCAGGCAAGTGAATGGTGCGAGTAGCCGTTGGCAGTAGTGAAGGCCAACGGCTCGATGACTGGAGTCTTATTAATGTGTCGTGTGGTTGGGGTCTGTTTTGTTTGTGTCTCGTTGGTCACGTCTTCAAGTTTCCTCCGTCATCGCTGAACAGCTTTTCGCAGAATTGGGTGCTTGATCGGCGGTGGCAAGGCTTCCTTTCTTATCATTGAACGTTCTATGTTATGTTTTATGCCTGTTTTATTTCAAACTACCGAGTTTTGTTTTTATTTCTTGCATAATGGATCGTCTTTTTTTTACACTGCATTATTTATCATGTCCATTACTGCCTTAAAACTTCACATGGACGTGATTTTTGAATATTCATCTTCATAACAAACACACTCTAATTACTTAACAGTCCCATACCAAAACTAAAACATTTTTCTTTACTCGATTGAATTTCTGGATTTTTTTGGGATTGTGGGATATTATTCTTATGTTGTCCATTGGATATGTTATCTATATTATATACCCATTATATATATTTATGGGGGATGGTTTTAGTTCTTGTTTCATACATACCTCAGCTTTTAGTACCTATGATTTTCCATATAGTGGATTTCTTGTGTCGAGTTGTATTTGTTTATTTATTGTTGTTTACTTATAGCGGTAATTTATAGTTTTTAGTCAAATAATTTTAATTCAATTATAGAAAGGAAAGTTGAAAGTTATTTTAAATAGAAAAAATATTAAACTACTTATAAAGAAAATTTTTATTATCTAGTTCTATTTCTGACATTGAGTTTTGTTTTATTTCAGTTTACTTTAAAATGTTCATTTTGGTCTTTATACTTTTAATTTTGGTTCACTTTAATCTATTTACTTTAAAAGGTTCATTTTGTTATTTAAACTTTTAATTTTGGTTTATCTCAAAAAAAAATGTGCTAAAGTTTGAGATTGTGATGATTAGTTTCTAAATTGGAGTAAATAAGAATTATAATGACAAGTATAAAAATCAAAATGAATTAAAGTTGAAAGTATAAAGACTAAAAGAATAAAAATTAAAAATACTTGGACCTGGAAAAAATATATCTTTTGAAAATGTAATAGACTTCCTTTTTGGATTGAAACGTGAGATTTGTCACACCATGTTAGTTTGGTGCCACGTCAATCTTTGTAAATGCCAATTGTACTTCCATAACTCAAGCTCCATGTAGTCTAACATTTATTTACTTTTAAATAAAAGTTCATTTGATCATTAAAATCAATATTTATAGTCAAACGAAACTTCTAGCTTCTAGGTAGCCTAATAAAAAATTTAACTTATAGCTTAAATTTATAGCTATGTTTAATGTTTTATGTTTTTTTAGGCTCATGTTTAATATTTTCTAGAACAACAATTGGGATATAGGTCCATCTTAATTGAACTACGCATAAATTTTGCTTATTCTAAATTTATTTTTGAAAAATAATAACTTTAAGGAAAAAAATCAATTTTCACTATGAATTTAAATGAATTTGAATCTTAAACTTTTAATTTCATCAATTTTGATCTTAAAACTTATATAATTGTTATAATTTTAAACTTAAACTTTTAAAATCATTACAATTTTAACTCTCTAATAAGTTTTCACTTTAACTATCATTTAAAAAGTTTGCTCAAATAGATAACTTGATAATTTATTTTTTAGAAAACAAGATTAAAGCTTTTTTTTTGTTTGTTGCTGTAATCTATGGATTTTGGAAATGTTATTCAATATTTAATTTTTGCATCGATGAAATTTATTTTTGTGTAAAACTTTATTTTATTAAAATAATTTTATGTAAGTATCCATGTATCTTATAAATATTGTGATCTCTTAAATTTTTAACGTGGAATCCTCTCAAGAAAGTCTATTTAGGTTTAACTATTTTTGGATCAAATACAATTTTTTACGTTTGGACCAAAATGCCTGTTTGGGCTTCATGAATTCTAATAACATATTAGATGATATATAGAGTTTAATCTCAAAACTAACTTGATGAAATTGAAAATTTAAAGTATACGTTAATACTATCAGACAATTTTAGAGTTTTTTTTTTTTTAATTTAAAGAAGGTGAATTTTTAAAAATAGAAAGATAAGGGAAACTATTTACACAAAATATCAAAATTTTTAGATAGTTGTGAATATCAGGTCTATCACGGATATAAATGATAAAAGTTGTTGATAAAAGTCTATTAATACCTTTTAGTATTTTTTTTTTATTTTTTTGCTATTTTTCATAAATAATTTGACATTTTTTTTTATGTATGAAAAATTCCTTATAAAAAATCCTGAGAATTTCATAAAAAGGGGGAAAAATAAAATAAAAATCCGGAGAATTTAATTCGATTTTTATCTTTCTACTGTCGGGGGCCCCAGTGTCGGAATTTTGAAATTATGCAGAGGGTATTTTCGTCAACAAAAGAGTTTAGACATTGTATATAACGATCCTCAAACCCTGTTATTAAGCCCTCCAAACTAATTTCCATTCTCCATCTCTCGCCGCAAGGGTTTAAGAGCAGCTTTCTCGTTAGGTTTGGATTTCCTCCATCTTCTTCAATCCTCGGCTTCTCCTTTTTTCTATCTTGTTTATACTTGGTTATCTTTGTTGATTTCTAGAGCTGTTCTTGTTATTCGGTGTAGGTCGTCACATGAAATATAGCCTGGTTTTAGATTTTGTGTTACTTCTGTATTAAAGAACTTTTTGTTACCCTTTGATTGTTGTGTTCTTCGTGTCCACATGTTAGATGATTGATGCATATTCGTAGCGATTCTTTGGTTTTGATGCAAGTTTTAGGTTTCTGTTTACCAATCTATCGAGACGTGTGTTTTTGTTCTTCCAATCGTGTAGATCTGAATTTAATCTAGTCTAGCTGATTGGATTGGATTGGATTGTTCATTTTTCGTTTTGTTAATTTGTTTTCTCTGTTCTAGTTCTGATAATAATTAACAAGTTGTCCAGTCAAAAGGTGGAGATTGTGGTGGATATTTTAATTTTACATTATTAAGATGTGTGAAGTTTAGAAAATTAGGGTTATGCATAAATTTCAATTGTGAATTTGTTGACTATCTTCTCTTCATGTTCTTATTTTATATGAACTTTTTTATTGTTCCGCAGTTCTTTTCCCTAAGATTCAAGCATGGGTAAGGAGAAAATTCACATTAACATTGTGGTCATTGGTCACGTCGACTCTGGCAAGTCGACCACTACTGGCCATTTGATTTACAAGCTTGGAGGCATTGACAAGCGTGTTATTGAGAGGTTTGAGAAGGAAGCTGCTGAGATGAACAAGAGATCGTTCAAGTATGCCTGGGTGTTGGACAAGCTTAAGGCTGAACGTGAGCGTGGTATCACAATTGACATTGCCCTGTGGAAGTTCGAGACCACCAAGTACTACTGTACTGTTATTGATGCTCCTGGCCATCGTGATTTCATCAAGAACATGATTACTGGTACTTCCCAGGCTGACTGCGCTGTTCTTATCATTGACTCCACTACCGGAGGTTTTGAAGCTGGTATTTCTAAGGATGGGCAGACCCGTGAACACGCCCTTCTTGCCTTTACTCTTGGTGTCAAGCAAATGATTTGCTGCTGCAACAAGGTAATGCTGATAGTCAATCCTTAGTATTCTGGTCTTTTTGTTCATTATATTTTTGTACTGAAAGAAGTGTTTTTGTTAAATGATTTGCTGACTCAGTTCTTTCTGTGACAGATGGATGCCACCACTCCCAAGTACTCCAAAGCTAGGTACGATGAAATTGTGAAGGAAGTTTCTTCCTACCTCAAGAAGGTTGGGTACAATCCAGAAAAAATCCCCTTCGTCCCCATCTCTGGATTTGAGGGTGACAACATGATTGAAAGATCCACAAACCTTGACTGGTACAAGGGACCAACCCTTCTTGAGGCCCTCGACCTGATCCAAGAGCCTAAGCGACCATCAGACAAACCCCTTCGTCTTCCACTCCAGGATGTCTACAAGATTGGAGGTATTGGAACTGTTCCAGTGGGTCGTGTTGAGACGGGTATTATAAAGCCTGGTATGGTGGTCACCTTTGCTCCATCTGGACTGACTACTGAAGTTAAGTCTGTGGAGATGCACCATGAAGCTCTCCAAGAAGCTCTCCCTGGTGACAACGTGGGGTTCAACGTGAAGAATGTTGCCGTGAAGGATCTCAAGCGTGGCTACGTTGCCTCAAATTCCAAGGATGATCCCGCCAAGGAAGCTGCCAATTTCACTTCCCAAGTTATCATCATGAACCATCCAGGGCAGATTGGAAATGGCTATGCCCCTGTCCTCGACTGCCACACCTCTCACATTGCTGTCAAATTTGCCGAGATTTTAACCAAGATTGACAGGCGATCTGGTAAAGAACTTGAGAAAGAGCCAAAGTTCTTGAAAAATGGAGATGCTGGATTTGTTAAAATGATCCCCACCAAGCCCATGGTTGTTGAAACGTTCTCTGCATATCCTCCACTTGGACGATTTGCCGTGAGGGACATGCGTCAAACCGTGGCTGTAGGTGTCATCAAGGCTGTCGAGAAGAAGGATCCATCTGGTGCCAAGGTCACCAAGTCTGCAGCTAAGAAATCAGGCAAGTGAATGGTACGAGTTGCCGTTGGCTGTAGTGAAGGCCAACGTCTCGATGTTAGTCATAAAGATGACTGGGTTGTCATCCAAGTATTATCAGCTTGGGGTTTGTTTTGTGTCAGTCTCGTTGGTCACATCTTTAAGTTTCCTCCATCGTCGCTGAGCAGCTTCTCTCAGAATTGGGTGCTTGATCGGCGGTGGCAAGTCTTCCTTTTTTAATCTTTGAAGGTTCTATGCGTGTTTTACTTTAAAGCTACTTCTGGTATTGAGTTTTGTTTCTGTTTCTTACATAACGTATCGTTTTTGTTTGGGTATCTCTTATTACTTGGACGAATTCTCCTCCAGTTTTCTTCAGGACTTTGATTCTTGTGAAAATCCTGAATCTGTATGACTTGAAATAGAACATGACATTATCAGTCAACCGGGCTGACCAAGGAATTGTTCGAACAATGTCATGTTCAAATTCTTGTTCTAAGTACAAAAAAAGAACAAAGAAGAGTTAGCAGATAAAATGGTTCTACAACTACTTTTAGATATTATGGATCGATTTTTTTATATAAAAATAATGTTTTTTTAATGAGTTTGACAAAATTAAGGTTGAGGGGAAAATAATGACAAAAATTGAGTTGGATCCACAACTTTCTACTTCTCTAGCACCACCAACTGCTGATTGTCTTGCCGTCGCTGTTATATAAATATTTTTTGTTTCTTACAATATATGATATTGCGAGTGAATAAATTTATGGATCTAGAATGTTATGAATAAATATATGATTTAGTTAGTTTTTAAATATTTATTAATTTTGTAGTTAATTTATGTTTATAAACTTAGTGTCAAATTAATCATTATGTTTCAAATTCATCATTCTTCCATTTTTTATATACTAATTTCTCGATGGCCGTAGTGGTTAGAGTAGAAGAAATTAGAGAGAAAATTGCAAGGGAGGAATCATTTATCGAGTTCATGATTCTCTTACTCTATTTTTGTCATTATTTTCTTTTCAACCCTATTTTTGTCATTACTTAATAAAATAACATTATTTTTTAAAAAACATCCTTCTAAATCCATTTTTATTTTTAAAAAAATAGCTAAATGTATGTTTTATTAATAGGATCTTCAAATACCCTTGATTTTTAAATTTTCATTTTTTAACTCAAATTATTTTCTAAAAAACAAACATGAAAAACTAAATCAATACCTACCTTCCTCTCCTACTGTGAATGTTAAGAGTTCATTCATTAGTAAACCTTTGAATTAATTAATACATATTCTTCCATCTTCTTCAAAACCTCCCGGACTTAGACTCTCAACCATATGTGTTACTACATTTCTTGCTCTAAGTTGAATTACTACATCTTTCTCTTCCTCTTCTTCTTTCTTCTTCATCATAAATAAACATAACTATGGTTTTGTGGTTAAAGAAGCTTGGATATATAAATAAATTCAAAATTAAATTTGTTTTTTATATTTTGTTATTTTAAATTGACTAATTTAATTTGGTAAAAAGAATGATATTTTGTAAACAAATAATAAAAACAAATGTGCAACCAATGCAACAATGCAAGAGCAAAAATGTGCAACTCCAATTGATCCAGATCTTGCATAACCTCTGCACCAGAGACAAAATCAGTAAATAAGGAGTTAAAAAATCCCACCATTAGGGGCCAATTCTTCCAAATTCCCTTGGGCTCGTAAGTTTCGATAATACTTCACCTTCTTAAATCTACCAAACTCCTAAAGTTACCCTTTATAAAAAAATTACCTTGCGTTTTCAGCCCGATTTGTAATATTAATCAAACTCTCTTTCCTACTATTTTCATGTTTTAAGTAATCCTGATTACATTTCAACCTCCCAAACAACCCTAACTTTCTTGATTGATATAAAGGTTATCATCCATTCAATTTTGATCGTCTATTAAGAAATACATATTTTTTTATTGAACAATCAGCTCACAATGTAGATTTAACAGTTGGATACAGCATGCCAAACTTACTAATCTTATTCCGCGTTAAGAAATGAGATATTAAAGGTAGTGCACATGAATTGTGTTAAAAAATCATTCTGCCAAAAATGATCTCAAGACTCAAGAGTACAATATGCAGCAATTTGTTTATGGTAAAAGTACATGATTTATGACATCAGTTCAGCCATCTCATTGGCGTTCAACTCAGTGAAGAAGGGAAAAAAACAAAGGAAAAATCTCTAAGACAATCATAAGTTTTTCAAAGCTGATTCATGTTGCTGAGGAGTCAGTCTGGCTAAGAGTGCCTTGTTATGACAGTGCTCTTTGTCTACAAAGTAGAAGCTCCCATTAGCCTTGAATGTCACAAAGGGGCGATTCGTTTCGGGTGGTCGAATATCAGCAAACCGAATGGTTCGAGGAATGTAAGTTGCTAGCCATGACATAATCTCAACCTCAAAACTGTCTGAACCTGGTTTCCATCTAATTTTATGAACATAAGGGCTCACGAACCAGTGAAGCGCCCCAGTAGTAGTAGCGCTGAGGAATATCACAGATGATGCAACAGCACCTTTCAGAATCACATTCATGTCGGGGGACGTCATGAAGGTTATGACCGGGCCGAGCGAAACAGAGAGGCAGCATGTAGATAGAGATAGAAGCTTGACTTTCTTGATAGTTGACGAGATTGGTCCAACATAAGCAACATCTTTTTCATCTTCATCAGCATCTTGTCCTCTGCGGGGTCCGATGCTAATCTTGCTATCATCTTCTCTTGTTGTAGCTTGAGATGCCCATCTCTTCTGGACTGCACTTTGCTGCGAAAGAAAGTTGCTGATGGGTCCACATTTTTCATTGATCCATGCTGACGACCGTTGGAGATGATGACCTGAGGCAAAAGAGTACTTACTAATAAGAGCTAAAGAAGCGATAAAGCACAATAGAGTTTAAGTACAAGCCGGCAAATAAAAGTACTACATAAAGAAGAGAAAGCATAGTTGAAGTGGAAATATGAAAAAAGATCCTTGAACATAAGAAGTTTTGCATTTAGGCTTAGTAAATTTGATTCTTTTAGTTAATAAAGAAGGAAAAACCCTAATTATTACTATTTTTTAAGAAGAATGAAAAAACCCCAAGGCCCAACGCTTGGAGCTTTGGTTCATAAAAGGCGCGCCTTATTTTGTGAGCCTCATCTTAAAAAGTGAGGCCGCCACATCTGCACCTTGCACCTAGGTGTGTGCCCGAGAGGGCTTTTTAAAACACCGCAAATGAGGGTGGCAAATCTCTAATATCATTATAGCTTCTAATTTTTCTTGTTTTTAGTATGAGTCAAGAGGAACTTTGTGAGTAAAACAAATCCAAAATAATTAATAAATAAGAGATGGACTCGTGAAGGTTAGTGCCATTAGGTTATGATCCTAGAGAGATGGTAACAAACACAGATACGTCTAGAATTTCTTTGCAACCTCCAGAAAGGGAACAAAAGGATCAATACACAGCTTCTAAGTTGAGTTTAAAAACCATTTCTTTCTTTTAATGGAAATTATAGTGAGAATATCTTATTTAAGTTGTATTCTCTCGTTCTCCAAGTCAAAATAACTAAAGCGCTCCTGCTAAAAAAATTTAACTTCATTGAACAAACGATTACAAGAAGGAAAACCAAGTCCGCTGGAAGAATGCAAAAGCTCTTCCAATGGGTAGGAAAGGTACTCGGGTTTGGGTAGGATCATAGGCAAGAGCCAGAAAAAATGAGGAAGTGAAGATAATCAAAATTTAAAAAGAAAACAAAGTAAAATTCCTCCATCATTAGCAATGCCATTTTAGCAACAATAAATTTCCTCCAAAAATTATACTTTTTAAGGTGAAATCTCCAGATCCATTGAATTTAACAAGACGAGAGCAATTTCTACTAATAAGGTAACTAATTCCAAGCTCCTAAGGGAAGCAGAAATTTACAAAGTGGCAGTCCCCTTCTCTCTTATCTCCTTCCCATAGACTAGAGCTTATCAATTGAGTTTGCAGTCTTAATTTCCATAAGAGAGAGATGTTTATTGAATATATAAGGAGATTAGAGAGAATCTACTCAAATAAGGTTGATTCTGCCTTCTTTAGTGAAGTATTTTCTTCATTCGAGTTTGTTTTCTATTCTTTCAATAACGAGGTCTAAAAGAAAAATAGAGGCGGCTCTAAGTAAGAGATCGCCAGTGGCCCAATTCTCAACTGAAGTTCAGAGCAATCCACTTAATGATGACACACAACCAATGCCGACAATTTCTGATTTACCATAATTGCTGTTAGGACTGAAGCCTCTACAAAGACTTTGACAATAATAACGAGATTGTCAAGATTTTCCTTCACTAAGTAAGAGAACAAGAATGGCATCATCAACCAATTGTAAGTGATTGATAGAAAGGGAGTTATTTCCCACATAAAGTCTTACACAAAGCCCTGTTAACATGTTTCTAGTGCTTAATATTCGTACTTTTTTAACTTAAAAATTAAGGTATTGCTAGTCCTGAATTTATTTGGGCTAGATTATGCTTGTCTTTATGTTATTGTGTAGGAAGGAAGAAAAGCAAGGGAAAAAATAGAAAACAAAGGAATTCTTGACCAAGTTCTAGAGAAGAGATGGAAGGCCCCCAACCCTAAATACCTGAATCGCTAGCACCCCATCACATTAACGAATTGGGTATCTAAATAAAGTTGAGTTAAGAACCAGAAACACTAGAGTAAATTTTGACATCCAATCCTAGAGGGCAGCAATTTTTTCTCATTATATTTGCTAAAACTAGATATTATATGCTTGTCATTGCTTTTCAACCATCAAAATTTTGGCACCGTTACCATAATTGAAAATTTTCTAGTTTTGCTCAACATTTTTGTGAATTTGCTTGATTTCAGTCAAGAATTTCGTTTGCATTACTATAATTGTTTGCTTACTAGTTATTGCTTTTATCTTTTCTAACTTATTGTTTGTTTTAACTTATAAGGGCGTTATATGCAAAAAGGAAATTTTCCTTAGTGATGCTAAGATAAACCCACCAAAAAGCGACATACTGGAAGTGTGAAGGAAGGAAACAAGGTAACTACAGAGTACGAAGCAAGTCTTACAAGGAGATAAGCCAAATGCATGCTTTCGGTGTAAATATTAATTTAAAAGAACACATACAAACAAATTAGATAAACACAGAGTTCCATCTCAAAACCAATTTGACAATAAGAGGAGTAACTTGTGTATCTTATAAAGATTGTGAAGTCTCTCCTCCTTACCATGCCACTCAAGATAATGCCTCTCAGGCTCACCATTCTTTGGTCGGATTTCAATTTATTTAGATTGAATGTTTGTTTGGGCAGCATGGGCTCTAATACCACATTAGACAAACATGGAGTTACATTTCAAAACTAATTAATAATGAGAAGAGTAACACAAATATTTCATTGATAAAACAAAACCTAGTTTTGCAAGAATCCCTAAATTCGATGTCCAATAAGTGAACATAGAAATGTTAGTGATAGTAATTCCTAGCTGTAGAAAAAGCAAACCAGATTACACCCAGAATTGTTCCAAGATGTAATATGAGATTATACAAGATCCCTTATCTTTGAAGCTAGACAAGCTAGCATTTGGCATAAAACTTCACGAAGAGATCTTCTAATCTAAGTTTGAGATCATTTCCGAACATCAAAGATTAACAGTAATATTTTTTTTCAGCGCACTAAAAATAAAAGGAAGCTAACAATAAATTTTAAATTCCTTACTACACTGGGAGCATGAAAAATGCAGAAATGAAAGCTTAAAAAAGAAAATATCTCTCATTCTTGCAGGGAGGGATTGGAAAATGGAACAAGAAGGAAGAATTATACCTGAATGGAAATTTCTTCGCGAGAGATGTTTGGATTGTGATCGTAGCAAATGGAAGAGAGCGGCCCTCGTCATTCTCCAGAAGCAAAAACCTCCTCCCTTGCTGGTGTCTGCTTCGAAGCTGCAAGTTTGTTATTTGTAATTTCGTAATTTTGATTTTTTTTTTTTAATTTTCTTACAGTCCATAATGGGCCTGCCATTAGGCCCAATATGGCCCAGTCAAGCTCAATTTCGCCCTATAAATCCAACAAAATTTTCATGTATACCCTCTAATTTAAAGTTACTTTCAATACTACTCTACCATTTTTATTTGTTTCAAAATTGACCACTTCAATGTTATTTTACGGGAAAAAAAATACATTTTCAATCTCTAGGCTTTTATGTCTAGTTTTTATTTAGTTCATATGTTTAAAATTATTATATATTTAGTCATTTGGTTTTAATTTGGTATTTAAATTTTATAATATTACAGATTTACTTTTAGATTTAAGTTTTGTTTTATTTTGGTCACTAAATTTTAAGATTTACACTTTTAGTATTAATTTTTCACTAAACACTCATTTTTTTCTGTATTGATAATATCCAATAATTAATTTAAAAGAATTAAAAATAATTAAATCTCGGGTTGTTTTCAAATACAGCAAAATAACCAAAATATTTACAAATATAGCAAAATGTCATTGTCTGCTAGTGATAGACACTGATAGACTACTATCATTTATCAGATAGACACAGATAGATATTATCACTGATAGACTGTGACATTTTGCTACATTTATAAATATTTTCAACATTTTTTCTATTTAAAATAATTTTCCTTAAATTTCACTATTTTCATTAAAATTAAGTTTAAATTTTCATTCCATAATTATTTTATATTAATTAATAAACATTAATGTTAAAGATTAAAGTGAGTATTTAACAAAGAGGCGATGTTACAAATGTAAATTTTGAAATCTAAAAACTAAATTAAAACAAAACTCAAATATCAAGTGTAAATTTGTAATATTTTAAAACTTATAAACTAAATTGAAATCAAACTTAAAACTTAAAAGATTAAAAGTGTAACATTTTGAAACATAAAATTTAAATAGAAAACTAGACCCCAAGGACCAACAAAAAAATATATATTTTTTAATATTTTATTTCATCATTCTAATAATGGTGGGTGATTTTAAACTTTAAGGCCACATTTACCAATTTGTAATGAAAATATGTGTAATCGTAAGGATGTTTCATTGATAGATCAATCCTAATGGGCCTGATTTGCAAATGTAATTTGATCATTTTTTATTGTGTTTACTCAGAACTATGAATGCGTCACATTTTACTGTTATTGTTATTGTTATCGTTATTATTTCTAACGGTAACGGTAACAATAAATATAAAGGTAACAATAAATGTGGCAGATTCATAATTTTCAGATTATTTTTTATTGCTTTTACTTAGAACTATGAATGCGTCACATTTTACTATTATTGTTATCGTTATTGTTTCTAATGGTAACGGTAACAATAAATGTAAAAGTAACAATAAATGTGGCAGATTCATAATTTTCGTATTGTAAAATAACAATAATAGTAAAGGTAGTGGAACCTCCGTAATTTTCGACCACAATCAGATTGAACACCCTCCATTCCTCAATCAGATTATGCTTTTTGATGAAGATTTAGAAGCGGGCTCCATAATTTATTACAATTATGGAACACAGGTAAAAAAACAACAAATACAATCCGCTCGAACTCACTTTTCATATTGACCTTACAAAACTCTTTATTGTATTTTCTCGTTAAAGCTACTTATATGGTACTAAACCATTTTTCTCAAAATAAAGTTAATCCTAAACTATGGATTCTAGAAGGCGAAATATCTAGTTGTTGATAAGAGACATTTGGAAAATATCACTATATTAATATATTTTGCCTTTGATTGTTTTTTTTTCTTTTCTTTTTTTCATTTTGGAAAATTATATTATATTTAGAGTTTAAAGACTTGAACATATCTTATAGATTAAGGTCCAATTTATAATTGAAAATTCAACCTTGTGACGCAGAGGATCAAATCTTAGGTTTATTTTCTTTGAAGAAAACTACTTAGATATATTTAAGATTTTTTATTGACTGAATATAAATGAAAATAAATCATTTATCACTTAGTCGGTAATGAATCAATACGTAGAGAAACTCTCTTCCATAAGAATGGCAAGTCTCAGGCAGGCTCTCATGTTGGTTGGGTATACTCTTTCTATAGGTGACTTTCTAGAAGGTCTTCAAGATAGATATGCTATTTATGCATGTATGTGTATATATACTTTCTAAAGTCTCTTTGAGAGCATTTGGAGAGTTAAATTGGTTATTATAGTATGTGAGTTATAATAATTTGTAGGTTATAATAATATGTTTTGTGGTACCGACTATTTTAGTTTAAGTTATATTAGTATGTATTTAGGTATAAATTATTTTAGTATAGGTAAAAAATAGTAAATATCGTAATAAAAAAGAAAAAAGAAGATAGGTAGAAAATAACGGACATTATAACAAAAAAATATTTGAAATAGTAATTTAAATTGTAAGTTATAATAATTTAAATACTAACTATTATAATCGGTGCTCCATTAATAGAATACGCACTGCACTATAATAGTCCACCCCACCAACAAGTAGCCTAAATACTAACTTTTTTTTAAGGTCATACACTCACAACAACAATAAAATATAGTCCATTACATTGCTCCAACCCTTCACATATTTATTTGTTGGTCCCTTATGCAAGAAGTATTATTAGTAGAAGATGCCTCCCAAATTATATTAATTTGTTAAGCAATCTAATATATTATAATAAAAAACGGAAGTTTTATTAGACAGTCCCTTACCTCTGTTTCCAGAAAGTCTTCGTTTGAAAAACTTGCTACACACGGTTTAGCTGAAAAAACTAAATTAAATCCATGGCGGATCAAATCCAACCTTCCCCCTTCCAGAAGCTCTGTAGAGGAAGCATCCTCCTCCTTCACTCTTTCTCCTTTTATTTAATGCACCAATTCCATCTCCATCTCATCTTTCATCCAAAATTTCATTTCATTTCATTTCATCGTAATTTTCTCTTCTGAAAGAGATTTTCTGCTTCAATGGCGGCAGTGGAGCATGAACCAGATGTTTTGGACCTCGTTGATGTTCACGACGACGAAGAAGATACTCTCTCTTTCCGCGATTTTCCGATTCACGAACCACAATCGGAAGCTGGGGAATCCTGCAGTGATCACGATGATCGCCACGATTTGTTCGAATTTCGCACCGATTTGAAGCAGAAAACGAGTTCTTCGTCGTCGTCTTCTAGTGAAATTGTTTTCTGCGGGAAGATTTTGGACGCCGTAACGCTCCAAAATGAAGACTCTGCTTTGCTAGGGATAAGTTTCGTAAATAGCTCAGAATCACCGTTTATGCGAAACCAGAGTTTTCGGTACCGGAATTCATCGAGATCGTTTTCTTCGCCTGCAGTCGGTGGATTATTCGGAAATCAACGGAGTAATTCGAGGAGGCCGATGTCGTTGATAGGTTTAACAAGAACTCCGTCGAGAATGGAGCTGAGCGAGATTCGGAAGAGACAGGCTCGGCTGGCGCCGGCGCCGATGTTCCACGTGGTTCCGGGGGAGAATACGGTAACTGTCGCCGTCGATGGCACCGGCGACGGAATCAGCCCGTGGAGGCTGATTAAGCCTCTCAGGTATAGGTCCGTTGTGGTTCGGGTGTTGGCTAAGGCGGCTTCGACTTGTATAGCCCATGTGTGACTGAGTGCTGGCTTTGATGCTTCATTGCTTCACTTTGCATTTGATTTTTTTTTTAACCTCCATCCCCATTCTTTACATTTATTATTGTTATTATTATTATTTGATTTTTGATTTACTGTATAGGTATGAATTTGATATTAAATAATTTGATATTTTTTCAGTTTATAATAAATTTTTTTTAAGTTTAAAAGTTCAATTAATATAATTATAAACCTTACACAGTATTTTTCCAAAGAAACATAATAGATATTACAAAATTGATACAACTAAAATTTAGGATATAAATATACAACCTTCAACATTCATAGATATAAATTGATATTTTTCTAAAAAAAAATTAATTCTAGAGTTATATATAAATTATAAGTTTGGTATAGTTTGTATCAAGAACTCTAGAAAGTTCTAATCTTTCTAGATTTCAAACTTTTAATCTTGAGTTTAATAGGTCTCTAAATCTATTAATAAGGTCCTAAACTTTTAATTTTATATCCAATAAAGTCTTAAAATTTTAATTTTATATATTCCTCAACCTTTTTGATATTTTTGCAAATTCATGAACCTATAAGAGGCCCTAGGTCAGACATTTTAGTCTAGGACATATGACTTATTATTATCCGTGAGTGTCTAATGACCTAATCAGTTAGTTTTTTTATCCATGAGTGTCAAGAAATTTGCAGGCTATTAATTCTTAGGTAGGTGGTTACCATGGATTGAATCCATGACCTCTTAGCCATATGACTTAATCAGTTGAACTATTTCGTGGTTGGATACTCCTTGAGAATGAAAAAATAACACAAAGATAAAAGATTAAAAAAAAAAAGTACCCTAAGTTGATAAATTCAACAAAGTAAAAGTTTTGGTTTCTAGCGAGATCATCAATCAACTAATTATTGAAAACGGTCACCCAACGAATAACTTTCAATAATTCAGGAAGGCTTGAAATATTCACACTTCCAAATAACAAAGGAAAAATGTGGGAGGGTACCGTATCAATTGCATTGCTGCAGAGAATTTCTGAAACTTTGCATCAAACATTTACTGAAGTCCACTGATTCCCAATTGCCCAAACTCTTGTAGGCATATCCCAATTGCCCAAGCTCCATTGTTTGTTTGGTGTGCGAAGGCAAATTAAGATTTCATCATCAGAGAGATCCCAAGAAGTGCCTCATACATCTAAGTGTGAAACCTTTCCACCACTGGCATTTTGTTCATCAACCCTGAATAACCATATTTGAAAGCGCAACAGAACCTTGGCTTTTAGAGGGGAATGAAGATTAACCATCCTTGCTATTTGATTAACCTTCCCTCTTGCGTTTCCCGGTACGTTTTGCATTATCCCCTTCGCTGGGCGAATCGGCATATTTTTCGGTCCAACATTTGTGTACCATAGTTTTCACGTTACTAAATAACTTGCGATCCTCACGATCCATCCCATTCGTGGAGATTGAATTTACTATTTTCACAACTTCATGCATAGCCTTAATTGTTTGCCTAAATCTTGACTCCCAGGACTCGGCTCGTCCAACAAATTTACGGGTGATCTTTTCATACCATTGCAGATACTCACTTTCGTCTACACTATCAACACCATTATCGATAAGTTCATACCTTTCTGACCATTCTTTGAGCTCTGATGGCAGTTCCTCCTTGCTATCCATTAAAGAAATTTTCCGCTTCCAATCCTCAACGTCCTTTGGAATGGGTTGAGGCAGGCCAAACTGTCTCAAACATCGGTCTGGAAGATGTTTCTCAGCCTTATCAAAACAAATTAACATTGTTCTTGATGCACGCAAGACCAAACTATTCCTCATATCTTCTGGTACAACGGAAAAGTCCATATCCTTGTAGGGAAGCCATTGCACCTATACACCAAATAAACGAAAAGGTCATACAGTTTCCTATTTTACAGAAGGGGGAAATATTAAAAGTATTACAGGCAACTTACATCAGAGGGTTGAAGAGAATCCAAGGCCTTGCGGTACGTGGGCAAATTTATTCCCATTCGGGAACCACTTCTATTTTCCGTCCATTTAAGTAGAAACGGGAAACAATTCTCTGGCTCCTTTTTTAATTTGGGCCGGCCAATATTCAAGTGATAGTAACTCCAACACTGTTATGTAGGTGAGGGAAAAAAGCCAGATAGGGTGTCAGCATTTTAATGAGAACACAACATTTGCAGATATGCTAGACAATCATAGTTGCAATGACTCTAAGCTACCAACATTCTCCAACACTAAAAGAAAAGAGCAACGAGCTTACATGCCTGCAGAAGTGTTAAAGAACCGCTGATAGTGCGCTGAGATTTAAGAGAAGCATTGCCTAGTGCTCTATATAAGAAAGCCAAAGCAGCAGCACCCCAAGCATACTTGCCAGCTTCATCAAAATCCTTGAATAATGAAAGGTACATGACACTAACTTTGTTCCCACTTGTTGAGGCAAATATAGTACTGCCCAACAAGTATAAGAGATATGCAC
Organism: Lagenaria siceraria; assembly: GCA_002890555.2. Classification (NCBI taxonomy): domain Eukaryota; kingdom Viridiplantae; phylum Streptophyta; class Magnoliopsida; order Cucurbitales; family Cucurbitaceae; genus Lagenaria; species Lagenaria siceraria. The sequence goes on from CM016487.1 coordinate 22,568,931, forward strand.
GAGTAGAATACTCTATTTGTTCGATCCCTGCATCTTCGGGACATTCAGAGAAAACCTCCTTCAACCAAGTTAGCTTCACAGCACCCTTGAAATCTGTCGGTGCTTTCCCAAGTAAATTTTCACAAAGTGATTTGGGGTCAACATCCACATCTGTAACAGGTTTTCCATCAATTGATAGCCCAAGTAGAAGAGCAACATCTTCAAGTGTTATTGTCATTTCTCCAACTGAAAAATGGAAGGTGTTCGTTTCCTTTCTCCATCTCTCCACTAGTGCTGAGATGAGCGCACAGTCGAGGGTTACTGCTGGCATCAATCTCAAGTACCCAAATCCAGCCTTTTCAACTAGCTCAATCTGTTTTCCTGCAAGTTTCCATCTCTCGAGAATGGAAGTATGCTCTAGACATCTAAGCACACCTCTTTCCTGCAATTTTTTAAATACATAACAGTAATAATATATCTCAACCTCTATATATTTACTGGGCTATAAAATGGATACAATATCAATATCAATATCACTGATCAAACTTCCAACAAGTCTTAAAATCCATTACCTTTCCATCCCAAACGTCTGATGATATGTGATTATCTTGCTCTTTGAGAATTAAAGGATCATCTGGTCCAGGAGTTGCACTGGAGTCCATTTTCTTGGTTAAATATTGTAAACAACTAAATGAAACAGTGTAGCATTCACCGAATTTAAGCTTCAGCCATAAGAGAAAACCTCACACAGTCATCGGCCAACGCAAAACAAGTTCATTCCGTTGCTTGCCTGAATTTCAAAGAAACTAACTTAATTAAAAATTCAAATTATTCAACCAGCTGGAGCATTCACATTCAGGGTTAAGTTCGGAAACAACAAGAGTAAGTTCGTAACAACCCATTGGATCTGGTCAGTTGATATGGGCAGATAAGTAAATTTTAATAATAATAATAATAATAATTCAATTTCAAAACAAAATAATGCGAAATTTTCTAGCGTGCTAGAACATTGAAATAAATAAATACCTAGAAATTGGAATTAGGAAGTAGGGCTTCGATTTCAGTTGCTACAGATGGAACGCGACAGCCGGAGGAGGCTGCAGTGCTGTGGAGAGGAGGGGTTGGTTCCATCGGAGTTTTTATCTCTTTATGGTGACTGATTAGATCAGACTAAAAGAACTCGAAAGGTATGCGGTGGCGAGCGGAGGTGCGACGAACGACAAACGGCGGACGACTGAATCGCAGTTCGACGGACGACTATGTCTACACTCGACCTGATGAACGACGAAATGTAAGGAGAACGGTGTGATCGGCAGCGATAGGCGGCGAACTGCGTTTCGGGTAGGAAAAGAACGGCGGCTAACGAGTTGGTGTTGTGACAGAACAGAGCATGAAAGGGAGGGAAAAGACAAAACCCTAAAAACTATATATATTAAAAACCGGTTCGGTTGAATTGAGTCGAAATATTCTTTCTGAACATGCAAACCGAATCAAACCAGTCGGTCCAGAAATTTTGGACCCCCTAAACAAAAAATTAGCCTAATTCAATCTAATTACTATGGTTTGGGTTGAATTGGTCTGTTTATACAGATTATCGGATTTTTTTAATACTCTACTTAATCATGAATACTAGAGATGTTAACTTATTTGGGTTGGGTTTAGTTCAAATATAATTTGATGGGTTGAATTAGTTCATGAATTTATTTAAAATAGCTTAAACCAACCCAACCAACGTGGATTTGTAACTAATTTTAAAAATCATATTTTTTTACTTATGAAATCCTTATGCATACATAAATATATTTTTAATTTTATTTTCATTTCGTATTTTTTTTATAAATTATTATCCAACTACCCTAAATTTTTGTTAGTACTTTGGAAATAAAAAATTCATAATATAAATTGGAAATTGAGTTGTTAATATTAATTCAATATTTAACAATAATTATATAATTTTTTTACCTGTTAAAATTTTATTTATTTTTATAACAAAAATTCAAATAAATAACTTAAGTATCTCAAACCAACCGAACCAAATTTTTCATGGCTGTGTTAGGTTAGACTCATTAATTATGAAGAGTTATTTAGGTTGAAAAAACGTACCATTTGAACATTTGGGTTGTGTGCTTCAACCCACCGCACCACACCCCACCCCAATCCAACTCATCCTATAAACACTACTCCGCCTAATTGAGAAGTTTGAAAATCTCATTTTAAGGTTCTTTAATAATAATGATAACAATTAAATAAATAAATCTTAAGAACCTTTTTAATTAGGTCATTTTACCTATACTCCAAACAATCAATTATGAGATTATACAGCAACATGACTAGTTCAACTTACATGAACTAGTACTATTAATCTTGAAGTATGAGGTTCGATTTCGCCACCCTAACGTTATCCAAAAAATACAATAATATTGGAAATGTTCTTGTATTTTGATTTGATGACGGTTATTCAATGTTTTTCTCTTGGGACTGGGTTGGATAGCAGATATTGGTATGAATATTAAATATATGAGATATAGATGTCTTGATAATTAATATATGTGTTTCGATATGCAAGATAAATAATGTTAGGAAGTTGAATATATTTGAATACATAATTTATCAATTATATATATATAAACCAAAATTAAAATATTACTTAATTAAATATAAGAGAACATATAGTACAATCATAAATTAAATTTAGTATTATACTATATTATTTAATCACTTAAAATAAAAATAAATGAATATTTGTATATTAAACCTAATTAAATTACTCAACTACTAAAAAAATAAAATTAATATAAATTAATAAGAATATTAACCATTAATAATAAAATTCTATATTAAATAGTTAGAGACAATGTATTATTTGAAATATATTAAGTCTAAATAATATATTTATATTTAATAATTAATTAAAAATAATAGTAATAATTAAGTGAATTAATTTGTTTTTTTTTTTATTGTTATTCTTTTAAGTACAAATATCCCACCTGCATGGATGTATTAAAAAAATAATAACATGGACTTTAAAAAATCTAATTATGTAAAACAAACAACTATATAAAATATATGTATGAAATTTCATGGCAAAAACCTGCGAAACAAATGTACCTAAAACTTAAATTCAATATATAATGTGTTTCATTAGTTTAAAAAAAAAAAAAAAAAAAACTAAACGAACTAACTTTAGTGGTCTACCCAAGGAATTTTCAAATTCACGGAATAGATATGAAATATGTATTTTTTTTTTCTTAAAATAAATTGATTATAGAATATTGATTCAAATAGTTCAAATTTATAAAATAATATTTTAATGGGTTTACTTGTTTTTTAAAAATTTAGAATGCATAAGTTATAATTCTTCTAAAAAAGTGCATACTTGTACAAAAGAAAACAAAAACTTTAATAAATATAGTAAATTATACCAATTTATTTTTGTAAAATTAAAACACGAAAGATATAATCTATTGTAAATAATATGATATATAACAATCATACACTTTTTTTTTTGTTAACCGTAAGAAGTTTATAAATGAAATAATTATACTGCTTTATTTTCAACTTAAAATTGTGAGTTTACTAAAAAAAAAAAAAAAAAGTTAAGAGTCTATTTGGTTCGCAATCCGAATTACGTTTTATGTTTTTTAGATTTAGAGTTCAGCGAATATATGTTTGGCAGATAACTCGAATTATATTTCTGAAAACTGTTCATGGATTATGTGATTCAACAGTGCAAATTACGAAAACAACATTTTTATTTTTTCATTACATGTAGAAATATAGTATGTCATGTTACAAACTCAATTAATTATTTTTAACTAAAAAATGTATTATGTAATTATTATAAATTATGTTAAATTTTAAATTTAGTTCCTATGGTTTGGATAAAGTTATAAGTTAATTCATATGGTTTTAAAATTTATAATTTAGTTCCTATCATAGGGGATTATTTAGGAAACTTTTATAGTTAAATTCTAAATATAAATCCTAAGACCTAAATTTTAACTTCTTTTAAACTTTAAGAACAAAAGTTTCAATTTATCTCATAAATTATATAATATTACAAAATAATAATTATAATTTTTTTAAAGATAAAATTATATTCATAAATAAATTAATAATAGTTTATTATCAACTGATATTTAGTCTTACAACTAGCTTTCGATTGTTTAAATTAGAATAAAATTTTAGAATTTTGCTACTAAACACATAATGAAAACATGAAATAAATTTCTATTTTCATTTAATCCATTATTTTTAAATTTATGTTTTCAGATTTTCTATCCAGACCATAAAATTGTGAGTAACTACCACTAGTAATTTATCATACTAGAAACATAAAATATTAAATACAACCTTTTCATTTAAATCGATTTTTTTTTCCAAATTTATGTTTTTAAGTTTGATTATCAAACCGTTGTTGCTCAAATCTCAATTAACCATTAAAAAAGGAATCAGGTCAAAAGACCAAATTCCCCTTCCGACCCAGCGTCCGGTTATTTGGAGCTTACCAGACGGTTCAAGCAACTTAGCACGCCGGCGTCTTCTTCCTCCATCTGTGGGTCACTCTCTAATCCTTACCTTTTCCGGTTTGGAGCTTGACAAACGTCCTTATTCCACGTTGTATTGAATAATCTTTGACGTGAGTTCCAAATCTTTTCGTTCTAACGAATGGAACTATATGTATTATTGGATACTGGGAAAGCTGGGATCAAAACATGTGGAACGTATTGCGTTTTAGGCTGTTTTGATTCGTAGATGAAAAGACAACAGTCCGGTGATTTGGTCGCTGGTTTGGTTCGATTAGGTTAATATTTGTAGTTATTGATAGAAGGGAGATTACATAGAAGTAGAGTAGCTCACCTTTTAATTTGGGGGTTCCTTGCGATGTTGTTTATTGGGGTAAGTTTGGTGCTACGGAAGGACAACTCGAAAATCCAGTTTGTTCTTTTATTCATAATCAGTTGCATCAGTCTGTTTCATAAATTGAATGATTTTCCTGCTTGATTTCATATCTATAGTTTGTGATGCTTCATATTCAGTTGCCTCATTCATTCATTGTCTGTTCTAGGGTTCTTTGTGCGGCGAGGGCTCCTTGTGAAACTACATTGCTGTTTTTTTATTTCTATGGTAAAAGTCCTAAATTTTTTATCTTATTACTCATAATATCATATATTTTCATATTTACTTCAAAAAAAAAAATTCACAACAAAGGTTTGCCTCATTTTATTTTAATTTTCGGGTTTAAATCTTAAAGAACTATTATGTTTCAAGGCATTTCACACCTTAAAGAACATTGTCTATCTTCTTTTTGATTCTTTGTCAATTTTCAAAGCAGCATTTGTGCTGCATAGTTCATCATTTTCACCAAACGTCGTTGTACAGAATCAGATAGATCCCATGGATGCAGCAGATGCCAGAAACTTTGGTGTGGGAGATACTGTTCATGCAGAAGTGGAAGGCTTTAGGCATCAAGTCGATGAGATCTTCCTGAAAGTTGACAGGGTAAAACACTGATATACTGTAACCTCATTGTTCTGCACTTCTTTTTCTTTTTGCTAGGTTTATTGCACATTTGATAGTTAGGGCATACGGTTGTCTTAGCAGACCTAGTATTCTCTGACTGAGAGAAGGTGACTTCCCCCCTTCTCCCCCTGTAATAAAAATATTTCATTGATTGATGAAATAAAAGAATGAATCCAACACCAATAGGTGATTACAATAAAAGTTGTCAGTTAGAGCATAAATAAGATAAGCTAAAATGAGATAAAGGGTTCTTACTTTTGCACCAAAGAAAAGCAGTAGAAAACACAAAATCCTTGAAACGATCAAAGATGAAAAAGAACCTCTGAAAAGCCGACCATTACGCTTGCCTCAAAGGTTCCACAAGAAAGACCTCACAAGAGCCAACCAAATCGTCTTGTACCAGCAAAAGGATGTCCGACCATAATCAAGGCAAGAAGATCAAAACTATTATTGGGGGATGGAAAAGACCACCCAAAAGCTTCCAGAATAAGTTACCAGAAGCGAGAAGCAAAGAAGCAGTGCATAAAGAGATGTGTAGGACATTCAACATGTTGATGACACATATGGCACAAAGAAGGAGAGAGATACATATGAGGCATACGTTGTTGAAAAATTTTGGTTTTCTTTACATATCCATAATTTACAAAAAGTAGATGGAAGTCTGGGAAAATAATTTTGTAGTCCTTAAAGTACAAAACTTTTTAATCCTTGAAGTTTTAAATATGGGTTTAAATAGTCTCTCAAGTTTTATTTATTTTTCATGATTGATGAAAACATTTAATTACTATTTAAGAGGTGTTTTCTTCCTTGTCAATGTAAAGAAACAGTTGTTTCCCGTTGAAAAAAGAAGTTACAATTTAAGAGATGGTATGATAACCAAGTTGGGGTGTGTGCTTTGTTGTAGGGTATTTTGGGGGAGAGAAATAATAAAACTTTTAAAAGGATTGAAAGGGAGTCTTCTAATGTTTGGTCAGATTTAGTATTTCTCTTTGGGTGTCAATGACAAATTCCTTTTGTAATTATTAGCTAGGTCTTATTTTTCTTGATTGGATTCCATTTTTAGGGTGCTCCATAGCTTAGTTTTTGGTATGCCCTTGTATTCTTTTCATTTTTTCTCTATGAAAGTTTTTCTTATATATATATAAAAGGAGATGGTATGACAGCCTACTTAATTTGACAAACATGACAAGTGAAGGGACATGAATATAATTAAGTGGAGGAAAGACTACTATTCATCATGGCGGTAAAATTTACCCCACATATGAGCAGATATCATCTTTTAATTTATCACCTCATAGACTCACATGTCATATCTTTATCAAAATTTGAACAACAAAATGACTTGAGAGACCAGTTTGAAATTTTAGGACAGCAATGCTAACACTAGATAGTAGTTCAGCTGGATCACACCAGATTCTTTTGTCCGGATATCACATATAATTACTTCACTTCCCATACTATAAGGATTAAAAAGTCCAAAATAGCAATCCTTTTTCTCGTCAAATTGTTAGTTTCAAATCTGAGCTTTCTTCTATCCTTGCAGCTTGAGCAAAGCGTGAATGAGATAGAACAGTTCTATTTGACGTTGAAAAAGAAGCAGCCAAATGGTAGTAAAGGTAGCTCTATTGTAAAGGATAAAGATAAGGAAAGACATGTTCCAAGTATTAAGAAGCAGCAGCAAGAAGCAGCTCGCAGAGAAGCTGCAGCTGCAAAGAGAATGCAAGAACTCATGCGGCAGTTTGGGACAATATTGCGTCAGGTTACCAACTCACTGGCATTTTGTTCATTTCCGTTGCTAATTGTTTGTGTTATTTCCTGTTTGCATGCTATCTCATGATCTGCCTTTTTGATATTGAATCTTCCTGTTCTTTGAGAAATTCATGCATTCATAGAGGTGGACTTGCCCTTGCACTAAATGTAGTGCTGCAAGATTAATGTCTTTGTCAGAATAAACATTTCTGTTCTGTGGCCCTTGTATGCATCCTTAATTAAAGCTATGTTGTAACCAACTTTTATGCCATATTAATATATTATTAACTCCTTGGAATGGAGTTATTTGAAAATTGTACCCCACATTTGGACATATGGTCTTTATATTTCTGCATCGACTTTCAGATATCACAGCATAAGTGGGCCTGGCCTTTTATGCAGCCAGTGGATGTGGAAGGTCTTGGATTACACGATTATTATGAGGTGAGGTCTATATCCCTATCTAATAAGATGTATGGATTTTGCGTCACTATTATAGATCTTTCTTCCAAGTCAGGTGGGACTACCCGCTGAGTTTAAGCACTACTATGGATATTTCTTCAAATGAAGATTTTGAGAGAAATCGACTACAGGCTCATCTTTCATGCTTGCATCACCTTTTTTGTGTGTGTTTCTCCAGTGGTTTGTCTAGATTGCGCTAGTTTTATGCATATGTCTTATAGCTTGGTTCTTCTATTTTGTGTAAGCTGAATATTCAATATGCATACATTTACCTCAAAAATGTTTAAAAGGCACGAGTGTGATTCTGAAGGTAGCTTTTCCTTCAATTAGGCGTGACTGCATGGGCATATTTTAGCATTGTTTGGTATGCACTCAGGTTCCGTAATCCTTCAGGTAACATGTGTACTGTAATTATTAGGTGATTGACAAGCCAATGGACTTCAGTACAATTAAAAATCAAATGGAGGCTAAGGATGGTACTGGATATAAGAATGTGAGAGAGATATGTTCCGATGTGAGATTAGTCTTCAAGAATGCAATGAAATATAATGATGAGAGAAGTGATGTTCACGTGATGGCCAAGACTTTGCTCGCAAAGTTTGAGGAGAAATGGCTTCAACTTCTGCCTAAAGTCACTGAAGAGGTAAGTTTTTTGTTTTGAGAACGGTTCTTGAATGGATCAATATTCCTTAATCAATTCATGGTGCCTGGGAGTTCTGATTCTTCAGAAACATGGTTTCATTTGTTTGAAAGAAATGTTAAAAAATATGGTTGAAGTTCTAAAAAGACCTCACCTTCCAGGAAAAGAGACGAGAAGATGAGGAAGCAGAAGCGCTGTTGGACATGCAGCTTGCTCAGGAAGCTGCTCAAGCAAAAATGGCTAGAGACATAAGTAACGAGGTTTGTTGTCCACCTTGTTCCAAGGATCTTGCTATCTAGAGAGAGTTTATCTGGAGATTGCATACTTCCTTTTACTCTTCCTATTACCTTATATGGGAAACATAATAGACTGTTTAAACATGGGTAATGAACTGTTTTCAGATTTATGAGGTAGATACGCAACTGGAAGAGCTTCGAGAACTGGTCGTGCAGAACTGCAGGTTTATTCTCACTTTTGTTATTTCAAATTTCAGCTTCCGAAGTTGTATTCTGGTACCATGCATTGATATAAATGCACGATTGCATTCCCCTATAGCATATTCAGAATTTGGCATTTGACTGGCGTGTGTTGTGTGCCCCAAATAGAACTTTTACCAATCATAACTTATATGTAATTCCATTTTTGTGGTTGAGGATTGGCAATTTATGGGATTTATTGTGCTTTGTGACATTAGAAAATGACTTGCACTCCATGGATCGAGTGTACTCATACTATATTGTGTGGTTCATCAGAAAAATATCAACCGAAGAAAAGAGAAAGCTTGGAGCAGCCCTCACCAAATTGTCTCCAGAAGATCTCAGCAAAGCGTTGGAGATTGTAGCTGAAAATAACCCAAGTTTTCAGGCTACTGCTGAGGAGGTGGATCTTGATATCGATGCACAGGTACCTCCCTGCGCCCTGCTTGTGTGCCTCATCCTTGTCTATGACAATGATTGATCGGGTTTATTGCTGTATCATGTAGAGTGAATCTACCTTATGGAGGTTAAAGTTTTTTGTTAAAGATGCCCTTGAAGTTCATGCTAAGAGCTCGGCGAGCACAGGTGGTGGCAACAACCAAAACCATACAAACAGCAATAACATCAACAGTAACAACAAAAGAAAAAAAGAGATTTGTGATGCTATAGCCAGAACAGCCAAGAAAAAAACTAAAAAGCCTTCTTCTTGAGATGCCATGCAATAGATGACACCTTTGAAGCTGAAGCATCCCTGTTTATCTCATCTCTGCACATAACTTAGATCTTGGATCCTAGTCGCTTTTAGTTTGCTTGTTCTTGTAGCACGCTGCCAAAAGGGTATTTCTGAAGTGATCGGTGTCTATGTGAAGCTCTCGTGTCGACTAGATGGTAACAAGCTAACCCATAAATGTCGTGTTCTTTCTCCTGTAACTATACTTTTACAGTTCGTCGCATGTTGAAAGGGCAAACTTGCTGGTGGCTTGCGAAATCGTCGAGTAATTTTTCCTACAGAGGAATCTTTGGAGATCAAACTGATGATGTAAACCAAATCCTGAATGTAGTGTTTGTAATGCCTTTATGTTTCCATTAGATGTATGTATTTTGGTAGCATAAACTGGAGGAAATAGATGCATCTGTGCGAAAAGTTGCAATAGTGTTGAAACGTCTTGTTTTACTGAAAGTGTTTGAATTTTCAATTTCTCTAAAAATTCTCTAGACTTTTGATCTTTTTATACACATTCAAACTTCTTTATGGTTCGAAAATTACCACCTGAATTTTAGCTAAGTACCAAAAATAACTTGACGTGATTATGAAGGAGATAGGGACTGTTGTGTTTCAGTTTTTTTGCTGTTAAATTATTTCAACTTTGATGGTTGAATTAGTTAAAATCTATTCTAACAGTAATTTTCACAAATGATAAACTTTAAAGTGAATCACTTATGAAAATTTGAATTTGAATTTGAATTTGTTTTTATTTAAGTTTAGAGTAAGAGTAAAACTAGAGCTTGTTTAAGTTTAAAGTAAAAGTAGAGCTTATTTTTTATTAACCGAAAATTTAAAATTAAATAGTTATCAAACAAAGTTTGGCTTATTATTACTAAACTAAATATAGTTCTAAATTCATGATTTATTCGATACCATTCTAAAAATTTTAGGACATGGATATAATTTTAAAAGCTTTGGAGTATACTTATAATTTAACTTATTATTACCCAACCAAATATAGTTTAAGGGGACTTTTTAAAAATAAAAAATAAAGAAAATTATTTACACATAATAGCAAAATTTTTAAATAGTTGTGATAGACGCTGATTGAAGTCTATCAGTGATGAAAATTATAGAAGTCTATCACTGATAGATGCTGATAGAAGTCTATCAGTTTTTTTTTGCTATTTTCTGTAAATAGTTTAACATTTTTTCTATTTGTGAAAATTTCTCATAGTTTAATTGGTTTAAGCATTTATTTTTTACTAAAAATATATCTATTGGAACTTTAAAATTGGCAACACGACATTTTAAATGTAAAATAATAATTAGCAAAGAAGAGTAAAGGAGGGTGGGGTGTGGAGAGAAGAGTGAGAAAAAACATTTTTTTTAAAATTTAAATTGTATGTGAATATTTAAATTTCAATACTAAAATGATACATTTTGACCAAAGTTGCTTAAAATCAAGAGACTTAGTAAAAATGTATAGTTCAACTAGCTCAAAGTTTGTATTTTCGAATTTGAAATCAAGATTCCTACTCCTCATTGTTGTCAATAAAATAATAATAATAATAATAATAATAATAATAAAACTATAAACTGTAAACTATAAACATATTTTTTTTCAAAAAAAAAGAAAAAAGAGAAAGAAGAGTTAACCTTATTATTATCTATATATAAAAGGTTTGATGAGAGGAGAATCTCTGTATCCTCATTTTACCCCTACTTCTTTAATAAATTCCTAATTTTATCATTTCTAGATGGGACATAACTCTTTTTGAGTAGAGGTGTATTGAGTTTAGTGGGTGCAATTGATATTGACAGGATGCAAATCTTCAAGAAGGGGCGTGAATCTTCAAATATATATGTGTCTATTGAGTCCAACAGATACAATTGATATCAATGAGTTATGACTCTTCAGGTAGAGTGGTTACATAACAAATTGATACATTATTTTCACTTATAGGGTCAGTTTAAAATGTCGAGGTCCTAATTTACATAAATATCGATGGAAACATCGAAAAAAATGTTGATATCGATAGATATTTCTAAAAAAATTATAAAAACAAAAATTATAAAAAAATTAAATTCAATAAATAAATCTTCAATATTTTTTAAAACAAAATATTATATTTATTATATATATTATATTTATATTAGTGACATTTTGTTGCTTATTTATTTTTTTTTTGGTGTAATGAAAATTTTGATTCATTCGTTATCTTATGGATTATATTTTTATTACTTTAAATTAAAAATTTGTTATTTCTAGTAATTTTGAAAAGTTTAGTAAATAAAGAGCGTTGCCAATAACAATCGAGGAAAAAAACAAGAAAGTGAGGCACTATTGAAATCGGTTCGAGGGAGCTTCACTGACGGACTGAGTCACTGAACGAACACCGTAGATCGCTCTGCCGTTACCAACTTCACCGCCCGTAAACAACCTGGTAGTTCTTTCGTTTTCTTCTTCGCTTTTCTACTTTAGAGCTTCAAAATTCTATAGAAACTGCGGTGATTTCTCAGTTTGCTTTATTAGGATTTCTTTTGCTTTCTGTTTTGTCGCTTGGTTACTCGGAAAATGTAGCGAACTGCATGTGGCGGACCGTTCTTGGAAGGAAATGGTCGCTTCTCTATTACTTTATAATTTTGCGAGGGTTTTGAGGATGTAAACGTCGTGCAATCATGCAAGTTTCATGAATATACCATTTATCGGCCAAATTTTGAAAATTGAGCTGGTGTTTTCTTGTTTGCATCTTTAATTTAATGTTTTGGTTGACTCTTTCTGTTATTGTAGTTGGTTTCTTAAGGTTACATATAAAGTTTGATTAAGCAAACATATTGCATTGCTATTTTGTTCCTGAAGGGACATGTTTAGCCAAGAGTTCCTTTTAGGTGTAGCTTTATCAGTGAAGGTCGGTGATCTTAAGTTGGAATAATGTAGAGACCTCACAATGTTTATAAGATACATGTCCTAATCCTCTCATTGTCAATTGTTTTTTAGATAGAATCCATGTTATCTGATATGGTATGAGAGTACATAAAACCTAGATGGGATTTGGTTGAAAAAATAGGATTCGATCCAAGAACGGTGAAATCGAAAAGAGACACCATTTTGAGGGGTATGTTGAGGATCCCCTATTGAAACAATGGAGAGACCTCACAATGTTTATAAGATACATGTGCTACTCCTCTCATTTGTTTTTTTCTTTTTGATGAATGTGCTACTCCTCTCATAGCCAATTGGTTTTGAGATGGAACTTCATGTTATCTGATAGCCAGATTAAATCATATGAAGGTGTTAGGCCACCTATCCTGACTCAATATTCACGGAGGAGTAAGAAAGGTAGTTTGGGGTAGGAATTGGTTATGCATCAGGGAGGGACCACAGAGAGAATGTTTTGAGAGTGAAGGTTGTGCATTGGTATATATGAGAGAGTAGGTTGTTATTATGTTTTTATACTTTTTGTCTGTAGAGACTAGAGAATTCTCAGAGAAAAACCAACCCTCTCGAATTGGCTGGGAGCTTTGTACTGCCTTAGGGGACTTTGCCCTTTCGATAGTATATTGGAGATAGTGAGGACGATATCTTACAAAAGGTTTATTTGTTCATAGCAGTTGTGGTGTTAAGAATGATGCTCACATAAGAGTCGTTGAAACAAATCATCTTATCTTTTCAGACAGAAGGTCATCCAGCCTAAGATGATGGTGAACAACTCACTGAATTTTTGATATTTTGAAAAGGTTGTAAGATTAAGTACGTTGCCCTTCCAAAATTGTGCGTTGGTTCTCTGTTGATTTAGTGGAAAAGATCTAAAACCAACTGCGTAGATAAGGTTTTATATCTTGAAAGTGAGAGTTTAGAATTGAGTGTATGATGTTACTACAAAAGTGCAAAAAGAGAGCCCGTTTAAATCAAAACTGAAGGCAATATTTTGATTTCATTTTTATTTTTGACCAACCATATTATGATATTCTCATATTGAGTTGCCTAAAAATTCTTACTATCAATGTTCAACATGTAGGTAGTATGGAGATCCCAGGTCTAAATCACCCTCCTGAAGTAGATTCACTGCCAGATGGTTTTGTTGAAAGCTCTGCAGAAACTCAAACACCTTCGACACAAAATTTTGAACAAGCAAAGCCATTAGATTGCCAACACAAAACTTTACCAGAATCTGATTGTTCCGACGGGCAAAGGCACGAGATCACGGAAAATGTTGAAACTGAGAAGTGCAGTTTGGAGAAGACCCAGAAGTTGGAAACTTTAACTGTTGCTTCATCTGAATCAGAACAATTTAATAATTCGGAGAGTTTGGAAAAGATGACTGATAAGAGCTGTACGGAACTAGCAGAAACTGACATTCTTAATGTAAAAGAAACTTCTAATGAGGCTTCAACTGATGAGTCTGGTTGCAGCAAAATAAAAGGACAGGATCAAGATGAATCTCAAAGTTCAGACAAGGGTGCGTTTATTTACTTTGCAGCACACACTCTTTGTTATTATTATTTATCTTAATTAGGATACTGATGATCTAATGTAGACATGACCTTCCTTTGTTTCATCCTGCTTTTTGCTGGATAAGGAAATAATTTTATTCAAGGAATGTGGTAGGGTGCTAAAAATTGTTGGTGGTTAGGGGACAGACGTTCATGTGATTGAGCCTAGAAGAAGTAGAGAAATGCAGCAATGCTGAGACTAGCATGTGGGAGTGGGACAATAAAATTTAAAAAGGATGCAAAAAGAGATCTTGTCCTTCATGTCTATGAGTTAGTTATCAAGTAGAAAATATTAGAAATTTAGTTGTCTCCTATAAATCATTTAATTGCGAAATTAAAAGATTTATAAGAGACAAAGTTTATGATTATATCTGTATATTCTACTTAATCAAAAGAATACAGAGAACTCTCTTAAAAAGAGCTTAGATAAAACTAATTGATAGTTTATTAATACAATTGAGATTAACTAACTGACATATAAACTAAACATAACAATAACTGATTACAGTGGAACTCTCTATTTTGTATAGTTGGAGTCCCTTCTTTTAGCTGGACTCCTTTTTGTGGGCTGAGATTTTGTGTGCCTGGTATTCTTTCATTTTTTAAAAATCTCAAATACATTATTGTCTAATAATTAATTTGTTAAACTTTGTTTGCCGCAATAACTGTGGGCCCATTGGTCAAAGGAGTAAACAAAGTGTAAATGCTGTATTTGAGGTCATGAGTTAAAAAAGTCAGCCATCTAGAATATTAAATGTTCTGGAAGTTTTTTGGATGAATTGATTTCTGCATGAGATTGTCTGAGATGTGTAAACGGGCATGGAGCTCACAATTTTGCTAAACCTGTTGCCGAAATCTATTTATTGTCATCTTTTATTACTTCTTTCAGCCACTGGTGGAGGTTTAGATGCATCAACGGCACATGAGAGGGAAATATCTGTGACAAACGTTGTTCAAACTACGAAAAACATAAAATCTGTGAGTAATTTTTGCTTGCTTCCTTAGTTACGTTGCATTTTAGCATGGTTATTATTTATTTTGATCTTAATTTTGCATTTGTTAGCTTTCTGTTAGATCTAGGAAATTAATGCATCCTGGCCACTTCTTTGATATGCAGTAGCAGTACCGACTCAATGTGCCACCCAAAGTACTACTAAATATTTTTAAATTAGCTTTTGGACTTGATATCAGGAGTAGCCTTTTCTTCTTCTTCTTCTTCTTCCCTCATCTTCTTCTTATTATGTATAGAAATTTCTCTCTCTTCCCCCTCCCCCTTCCATTCAATAAATTTTCTCGTGTAACAATGTGAAAAGACTGTCGATAATTTTATTGTTGTAGTTCACAATGGCCTCTTTATTGAATTGAAACGTGGATCGCTTTTCTCCCCATGTCTCCATTCTATTTAAAGGCCAGAAATTTTGTTGGATTACTAAGGTGCAATAACTTTCAGGAAAGTGCTGAAGTCAAACGCAAGAATCCAAAGCGTACATTTAAGTCTGAAAAGGAGTTTCTTGAATTTACTTTAAAGTATCAGCAAGTTCTTGCAGAAAGAGATGCAGGCAAGTAAAGTAGTGAACAAATGAAAAGCTTTCACTTTTTCAATCTTGTCTGTTTTTCAAGTTCTTTTTATATTTATTCCAGATGATGATTCATGTGGGTTATTCATTGTTCTGCAAAAGGTTGGTGTATAACAACAAATTAAACTCTATACCTAGAGGCTACAAGAGTAGTATGAACTAAAAGTGTGAACTTTGTTGATTGCTATTAGATTGTTTGGATGTTTGTCAATTGTTTTAAAAAGTCGACAAGGATTTTTCAATTTAAAAAGTTTTAAGCTGAGTGAGCCTTTTTTTTTTCCCTGTATCTTGAGTAAAGCCTCTGGCTTCAGTTCAGACTTGTTGGATTGGAAATGAAAATTTTCTTTTTAGCCGGCCTACAGGCAATGAAAATTTCCCTTTATATTTTCTTTGAGAGTGTTCACCTTTTTTTGATTTTTTATAGTATCAAGCTGAAGATAATCCATAATGCGGCAGCTTATATCAGTCTTATTTTTAGTTATTAAAGAGTTTTTTTGTAGTTTGTCTCCGCAGCTGCTATTTTACAGTATTAGAATTCCTATATTCAATTATTTGGAGGTCAAGAAAACTGTGGGAGATAACATTTTTTTTTGTTATATTATTATTTCATTTGGGTGAAGGATTTGAATATGCTGATAGCTTGCGAATATTCTGTCATCTGTCATCTCTATCTTTCTCTCTTCAGCAAAATTTTTATCCTGTCCTTTCTTATTCAAATTAGATGCATTCTGATTGATACTTAATTTTTTAATTGCATGCTATGGATTTATAATGTATCATCTTCTCTGCACAGCTATTGTTGTCCGGGACAAGTTGGAGTCACTATGCAGGGAGTTGCAACGTCAAAATAAAATGCTAATGGTATGATCTACATATTTAATTCATGCAAAAATTAACTTCTTAATTACGATTCTAGCCTCAATGTTTTGGTATTGTACTTCTATTTATTTTTATTTAGTTATTTTACTTCTAGAAATGTATAGATTTGGTTGTTAAATTGTAATGAAAAACTAATGACACTGTGGAAGTTGGCGTGACACTTGTGTTGAGTATTTCCAGTTGAAGTGTATGGTTGCATGCCACTTTTAATGGGCCAACGCCAGAAAATAGCAATCAGGAGCAGGATTTGGTTGTTTGGACATGTTCTCTTTGAAGTTGTCTAAATTAATTATTTTAGTATAACTTAAATTTAATGTACTTTATTAATGTGTAGGAGAAATAAATGAAGATACACTAACAAAAATTATCTTTTCAAATAACTTTTAAAATTAAACTTTAAAACTTAAAAGTTTTATAGGATTAGTCTATCTAAAGCAGTTTTTAAAAACAAAATTGGAAGGCAATTTCAAGAATGGCTTAGTGAATAAGTTCCTTATTATCTTTCCATAGGTTGAAGCCTCAAAGGTTGGATCCCCAACCTCTTTTTTGGAAAAAGAAACATTTTATTGATAAATGAAAAGAGGGAAAAACCCCAAAACACCTATAGGTGATTACAAGAGAGATTGCTAATTGGTAACTAAGAAAGATAAACGGCTGGATCCCCAATCTTGAAACTAGAAAAAAAAAAATCAAAATAAATTTTTAATTATACGCTCAAACTGTGCCTCAATCACCGTCTCTCTCCAATTTTCTCTGAACCTTTCTAGTATGCCTTTTTTTTCTTCTCCCATATTTTCCCATTTCCATCTCTATTATTACGTTTCTCTATTTCAGTTATCTTCTAATAATTAATAATAGCTATGTGAATTAAACACAGGAAGAATGCAAACGGGTCTCAACTGAGGGACAAAGCCTCAGAACAGAATTATCAGTTAGGTTTCAAGATGCAATCAAGGTATGATTTTCTTTGAGTAACTTGATCGGCAACTTCATAAAATAATTAAAAAATCTAATGGGTTCTTAACTTACATTTCCTCCAGTAGAATTGTCTGATGTATTTGAGGCAACAATTGCAAGTTCTGATTTTCAATTTTCTGCCAGCTGCAGTTGGTTACAATTTCTCTTTTGTCTATAACAATTCTGAATATTTGTGCAAATACTGAAAGGCTTGTGTGCAAGAATATCTTGAGAACTGTCTCTTTGATTTCTTTCTCTTTGATATTAAATTTTTTACTAAGTATTTATACACTGACCTGCCCTGGTATTTAGACTTCAACATGGAACCCCCCCCCCCCCCCCCCACTCACCACCCCACACACACACAAAAAAAAAAAAAAAAAGGAAGTAAATGTTGAAAGTAAACTTATTCTTGGGCCAAGTAGGGGAATATGTTTCTTGAGATTTCAAGTCTAACGGCAAAGTTAATATTATTAGGGTGAGTTGAGTTTTAGCAACTTTACGAGAAAGTGATTTGCAAGGAAAGGAACTTATTAATGGTATTGAGCGTGTTTGGGATACCATGCCTTCTTTCTTTATTTAAGGTTGAACTTTCTGTTTCCGTTTCTTCTTTACACTTTATATTCATAGAACTGATAGTGTTTCCTATAAAAAGGAATTATAATGATAAACAAACTTTAAGGGTTTGTTTGATAACAAATATGTTTCTGGTTCCTTGTTCATAATTTTCCGAAACAAAAGCGTTTGATAATTGTTTCTTTTTTCTTTTTTCATAAACGTTTTCAAAATAACAACAAAATTAAGACTTTATTTGACTTTTGACAACAATTTCGCTTTTAGTTTTTTGTTTTTGAAATTTATGCTTGTTTCATCTCAATTTCTTTACTAAGGTTTCACATTTCTTAAACAAACCTTTGAATTCTTAGTTAAATTTCAAAAATAAAAGAATTATTTTTTAGACTTTTTTTTTTTTTTAGTTTTCATATCTTGCCTTGGGTTTTGGAAAATGGTTAGAAAGTAGATAACAAAACAGAGAAACTCATAGGTGAGAGTAGTGTTTAAAAGTTTTATTTTTAAAAACCACATGGTTATGAAACAGGGCTTAAGTTTTTGGTTTCTATCCCCGGTTTTTTTCCAAAACATAAATTAAAGTATTATTTTATCATTTTTACTTATAAAATGCATAATAAATAGGAGAATTTTTAAAAATAGAGAAATAAGAGAAATTATTTACACAAAATAGCAAAATTTTTAGATAGTTGTGATAGACGCTGATAGAATTCTATTAGGGTCTATCAGTGATAGAAATGATAGAAGTATATCATTGATAGATACTGATAGAAGTCTATCAATGTCTATCAGTTTTTTTTTGCTATTTTCTGTAAATAGTTTGACATTTTTTCTATCTGTGAAAATTTTCCTAATAAATATCTAAAAATAAATATAACATAAAAAATTTTCATATCTAATTTTAAAAACTTATTTCATGTTAGTTTTTTTGCATTTGTAGTTAAAAAAAAAAAAATTATAACAAGAAACAATAAATGGTTACCAAGCATGTTTCTTCCTAATGTTATCAATCTCAATTCCATTTTTCTTTATTAAAAAAGATGAAATAAGAAACACAAATGGAAATGTTACTGAATGAGCCCCAAGTGTGCACGTAAATTGATATTGATGAAACTTGACAGGCTAAGTCTAAAGTTGGGTTAAGAACTTAAGAGAATTGTGACTCCTCTCTCTATGCTTGTTATTATTTTTTGTTATATTCCTCACGTTGATTGTATTTCTGTGCATTCCTTCGACAGGATGTTAGCCATAAGCTAGAAGAGCAAAAGGATGAATGCCTTGCACAGTTGAAAGAGAATGAAACGTAAGACGAAGTACATTGTTGAGAATATATTTTTACGCTAAAATAGTTAAACTAACGTATTTTGTTTATTTTTGATAAGAAACCAGTATTTTGTTTCTTATTTTTGTTTTCTGTTTTTGTTTTTTTATTATTTTTTTTGCTTCTTATTTGCGTGAAGGCTAACCTAGAATAACCTGTACACAGGCATAAACTACATTATTGCATGTCATATTGATATTACTATTTTCTAAAAGCGACAATGGTGTTATATATTCTCTTACCGTATTGGCAGAAAGTAAGACTCTCAATAATTTTTTCTTGTTTAAGTAAGAGGCTACATTCTCACAGTAAAGAGAAAAATATGATAACTGTTGGTGTAAAGGTGTCTATAAAAGCTGAACTGCATGAGAGAATCTTTGAGGACTCAAAGGATCGAATGCCCTGGTCTCTTTGCCCATGGGAGAGGATTGGGATAACAACAATAGCTCTTACTAACTGGAAGTTGAAAGAAGAAATTCCCCAGAATCAGGGAGAAATGAAGCAACTGTGGCATTTTAGAGGGACAAGATGTCTAAGAAACGAGGGGACATTATTTGGAGAAGGCTTGAGCCTATCCAGTGGGCTTCTTAAAAAACACGAAGCTCATTTCTATCCCAATTGAAGATGAGCTAGAAATCAGTTAAACAACGAGAAATGGAATTTTGAGGATTTCTTTGAATGCCACTAGACTCCCATATTTGTACCAACCATTCGAGTGATGCCCATACCAGCCAAAAATAATCTTGTGCCACCAGAGACTCAGGCTCTTGTGAAGACTGGGAGAACAATTGGGTTCTTCTTCTTCTTCTTCTTCTTCTTTTTCCTTTTTAATGGTTGTAAGAGTAACATTTTTACAGTCCTCTCCTTTGATGAATATCTCCTTCCTTAGCTTCCAATTTTAAGTTCTTTCATCCTTATCCTTGGACCTGTCTTGCTGTCTTTGAGCGACTAGTATATTATATAGTTTCTGAACTATACAATATCAATATTTTAGATTCTCCCGTTCAGAAATGATTTTGTTAGTTAATAAGGAATTAAACTTTAAATGTGACATTTCTTTCTCTTGGTTTTCCAAAATTCTTGCATACCATGTCCAGCTTAAGGAATAAACTGAAGCAGCTTGTTGATCAGTTTTCTCTTTCCGAACAGCAATTCGCACAGAAGGTAAAGTTTACAGTTTTGTGGCTGAGGTCAGTACGTCTTGGATGTTTTACTATTTATTTTGTACGGCTGAATTGATTCATAATGTTTTGTACATGAACGCACAGTTGAAGCAGAAAACACTTGAACTTCAGCTTGCTGATCTGAAAACTAAGCAATGTGAGGAGAAATTGATTCAGGAACAATCTCAAATGAAAGTATATGCAGAGCAAATTTCACAATTATTGTCAACAGAAAAGAATCTGCGTTTACAACTAACAGCTGATGGAGAAAAATTTCAACAATTCCAGGTATGGCTTGAGTTTAGTAGTTTTTTTTTCTTCGTATTTTCATATATTTCTTGTTACGCCATTTATAGAATGACTTATCAAGTCAACCTAATCTTAATTTATGTGATTAATTTTACAGGACGCATTAGTAAAAAGCAACGAGGTATTTGAAACCTTCAAACAAGAAATTGAGAAAAACCCCCAATAGTTCTCCAAATGCTTTCTTGTTCCATGGGACACTCGATTAAACTGCTATTCTACATGTGCTCATTTCCCCTCAATTCTTCTAAAAAATATATGTAGATGACAAAATCCATCAAGGAACTCAAGAAGGAAAATTCATTCTTGAAGAGCAAATGTGAGAAATCAGATGTTACTCTTATTGAGCTTCTTGATGAGGTATATTTACATTCACTATAAAAAGAATTTTTAAAAATAGAAAAATAAGGGAAACTATTTACACAAAATAGTAAAATTTTTAGCACAAAATAGTAAAATTTTTAAAATAGTAAAATTTTTAGATAGTTGCGATAGACGTTGATAAAAGTCTATCAGGGTCTATCAGTGATAGAAATGATAGAAGTCTATTACTGATAGATGCTGATAGAAGTCTATCAATGTCTATCAGTATTTTTTTTGCTATTTTC
Organism: Lagenaria siceraria; assembly: GCA_002890555.2. NCBI lineage: Eukaryota > Viridiplantae > Streptophyta > Magnoliopsida > Cucurbitales > Cucurbitaceae > Lagenaria > Lagenaria siceraria. The sequence continues at coordinate 22,590,344 of CM016487.1, forward strand.
TGTAAATAGTTTGATAGTTTTTCTATCGGTTTTCCTAATTTATGTGCTTGTTTGTTATATATTGTGGTAGTTCTTATTTCCAACTAGTTATTTTATCCTTAGTCATTGTGAATGTACTTCTTTTCCTAGAAGTCGGAGATTTGAATCTCTACTCTCATTTCTTCTTTGAACGGTAACAAATTCAGTGATTTGTTGTTGAATAATACGCTTCATCTAACTGCCCAATGGACATAGAGTCAGATTTATGTGAACTGAATCACTATTTAGACTAGTCTTTACATCATCCATAGTATTAGATTTTGAGTGAATTCTGGTTGAGCAGCGGGAGGGCTTGAAGAAACAGCTGGAGAAAACGAAGAATCAGAAAGAAAAGCTTGAATCCTTGTGTCGATCGCTACAGGCAGAAAGGAAACAAAATTCTATGGGAAGCAATAGCTCTGATTCAGCTTCAGTGTGAAGTCTAACTTATTCTGTACAATATGATATATTTGAGAGGATTTCAATACACTAACTCTTATAATTTGACAGTCTTCAAGCTGAGGAAATAGTTATATTGTAAGTTATATTGTAATTTTAAGATTACCATGTCCATTACTGTCAGCTTTTGTAGGATTAAAATTAATTTTTGTTGCAGAAGAAAAAAAAGGGAAAAAAAGAAGAAGAAAGTCTCTTGTTTCTAGTGAACAGGCTTATGAACTTGGATTTAGTTGAGGAAAGGAAGTTAATAGTAACAGTTTTGAGATACCTTAACACTGTTATATCTGTATATTTTAATTTGAAATTTGACATGTTGAGCTCCTCTCTCTGTCCAAATTTGAACTTGTGATGACAAATTTTTTTCTTCATTTAGAATAATCTCTGCAAATTTGAACTTATGATGACTAATCTTTGATTTTTTCACTTAGAAAATAATATGTTCATCATACTGACTCTTTTAAATGATATATTTTATGGTTTTAAACTATAAGATTTTCAAATTCTAGTTTATGAGGATCTTAATTTATTGTCCTTTTAGTTTTAGAGGTGATCGAGTGTTCTTTTTTTTTTTTTTTTTTTTTTTTTTGGGGAATAGAAATTGACTGTATTTGTATCTAGTGTTAAAATTGTAAATGGAGCAAATTATACAATTGACTTTATAATACTTTGGCATCACAAATTGACTATGCTTTAGACCCACTTTTCTAATTGTAATTATTGAAGGAAATCTGTAAATTTGAATGAAGTGGACACATTATATGGAATATGGTAATGTAAATATATTAACTTTTTTTTCCCTTTAAATTAATATAGTATCAGGACTATTGAGGAAAATATAGTTTTACTTAATATACTGCTACATTGATTTACAAAAATAGTTTTTTTTTTAACTTTTAACAAAGAATTAATTAATTGTCTGTGTGAAATGTATATTTTAGATTGAATTATAAATTTAGTCTTCCAACTTTGATGATGGTAAATTTACTTGGGGCATTTTGAAGATTTTCATTACATTTACAAATTTTGAATTTTGATTTCATGTAGCAATTTCTTTTATAATATTATCTGTCTATATGGCAAATAAATAGTAGAAAGTTGTAAACAACTAGACCAAAAAAGAGGTTACATACACATTTACCTATCTCTTGAAGCAATGTACCAAATTTCATTTATAAACTCACTGTTTTATTTACAAATTGCACCAAATCAATCAAATGTTGGATCACACTTTCATTTAGTTATGAAGGGAATACATAAAATCATATCTTAAAAAATTTCAATTTTAACTCAAGTAATTTAAACATACGTCTTTAACCAAGAGATTAAAGGTTTGAATTCACTCACTTCTAAATGCTGTTGAAGAAGAAGAAAAAAAGAGAGTATCTTACCAACAAAGTTATGGTGAGATTTGCATAAGATCACAAAATAGTCATGAACACAAATTCTCAAAAGTTCAAAATCAAATTTAAATCAATAATTATAAGAAAAAAATTTCTAAACTTAGTCCTTTGATAAGAAATTGAAGCATGAAGTAATATGATGATAACCGAAAATGGTGTGACGATTCAAATTTTTGTTCCAAAACCGCTATCACTATTTTAGATCACAATTTTCATTTGACATGCCAACATGAACCTAACTCAATAGTAATTGACATTTCTAACTTTCTGTTTTAATCATTGTCACACCATTCAAGGTCACAATTTTTATTAACATGTCAATACGAGCATAACTTAACATCAATTAGCATTCCTACACTAATAGTAGTTTTGAAAAAGGTCAAGGGTAATATTTGAACTTTAAAAAAATGTGACTTTTTTTTTTTATTTAGCCTTCAATTTATAATTCAAAGTAAGTTAATTAGCAAATTTAATCCTTATGGTTGGAAGAAAGTTATAATTTATTTCTTATGGTTTGTAGTTAGAATTTAGGGTTGCTTGGACTCAAATTCAAGTGGGTGGAGTGAGCAATAATAATAGTTGGCGTTTCAACTAGGGGTGGTTGCAAATATAACAATCAGACCCAAAGTATTAACATATATAACACGATGCAAAAGAATTTGCAGATAAAGAAAATTTCAACTTTCAAAGTCTATGACAGACCATATTGTTGATAGAAGTCTATCAATAGTAGATCTTGCTATATTTGCAATTATTTAAAAATGCTACTATACACTTAAGTATTAGCCATAAAAGTGCTACTAATTGCAATTACCCTTCCAACCTTTATAACTAACAAATAACTACAATTTTACTATTTCAAATAATTCTTTGTTACCGTGTTTACTATTTCCTACCTAGATTAAAATAGGCTGCACTCAAAACAAAAACTATTATAATCTATCGACTATAATAACCAATTCAACGCCCACCTTATGATAGAGACCATTTATGAGAATTTTATCAAACTATACACGAGATTTTATCAAACTATAAAAACGAAATTCCAACTTTTAAAATTATAGAGACTAGATATTAACTTTTTACAAATTATAGAGACCAAATTTACCATTTAAAATATACTAGTATTTTTTTAAAAAAAGAGCCAAGTGTAGCATATTGAGGTGGCCGTGGCCCCCCACTCTCAGCGCATTCTTGCATTGCAATTCGTCTATATATTCCAAATCTTTCGAGACTCAGGTTGGTTACGGAAAATGCCTCTAACAAAAACCGTTTTCTTTCATTTCTTTTCAATTTTCCCACCTCCATTGATGTAGTTATTGCTTTCCTTCTTCTTCTTCTTCTTCTCTCTGCAATGGACGTCGACGGCAAATCCATCGAGCGTTGCAGTTCCAGAAAACTCCAAAGCAATAACAACATCGTTGTTGGAACCGACTTCATAGAGACTAACAAGGCGGACAGAGCAATGTGGCTCTTGAAATGCCCGCAAGCTGTAACTCGCGCCCTTTCTAATTCGACCGATGCCCCTTCCCGTCCGGTCGCTAAGGTCATCGTTTCTGTTGACCCGCTGCAATCCAATGACGATGACGATTCTTCCTCTACTGAGGTATATGATAACGTCTTGCTATGGTGTTTTTCGTTTTGGATTGAGGGTTCTCTTCTTATTGCATTGTGTGATTTCCTGTGTTTTTTACTTGCTTGTGCATGCTCTACATTTTAGGTTGGCTTGTTTTTTTTTTTTTTTACGTTTGATATTGTCTTTATCTTAGGGCTTTGTGTTTGTTTCTGTGTATATATTTGCCGTTCTTTTAGTTTATAATTTGTTTCCTTTGGAGCTATTCATTGATTGCTCGGACTACGTTTTTATCTTTTTGTTCTTTTCTTGTTTCACTGGTAACGGAAAGTTTTGTTGTTTGTTAAAGTTTCAATGACGTGTGGTTAGTCTGAATTGCTTTTTCACTATTGCGTTCTCGTGATGCTTTTCTATGAATAAGACCCTTCTGGTTTACATGCTTGGTTTCCTAACTATCAACTGTATTTGGGTAGGATCGCAGTTTTCAGAATACGGAGGATCGGGAATTTTTGGAGATTAGAAAAAACGAAGTAATTTAAGGGTAGTGTTTTTATTACTCTCCACTGACTAAAGGGTAGGTACATTTCCTAACTACCAGCTGTTGTTAGTAATCACTATCAGTCCCCATTTTCTCGTGTTTAACCCCGCTCTGAGTCTATGACCAAATGGTCCATGCTCTTGGTCGTGAATATTTCCTCACCATTTTTCCTTATTTTTTTATTGGAGCTCTGGATGGTGCATAATTTGCACATCGTTATGTTCATAATGACTGGGACTGACGAGGCAGGGTTTCAATGTTCCAAATTAAAAACTTCAAATGCTTCACGACCCGTACCTTCTGCTCCTAAAGTCATTAGTTGAGAAATTGGTGATCCATTGAGTGAAAATCTATATAACTCGAGGGAGTTGTTTTTTTTCTTTTTTTTGTATGGATTTGACTCTTAATTCAACAACTGGGTTGGTGTGTTCTGCATCACAAGGTAAATTATCTAGTTTCTTTCTTTTAAAATGGTACTCACCGGGCGTTTAATCTGGGAGTAGGTCTGTTCAGCTGTGTATAAGCTTATAAAATTGTAAAATATTTGAGGATGAGTTTGTTGAAGCTGGAGTTCAGTTAACAATGGGTTTTCATTTTTATCTGGAGAACTATCCGAATATTTTTTGCTCCTGTATGGCTGTATATAAGCTAGCAGCCGAGAGATACTGACAGCTACACTGTATACCATCTTGGAGTAAAGTGATAACCACTTTGAGTCAATCTGGTATAAGGTCTGTTGACTAAGTCGCTTTGGCGTTTTGCCCTTAAGCCTGAATCCTTATGGCATAAGATCATTGTGAGTAAGCATTTCACCCATCCCTTTGATTGGGTGGCTAAGGAGGTTAAAGGCACACACTAAAATTTGTGGAAAGATATTTTGCTACCCTTTTTCCCATTTGGTTTGTTGCATTGTGGGGGATGGTAAGGATATGTATTTTTGGGAAGATCAGTGGGTGGGGGATAGTCCCCTTCTGCTCTGTGTTTTCTCGTCTTTATCAATTGCCTACCTTTAAAAATCGTTCGGTCTTTGATTTTTTTTTGGTTTGGTTAGGGAGCTCTGTTTGTTTTTAGGTCCTGTCTGCATTTATCCAATAGGAAGACGGCGGAGGCTGCCTCTCTTCTATCTTTATTGGAAGAGTGCAAATTTAGGCCAGGGAGAAGGGATGTTTGCATTTGGAGCCTTAATCCTATTGAAGGCTTTTGTTGTAAGTCCTTCTTTAGGTTGTTGTTGGATCCCTCTCCTATTAGTGAGTCGGTCTTTGATGTGGTTTGGAGAATTAAGACTCCAAAGAAAATCAAGTTCTTTACCTGACAAATTTTGCTAGGTCGAGTGAACACTTTGGATAGGCTTGCTAGGAAGATGACCTCGTTAATGGGTCTTTTTTTGTTGTATTCTTTGTCGGAAGGTGGAGGAAGACCTGGATCACTTTCTTTGGGGTTGTCAATATGCGAGGTCTGTGTGGATTTGTTTCTTGCAGGAGTTTGATGTTCAGATAGCTGGCCTGAGGGATTTTCGTGCGATGATCGAGGAGTTCCTCCTCCATCTGCCTTTCAGAGAGAGGCCATTTTTTGTGGTTTGTTGGAATGTGTGCTGTGTTGTAGGATATTTGGGGGGAGAGGAACAAAAGAGTGTCCAGAGGTATAAATAGAGGGACCCTAGTGAGGTTTTGCTTTGGGCTTTGGTATCGAAACTTTTTTTGTAATTATTCCCTAGGTAACATTTTACTTAGTTGGAATCCCTTAGAGGGGGTACTTTTGTAGGCTTGTATTTTGTATGCCTTTGTATTCTTTCAATTAGTGTTGGTTCTATCAAAAAAGAAAAATGACAATTTTATTTTATTTTATTACTTTTTCTTAAAGCGATTGTGGGTTGTCAATGCAAATCCACCTATTTATATTATTTAAGTTCTACGGATTTTCTTACAACCAAATTTTATAGGGTTGTGTGATTGTCCTATAAAATTAGTCGATATGTTTGTAAGTTAGCTTGGTTGCCTTGATACTTACAGTATGAAGAAAAAACATCTTAAAGGAGTAACAGTTCTAATTTTTAGATTGTGAAATACTATATCTTCCCAAACTAAGTCACTGTTTAGAATTTCTTGCTATCATCTGAAAAGAAACGTACCGTAGTTGCCCTCTGGTTTTGTAGCACGTTAAATAAGATGTCTGTGGAATACTTGGTGACTTGTAAATGGTTTTAGCTAAAAATTACAAGACCTTTGGTTTGACGCATGCAAGGAGGCTTGGGAACATTTTAGTAAGAAAATATATGTTTATCACAATTTGACTTATGTAACCACAATATTATGATTCATTTCCAATTTGTAGTACTAGCCGTGTCATGTTAATGATTTTCTTGCTTCTAAATCATTTTCAACTTCATTTAAAACTCATTTCCAAAATCGTTCATAGTTATTTCTCTTTTTGTAAATTATTGAGTTCTTTGTCATAGAGGACGAAAACTTTATCCATGAAGTGAGAACGAATCCATGTGAGCACACAATTAAATTTTTAAAATTTGGTTTCTTAAAGAACAAGGTCTACCTGTGTTAATGAAATTTGTTTTGTAAATTTCATTTGTAGATTCCATGCCCTTCTTTCCTAAATTTCATGCATCAATGAAATTTGTTTCTTACAAAAAAACAAGGTCTACCTGTGGTATATGTCTGACAACAAATGAGTTGAAACTTGAGTCTCTTGGCATATAATCCTAAGAAAAGTTTCAGTGATTGTTTCATAATACAAGACTTTGGTCTTCCAATATTTTTTCTATTTCAATTATCTCATCTAAATCTTTTATTCCCCATGGAACTTGTAATTGTCCTTATTAGTACAAGAGGTTGAGGATAGACGCTTTTACTTACTTTCAGATAGTTTTTTTTTATAGAAACAAATGCTTTCATTGAGAAAAATGAACGAATAAAAGGGCATACAAAAAAACCAAGCCCACAAAACCCCTCAGAGGAAGGAATTCCAACTAAGTAAGATATTGCCTAGTGAATAATTATAAAAAGTCTTCGAAACTGAAGCCCAAAGAGAAACATGAAACCTCATAAGCGATCAAACCTCGCTAGGGTCTCTCTCCACAGCACGAAAAATTCTGTTGTTTCTCTCCCCCCCAAATATCCCATAAAATCGCACACACACTCACAACCCAAAGAAAACGCCCTTTTTTTTTAAAGGCTGATGGAGGAGGAACTTCCGGATCATTATACAAACATCCCTTTGGCGAGCAAGCACAAAATCAAACTTCTGAAAGAAGTCATTCCATATAGATCTTTTGTGCTGGCACTCCCATAAAAGGTGATCCAGGTTTTCCTCCCCCTTCCGTCAAAGCACCAAGGACCCGATAACGAAGACATCTTTCTCACAAACCTATCTGTTGTGTTCACATGCCCGGGCAAAACTTGCTAAGAAAAGAACTTAACTTTTTTTGGAATCATAATCCTCCATGAAAAATCAAAGACCGACTCAACAACATGAGAGGGATCAAGTAATAACTTGAAGCAAGTAAAACTTGCCAAGAAAAGAACTTAACTTTCTTTGGAATCTTAATCCTCCATAAAAAATCAAAGACCGACTCAACAGCAGGAGAGAGATCAAGTAGAAACCTGAAGAAAGACTTACAAAAGAAGCCCTTCGTAGGGGAGGGACTCTCAGATGATGAATCATTTGGATAGAAAAATGACAGATATTGTGGCTCTCTTATCCTTGATTGGAGAGTTTTATATTAGCCTTGGGAGAAGGGTAATCATCTTCAGGGTCATAGTCCTTTTGAAGGATTTTCTTGTAGCTCTTTTTTGTAGTGGTTTCAAATACCTCGAATTACTTGGCTATCTTATAAGTTGTCATCCTTTACCTTTCAATATAGTTTGATTGTGTTAGGTTCCTATCATAATTATCCTTTTAGTTTCATTTTTTGCTTGAATGGAGTCCCTTCTTATAGATTGACTCCTTTTGTTTAGACTTTATTTTTGTATGCCCGTACATTCTTTCATCTATTCCCAATAAAAGCTCAGTTTTTCATTATGAAAAATATTGTTCTATTATTAGTAGTTAGTTTGTGCCTAACATATTCTGACTTGCAAATGTAAAAAAAAGTTGTCAGTTATTACCAAATTAGGCCTAAATTTTTTTTCAAGCATGGCTTCTTACCTTGGTTATTATTTATATTAAAGGAGAAACATGAGAATAATTATATCATCATCCATTGTTTGCTTTCTTCAGCTAACAATGAGTCTATGATTTTAGTTCACTATGGAATTGGCTGGCACTGACTCTGGAAATGCATTAAGGTCCTACTCCTTGAATATGTCCACAGACTTCATTCCAATGTCTGTATTTTCCGAGTCATCACAAGGTTGGTATATGTCACTCTAGCCTGCTTATTAAAAATGACCCATGAATATGATGTTTCAAATGTTTGCTTGTAAGCTGGATGAACTATTACTCTGATTGTGATCTGAGATTGAATTTATATTATGTGTTCAACTGGTATTGACATCTTAGTCAATCTTGGATGTGAACAACTACTTTTATTGACTTAGACCATATGTGCATTAATAATTAATTTCAGAATTTGTCTGATTCAATATTAATTATTAATTTTATAGTAATAACATCATGAGTTTGATCATTAATAACACTTACGGACTGTTTGAGCCCCCAACTTGAAGTTGGTGGGGTGGGCTATTATAGCTCACTCCATGTTTGGAGCTCCTAATATTATAGTGGTGTTTACAACTATTTATAACCTATAATTAACTATAGTAATAATATTTGAAATTCTTCTTTGTTATATTGTTTACTATTTCCTACCAATTCTCTCTCTCCCTCTTTGTTACAGTGTTACTATTTCCTACCCAAACTAAAATAGTATGCACCCTAAACATAGACTATTATAATCCATAGGCTATAATAATCATCACGGACTAAAATAACCAGCTCAATGCCCCAAACGCCCCCTCAGTTTGGTGCTATTATCTCTTTTGAATAGAGGTTTGGGCATGGGAGATATCTTAATACACTACTTGCTGGATATTTATATAGTGTGTTTATTGTTTAAAAAAAAAGAAATTTTTTTTTAACGTGGGAGTTAGTATGAGAGACTGTGTTCTGTTGAACCCGACTCCAACGAGTTTATTAGGCTTATGCTGTAATTTATAATTAGGTGAGATGAAGCTTTTGTGCTTAACATTGCCTTCCAAGTTCCATCCCTTTCTATGTTCTTTCTTTCATTAATCCTCTTTAATTCCTTTTCTGTCCAACATCTGACGTGTCAAGACTCAGTTAGGTACCTTGCAATTTTTTGAGTCTTTTATAAACTAATTGTATCTGAAAGTTGTTAACGTGGACTACTGATCTCATACTGATAAATAGTATAACTATATCTAAGGAAAACTAAAAAATCTTTGCAGCAGCTAGAGATGGGGTAATTGATTTCGATTCACATAGCCACTTACTGATCAAATTCTGCAGAGACATTACGTATTTGCATATTAACAAGAGTTCTTAATCATTTGCTATCATGACACATTTATAAGTTCTTTCCGGTATTTTGCGCTGAGGTTCTCTAATGTTAATAGAGGAGATTTCTATTAATCGAGTTATAGTATAGAGAACTCCTATTCAAATACCAGCATGATCTTTCATCTTGAAATTTTCTACTTTGTACATGACAAACAATAAAACTGATAAGTTCTGTGTACTAGAGCTTGACTGCAAGAAAACTATAGCAGCTATAACTTCTATTTTTCATCCTGAAGTTTTATAATTATTTACAGGATAAACATATATAACTAATAAGTTCTGTGGGTGTACTGAAAATACATCAAATTCTTCTTTCATTTTAGGGAAGTTTACGGTCGAAGGGAAAATACTTAACAAATTTGACATGAAGCCACATGATCAGAATCTTGAGAGGTACGGGAAACTCTGTCGTGAAAGAACTCACAAGTCTATGACCAAAAGCAGACAGATTCAGGTCTCCTTTGTAACTTCTTACGCAGTGTACTTGGGTGTTTGGTTACTTATTTATTGTTCTCACGATCTTCTGGTTAAAATTTCCAAATATTCCATACAGGTGATTGATCATGTCACAGGAGGACATATGAGGCCTATGCCAGGGATGGACGTGTTGTCATTTGGAGCTGCAGTAATTATACTACCTTCATTTCTACTTTGTTTGATATCACAATTTTGATTTCACCTGTGCTATATTTAAATATCCTCGTAGTCAGTTAGAAGTTTGTCCAAATGCTTCCAAGAATTATTTTTTACTGTTGTGAACATGTGTGATGCTAATTTTGGTCCAGGAGAAGAAGAAAGTAGTGACCAAGGGATCGGAAACAAAGAGGTTGAGAAAGGAGCGTGGTGAATTGGAGAAGATTATTTTTAGGCTTTTTGAAAGACAGGCATATTGGACGTCAAAACAGTTGATTCAAGAAACTGACCAACCTGAAGTAAGATTTATCTTGAATTTTTTTTTTCCCTCATCACAAAAGGAATACAGCCTAGATTCATTAGGGTGAAAAATTCTCTCCCTCAGATTAAACTTTGAGCTAGGCTATAATTACAAAAAAATTTCTTGTGTCTTTAGACACCACAAGGAAGAGTTCGATTGTACGCCTATCGAATACTAAGCTTGCACATATAGTTTAGCAGCTGGTTTTTTCTGTTTATATAGAATTGAAACCACATTGGGAAATACAAATATAGATAAATGAAACTGTCGTTTTATGCCAACTAGCTTTTAACTTGCGACTAGAGTCTTACATTGTGATCGACTTGAACATAATTTTGGAATATAAAATTAATAGTACTTTATATCCACTCCCCTATTTTTCAGTTAGAAATAGGTCATACATCTCTCAAACATCTGCATCCTTAGGAAAGATGCAAATGAACTGCTCACTTGAAATGCCGCAGTTCAGTTGATAGCTTGATTCTGCTTCTTGTTAGGCTACCACTCGCTAACTATGGATATGATGCCGGAAATAGACTGATTTTATATCACCTTTCAATTCAAATTAGTAAAAGCAATGTTGATTGAAGGCTGAAACATCTAATCTTTCTTTTTTGTAGCAATATATGAAGGAAATACTTAAAGACCTCTGTGTCTACAACAACAAAGGTGTTCACCAAGGAACATATGAGCTGAAGCCAGAATACAAGGAATCATGTGAGGAAACGAAACTGCGATAGGTGAGGTATGTTCCAAGAACTGGGAAATGACTTTGGTTTTGGTATTTGACTGAACATTTAGTGGAAGATTTGTGTGTGGATGGGAAGGGCTGCTCTTTTCTTTGGTTTTTAAGTCTAGACTTAAGAATTTCCCCATTCTCGACTCATCAGTAACCACTGAAGTTTTGTAGAAATGTGAACCCATCACGACGGTATATTGTACATAGTGATCATAGTTGGTTGCTGCTTTTTATCGTAATTTCTGTTAAAAGTTCTTTTGTAATTTGTAAGTATTGATTGGATGCGGTCTCTATTTAAAGTTGAACTCATGGATATCACATCAGATGTCATAGGAAGGTTCTCTTGTTTCCAACTTCATATATGCATTTTCCATCTTATTTTGTCCCCTTACCCTTTGAACTGCTTGCATTTTTTCTTTTCCTTCTATTAAATTTTTAATTTTTTAAGGTGCAAGCTTTTAACGTGTAATGATTTCTTAGTTTTTTTTAGTACAACAAATGTGACGTATGGTGTTTAGGATACCATCTAACAAGAAACTTCAAGAACACATAGAAATACAACAACACTCAAAGATAGAATTATATTACAACATAAGAGGATTACAATATAATAATAACTTTTCGAGAGGGCTATCTCTTTCCTTAAATTTCCACAATGATCCACACCCTCTAAGTCCCTAACACTATTTATAACTACTGCACCTCTAACTAATTACCCTTTTGCTCTTAGTATTATCATACTAATAATCCTAATATATCTCTAATTAGGGTTCTCACATATGGGGTTTTGAACTTCCGACCTCAAGAGAAGTACATGTCAATTACCTTACTACTTGGTATGTGCAAATTGGCTTGTGAGCAATCCTTCTAAATTTTTGAACCATGGTTAAATCATCTCTTAATTTAAAAAGAAAAACAAATGTTAAAAAAAATAATATTTTAAGTTTTCAAAATTCGACTTCATTTTGAAAATATGAATAGGTGAACAATAAAATATAGAAACCTATGGATGAATGTAGTATTTATAAGCTTAATTTTCAAAAACCAAATAGTTTTTAAATAGAGCCTAAATTACAAGTTTGTCGATGAACTTTTAGGTTTGTTTGATTGGTTTATAAACTTTCAAAAGTGTCTAATAAATCATTGAACTTTCAATTTTGTTTCCAATAAGTCCCTAAATTTAATAAGTATCTTACAAATTCTTAATTAATTTTTGTCTAATAGATATTTGACATATTTGATATTTTTTTAGTTCATAAATGTACTAAACATAAAATTTAAAATTTCATTAGACATAACATTTAAATTTATATCAATTGTTGAATATCTAAAACTCATTACACAAAATCAAATTGAAAAAAATTAAAATATATCATGAACTTTGTTAATGCTTGGATCTCGTCAGCGTTGGCTTCGTTGTGGGCCTTCATGGACTTAACTTCTAGCCCGCTTCTCCCCAATCTGGTCTCAAGTTGTTCAGAGTTGACTTGCATAAGAGATCCTTGCACCGATGTGATATCAAGCCTACTGCACTTTGATACTTAAGTTAGTGCAAAAAGTGTTTGGTTCAGCTAAGCACAAAAGAAGTCAAATTGAGTCTCTTCTTTGGAGATTACTCTCTCCTCTTTGGGATGGTCGAACGGAATTATTTATAGACTCTTTCTCTAACACATGCCTCTAGTTACATGTGTTGGGGACGTTTCTGGCACTCGAGGTTGCAAGGTGCTAGTCCGAGTCTGGCTCGATTATTTATTGGTTGGTTTATATTCATTGGCTTGGTTGGTCGACCCATATCCCAAGGCATTAACATTTCTCTTTTGGGACGAAAATTCCGCTATGCCCACTCTTGCTACCTTATGATCAAAGCCCATCCATAGACTTTGGCCAACTCTCAATAAATTTATTAAATCAAAATTTAAAAATTCAAAATTGTTTAGACACAAACCTAAAATTTCATACAAATAAAATCCAAAATTGAAGAAATAATAGAATGAAATGAAATGTACCTAATAGAGTGGAAGGGTCTAAGCCCTGTGGTGGAAATAATTAATAAAAATTAAAATTAAAAGTAAATGAGCGTGAAGCGCGTGGCGCGTGGGCCCACAATCAGCCAACCAAAGCCCATTTTGGTAGGAAGACAAAAGCAAAAGAAAGACCGCTCCAAAGCGTTGACCAAAATTAGGTCGCCCGCCAACGCCATACGCCCCTTTCCCCAATTTTCACGGTTAAATTACAATAATTTCCATTCTTCATTGAGAGCTTCAACTAAGGCGTTTGTCTTGCACGGTGTCGTTTCATCTCTCTTTCTCTCCGCTCTACTCTGCAAAATAAAAATTAAAAATTAAATTAAAAAAAACCAAAGCAGCTTCTCCTTTGACTCTGTCTTTGCCTTCACCTACCTTCTTCTCCATAATTCCTTCTCCGATCATCTCCTCTTCCTCTCAGATCTCCAGGTAGTATTCTGCATTATTTTTTCCCTTTTTCATTGCTTGTTTCCGATCTGACTTTGCGCTGCATTTCTACTTTTCTGCTTTTAATTTCATCCTTAATTTTCCGTTCTACGTTTTCTGTTGTAATTTTATCGATTTTCTCTGCGATCTGACTTGCTTCACCTACCTGTGCTTTTTTACGAGCTTAATACCTTCGAATTGTTCCGGATTGGATGTTGGTATTTTGTTATCTCTTAGCTAAGGATTCAGTTCTGAGTTGATTGTTATGGAATTGTTTTACATATAGTCTCAATTGAATGATCGTTTTTCATTGCATCAGTATTGATCGAGTTCCGAAAGTTGACTTGATAAACAACTGAGTTTTTGCCTTCTTCTTTTGTAAATTTGATTTTTATTCTGTTTGTTGTGTCGTTAATTACTTGTATGTCTTTGTAACTTCTCCTGATTGTTGGAGTGCTTACAGTAATTTTGGCCTCTAGATGAAATAGGAAAATTGGTTTGGTTGACTTTTCTGGGTTTTTGAGCTTTTTTTTAAAAAAAAAACCTTCAATCTATAGGTACTATTTCTTTGTGTTCTTCTATATATATATATCTATATATATACAGTTATGTGGTAAAAACCTTATGGGGACCATTCCATCTCTGTGCAGGTTGGTTTCAAGTACAAATGGATAATTTCCTTGGAGGCTTTACAGAGGACTCTACAACTTTTAATCAGGATATTCAAAGATGTCCATTCTTAAGAAATATTAATGATCCGACAAATTTCTCATTTTCCTCGTCCATGGCATTCCCAATACCTGTAAGATTCTTCTTTATATGAATTTATATTTGAATGTACTTGTTTCATCAAAGATATCGAACGAAAATATAAATCTACCTGTTTGTTTTACAAATTACAACATTGGTCAATGTTCAACTATGGAAAACACATGGAAAATCAGATATAATTACAGTATTTCCCTAATATTATATTTCAACGTAATGGAAATGAGATTCTTCATGTCAAAGTTTTTCAGTGTTCCATTATTTTTATAATTATTTATAATACTCGATAAATAGAATTAGGTAGATATTAATTAGTTTTACAAAACTTGACACGTGTACATTTTAGTTTTACTTTTATACAAATCATTTCTTATAATTTATTGCTTCCAGCTAAGGCACTAGCTTAGTTATTCTGGTGTACGTGATAGGCTGCTTCAATTTCTGGCTATTATGCTCAATATGATTATTGGGATGCTTCCTTATCTCTTATGACATGGCTGAAGCAAATTATTGTTATTATTATTTTGTTTGGGGGTTCTGCACATATTGATGCAAATGAATAAAGTTCACTTTGTTGCTTCTCTATGTACCTGTGTTAATTATCCTCTTATTTCATACTTTACTATTAGCATTTAGCTCTAGAGTTCGTGTATATTTGTTTTCACCTTACAATCTTCAATATAGGCTGTTGTTAGGTCTTCCTCGACGTTCTTATAATTTAGATTTCCATATACTTCTTCGTTTTTCTGATTTCTAGTTAATCTGATAGCTGCTTCTATTCTCTTTATAGGTACGTGGAGCTAAAGGGCCATTTTTTGAAGATGGTCCTAATTTTGATATGGCATTTAGGCTTTTCCATGGACGGGATGGAGTTGTTCCACTCTCTGGAAGATCTATGCATCTGGAGAGTGTAGAACTCAAACCAGCCCCATCACAGTTCAATCCTTTAGCTGCAAAGGCAGCCACTATTAGCCTCTCATCCTTCGGACCTGGAGGCCCCTTCAGCTTTGATTCATTTTCAGAGAAGTGGAAAAATCAGAAGAAGAAATTTGAGTCATCCAGAAGAGTCCTTCTTCGCAGGTGATCAATTGATAATCATCTAATGGGTTATTACCATTTAGTACTTTAGCTGTTCGGTGAAGAATGATGAAATTTTTTATGCTGAGAATCTCGTCATCTGAAATGGTGAAAATGTAGGATGAAATGCAATCTGTCCTCTTGACTTATCATTATGTTCATTTTCAGGGTGGAAATTCACAGCATGAAGCAGCGGGCAATGAGTGGTTGCAAATTGGGAACTGCCCAATTGCGAAGTCCTACCGTGCTGTTAGCAGTGTCATACCGCTTGTTGCAAAAGCTCTTCAACCCCCACCAGGCATGAAATTTAAATGCCCACCAGCAGTAGTTGCAGCAAGAGCAGCTCTAGCAAAGACTGCATTTGCAAAGAATCTCCGCCCCCAACCGTTGCCAGCAAAAGTACTCGCAATTGGTCTACTAGGCATGGCAGCAAACGTACCTTTAGGAATATGGAGAGACCACACTGAAAAATTCTCACCCTCTTGGTTTGCTGCCGTTCATGCAGCTGTTCCATTTATAGCTATGCTAAGGAAATCTATCTTAATGCCCAAATCAGCCATGGCATTTACAATTGCAGCATCAGTTCTGGGGCAGGTCATCGGCTCGAGAGCAGAGCGACCCCGACTCAAGGCAGTGGCTTCGAAAAAACTAACCCTCCAAGATTCTCTCGCTGAATCCACCCTTTTGCCGGTGGTTACCATGAAGGATGGTCATTGTGGCGACATAGAAAGCTGGAATCCAGTTACCACTCTTCAAGTAGCAGGTCCACCTTCACCAACCAAGGTGCCCTGCTGATCTCTTCTTCACCATTTATTGCGAGTGTTCTGCTCTGTATCCTAATGAGTGTAATTCTTCAATTATATTATATACCAGTTTTTTCATTTGTTTGAAAGCATTTTGACACTTCAAAATATAAAATGATGAAATAAAAAATCTCTCTCTCTCTATGTGGATTAAGTCTTGGTGGGAATGTCCATTTTTTCTTTGTGATATTTTGGCCCGGAAGGAAATTGATGAGAAGCAAAGCCCTACCAATAATAGAGGAAAGATGGAGAGAAATGGGGCAAGTTAGGCCATTTTATGATAAATTGAATTCAATATAGTCGGCTAAAGCATTCATTATTTTAGTTGACCCGAGAAAGTTGCGAGTGTTTTTCCTTCAACCTTCCAAAAGTTACTTCAGAAAACGCATGGCTAAAAATTTCTAGTTCTTAAAGGTTTCCAACTTGATTCGGTACCAATATTGCAAAACAGTCCGTTATAGACACTACGATACAAAAAGATAGTATTAGTATTGGAATGTCTTAAATTTGTTATCTAGCTTCCTTTGATTACTAATACGTTAGGAAATGAGGAATATTTCTCTAAGTCTTAGAGGGCCTATGATTTTTTTTCCTTCTTATTGTAGGGCTAATTGAAGGTTAACTTTACATTTTTTATCGATAATTTCACACCTAACATGCCCACCTAGTCTCCTATGCACGCACCCTATGCTCACTCAGTCCTACGTCAACATGCTTTTAAAAATTACTTTAAAAATAGTTTGAGGTCCACTGATATTAATGTAGACAATTTTTTTTGTGTGAGCAAAGGTAGTATGATACACCTGTACTACAACCCCAAGTAGACTAAATCTTGATTTGTCATTTGTAATATGTCAACCACAATTCTCATAAAATTTAACTTTATTGATAAATAAATTTATATACAACTTTAAGATTCATATATACCTAACATCACTAATTAAAAAATAAAGAATAAGTGGAAATAGTAAGAAAAATAGATAAAATCAGAGTTTCAAACCTACACTCATGATAATCACTAAATTATGCTTAAATCTTGTAAGACTCTTAATAAAGTCATCATAACTACTTAAGCTAGACTCTCAGAGGCTGAAATGGAGTGTTAGAATACGTAAAGTATCGAGGGTGTAATGAAAATGAGATTATGAAATGTGAAAACGATGGGGAAGAGAGTTTGGTTAAAAACTGTCGCAATTGAATGAGTTTAATATTACAAATCGGCCCCAAAACGCTTAATTCAAACATGAGTTTTGGATTACATTACAATTCAAACTCATTCCATTACTGACCCCCAAATAGCCTCTAATAGGTGAACATTTTAAAACTCTATCTTCATTGGTCGCTATTCTCAAACCATTAAGAGCTTTTGGATCTCCACCTATAATTTTGAATAGAGATGTCTTAACCATCGAACTATGTTGGTTTCAATCATTTAACAAAATAGTAGTGATCAGCTCTTGGAGAAGTTGAAACTTTTGACGAGTGGCAACCTCCAAGAGAATCCTCATGTTGCTAAAAAATTCCTTGGCATCTTGTTTGCAGTGAAATGTGCCAGCACAGGCACATTGTTCCCACAAATGAGCAGCTTTAACCTGTTTGCACCTACCACAAACCAAATCCTGCACGTGATATGCACGCTCTCTCTGCATCACAATTTGAATAAGAGCATTCTCAATCATTTCTTGGTTATATGGTTCTCCACATTCTGCCATACCACACCGCCATTCTTTTGCTTGTAAATCTGAGTCACGGCACAAGTCCAAATCTCGACAGTCATTGCAATAGCTGCTCTCACAACCAAAACAAAAAAGGTAAGAACTTCAGCAATTTGGTTTTTGTATGTATAAAAAACGTAAGTTTATCATTGTTTACGTTTCATGTGGATAAACATTGTGTGAGACTTATAATTTTTTTTCATGAAGGAATCAATTTAGGCTCTCAAAAAGTCGTCCATGTATCAATTCTAATCGTCTATTTTGTTAATCCAACATTCGAAGATGTTTACAAATGTGTAAGAATTGGTACATTGAAGATTTTCAAAGGTAATCTTAATAAAGGGCCTTAATAGATTCATTTATGACAATTTAGGAGTTTAATTGATACAATTATAAATCTCACGATACTTTTTCGAATGAAATCTGAAGGAGGGTGTAAGTTGATAAAATTATTAGTTGAAATTTCAATTGATACAATTCCCAAAGTTTAAGTGTATTAAATTGATATATATATATATATAATTAGATATATTACCTGCAAAAGACATTGGGTAAGATGAAGGAAGTGCAGGGATTAGAAAACTGAGCTTCTGGTGCAAATTCTTTCACATGCATATACTTCAGTAAATTCTTCTTCATCTTCTGCACAATAGGAAAAAGATTGACAAGATCATTCATTATTGTTGGCACTAAATGCAATGAATGTTATTCTAAGCTACTTGGACTGCATTTTACATGCAGCTCAGTAAGGAAGCCAAACTGTAGGTAAAAGAATTTAAGAAGTCAACTCCGAACAAATAAAATGTATCCCTTTAAACTTCAAACTTTTGTAATTATATCAATTTACACCCTCTATAGATTTTATTCGAAAAACATCGTGTGAGACTTATAATTGTATCAATTAAACTCCTAAATTATCACAAGCAAATCAATTTAGACCATTTAATAAAATTACCTTTGAAATCCATTCATGCATCAATTCTTACATGTGTGTAGACTTCTTCAAACGTTAGATTAACAAAATAAATGATTAGAATTAATGCATGAACGATTTCAAATGAATTATGACTAAGAGTTTAAATTGATTTGTTTATGAAAATTTAGAGGTTTAATTGATAAAATTGTAAGACTCACGCAATACTTATCCAAATGGAACATAAGAGATGATATACATTGACACACTTACGAAAGTCTAGGGTTTAAATTGATACAATTATTAGTTCAGAGTTTTAATTGACACAACCTCCAAAGTTTAGAGATATAAATTGATATTTTCTTGAATTTTTAATTAGTATTTAAGGCTGAAGTAAGATGGTAATACCCAAACATCATCCCGGACATTTTGGTCAAGTTCCAAAGCAGCACAGACGTAATTAATGAATTCCAGTGCAGCATCTTCTTTATGGACACTACCAGAAGGTTGTTTTTGTAAAATATCATCAACAATCCCAAACAGTTGGTTGCTGAAGTAAGAACTCAACTGAGAATCAAGATAAACATAATAAATATTTAATTAATAATCCTAAAAGACAAAAATATAGAAAACAAAAATCATAGTTACTATTAGCAGATGAGCGTTACTACCTGCTCTTTGAGATGTTCTATCACGTGTGATTCAAACGATTCAATGGACGGGGAACACGTGTCGGCCCGCTGCAATGATGCTCTTACTACAGCTTGTTTGGTTGCATAATTCCATGGAATGTATATAAATTGAGAAACGATCCTAATAAAACAATCCTGCAATGAATGACCATGAGAAAATCTAATTAATTAATCTCGAGAAAATTTAGACCTTACAACATTTAGTTGTCAAGAGAATTTATAAGAATAGTTCGAACTGAATTTATAAGAATAGTTCGAACTCGTTTTCTCACCGAAGTTCTTTGCAAGTAAGACTCAAATAGTAAGGTTACCTGAATCTTCTTAGGTAGATATTCAGCAATCTTCCAGTTGGATAATATATTAACTTGGAATTCAGCATCTGTAATTTCATTATCTTTTGCTGAAATTCCACCATAGTTGTACTAGAATAAAAGAGAAGTAGAAAATCAGAAAGAAAAATCTGAATAGTATATGATAGTACTTAGGGAGATAAAATGAAGATTAAATTGCTCAACTATTATATTTATTAAAAGATGAAAGAATGAAATGCCTGTATATGTTGAGTTTTATTTGTCAACTTGAGCATAGTTTAATTGGTTAAGTCATATATCCTTTTAAAAGGTTAGAAGTTTGAATCCCTTGCCCCACAGGTTGAACTAAGAGAATATATATTTTGAGTTTTGTTTTTTTCTTCGAGAATATAATGTCCTCAACAGAAACAATATAAATTTTCTTTAATAAAAAGCTTTAAAGGAGCAAAAAACAACAAGAAAGTGAAACATCAAACCTGATCCATAAATAACAGGGAGTGCCAGAACTGTACTGGTTTCAGCTCAATCCACTCAAACAGGTCCCTGCTTAAAAGGAAAAATAATAAGGCAAAATAGAAACATAAGTAAGCATGTTTTATAAGAAAGACAAAAAAAATTCCCTTCAAGAGGAAAAAGAGCAACCTTGTTTGCAGTGTTTTCATCAAGCTATCACAGTATGCTTTAGCAGCAGAAAGATCAGACTTTCCTGTGTCTATGATGACTTTTGAGAAGTTTGCAAAAATAATGGTGGCACCTAATTTGCGTAGTGCAGCCAACAAAAGAGCAAACACCTTTTGCATTGCCTAACAACATCAATTATAACAAGTTTATAAGAGTAGCTCAGTCCATTGGAACAGCAGGAACGATATATATGATGCGTTTAAGAAAATTAACATGGTATAAAGAAGGAGGTCCAGTGTTTGAGCTCTAAAACACTACAACATTTGGGTTTCAAGGAAACTAGTAGGATATTATTAAATTCTAAGGGTAGATGACCACCGTGAATTGAACCCATTTCCTCTAAGTTCTTTGTTATACTCATGACCTTTATTGACCACTAGGCCAACCCATGTTTGTTGTCATTTCCTCTTCAATTTATATTTGATTTATACTTGTTGGGCCTTGTATAAATTTTGAAGTCCACAAGAAAAAGTGTTAGATTATTTAAATTTACTGTAACCTCATCAACTTAAACTTCTGAGTTGATTGGTAATTTAACAACTTGTGTATACAAACGTCTAAATTTAGCTCCTACGGTTTCAATAAATTTTACTCTCATTCCTTTTGAGTGAGCTTGCAAAAATAAATAAAAATAAATCCATGTTAAACCTCCCCTCTAAATATGGAAAACGTATTTATATTATATCATTCCTAATATGAAGGTTTTCTTTTTTTTGCCTTGTGAAGCAAGCAATGAAGAGCTAAAAATAGAATAAATTTGATCATTTGAAAGTACAGGAACCAAAATAGAGTAAATTTTAAGTTTATAAGAACGTTAATGCATACCTTGTGAAGCAGGCGATGAAGAGCTGGGTCATGAAGCCTTGATTGGGGGCTGCAATGCAAAAACAAAAAACGAATGGATACAGTCAACTAGCCAAGTTTGACATTCAGATAGAATCAAGAAGATAACAAAGCAGAAACCTGCAAATCCAACGGTACAGATGCAACAAAATTTCATCAGCATATACATTTCCAGATGTAATTACATCTGCAAGACATCTTTGAATCAATTGTTTCAGGACAGGAAATGCTGGGGTATATGATTCAGCCTCATCAAAGCCACCTCCTTCCATTTCATTCACTTGATTGCTCTTCAGCAGAGCATTCACAGCCAAATGATGAATCTGCATAAGTTGAGACAAAGATACTTAAATACTGTCAGTTAACTCAACTTTTAGGTAAAATATACCAGATTGTCCCTAATCTTTAAGATATTTCTCAATTTAGTCCTTGATCTTTTAAAATTCTCAGATAAGTTCTTTCATAAGGACCTGTCAAAAGTAGTTGATAGAGAATTGAAGTGTAATTAAACTATTGTTTAATTGATGTATTTGTCCATGTGGCTATGCCACTCGGAATCTGATTGGGTAAATCAGATTTCGTTAATGGACAAGTCAGATTTTGTTGATGGGACTAGTTGGATTCCATATGTTATGTGGCATTTCCATGTTTCCATGTACGTGAATAAAACAATGATTTAGTGATAGCCTCTTTTTGTTAACAAACGTTCTATCGCCGACATGAATATAGCTCTAGTCGCAGAAACTTGAATTATTAACTTCGAGGACAGTTTATCACAAAATCATTGTTTTCTTTGGGGCAAAACTAAGCACCCTTTTTCTCATTTCAATTTATCTTTTTTATGCTCTAACTGACAACATTTAATGTAGTCACCTATTGGTGTTGGATTCTGATAGAACCCAAAATATTGAAAGATAAACGATAACGGAAATAAAAGATAAACAACCAAGTGTTCGAGGTACTTGGACCCTCCCAATCTTGATATCACTCTCAAGCCCTAATTCACTCACCAAAATATTGCTTGTCTTCTCCATTCCCCACCCCTCCAATATAACCAACTTCCCTAACAAACTACTTAACTAATTACTAATATACCCTTGTTATCCCTCTAATACCATTCCTATCAAATTGAAAACTTTAAATGTTTCTTTATTTCATTCATCAATGAAATGTTTCTATTTCAGGGAAAAAAAAATGTTCTATTGAGGGACCTAATTGAAAACTTTAAAAGATTAAGGAAAAAACTGAAAATTATCTAAAAGATATGGGACCATTTTGTATATCTAGCCCAAACTTTTATTATCAAAAGTATGTGCAAATACTCAACCTTTAACTCCACAGAAATTTTCCTATATGCACCAGAGCAAATCCGGACAGGCTGTTGAACCTATTACAAAGAAACCAATGGTAAACACATAGAGCAAAATTTTGACAAAGTATGCATATGAATGTTTTTAAAGAATAGAAGCCAAAAATACGAATGTTCAACCTTTTCGTGAGAAGTTCAAGACTTAAGTTAAAATAACTACAAGAAAATTTTTTGAAGTACCAGTTGTAACAAACCTCATCAACAAAACAATCATCTTCGATATTGTTGCCTCCTATATCTGGAACACCGTCATCAGATATCCAAAGGACCTTTCATACCAAATTTAATATCCTCAAGTTAGAAAAGATTCAATCAGACCATACATTAAAAAGATTAGGGGAGAAAAAGGAAATGCAAAAGGCAATTTTTTCAAGTACTTCTCAAGCAATAAACCAAATTCTTTAAGATCATATCTGTAGAAAAAGCATATAACCAAAAGGCAACAAGCCCTTAAGAAGCTTCTTCTACCAATAAATTAGGATTCCATTCTGGTGTAAAAATTTTCACAAAATGGAATTATTGATAATAATAATAATTAAGAATAACAAACAATCAAACCTGTTGTTGATCATGTAATGCCCTTGAAAAGAAAATATCTGCTGTAAAAATTTTCCAGTCAGGTTCAATATTTCCCAACGGTACCTGCCAAATATGATTCAAAATTAAGATTCATATCAACTCTGAAAAATAAAGAAATTGATAGAGAAAAAAAGAAGTTACATGGGCATATCTTGCAAGAGAGATTCTATCATTCAACCATCGGGATGAACCAGCACACCGTTGCATTCCAATCTCAGCAGCTTTTTGTTGCCAACCAAGAAACTGTAACACATACATTAATACAAAACAATGCATCTCACTCATATTAAGTAACTAATCTAAAAAATCAAACACTTCAAGTTAGAGTTCATATAGTTGTACATACTATTCTTGCTAACTTCAATAGAGAGGCTCAAGCATGACTTGGCATATAAGGCCTACCAGACTTTCACCATAATGCAAAATCAAAAAATATTATGGATATTTGACATCAATATCTACTCTTATACCTTTTTCACTCTGACCAAATATCATTAATTCCAAAAGTTCCAGGGTCAAGGGTTCAAATCACACAATGGCTACTCTGTGGGGGCTTTGGAGAGAGAGGAATAAAGAGTCTTTATTAGTTGGGCTACTGATGCGTAGTCTCTTTGTTACATTCTACGTTTTTCTCTAGGCTCTAGAGACAAGACCTTTTTTTAATTACCCTTCAGGTCTTAATTTACTGGATTGGAGCCCATTTTTGTAGTTTGACTCCCTTTCGTGGGTTTTTTTTTCCCTTTTTCTGTAAGCTTTTTTTCATTTTTTTCTCAATGAAAGTTCAGTTATTCAATAAAAATTAAAAAATAAAAAATAAAAAAGAGGAGGGGGAAAAAGCTAAGAAGCTATAGCCAAACAGACTACCTGATATTGACTGTGATGAGCATTATAAGGGATGTTCAAGCATGGAAAATCGTCTAATGCTTTCACCTCTGACTTCAGAAGCTGCACATTTGGGGACTCAATTATAGCAACAATAGGTCCACGGTTTATGTTCCTGTAGATTAATATTATTGCATTAGTATAGGGACCAAATCGTTACTTTCGAAAGTTGAGGGATCAAACTGTTAATTTTATGAAAGTTTAGGGACTAATAATGATTTTTAACCAAGAAACTAAATAGAAGGGCATAATCAATAGAATGTAACAACAGAAAATTTTTCGACCTGATGCAAAGTAAACCTGAGATGAGATCAAAGTTACAACCGTTATATCAGACGTAGAAGAGCCAATCAAAGGATATTCATAACACTTCAGATGTACATACATACAACAACTAAAAGAAATTTCTGAATCAAATAGGACAAAACAATGACCATAGTATGGAAAATATATAAATGGCTGAGAAGTATTCTTCTGGAGGAAATAAATAAAGTTTTAAAACAAATGTTTAAAGTAAAAGGCCCTCATTATTTCCAAAAATTCATGTGTTCGAAAGCATTTCTAAAAAGAATTGAACAATGACTAAACCTGTATTCTGTTATTGATTTTTGCAAAATCACTTCAGCTTCTTTGATGTTTACAACATAGTCAACCTATGAGGTGAATAGAAAATGAAAATTGTGATTAGACTTCAAGATTAAAGAAAAATACACATGAAAATATCATCTCAAGATGAGATATGTATGATTAAAGCTCCAAAAATATACAACTAACTGATTGCATAACAATAGTTGTTTAAGTTTTTTTTTTTTTTTTTTTTTTTTTTACTGAATATATTATTTTCTTTAGATTGAATATATTTCAAGGGTTTCCAATTGAATTAATTAAAAAAACAATCAAGTTTTTATCTTCCCTATTTTCCTTTTCTGTATCTCTACCAAAATTCTTGGCGGATATCTAACAATAAGATTTTAACTTAATACCCTTTTCTGTTTTCTCTTTTTAATACTTCTTAACTGCTGTTCCTCCATTAAAAACTAACAATTGGCTTAGTAAATCTCAGAATAAATTCTTTCCGACAATATTAATGCAGAAACATATAGATTAAATTACAATTTTGATCTCTATGATTGGAGAAAGTTATAATTTAGTCTATGTGATTTTAAAAGTTAGAATTTCAACCTTATAGTTTGATGGAGAAACTATTTAGGAGGGTTTTTATCAAACCATAGGGGATAAATTCTAATTTTTAAGTCATAAGAACTAAAGTCGAACTTTTAGATTATAGGGAATAAATTTTAACTTTCTCCAAAACCATAAGGACGAAATGTGTAATTTAACCTATTTTGTTAGTTATGGAATATATATAGTCCAAAGTGCCATTAGTTCGATAACTCCATCACCTACATACTTATAGAATCAAATCTTTTGGTTATATCAAATCAGATAGAATGTATATGTTCAGAAATACTTGTGAGTTTACCTTGTAAGCTATACCACTCTTAGGAGGTTGTGATTGACCAGAGAGCATCTGACAAGCTTCACAAAATTTCCTTTCGAGAAAATTTGATGACAAGTCTTTGTTTCGGTAAGAGGTAACCACCACCACAAGTATGAATTTTGTGGCAGGAAAATAAGTAATGTAGATAGCACCTCCTTCGGAAATGCTAAAATTAGAGGGAAAAAAATTCAGCAGTATTTAAGATGGAATACCTTGGCAATATATGAAAATCCTAATCACAAAATAAATTTCAGCTTTGTAGTAGCATAATAGTAATGTTCTTTTGCTTTCCTTAATAATTGAGGTGTTTTTTTTTCTTCCGTCAACATTATTTCTTTTAAGTAAACTCCTACAACCCACTGGATCTCACATCCCTAAACTCCATCAAATAGGAATGGTAAAGCAAGAATCCACAAAATATTCGTCGATTGAGAATATTAAGTAGACAAAATTTAACTAAAGATAATTTCTAGAAGACGACAACTAGATATAATGTTAAGATTGAAAATTAGAGAATGCTTACAAAGTTACCTATTATACACATAGAAGAAAGAGATTAGCTTTTCCAGATAACCGCATTCTGTTGTAGTCTTCATTTGCAGTTCATCCAGACTCCATCCGTCTTGAATGTTTCGTTTTTAGCAGTTTTATCAACTTTACAGACACAACCAATCTGGATGATGGACTTGAACTCCAATGGTACCTTGCTTTCATAGATTCCCTGATCAAAGAACAGCATCAGAATCTAACTGAAAAAATAATCAAAATAATTTAGCAATAACAGAACAGAAAGTTAGATATTGACCTCAACTTCTGGATCTGCAAGGAGGGCAGCAAGTTTATTACTCTGTGTCCTAAATTGACCTTCATCAGTCACAACCTGTAATTTTAATTTTTTTTTCAAAAGAATTAAGTAACTTTCAAACAAATCATTAATGTATAGAATAATATAATACATTTCAAGAACAATCTTAAGATACCTTAAGATACCTCATACAGGTTATAGATGCCTCATACAGGTTATAGATGTGCCTTCCATAGGGAAGGGTTTTGTTAACACGCCTACCGACAAATTCTTCTGTAATGGGTACTTTAGAATTAATGTAAAATACTCTAGGAACAGTTATAGGAATCTTTAGCATAACTCCTTCAACAACAGCCCAAGCAAAATATTGGCCACTCTGTGAACTACAAACAAGCTGTAAAATCTGAAAATACTATTCTGAGGTCAAGTGAGTAAAAGAAGATTAATATAAGCAGACAAACACTTAAAAGAAACAAAAACTATAATACCTGCCAATGGCAGCATGTTATAGATTTTTCGTGCCTCTTGAAATACGAACCAACGCCTGTTATTCCTGGAGCCTCTTTATCATTCATAACGCAATTTAACTCCCGCAAAACACCTTTATCAGGAAGTGGAGTCCTCAAATCTACCAATCTGCCAAGAAAATGACATCCTGCTTAAATATAAACTGCCACCATATGTCTAAAATATGCTAAAACTCAAAAACCATATGTCACCTATACAGAGCCTTTATTTCTTATTTTCTTTAAAATATGCGAACCTGATTTCATTAGGAATTACAAGAGTAAGAAAGTTGAAGGTTATAGAAAGAGAAATGGCCAAGAAAAAGAGATGCCTTACTAAAATGAGAGGCATTCGGTATCTCTATAACACACTACATAATTTTCCCTTCACATTTATTTCAGATTCTAGATTCTTTTAAAGGTATTCTTTGTCGATCAATATTTTAAATTTTGAAGACGGTACCATATACCAATTGCATGGAAATTCTCAGCCACCAAAAGCGGTCTGTATAGATTATCTTGTTGAATATAACATACTACATACCTTTGTTTCTTCCTCTTCTCCAAAATATTCTTCCATTTTCATTTCTTCATTTCAAGCCATCCATGGTAATCCTCATTTCTATCGATATCTTTGAAATGCAATGGTGAAGAAGGATCGCTTCCTGATTCTGCACCCTTAAACTTTTCTTGCATCATGGAATCTACTTGGCTATCTCTTGTAACTGAATGTTTCATGGCTCTAACGTCGTAACTTCGAACAACTGGTTTGGGGCCACTTGAAGAACTAGTTTTCTTTTGAAAGTCCTCTATATCATCAGAATTTTTGCCGTTCATCACATTTTTGCTGCTGCTAGCACCATCATTGTTTTCTAAATATTTACCTCGGCTTGATGCAAACATATTGACTATTTTCTGTTGCCGAAATTTATCATCCTTCTCACGAACTTTCTTATGTAACCAATCAGGATGGACCACCCTAGGGACAGGATTTGAAACCTAAAAAATATATTTTAGTACGAAAACAATATGGATTACTCAAATAGATTACAAGAAGCCAACCTTTTGCATGGCAGCTGGAATTGTTATAATTTTTTGAATGGCTGAACTTAGGCGTTGTTTGTAGTAGGACCAGTCGATGATGGATCGAATGCCAACTTCTGATGAAATTTTGCACCATTTGCGTACATAAAATTTCATTATCTCTGTAATTTGGTTATACGAAGTCAATTTTTTTTTTTAAAAAAAAAGAAAATTATGCAACCACTTGATTCATTTCAAATCCACACTGGATGTTTACCTGGATCAGTCTCAAATATAGCAACAGGAACAGCACGCTCACTTACCGGTGTTCCCTGCGACATTAGCACCATGATAATGAATTGGAAATTTATGCAAAGAGCTGGAAGACAAACTCTATGTAATTCGATTATTTTTAGTTTTCCTCATATTATATGTCATTATTTCAATGCTGCATAATTGAAGCTATTTCCAATTTTCCCCAAAACTTAGATTATTGAGATTAGAATCATCTACTGTAGACATACCTTGGGTTCACATGCAACTATATATTGACAACGTAGGCCTTTATCCCTGACCATTGTATCACCAAGAAAATCAGCAAGACGTTTTGCAGTGGTAACAGCACAAGACTTTTGCTCTCCATAGTCTGCCAAAGACTTGCTCATGGTACTGGATTCAGATATATAATCAAGCAACTCACTATCTGCAATATCTTTCCCTTGACTCTGAGGGGAAAAAAATAAAATAAAATGAATTTGATGCAATTCTTACATTGATAATTTAAGGGACTAAGGACTGTTCATATCCTAAACCATTATGGTTATAGATGATTTTAAATGGAAAATCCTCACTAACTTTGGACTTGAAGAGATATTTAGAGAAAAAGAGATGGTTTAATGTAGAATATTGAATTCGAATTCTACTTACATCTAGAAGATCGAGCCAGCGATTTGCAACAGATGCAACAACTGAATAGCATTCCTCTAACGTGGAACCATGAAGGAACTTGTCAAAAAGTTCAGCCTACAAGTTTGAAAATATACATATTACAAGAAAAGGTTATAAATTAAAGATAGTGTACTGGTGTAGTGCAGTGTGAGCTTGCATTAATACAGCATAATGGCAAGTCTTTTTCAGGCCAATATTCCCTAAGCCAATTCTATTTTAGCTATTTCTCAATCTTCATACGCTGTGTCTCTCTAATGGATTTATCATCATTTTCTCTTGCCTTCCCATAAAGAAGAAATCAAGGGACTGTTTCGGGGCAATTTCCAACAAAACGATTTTTTGTTTTTTCAGTGATATATTCCGGTAATTATATTTTCAAAATTTTTCCCCTCTTTTTAATATTTACTTTCGAGGATGACCTATTTCTAAGTTCTTCCTTCCAAAATCGTATGCTTGAGAATGGTAATTTCAAATTCATAATAATTTTAACATTTACAAGTCCCCCAAACAACTATTACAGTTCTGGAAAAAAAAACAAAAAAAAAAAATTCAAAGAAATTCAAAAACTAGAAAATGACACATTTCTGTACAACCAAAGTGTTGGGCCAGAAAATTCAAATCCATTAATTATTTTTAAGCTGATCAAACAATAGAAATTTGGGTTCGCTTTACCAGCTTCGGGTGCATGTCAGCATGTGCATCTATATTATAAGACTTGGCCATGCCCTAAATAAGTAACCAATCTGTAACTCGGTTCTTGACATTTCTGTCACTGTTTAGTATGGATTTTAATTCATACTAAACAAAAGCAAATTGTAATTCTTAGTAGGAGAATACTTTCCCATTTACTTTAGAGAGCCATGTGGCCTTATAAAAATACAGATTAGGCTAAACTAGGGTTAGCTAAAACCTAGGAATAAGACTGAATAAAATCTAAATAATAACAACTTATCTCAACTACTATCTAGATATCTAGATACACTTGAGTAAGGATACAAATAAATCTACAAACAATATATAAATAAATAAATACACGATTATATAGAAATCAATATCAAGAAAGACCTGGAAAACTTTGATGAGCTTTAACTCCCCCCTACGCTTAATCTCAAAGCCTTTTAGCTCTGCAAGGGTTCCATCATCATTGAAGACAGCATATCTCTTCTTGATCAAAATGCCTTCTTCCTTGGAGGCAGGAAGGATCATTGCCTAAGCCATAAACTACATGAACATCTTGAATCCAAAACTAGTTTAATCAAATGAAAGTAAATTGCTACATTACCTTGTACGGTCCGTCGACTTCAAATTCAATTGAGCATTCACTACGCATTTCATATATTTTCCTCACAGGATCTACAAGTGTCTGTCAAAGTACATGGAAAGTCAGCTTAAAATCACAGATGATCCAGAAAATATACATAGTCCTTCAAGGCTAGTAAAAAGAAATAAAATAAAGAAGTCCCGAACTCACTTGGTACTGATCATTTGTGTTGTTCCTTGCCACATCAACATTAAGCATAACACATGGATATGAAATTGTCAACTTCTTTGATTCTCTGAAATATATTCTTCATATGGTAAAGTCATCATTTTTAGACCATCATTAGAAGTAAAGACAAAGATCATAATTGCAAAGCATAAATGTGAATTGGGAAAGATCAGTTCATACTTTGTCTTAAAGGTAAAGTTCTCTGGGAATGATCCAGGTAGTGCACACCAGATACCATCAGTGTCTAACTCTAGTGGTTTTCCAATTTTCTCAATCAGCAGACGAGCATTCTGAATGATTTTTGCTCCAGTATATGTAACAACCCCAGCCATTTCCATCGAATACCAACGAGCACCCCTAAAACGAAAGATTCATTTTATATATACGTCATAACATGAATTTGGACAACAAAATTATAGAATATCTCAAACCAAATCAAAGCAAACTTACTTTCGCATCACATATCCATAAAAGGAGTTGAGGATACATTTATGAGCAAGTTGTAAAGAATCATACAGAACCACCATGTCCTGCAAAAATAGTGAGAAAAAAAATGTAACACAAGACATTTAGTAATTACAAAAATAGATTGGCAACATTTTAACTCATCAAGAAGTTAAAAGTAATTTCCATACTTGGGCTTCCTGGATCTTGATTGAATTTCCACTTGCTTTAGCTTCTGATAGTTTCCCCTTCCAAACTTTATTGAGCCCTTTGTATTCATATCTTCTATCTCGAAAACTTGGACATATCAAAAATATGTATATCAGACATGAAATGTAATTGGACAAGAAAGTAACAGATATCCTGTCTACAAGATGGTTCATCCATGTATCTCGTTAAATTATTGATAAGTGTTTTGTAATACACGACATCGCCTTCAACATTATCTACTATCGAGTAGAACGTTAAAATTTAACTTATTCCAGTAAGGGGTTGTACATCCTTTCAACCTTGGATAAAACCATTTGCACCAGCACACATAATTGTTTAAAACCAATAAGAAAAGAAGCACCACACATCAGAATAAAATGATAATGTATTAACTTTTAACTTATCTAAATCTAAATCACCTACCTACGAACAGTGTCGATATAAAAGGAGTTTTCCCTCATGCAGATCCCTGCTTTTCGAACTTCAGTGACTGGCTTATCAAGTACCCGTTTGTAAGCCTAAAAGACTCGGAATTAATATATTTCAAAAAGTTACTTCTAGAAATTCAATTAAACAGAGAACAATAAACCTTCTGACAGTATTTCTTTAAACGCTCTTTGAGTTTTGCTTGTTGCTCCAACTTTGGAAGTTCAAGAAATTGTTTTGACAATCGAACGGTACCACTATCAACAAACTCAGACTCAATTTGCCTCTTCAGATGATAATAGTCGCTGAATTTGTTAAAAGTGATAAAACACAATTTCAATAAGTCACTTCATGACAACTAACAACAGATGAAAAAATACAAGTAGGGAAAGAGAGAGAGTTGACCTTCTTTTAGCCTCGAATACCTCTCCGTGCCATACCCATTCAAGTTCTCGTAGACAAGTTTTTCCAGGACGGTTGAAATCACAAGCAGTACAAACCTCATCTGTTACTACTGACGGCGGCTGGAATTAAACAAGAATAAGTTGTTGATGCCATGAAAAACATGTAGCTAATGCTTAGAACATTGAGGAAAAGAATTATTTTAGGAAGAAGTAATTTCACTCTATGTGATTATCAAAACAATAATTTTTTTAGTGAGCTAGTAATAGTTAGTGTAGTCTAAGTGACTTAATGAAGCAAGAGAAACAATCCTTTTTCATGAACCAATGCCACCCAACATAATCAAACACGAGGGCTTAAACTGCCCAAGTGTAACCTCAATAGACTTGTAAGTTGTAACATGACGAAGGGTAGTCAAGAAGTGAAATCTTCCAGCGAAAGATCGCCAATGGCTTACAGTCTTTTTATGCAAAATTTGAAAATGCATATTCCATCATTACCAAATTTATTAAATACAAACAACCTTGGTTCAAAACATAGACCAATCAAATATTCTTCAACTAAAAGGGAAAAGAAAGTTTGTTGCACCTGAAGCCTATTTGTTAAAATGATGTTGGGATACATTGCAGCTACATCGAGGTGATAGATCAGAGGGCACTCTTCACGCATAGGCTCATCCCCGCAATCGAATAAGCTGTGTGTCAAATGGGAGGGGAAAAAAGAAGTAGTAAGAAGAAATGACATCTTCGTGTATTTTAAGATGGAAATATCATTTGATTGAAAATTAAACCATCAGAATTGTGTCTTGTTTCCAGGAAAAGCAAAACAGTATTTTGAGTTCACACAAAGAAACTTCAATACTTGAACCATTTAAAAAAAGATGAATCACGTAATATCAAAACGAAATTCTAGCCACCTTTTCTGTAATAGCAGTCTTCACATCACTATAGTTTGACACCAATTCCAAGTCCATCTTTCCTTCTACTTGAATGGCATACTGCAAATCTCGATCTAGATTGTTTATCAATTGCTGAAATGCAGAGCCATGTAATGGAATGAGTGATTTTAAAGCGCCATTGTCAATTAAGTAGTTTTAAATTACTGAAAGAAACATATGACCAAGGGAATTTGCTTGAGATGCATGAATAAGGCATACATCATAAGCAGATGAATCAAGTCTAAAACTGGTAGGAAGGTCAGATCTAAATACACCACTCTCTAGACATTCTACATGACCACCTATGTATGTCTCACTTTCAAGAAGCCGATTGTTATGGAACTTTTCTGGATCTGATTGATGTTTGTTAGGACACACGACATTAGCCTCGTAAGCCTGTTACAAACATAGAATTTCCAGAAAGGTAAAATCAATCACTGGTTTAACAAGAAAAGGATGAACAGACATCTATGGCGAAATAATAACCAACCTGAACCATTAAAAGCATTTCACAAAGCGTCCCACTTCCCTTGCGCAACACCTCATCGGGTGACATTGGAATGATAGTTGCTAGAGAAAAAATGAAAGGATGAACATAGGTCATGTACAAGTAGTATGTAGCAACAGCATCTGATACGGAATAGGAAGCCATCATCTACAATAACATTTTCAATGACAAAGTAAACAGCTATTAGGAAGACACTCACAAAGATTTAGATTCACAACTCACAAGACTTGAACTTCCAAGAAATAAATAGAAATTAATGAGTAGAGTTGAGAGTTATGGAATATGCAATTGCATATCCAGAGAAGCTGGCTATACATTATCGAAACAACAGAAAACAACTCAAGTTTCCATACCTGAGGCTTTTCCTTTGCAAACCGCACCATATCTTCTGGATTCACTTCAAGAGGATCGTACCCCAATTTCGCTTTTGTGACAGCCTAACCATAAGATTAAAACAATAAATATCTAGAATAAGTTACTTATCATAGAAGACAACCAGCATCTGCATTTCCTTCTGCTCTCACTCTCTCAAGAGAGAGAGAGATGGAAACGGGTGCTGACAAGGGGGCTATGACGATATTGAATAAATATTGCATAACTTCATTATTTACAATCTCACTTTTCATTTTATTGACTCCTCGACAATTCAAACAGAACCCACAGAAAACCAGGAAGAAAGAAGGAAGCTATTAGTTTTAGTTATTCAGATCATAAAATCGTGGTTGCATGACTTAATACTTGCGGCATTATGAAAACCCTTCCCAAGAAAGTAATTTATTCCAACCCATATGACATAACATTAATAATTAAGATTACCTATAAATTCATGATCTGTAAGAAATAAAAAAAGGAAGATCGAATTAGGATTTCTTTACCTTCAAACCATGGCTACCCTGAGGAAGATAACTATCACGCTTTACCCAGGCAAAGCAATCCAAATGACAAGCAAATTTTGAACGACATTCTCCCTGATTCTTGTCGCATTGAAATCCTACTTCCTATAAGTTCAAAGTGAAATAAATCATTAACAAAAGAGAAGTCCCCAGGTTTTGTGCATGTGAAAATCGAGAAGTTTCAATCAAAACCAAATTTAGAAAGTAACTGAAACCACATGGCGTGGCCAAAGAATAATCTTTGTATCAACAGCCTTAATGTTGATATACTAACTTATTAGGAGCCAATACAAATGAAAATCCATAAAAACTTGAAACAAAATACTCATATCAGCATGAAAGTTCAATGTGCAGAAGAAATATATACACAAAATAAGTTAAACCCCACAATGCTGAAAAAACAAATCATGCATGTACTCCTAATGGCTAATACCGAAAAATGCATAAAGAAACCAACAACCAAATTTAGAGGTTCTAAGCATATCTATAATGATTCTTAACCACTCAAAGATAAAATGAAAGCTCCACTGCAGTTAAATTTTGAACATTCTGCACTAGTAAAAATCACCAAAGGAAACAGCTAAGGTTTTCAAACTGATAATATTTGGTAATTAAAGTTATTTTTCCAAATAAAGTGGCATTTAATATAAACAAAGGACATACATCACTCATTTTAAGCCCATGATATGCTGCTCTGCTTTCAAGAAATGGCCAGTCAAAATAGTCGCCATTATAGGTGACGTAGATACCAGGTTTCACCTCTCGCATATGGGCAAACCACAGTTTGAGAAGCTCTAACTGCAATATTGATTAAATAAATTTTCTAGTTAAATAACTGAAAAGTAAACACAACATCATGAACACTGAAAGGATAGCAACATGGGAACATAATCTTTACCTCATTTTTCACATTGTTCACTTTGAAGAACCCTTGATATTCTGGTTTTGGAGTGTATTCCAAATTCTCAATATCTTCTCCAACACACTGCAGATATTATGAAATAGTCCTGATTAATGTCATAACATGGAAATTTGTTATATAAATTACAACCCAACCCCCCCCCCCCAAAAAAAAAAAAAGGGAAAAACTAAACAAAATTAATCTAAGCATAATCAAGCCATATTTATAGTAAGTAAAATGAATTGAACAAATTGCTTTCATTACATACAATACCTCTCTGTTGATAATCAAGTACCCTTGTCCATCAACCATATAGGAAATCATCATTATCATGTCATATTCAGCATCTGGAAATTTCAATGGTAGTTTTGTGGTCTCAATATCAAATGCACATATCCGAACTTCAGCACGTTGCAGAAGATCTTTTCTCTTCTCAAGAGTAATACCAGTGCTTGATACACTGACATCATACCACTGTCCACAGCGCAAATCTGTGGAAGAGATTTGTGTCAAATGACAAAAAATCAAAAGTCGCCCACCCCTTCATTAGTCAAGGCCCCAGATGAGGTTATGTCAAAAAGGTATTTGGCAGACATGTAGATGCAGAATCTTCATCAGTTCTTGGATTGTGAAATCCCACATGTGGAATGGAGTTAAAGTTGATCATCTGTTTGTTCATTTGTTTTTCTAAGGTTCGTGGTGATGCTTACCTAGGCTTTCGGTTTTTGGTTGGGCTGTTTATATACACTTTTGGAAGCTATTAACTTTTACTGTAATTTCTATTTTATCAATGGAAAAATATGTTGACAAAATCAAGAAACGTCTTTAGAGACATACTAATACTACTCTAATTTTTAAAAAATGAGAAATCACCGTGATCAATAGCAAAGCGAACGTGGTAAGGAACATCGTACTCTCGAAGATCAACAATACATTCTAGAAAATCTTGAAGCCTCTGTTCTCTGTAAATCAAGTGACAAATTAGTCCAAGACAGGGAAATAAAATTAAACTAATTAATGTTATCAATTGGTTATCAATTACATGCCTGGATGATAACTAAGGAAGAATATTTGTATGGTACCCCAAAAAAAAACTTAAACCTAAAAGGGGCATTTCTTTGGACGATTTTCTAGCATAGGATAGGTATGACAGGGTTCAGATATCAATATCTGTTTCATTATTTGCACTTTAGAGGTCCTAAGCATCCAAATATGCAGGAATATTTTTAAAATTACATTTGAACAATAGCATACTTTAACAAAAATGATGCTAACAGAATTATAAAATTGTGTTCTACAATGCATACGAAGCTGAAACCTCTAAGGTGGTTCACCTTTTCCCAAATAAAATAGAATCATATGCTTCTGCAGCATCAGACTTCTCCCTATTGCTTTCAACAACATGCAATAATTCACTCTTTACATTCATCAATTCTTGAACAGTGTCAAATGATAGCTTTAAATATGCCTTGTGCAATCCCGACAAATGATTCTTCTGCAAATGAGCAAAACAACGATACAATAGAAGTTGGATATAGATGGATATCAAGCAAGATAAAGCAAAAGAAACAATAAAGATTCAATTTGAGTAATATAAATGAATACCTAATGCAATATAGCAATACACTAACCGAAATGCGCATTACTTAAAGCAATTGAGAGCATATGTAAAGTGATTGCAAGGCAAAAACAACAGTTGACGTGGAAATAGAAGTTTCAAATTAAACTCACTTGAATGGATAAAGAAATTTTAAGAAATAACATGTCCTAGTACTATAATTATGCAACTGGCAGTTATTTCTTTTTTACAAATCTGGCATGAACTCAATAATATTGAATCCTATGCAACATAAAAGCTGAATTTTAACCAAAAATCCAAATAGCTCTCAAGGGGCGGCCCCATTGGCAAGGGCTTGGAGGTTCTCTTGGTCACATGGATACCAAGCTTAGAGGTCTCAAGTCCGAACCTTCAAGAGAGCTTAATACCAGAAACTCCTATGACTCCCAGATACTGGCCTTGGGACAAGTGCCCCAGTTATAGGAGAGCAAAGCTCCGACTCCAGTTATCCAAATATATATAAATATATATGAATCCAAATATTTCTCAATGAAATACTCAAACTTATAAGTTAAAAAAACATGATTTTGAGTTTAGAATAGATAGTCTAAAAGATATAATGCTGATTTCTTACAAGTTCATACTCTGCTTGGCACCACCATTAAAAAAGAATGAGCATTAAAAGCATAGATAGAGTAGGCAAAAAAGATGTCAATCTACATCTGTGGAAAACTTACAAGATCAAGGTCTTCTTTTTCTAAAATCTCAATATCAGCTATTTGACCTTTATAACGTCGTCTCAAATAAGCCTCCACATCATTTTCCATTTTATTCTACAACATTTACATCATTTTTTTTCTCATTGTCAATACATAATGCTGATAAATTAAACATGATATAATCCTAGAAAGCAAACAATAAGGCTTTTGTATGTGGTTATAATACCTTTGTGGCTGCATAAAAATAAGGACGAAACTTATATTTTGATTTGAAACTGCTGCCATCCTGTACCAAACTCAAAAAAGTTACAGTTTGAATTCATTGGTTATATGCAATCAAAAACAGTAATGTTAAGCCATTTTACCTGTGTGACAAAATAAAGATCGATACAACTGTAGACTTTTTCGGTATCCTCATCCTTACAAGATGACTGCAAAATTTCAATTTTGAATAAAATATTAATGATGTTTTCTGTTCGAGTATAATATATGGTCTGATCAATATATCCTATAAATAAGAACTTCAATGAAAGTTTATCTTGTGTTACTTGTTTAAAAAATACATCAAGCTTCTCCAAACAAATTTGTTTTTTCTATTTTTGAAATTTACGCTTGTTTCTACTTAATTTTTCAATTATGGATTTCGTCTTTCTTAATGAAACACTTGAACCACTACTAAATTTTTTTATAAAAAGAAAAAAACAAGTTTTTGAAAACTATTTTGCCTTGGTTTTCTAAATCATTAGTAGAAAGTAGATAACAAAACATAGAATCTTCTAGTGAGGTAGTGTTTATATACATTCATCATTTTTTTAGTACAACAATTGCAGGGATGGGGATCGAGCCTCCAACCTCTATGGAAGAAGATCGTGCAAATTAGCACTAGCTAAACTCACCTTGGCTTATAAACTTGATTTTTACAAAAAAATCAATAATAAATGATTATCAAACGAAATCTTAATATATAAAATTCGCTTACAGAAGTGAAGGTGAGCAACCATCCAAGCCTCTTATCGCCTTCAGAGAAGAGATTGAATCCAAACTTTGATTCAATATCCTCCTCAGCAGACTGGATTATGCTTTGCTTCTTCCGCTTATAGTTATTGTCTCTGAAGTCTCGCCTTCGGTTTACACTACTCCTCAACTGATTGGTCATCCTCTGAAAAAAAAAAAAAAAACAGAACAATAGTTCGCCAAACTTAAATTATATGTCTCTATTGGGTAAAAAAAAAAAGTATTAATTAATCAAGATTTGGAAGTCAAACCTATAATATA
This sequence comes from Lagenaria siceraria, assembly GCA_002890555.2. Classification (NCBI taxonomy): domain Eukaryota; kingdom Viridiplantae; phylum Streptophyta; class Magnoliopsida; order Cucurbitales; family Cucurbitaceae; genus Lagenaria; species Lagenaria siceraria. Next base: position 22,629,165 of record CM016487.1, read on the forward strand.
TATTTTAATTATGTCCAACTCGTAAAATTCAAAACCCTAACTTCTTGATTGATAAAGCATAATTAAATAAATTGAGTTATGCTTTGGCACCCTGCAACAATTTTTCATACTTTATAGCTTATATATAATATTTTAGGAAAAGAAAAAGGTTTTACTATAAACTATAATAATTTAATTTAATTGATTACGCAACAAATTTTGAAAACTTCAATCTACATCTTTAAGATTATATCAATTTAAACCTAACTTCCGAAGAAGACGACGGACTGTCTTAAAGTGGAAGAAGCCGAACTTAATAAAAGAAGCCTCGAAGAACTGGAGAAGCCACTGAAACAATAATTTAGCGAGTTGAAGGATTCTGAAGCAAATGATAAAGTGGAGAAGCCGTACTTGAAGAAGAAGAAGAAGAAACGATGACCAGTGCGCCGAAAGAAGAAATTGAAGGGAAGAACAAAGAAGAGAGTCTTTTTCATGGAAAACCTTTATATGGGTCTTTTGCATGGAAAATCTTGTGTGGGTCTTTTTCATGGGCTTATTATTCGACTATAATTTTTTTTATTTTTTTTTATAACAAACTATATGTACGGTACAATTTAAAATACCAATAATTATTGAATTTTATCATGCATCTTTTTAATGTTTTCTAGAAGAATGTGTTCAAGATTAATTTAAGAAAAATATTCAATGCATTTTCTATAATCCAGTCAATCATAAATTATCACGTGGTTAATTTTTTTTTCTAAAATAATATTGTCAATATTTTTTTCTCCTTGTTATGGAAGGAAATACATGAAGATGGCTAGATTGGTGTAACCTAACTTGCACTCAAGTATTACTAATAAATACTTTATTATTACGACGTGACAGTCAACAATATCACGGTATGGGCTGGTGCAGCATTGGTATGGGCTGGTGCAGCATTTGAAAACGCAACTGAAAAATGTTGAATGTTGAAGAAGAAGACGCTCACCGTCGAAGCTAACATAGTTACCTTGGTTGGGTTTCGTGGGTACTATTGTCAACACAATGGCTTACGAGATTTGAGGTTGTCGCCATGGTTTGCTCCCTAATTTTTTTTAATTTCTCCCAACTTTAAAACCCTAACCTAAAATTAATTTGTTTAAGATTCAAAGACGGATATATTAATGCCTTATGCTTATCAATCTCATTAATGGGTGGATTCTTCTATGTTTATACCAAAGCACTAATGTTGTTAGTTAGAAAGGTTGTTAATGTGTTACACTATTGTCATGTTTCTGGCAAGTAGTCCATGCTTTGACAGCTTTGACATCTTCTTTAAATTGTTTTTATCTAGTTAGTATATATTATTTTATTCATCATCTATAAAGAGGCTAGGTTGGTAAGATAGTATTATTAAGATAAGAGGTTAGGGTCATAGAAGTGTTAATCAGTAGAATTGGTGCCGTTAATTATTGATTTATGCTGCTTTATTCTTTTCTTTCTTTCTTTCTTTTTTTTTTTTTTGGTGTGTTTTTGTCAATTTACTGTTTTTCCTCCTTTCTTGATGGACACGGCATGTACTTTATTGCAGCCTATTTGTTCGTTTTGGCTTATATGAAAAACATCTATATATCCTGCAGTTTCTTTCAGAATATTAGGGTTTCATAAATATACTAACCTATAAAAGGAGGGTGACGTACCTGTTGATCGGATTTCCGTTGTCGACTAAGAAGACGGTCACTAGGGATGTTGCGAGTTTTTTTATCAGTTTAGCTGGTCCGAATCACCGCCGTCTGCCGAGGAAGAAAAGGGGTCGCCGGGAGCCTGCCAGTGTGGTGGGTCTGGATTGCCGACGAATAATCGCCACCTATTGTAAGTAACGTTCGCCGGAAGTGTGCGCCACTGTTCACTGCTGCCGAGTGACTTTAGCCGGCGATGAAGGGCAATTGATTGGTAAATGGAGAGAAAATAGTTAATTTGTTAAATATTATTTTTATTTTTTTAGTTTTTTGTGGAAATAATTTGTTGAATATTATTAATGGAAAGATTATCAATTATGGCGGTAATTGATATTTTCTTGTTTTGAAAATATATACTTTAAAAAAAACAAAAAATATATGATCTTTCAATTGATCTTTTAAATAAAAATTGTAGTTTGTAAAAATAATTATAGAAATATTGTAGTTTGGAAACTATTTATAAAAATATTGTAGTGTGGCCAGTACTTTTGGCAGAGAAGAGTCCATGGAGTAGGTTGGTCGAGACTTCAAGTCTCAATGAGAAAAAACTAAAAAAAGCCCGTCATAAAGTTGGTACCAAAAAATACTAAAAAAGAAAAAACTAAAAATAGCGGCGAAGTTGGTAGAGAAAAAACTAAAAATTATTAAATTCTTATAATAATTATATTTTAATCTTATATTTTTTATTTGAAATAATACAATAAGTTTTAAATATTTTAATTTGTTCAATTTTTTAATTTATGTAGGTAAATATCCCTTTTAAATATCTCTCGGCTTTTTTTCTTTTCTTGCTCTCGACTTCTTTCATTTTCCTCCTTTCGGTTTTAATTCTAATTTATTTCTAAATTATTATTACTTATCTCCTTCTATTCTCCACATTCAATAAAAAAAAAATGCATTGCTCAAGCGGTGAGTTTTGCACATTTACTACTAAATTATTTTTTTATAATTAATTATAAATTTTATTTCTATTCTCATACTATTCTATTTTTTAATAGTTTTTTTTAAGATCTATATTATCATATTGTACATTATGTTTTTTCATAGTTTTTGTTGCTGTTTCGATAACAAATAACAAAAAAGGAGGGACTTTGTCACTTTGAGGGAAAAAAAGTAGAACCGTGGTTGAATTTGTGAGTTTTTTTCTTTCCAATTACTACTAGATAATTTTTTATATAGATAATTTGTATGTTTTACTCGAGAGATAAATAATTTTTTCTTTTAAATCATGACTTTAAACTCTGGACCAATTGATCCCGATATTTTATACGATTAATCTATTCATCGATCAATCCATCACCTTACAATATATAAAAATATTGTTTGGGTTAACTGTTGACGGTGATTGGTTGAATATAAAAATATTGTTTGGGTTAAGAATGATTGGTTGAATATTTATTGGATGCTACTCGATGTGATCCCACCTGCTGATAAAATTGGAGGATAAAAATTAAGTTTAACATTTGGTAGTGTGATGTCACTATCATTAAAGGTTTATTGCAATGAGGGTTTCAATTGGGCAATTTGATAGGGATGCAACTCAATATTATTCTAAATTTTTTAAAATTTTCTCGAAATCTCGAAATTTATTTGAATGATAACTGACGCCCAACTTCTTTGATCAGCTTACTTGTGAAAAAAAAATAGAATTTAAGTTAAATATTTTAAATAGAGAAAAATGAAGGAGAAATGGAGAAAGAAGAGAAATGATGGAATGAAGAAGAAGAAAGATTGAAGGAGGAAATAAATAGAAAAAGAAAGAAGAAAGAGAGGGAAAAGATGGATAATGATGAAGATTATTGAAAATTGAGAAAGAAGAGAAGAGAGAGGAAGTCATTATTAAAAATCTACTATATTTTTGTAAATACTTTCAAAACTACTATATTTTTATAAATATTTTTAACAACTACAATATTATTTCAAATTTCCCTCTTTCAATTATATATTAGAAAAATAAGTAAAATAAGTAAGTACATCCTACTATCTTTATGTATCCTATCAAAATTATTTGTAATAAATTTTCTTTACTTCTTTTTTTATTATTATTTTTTGGATGATGATTGTGTGATACATAAAGATTGGTACATCCTCTAATATCATATGGAGCTTAAATGAAGTAGGGTCTATCATACTATCAAAACCATAACCAATCGTTAATATTTTATTTATTTGTAGTTTAAATATATAATTATTGGAATAACAAATATATATTTCTACATTTAAATTATAAATAATTGAATGAATGAATTATTTTATTTTATTGAAAGTTATGATCTCCTAAATCTCTACCCATGTACAAGGCTTTACATTTGAGATATTTTTATTCACGAGTTAATTAAAAGGGAATTTTTTAGAGTAGAAAAATAAGAGAAACTATTTACATAAAGTATCAAAATTTTTAGATAGTTGTGATAGACGCTAATAGACTTCTATCAGCATCTATTAGTGATAGACTTTGCTGATAGAAGTCTATCAATATCTATCCTTTTTTTTTGCTATTTTCTGTAAATAGTTTGACATTTTTTTTATCTATAAAAATTTTCCTTAATAAAATAATAAAACGTTTTAAGATATTGTTAAACTAAAAGTACATTTTGTGGTATGAAATAATTGAATTATTAATCAGATTTTAAACATAAACAAAGTTTTTAAAAAGTAAATTTTTAAATTTTTTAAATTTTAATTTGAATTTTGAAAAGTTTTATAAGGAGTAGATATTAGAATCAAGATACTCTTTTAAGTTTTTCATGTTTGAAGGGGAGATTAACTTAGTTTTCAAAGACAAAAATAAAAAATAAAAAATAAAAACTTATCAAACGAAGACTAATTGTTTTTCAATTGAGTTAATGATAATCTATAGCTAAATATTAATTGAACGATAGACACACACATTCAATATAGTAACTTTTAGATTAAATTGTAAATTTGACTCTTATGATTTGAAAAAAAAAATAGAATTTAGTCTTATAATTTATAATTAGAATTTAATTTATGTAATTTGTCAACTATTTATGAGGATTTTATCAAATCATATGGTCTATATTTAAGAGGCATTATAAAGTCATAAGGACTAAATTCTAACTTTTAAAATTATAGGGATTAAATTCGAACTTTCTTCACACCATAAGGTCACCAAATTGATAATTTAATATAAGTTTTATAAGTTTATTAATAATATAATTATTGTACTGACTTTTTTAATATGTAATTTTTCAATTACAACAACCAGTTTGTATGTCTAAAAAAACCAAACAATTTTGTACGTAAGGGAATCTTTGAATTGGCTTGAAAAAAAATATTTTTCAAAAAATATTTTTCATTTAAATACTTTGGATAACATCCGTTTAAAAATATTAATATATTTGGCAACTTTTTTTCGAGGGTATTTTTCTATACAATTTTATTTGATTTATTATATAGTAAAAGTATTATATTAATGTCAAATTACTATAAATGACGACTATACAATACTATGAACTAATAATTTAAAATAATGGTCACCAGAGGTGGTTGCCGAAAATAATGGCCCGTGGAGTAGGTTTTTGTTAGTGGTGGCTAAAGGCAGAGCGGAGTGGTAGCCACAACAACATAGTGGAAGTGAGTGTAAAGGATTATTGAGGACATTTTGGTAAAAGTAGTTTTAAAAATTTTAGTTTTTTCTCTTTTATATATGCTTAAGAAATTAAGATCTTGTCGGGTAACTACTTTTTTTAGTTGTTGAAAATCAAGCCTATAAACATTTATTCTACCTCTAAATTTATTACTTCGTTATCTACTTTATATCAATGTTTTAAAAAACCAAACTAGGTTTTAAAAATTAAAAAAAAGTAGGCCTTATTTGACAACCATTTTGTTTTGGTTTTTGAAAATTAAGCTTATAAACATATATTCCACCTCTAAATTTCTTGTTTTGTTATCTACTATTTAACCATGTTTTAAAAACGACTCAAGCTAAGTTTTGAAAACTAAGGTCTCGTTTGGTAACTATTTCGTTTGTTATTTTTGTTTTTTTTTTTAACTAAGCCTCTTTTATTCCAATTTCTTGCAATGATTGTCGTCTTACTTGAGTACAATAGTTGTAATCTTAGCCCAATATCAAAAATAAAAATAAAATTTAAAAATTACCTTATTTTTTTAATTTTCAAAATTTGACTTGGTTTTTGAAAACATGGATAAGTAGATATCAAAACAAGAGATTTAGAGGTGGGAGAAGTGTTTATAGACTTAATTTTAAAAAATGAAAAACGAAAAAAAAGATGATTACCAAATGGGGTCTAAAAACTAATTTTTGTTTTTGAAATTTGGCTGGGAGTTAAACTCTTTTACTTACTAAAGATGCAAACTATTATAAAAAATCGAGAGAAAATCGTTCAAAAATCAAACGGTTACCAAATGAGACCGTAGTTTTCGAAAACTTGTTTTTATTTTTAGAATTTAGCTAAAAATTCAAGTCTTCCCCCCAATAAAAATAAAAACTATGGTAAGAAATTGAGAGGAAATAAACTTAATCCTAAAAATCAAAACCCAAATAGTTACCAAACCCTAAATCCAAATTTTTTTAAAAAAACAGTTAAAGAACAAGGGTCTGCCGGATGGAGTGACCCAAATTATGGGGGGAAAACGAGTTTCTCCCCTTTTTGAAAATGATATTTTTTTTACCCTTTGCTGACGTCAAATTCAAGTGAAATTACCAAAAAATGAACTTCGCACACACGGAATGATATTTTTCTTGTCCTCTTACTCTTTACTCTCGCTTCCTCGTCCCGTTTTCTCTCATAGATCGCTCTCTCTTCTCTTCCTTTCTCTCACGATCTCACTCTTGTACTCTCGTTCTTTGGCGTTAAGTCTCAAAAAAGAAAAGACAAATTTGTAACTTCACGTGATTATGACTATCTACATCAATTACCATTATTTTAAAAAAGTGCCAATTTTTTTTTTTTTTTTTTTTTTGGGCCTCAAAATGAGGCAGCTGTGCAATTTTCTCTAAAGAAGTAAAGAACAATGACGCAAATCGCAATTAATTAAATTCTATGGAGCATGTCCGAAATTTTGTTATAAAATGGAGAGGGCGCCAATTTTTAATTTTTTATGATCGTAACCCAAAGCCTATGATTTCTCTGCTTCAACTGCAGCAGCTCTCTGTTTTCTCTCAATGCTACAAGGAGCGCACCCGCTCTCGCAGTTGCAGTAAGAATTAAAATACAAATTTTTTTTTTTTCTTTCTAAATACTAATACTCACCAGTTTCTATCATCCCTCCCCTATAAATATCTATACATCCCTCATGTTTCTGAGTTATATCTTACTTTTCACCTATCGAACACAATGGAGAATCAAGAAGCCGAGGCTGAAGATCGGAAGAATCAACAAGGAGTTCATCGAGAAGAAAGGTGAATCTATATGCAATTTACTTCTTTTTTTTTTTCTAACAGAAATTTTATGATACCTAACCGAAAATCACGGAACCAAACATCTTGTACCTATTTTTTCTGAGACTAAGGTTGTTTTTCTGTTTTTTTTTTTCCCTCTGTCAGTGAAGAAGTTGTGAAGAATGAACACAAATTAGCTGATAAGGGAGAAATGCGAGTATCTATGTTTTTTTTTCTTTCTTTCTTTTTATAGAGAGATTCTATGATTATTACAGAAGCGACAACCTCGAAATAAACTTTCTATGTTTGTTTATTTTCTGTCAGCCATCTTCTACAGGACTCAGGTGAAGTTGCAAAAGATCAGCAAGAAGCTGATAATCATGGAGAAATGTGAGTGTTTCTTATATGATCTTCTATGTTTTTTCCTTTTCTTTTCTAAATGAAAATTTTATGTATCATAATTACGGAATTAAACCTCGGTGTTTGTCTGTTTAGTGATCTTGAGAATTCAGGCCTAGAAGTTATGAAGAAAGAAGAGGAATCTGCTCATGGAGAATTGTGAGTAAATCTTCTATGCTTTATATATACACATAATATATATATATAGAAATTCTACAATCTAGGTTACCTATAAAATTATAAACAAAACCTTGTGAGATTTTTCTGAATTTTTATTCTAATCAGAAACAGAACTACAATTCTTTTTTAATCTTTGCATTTACAAACTATTCAATAGTTAAGGAACTAAACCAAATCACCATTAATAGTTGAATAATGAACGTGAAGAATTAGTTAATTACTAACAAAAAACAACAATTCGACCAAATATTTTCATCAGACTTCATAACGATTACAAAAACTGAAAAACTCTACCAAAGAACTAGTTAAAAGATTGGTGTATGGATAAATTACAATCGTTACTATTCTCCAGTTCTTGATATGTTTGTTGTTTTACGTCAGTTTCTAGTATTCATACCTCTATAAGCCTTTTGAATAACTTTCTGATGTTATTTTCTTAAAACTTTGCTTACCTTTTTTTGGTCAGTTTCGTAATATTTTCTTACTTGATTGGTAGTTTCTTTGCCAATAATATAGTTATTTTCTGTCACTTTGTTGTATTAATCTTATTTATTTTTGCAAATCTTTCTTGTTTTGAATTGTTTTTCTCATCAATCTAATTTTAAGGTCTTAATCTTTGTTTCAAAAGTAGTTTTCAATGAGAGTTTCTGTACTGTGTGATGGGTGGGAGGGCTTGGCCTTTGTTTGTGATCAGTGTAAATGTAAGCGAGCAAGCCTTATGTAACTATCTACAAAGCTAATATTGTAACGATCGATATCCTTAAGTAGAAGGTTCCATAAGTGCATGTTTAGGAGTGATTTTTAAATTGTTAAAATCACTTTTGTCATATTCAAAGTCACTCCAAAACACACATTCAATCACTTGAAATTAATTTAATATTTAATTTTACGCTTTTAAATGCAATTTTCATATCATCAAAATTGGTTTTGAATCATTAAAAATATGTTTTATTGTGATTTTAAAAATGACAAAAGTTATTTTAACCATTTCAAAATCACTCTCAAACATGTCCTAAGTGACTATGAGCTCAAGTGGTTTGTTTTGTTTGAAACGTTGTTCTTTTAAAATGAAGAGCATAAGACTTGCCATATTGACATTTACATGCTTGAAGACTTGACACACAACTTTATTTGATTGCCATACATCTTTAATTTGAAACATTGGACCAGCTTAGGAAAGGAAAAACTTTGCAGACTCATTAGAGGACTCATAGGACTTGACTCTAATGAATTGAAATGAGAGACTAACTGCTATCTGGATGAAATGAATTTAGTTTCTGTAAATTCACAACATTATGACTTACATGGGAGATGGAAATCTAATTACAAATAGCTAGAGTTAGTTTCCTTTCCGCACAGCTGACACGTTAGTTTCGAGGTGTTGCTTCTGTGTTAGGCCTCTCTGCCTCTTTCACTTCTGTTGAAATCTCTTGAATCTGTTATCTAGCATCCCGAATGCCCAAGAACGAGGACTATAAATTCTCTATAACTCTACTGATACCTCTGAATTACGTTTTCTATTTATCTTTAGTTGTCAATTTCATAACAACTTCCTCTTGTATTTCTTGCGTTCTTTACCTTTGATTTGGACATAACCCCTCATGGTTTTATTTTTGGAACTACCCAAAAGGTCTCGTACCAATAAAGACAATTATACCCCCTTATATACCCATGATCACTTCCTTTCCTAACTAATGTGGGACGTTGTTTCCACTCCTAACAATTCTCCCCTCGAAAAAAGTATCACCTTGAGTCTTTCCTCATTCATCCACTCCTTATTACCTACGAGAGCTTGCTCTTAGCAAGGCCCAGTTGTCAAGCCAGATAGAGCACAACCATGAATCATTTTTGTAGAATACAGTACTTGGCCACCTATCGCACCCTTAATCTCCTCCATTCGAACAAAGATATACTCCTCTACCAACGAGCTTAATAGAGTTATTACTTGCTTGCCACTCCAAGCACTTTTTGTTCGATCTGGGGATTCATCCACAAGACTCGCTACTTTTATTTGAAACCGATGAGAAGCTCACCTACACAGCTAAGTTTAAACCTAGCTCTATACCAATTGATAAGGACAATGAAACCTCTACCTATCTCCGCAATTGTATGATATTGTCCACTTTTGGCGCAAACACTCATAACTTTGTTTTCGGAACCACCCAAAATGGCTCGTACAATAGAGATGATTGTCCACACTTCTATACTCATGATCACTTCCTTCCCTAACCAACGCGAGACTCTGTTTGCACTCCTAGAATAGCCCTCCACTCACTCTTCAAATTTTGGATTGACAGGCCGCTCTGAGTTTCCTTCATTAATTCTCCCGTAGAAGAAACTCATCTGGTTGTGCTTTTAAAACCCTCCAGAATGCTCTGATTCCAACCATGAATTCTAAATAAAGCATAAATGAGGGAGATTGAGAATTACTCTTTAAACTTGGCCGCCTTGTTATTACTCTTCACTTAAATATATAGTACAACAGAAAGATAAAAATAGAAGAGTCATAACGCAGAGAGTACAAGCAAGGCGATAAAGAAGTAATAACTACTCCCTACACAGTTAAAAAATAAAGAACATAGAGTAAAAAATGGTGTCCTATTTAACATAAAATACAACATAAAACGATATAGCGTTCAGTGGGATACTTTAACACAATGTTACACTTTTTCTCAGCGATTTTGAACTAGAACTACACCTTTTTTCTTTTTTCTTTTTTTTTTTTTATTCTTTGCTATACAATCAATTTAATAGTTTAGACTCCGTTTGTTAACCAAAAATTGTCTTTATTTTCTTTCAACTTCTTTATCATGGTTTTAGTTTTTTCTAACTAAACATTAGAATTTTTAACCAAATTCCAAAAATAAAAACAAATTTTTGAAATTCAAAACTTAAACTTTATTTTTTAAAAACACTCTTACAAAGTAGATAAATTATTAGGTGAGAGTAGTACTTATAAGCTTAATTTAAAAAAAAATTAAAACTAAAAATCAAATAATTATCAATTAATGGTTGAATAATGGAAGTGAAAAATTAGTTATAATTAAGAACAAAAACGAAGAATTCAGCCAAATATTTAAAAGGTTGATGGATAACTTGCAATTGTTATTATTCTCCAGTCATCAATATGTTTGTTATTTTATGTGTGTTCATAAACCAGAAGCCTTTGGTCAATAGTATTCTTACTTTTTTATGATTGTAAAATATATTTGTTTTCATTTCACTCTTGGTTTAATTGGCAATAAAAATAGTTATTTTCTGTCACTTATAGTATAAACCTTTTTTTTTTTTTTTTGGAATTTTTTCCCTCATCAATCTAATTTTAATGTTTTTGTTCAGTGATGTTCCAAAGACCACCTTGTCTCAACACATTAAGCGTATTCACAATATTTTCATGTCCAGAAGTTATAAAATCATTACTAAGGAGGAGCTCAAGTACAAGATCATTTGTTATTCTCTTGATATGATAGAGAGCAGTAAGTTGCAATAATCTATTTAATTTAGTGTTTTTGGCATGCCCTTTTTAGAAAAGTATTTTAGCTTCAATTTTTATTATATATTATCACTTTTAAGAAAAAATAATTTAACATTCCTCTAAAAGTATTTTACTGTTTTTTAATCTCAAATTAGTTTTGTTGGCAAAAATTTTAATAAGTGTTCTTGCTTAAATTTAACATGCATTATCAATTAGTTTAGTCATCTATAAAAGGCATGTCAAACACACTTTCAACCTCCTCTCGTCTAGGAGAAGCGGAAGAGGTATTGGAGCGTCTTGTAAATCTTGTTCCAGAATGGATCTACAAAGAATCGTTTTTAGGTGGAGATGTTTTCAAGTGAGTTGGCCCGTTTGGTAATCATTTCGTTTTTTTTAGTTTTCGAAAATTAAGCCTATTTCATCTCATTTTCTTACAATGGTTTGTATATTTTTTAAGTACTAGAGTTAAATTTTTAACCAAAATCCAAAAACAATAATAAATTTTTAAAATTACTTTTTTAGTTTTCAAATTTTGACTTAGTTTTTGAAAACATTGGTGAAAATGTAAATAATAAAATAAGAAATTTAGAGATAGAATGAGTGTTTATAGACTTAATTTTAAAAAACTAAAAATAACAAGTCAAATGGTTATTAAACGGGGTACGGGATACTCTTTCGATTTTTGTGCTGGCATTTGAGTTGTCTCTCCTGCTCTTTCAATCGACACACTCGACACAGATAGGCTCCGGTGGCCCCGGCTTCTGCCTCTATCAGGCGGCGGCAGCCCCACCTCTACAGCCACAGCATGGAGGAGCAGCTCCTTAATCCGCACTACTTAACTACTTTATATTTGTATTTGAATACCTACTTAAGCAAGTTTAACATTCAACAACTATCTTTCTTAATTTAGAAGAAACCGTCAACATTATTTCATTAAGTAATTTAGATAGATATGTATAACATGTGATAGTTTTACTTTTATTTATTTTGGGCTATAAAATTACCAATTAAAAAAACTAAGTGGACTTTTTAAAAATAGAAAAATAAGAGAAATTATTTACACAAAATAGCAAAATTTTTAGATAGTTGTGATAGACGCTGATAGAAATCTATCAAAGTCTATCAGTGATAGAAATGATATAAGTTTATCACTGATAGTAGATGCTGATAGAAGTCTATCAGTGTTTTTTTGCTATTTTTTTGTAAATAGTTTGACATTTTTTCTATGTGTGTGAAAGTTTCCCAAAAATTAATTTATTTAAATAAATAAATTTATTTATTTTTATTTCTGTTATTAATAATTAAATTATTTGAGATTTTATTTGAGTTATTAATAATACATCTTTTGAAATTTACAGTATTAACAGGACAATGAATGTAGAATCAGTTTTGACAAAATTGAACAAAATTGAGGTACAAGGGTCCAAAAATTGAACAAAGTTAGAGAGGTACAACTTACAAAGATCATTATTTTTGGGTCTTAGACAATGGATTTGCAGCCTTAACTAATGCTTTGAAATTCACAGCATTAATAGTAGTATAGTACACTTTTGTTTTACAAGTTTACTTACAATCCCATAAAACTTGAACAATGTTGAGAGGTGCAGGGACCTTTATTTTGGGGTCTTATAGGACAATGGATTTACAGCATTAACAAATGCTTTGAAATTCACAGCATTAATAGAAGTATAGGACACTTTTGTTTCACAAGTCTGCCATCCATGCAATCCCCATGACTGGATTGTGATAACCTCATACAATTGTAATATAGACACAATAATAAAAAATAAATAAATAAATTGTACATTAATATATTTTTTTTGGATTTTATTGTTCATTGTTATTATAGTTTTTCTTGGAGATTTAGATTTTTTGTATTCGTTTTTTAATTTCTAGATTATATTGTCGAATTTTTTTTTTTTAATAAATAACTTTAATCCTTCAAAACAAGCTAAGACTTTAGTTGCATGAACCATTTTGTTTGGGTAGATTAGTCTTGTATTATAAGAAGAAGTTATGTTACTTCAAATAACGGTTGGACTGGGCTATGTTCAACAAGCTTCACTTTGGTAACATTTTATTAATTATTATTGTATAGGGACTAAATTGGACAATTGAAAATATAGAGACTACGATTGAATAAACTTCAAAACATAAAAGTCAAAATGGTATTTAAACTATTATACATTTAGCCCATACTTTATATAGATTGAATACATTTGTGATCTCCGTTGTATGATGACATGGAACACTTTATAATTTAACTTTGTGTAGCAGTTTAAGCCTCCTTGCATAATTCAAAATGTTGGTTTTGTTTTTAAAGTCATTCATTTTGATCTCTATATTTTTAAAATGTCCATTTTGATCATTGTTCTTCGGTGACCATTTTTGTCTTTTCGTTTTCATTTAATAATTCAAAAGGTTGGTTTTGTTTTTGTTTTGTTTCGTTTTGTTCGTTTTAAAGTCATTCATTTTGGTCTATATTTTTAAAATGTCTATTTTGATCCTTGTTCTTCTAAAAAGTGATCATTTTTGTCTTTTCGTTTTTATTTTTAAGGGACAAAAATTATCACAAATTACTAAAATGAATCAAGATTGAAATTATAAGAATCAAAATGAAAATTTTGAAAGTAGAGAACAAAATGAATATTTTAGAAGTAACTCAAAAAGAAATAAAATAAAAAATACAGGAACCAAATTAGTATTAATATATATATATATATATATATTTATATAGGCTAAATTATAAAAAAATACTCATAAACTTTATACTTTGTGTCAAAAATATCATTGAACTTTCAAAAGTTTCTAAAATATCCTTAAATAAAAAAAATCAGAAGTACTGTTAATATATGAATAAAAATCATTAATACCCTCTTACTTCTCTACTTTCTCTATTTTTTCTCTTATTTCTTCTTTAGTACTCTTATTTTGGTTAACTGTTTGACGTTTGTTTATCTAGAAAAAAAACAATATTTTACGTTAGCAGTTGAGTGAGTGTTAATAGTTAAATACGTATGTCTTGTATTTGGCTATTTATTATTTTGGTAAGTTTAAAGTTTTGGTTTATATTTGGTTGTTGAAAAAATTGGTATAAAAATTTGACAAATAAAAGAAAAATTATAATATTTATATAAAAAAATGAGAATATCTATATAATTTATTTTTAAAACTATTTTTTTTCGGACTCAAAGAAAACTTGAAACAAGTTGATGACTATGCTAACATTAGGAGCATTATTATTATTATTATTATTATTATAAATATAACGATTCTCACCGATTTGACCGAGTCAAGAAACTGTTGAAAGTATTTTTTTTTTTTTCCCTCTTACTCTCCTCTTCAAGACAACGCTACTTCCCGCTCGTGATTCTGCACTGAATTCCTGCATTTCAATCACCAGTGGCCCTGAATCCATTGTTTTCTGAATTTGTTTCTCAATTTTCTCATTGATCAATCCCTACGATGCTCGGAAGGTCCTTTCAAGTTATTGGAATTCCATGGCCCGATCTCAACGACGGATTGTTCTACAACGATGTCGTTAAACCCTCCGACTCCGGTTCTTTTTCTTTCTACTCAACTTCCGCTCTCCCACAACAATTTTCAATTTTCACCTTTCATGATTTCTTCTTTTTGCGTGATTATATATGTCCAGGGAAGTCTTTGATCCAGTTCTATTCTTGCAAATATAAGAGTTCGGCTCCACTGGAAGGGTAGTTCTACTCGAAGTCTATCTAGATTATCGGATTATCTCATGTTTGATATCTCTTAGGTTATTGTTGATCGTTAATGGAACTTATTTTACATCGATTACTTTGCAGCTGGTTGCAGCGAATTGAGAACGAACAGGTACGGTGGTCTTGTAATTGATGACATTTGTGAAAGAGGTTGCGCTTATGACATGTGAAAGAGGTTGCGCTTATGACATGTGAAAGAGGTATTTCATTGTACTTTATTCTTAAAATATTTTGAAACAAAATCCATTTGGAAAGTGTAGATAACGATCGATGGTGAGGTTATCACAGATCCAGAAACTATTCTCAGGTTCTTCGCTCTGGTTCCTTTGCTCCAGATTTTGTTGGTATGTTCAAACGTTTGCATCAAGGCATTAATTGTTTTCAAATATTACAAATCTGTAGAATTGGTTCTGAAGTAGTCTATCGTCGACTTCCATGGAAAGAACCGGATACCCCTTATTTACTCGAGATTCTATATGAAGACGATGAAATGGTAAATGCATTGTAGCTGATTCTTTCTTTTTAATTATACTCTGTGTTATTTGTTGCTTCCAGTTTCCATGAGTTTTAAACTACCAACTATTTTTCAGATTGCTTTAAATAAACCGTCTGGCTTGCAAGTATTACCTGGTGGTGTTTTCCAGCAACGGACAGTTTTGACGCAGCTTCAGTGGTGGTCAAATAAGCAGAGTTCCTCTGTCTCAGAAGAATTGCACCCTGTCCCTGTTCATCGCCTAGGAAGGGGGACTTCAGGTTAGATTACATAAACCCAATGGTGAACGAGATTTCCATTTATATGCGGAGGCTTTATTTTTATGTATTATCTTTCTCGGATATCTGATTACTTGTTTACCTATAAGCCAATGCTAAATGAACATTGTTGAAATCCCCATATACCATTAGATGGACAAGGCAGTAGCAATTTGTGTTGAAATGAAACAAATAGTTGAGACTGGAGTGGGATGTTGAAGATGTGGAATTAGTCATGAGATTTTAGGGTGCTTCTTTCAACTGTAGATGTCACCCTTTTCCTACATGGTGTGCCGTTGGAGTAAGAATTTCTCTAGCACCCTAATTAGAGGAGTCCCTTCGGGGACATACAATCAAATTAGAGGATAGAAACACCATTAGTTCATTTATCAACGTTATGTATCCTTGAAGATTTCTGTATTTCTGCCTCATTTCCTGGTTTAAATGAAGCACTATTTCTTTAGGTTGTTGTTGAAGTTCATATGGCCAAAATTAATGCCAAAGAGCTATTTCACTGTCTTATACTCTCGGTTTGATAAATAAGCACCCAAACTTGACATACTAATCCTGCGTTGTCCTTTTACAAGATACCATTACCTTTGGCCCTGGACCATTGTCAACTCTTTGGTACATGGATTATGTTTTCTTATTTTCATGATACATCAACTATGTTGGAAATGTATTTCAATTTTGCCTTTATAAAGCTTTGCCAGTCCCTGCTTATTTCTATTTACAAATCTTCGGACGTCAGGAATATTATTATGTGCAAAAACAAGGCTCGCTAGAACACGGTTTGCTGCATATTTTGCTGACGGAACATCTTGTGTTAGAAAAAACAGGTTTGGGAACATGGGAACATACCTTTCATACATTTCTTGTCTTGTCTCTGCATGTGCATATTATATATTCAGAGAATGATGAGTTTGTTTGTACTTTTATAAGCTGATGACCTTTTTGTCTCCTACCATTTCTTAGTGTCTTTCCTAGTTCATAATCTTCTTGATGGTAAAATAACTTTTACCTTAGTGGAAATTTGTGTAAATTTTCTTTGCTGTTACGCTACTTAGAGTTATGTAATTCATTGACATGTTTTTGGTATTGTGCTACTTCTACTTTATTTTACAATATAATTTGAAGATTTTTCCAGCCTAGCATAACTCAACCAGTTAAGTCATATACCCCTTGATCTAGAGGTCGAATATTCAAATCTCCCTATTCCCACATGTTGAACTCAAAAAAGGAAAACATATGTTAGGTGCACATGCACCAACCAGGATGAAGAAGGATATGGATTTATGATGTCTACCATATTGCTGGATTTCTAAATAATGATTTGGGAGTTTTGCAAACCTAGAAAGTAGATAAATGTAAATCTGTCTGGTAAACAAATAAGGGCTCCCCACCCGTGTGAATATTTCATTAATGTTAGTTTCTTTTTTTTGTGTGTGCATGTGTGTAGTAGAAAAAAAAAACAACAACAACAAGAATGAATAAATAATGTGTGGAAGTGGCTGAAGACAAAGCAATCACGGATTACAGGGATAGGCGGGTTCAGTCAAGTCCAAAAAAGAAACAAAAGAAAGTGCGTCATCATCTAGGCTAGTACTGGAAACTCATACATTGATAGGAGGAAAATCTTTCCGAGGGAAACAAGCAAATATATTATGTATAGATTTAGTTATTAAAATTGATAATTTTTCACCTCAACTGCACTTTAATATTTTTAAAATTCTGGATGTTTTAGTTGCTAATTTTAGAACCCAAGTTACTTGTTTTCTGCTGTTCTCTAGCAAAATATAAATCAATGTTAGCCAAAATGATGTAAACATTCTAGAACATCTGAACATATAATGTCTTCTTCTTCCTTACTCTTTTCTGGCTAAAATGTAACGGTTAAATATAATCTAGTTGTAAATTGAGATAGCTCAGGTTTTCAAGGACATTTAGTCTTATATCAGTGATTGATTCCAACCATATTATTAACTTTTTGAGCCCTAACTCAGGAACAGCACTATGGAGGAAGGTACAAAAAGGAAAATTTCAAAACTATACCGTGCACTTGTTACTGCAATAATTCATGATGATGAGGTATATCTATTATGATATTTCTCGCATAACTTCATATGGTTAAAACATTTCCATGTCATCCTTGAAAATTTGTTACTGTTCCCATTCTTGTAAATGGTGTTGAGCTAGTAATATTAATTCTACAATGTTACATGTTAGATGATATTTGTTGGACAATCTATTAGCAAGGGTCATTTGTTCTGAAATAACATAAAGATGACGTTGAAAATCTATCAACATAGTTGAAATTTTAAATTTGCTGCAAATGGTTGTGGCACTTTCTCTCCGAGTTAGTGTGCAGAATAACTGGGGGTTTGGTCCAATAAGTGGTTGTTACATCACTGTAAATTGAAAGGTAGTTTTGTTTCCTATCATAAAAGTTTTCTTTCTGGCTTCATATGATTAAGAGGCTCTTTTTATAGGTGAGCGTTGACCAGCCAATTGGAAGGATGCAATATCCAGGGGTTGCACAGGGCCTGTATGTTGCCACTCCCTCAGGTTTTTGGTTGCATTTTATATGCTGATTCTTGAGAAGACAGTTGCTACCATAAATTGTATCAGATAGGGAAAGCTTAAGTCTCAAAGTTTTTGGCTAAGAAAGAGGAGTGTCATAATTTATGGAGTTCTTGATAAATTGTATATGCTGTTCATGTTTATTTCCATTGTATATCTGACCTTTTCTTCAATAATTACTAGCTTCAACACTCAATCATGTTTGCTTTTTTGAATTAATAACTTGAGCAGGGAAACCAGCTTACAGTAAAGTCAATGTTCTTGAGAGGGACGAACAAGGAAAACACACTTTGGTCCAGGTATCTCACGTTGTTGCATACTCTGCTTGTACTTGAAAACTATGAATTAATTTTCTGCTGTGATGGGATTTACTGCCAAGGTCTGAATTCTTGCTTTGTTTTTATAAATTAGTTAAGATCGATTGAGATGTCATGCATTATTTTTGGAAGCCACTTAAAGAGACTTTGCATCTGGTCTGATAGTGAAAATCTTTTGAAAAGGAGAGTGAATAGTGTGACGTATCACAGTTTAAAGGCTTTAATTACATTGTATATTTCACAGGTAGAAATTCAGTCTGGACGACCCCACCAAATCCGCATCCACCTTTCTTCAATAGGACATCCTCTATTGGGTATTGCTGTTAAAATTAATTAATTCTTCAACTTTTAAATTTTTTGAGGGTTTTGATTTTCTTGATGAACTTTTATATATTTGGCAAATGTACCTTACCAATAACCGTTAGTTGACTTGCATCTGTTTGAGTCCTCAACTTCATTATGAGAGTGTTGAAAATTCTTTGCTAAAATTTTCTCTTTTTTCTTTTTTTTTTTTTTTGGTTTCTGCTTTTTTGTAGGTGATCCTCTCTATGTTGCTGGCGGGCAACCAAACTGCCTTCATTCTGAGGTGGTAGATCAAAGTTTTGCAGAAGACGGGTACGAAGTTGGTGTTTCATTAAATAAAAGATTCCAATCTCTCTGTTCTAGTCAGCATGAAAATTTTAGTAATTCAGAGTTTTATTACGGATAATTGTTCTTTTTGCTTAGGGTCAATCATGACGTTTGGTCTGATAAATTGATGGAAAGGTTATAAAATTAATTGCTATGATGT
Organism: Lagenaria siceraria; assembly: GCA_002890555.2. Lineage (NCBI taxonomy): Eukaryota > Viridiplantae > Streptophyta > Magnoliopsida > Cucurbitales > Cucurbitaceae > Lagenaria > Lagenaria siceraria. The sequence continues at coordinate 22,648,461 of CM016487.1, forward strand.
ATAGGGTGAATGACTTTCTAGGTACTTCAAAATACTTTTTTTACACTTAAAAACACTTCTTTAAGCACTTAGAAAGTCAATCCAAACCAATTAAAATACTTTATAAGGTGGACTTATTTTGGGGTGAAATGTTTGGAATGGTATGCATAGTGTAGATTGTAGAATAGTTACGCATTTCATCGGTAAATATTCCCATCCTTGTAAGCCTATTTCTTTTTTCTCTAACAAAAGCGTGTATATTTGTATAATGGCCAGAGGTTACCAAAGGCCTATGAAACCCGTGCCTGGAGATTGTGGCTACTACTTGCACGCTCATCAATTGGTCCTTTATCACCCAAAAACCAATGAGGTAAGCTTTGAAATCATTCGCTTGTTGTGATATTTGTGTCGTTTAGAAAAATTCTTGTGATAGATGCATTTAATATTTTCGTACAGAAAAATGGCCATGGTATAGGCACGTAATCGTGTTATAGTAGGCTAGGCTACTGAATTGAAATTTATATATGTGCATTCTTTTATCTGTTTTTAACTTCCTTCTTTTGTGTTTTTCCTCTGTTGTTGAAGGTTGTCAAGATCGTTGCACCACTTCCCTCGATCCTCCGGACACGTGAAGAGGCTGAAGATGCCCAGGAATGAAGTGGATAAATGGATGTCAGAAAGATTAGTTCTATTCTATTATTTCTACTTTATTTTTTTCAATCGCCACATGAAGGTAATTTAGCTTTTAATTTGCGTTTATAATTATTAAAATGCACGCATCAAATGAATTAAACGTAGGTTTTTTAAATACTAGCATATAGCATATAGTGTTGGGGAATGAATGAAAACTCAATAACAAAAATATCCTTTACTTTTATTTACAAGTTTAATCTATAGAGTCTCTATGTAGGAACTATTTAAGAGGACTAAACTTATTCCTAATCAGACTAAATTTAAATTTAACCAATTTTAAGAATAAACCCATAGAACTGCAAACCTGATTTGTCCCCAGAGGTTATTTATTTATTGTCAAACATTATTAGTCTCTGTTAAACAGCTCCATAAACGTGTTAACTCGTGGGATTTACGCAAGAAACTGATGAATATACTTCTGAAACATAACCCCCCGTTTTTTTCCCTACAAGACGGCAATAAGAACCGTCAAATTCTGCTATCATTCATTAACATCAACGAAACTATGATACATGGGGTGCAGCAAAAGAAACAATTTGCTGCTGAGGGCCTTGTATTGAAAAGGCTCTCTGAGCATTTCATTATCTACTACCACCTAAATTCTCTCTTCTATGAGCCACCACCCTCAGCAGCCTTATTGCAATGCAATTTAATATCATCCTCCTTACAATTCTCACCTACATTAATTCCTTCAACTACTACCTCCTTACTACTATGTACCTCCAACATCTGCGAATCGCCATTTGATTTCTGTTCCTTGCAACTAGGTGGCAACAGCTGCTGCTGCTCGATCAGGCAGGAGGTGGATTTAGAGAGAGGATTAAATGTAGGATATCTGGACATTAGGGTGGTTGGATCGGGCAATGATGAAAGCCCGGTGTGTATTCCGTTCCCATCCCAAATTCCGTAACTTCTTGAGGGAGTGTCCTCCTCTTGGGCTGGAGAGTTTTTACGATCAAACTTGGCGGTACTTAGATTTCCATGGCTATTTACTTTCAATCTACGCTTGAACTTGTGGTGAAGCTCGGTCGTTCTGTTTGCATTCTCACTGGATCCAGATTTTGAACTTGGCACAGATGAGGAATGCGTAAGAATCTGACCGAATAATTTTATGTCGCCATTTCTAGATGATCGTTCAGAGTCGGACAAACTACGTGAATGCACTCTAACATGATGACGCCCTTGTTCCTCCTTAGGCAATGATATTACGTGAGAGTTTAAGGGCATTGAAGAGCTATCTGCTGTGTGGCAGTCAGCTTTATCGCCTCGATCAGTGCCAGTATCAGCATTTCTCGTCTTCGTTTCAGCATCTGAAACATTTCCAACTAATGCTGTGACCGAAGCAGAAATGCCTTGTTCTTTTGCAGTTTCATTGGACGCAACTGCATATTGCTGCTCATGTACCAATCCATTCTTATCATTGGCAGAATTCACCGACTGGCAATCATCATCGAAACCCGAATGAGAGCCATCCTTCCTAGTACATGCATCATCTGACACCATAGCATCCACAGCAGCATTACTACAAGTCTTTGAGGATGGATTACTCTCTTTGACTTCCTGATGAGTAGACTGCAGATTCATGGACCCAGATTCGCCACCACTTATGCTCGTCACAGATTTCAGCAAGTCATCAACCATCTCAGAACCAACCCTTTCACAAGGGAAGGCATCTTTGGTATCTACACCTGCTTCACAATCGCCTCCATCGGCATCATGGCCAGTTCCATTATCTGGCATTTTCTTTGCAGAACATATCAAATCCAACCCGAGGCACTTCCGTGCTTTGCTAAAGAAGACCTTGCACTGGTCCGTGGATTTTGATCCTACATGGGTAGAGATCATTGAGAAATTCTTCCCATAAACTGATACTGCTTCTATGAAAAGAGACTTCTCCCCATCTGTCCAATAAGAAGGATCCATTTCTCCACAACTCTCGTCTGAAAAAATCTCATCATCGACATACCGGGAAACATTGGTTGTCAAACGCCGTCTTAATACGGTTGTAGCACCCTTTTTGCACTTCAAACCCTGAGATCCATCTCCTCGGTTGAAATTACTAGTAACACATGAACCCATGGCTTCTGAAGAAAGGGAACCACATATACCAGCTAAAACATCAGCAGCCACCTTTTCTCTTTCATTTCCAAAACTATGAAAACCTTTGGCCCTTTCTGATAGATCATCATCGAATTGAGTTGTGTGATATGCATTTCTTCCACCTGACCTGCTGCTAGAATACTTATGAGCTCGGGCTGTCATCGTTGAAGCGGCACCCAACATGTCAAGAGAAGCGGCATTCGTTTCTGGATTCCATTTCTTCCCTGTTGTCATTAAATAGTTACTAGTGGAGGACTTTGCTTTCTTCCCAAACTCCATCTTCTTTGTTTTCTCAAAGCAATCAGATTTGTGGTTTTTGTAGTAGAACTCAACACAGTCTGCTGTTGTCTTATGATCAAGAAAGGATGCAATTTTCCCAAAATCTTTCCCATAACATTCCAACTTCTCCATGAAAACATCTTTCTCTTCTGAGGTCCATGGGTTAATCATCATTCTTTCCTTCTCAACTGCGCACGGGTTCTCAACTAATCCGTTATTAGATATGAACCTTGAGCCCATCTTATCCTTCTGGTCCAAAACTAATGCAGGCATCTTCAATGTCGTCCGGTACTGCTTAATCTGGGGACTAGAAAGCTGCATGCTCACGTGCTTAAGTATCTCCGTGTTAGAAACGGGGTTCAGATTTCCTGCTGCAAGGCGAGTTTTAAAATTCAATATGATAATATCAATTGTATCACATTAGGAGATTCTCCAAAGACGTACGCCTCCTGATTTAAAGAGGAAAAAAAAATTTTACATGAAGGCAATGTAATGATGTAAATGAAGAGGGGAAATCCACAAACGATTATCACAATAGCAAAAGTGAGGATTGAAAACAACAAAACAAAGTACAGATGGTTAATATAGCTGCTGAAACGAAATATTAAAAAAAAATATATAACAAAGCTCATAGCGAACCCTATCAACTTTGAACATCAAAGACTGAAGGAAAGAAATATACCATCAGAAGATGCATTTAGATCACATAAACCAATTTGATCAATCATCTTTATATCACACACATACACCATCAGGAGTTATATTAATGAAGAGAAAAGACAATAATAATATTTGAAGTACAATTATCTCTTTATTCAAGAACGCCATGCTTGACATACTACAATGATTATTATGCCAGAAGACCCTTCTTCCCTCAAACTACTTCCACCTTTACCACTTCAATTACTCAAAATCAACAAATCATACATTCACTCCACATCTTATGTATTTCTAACATGAGTAAAGTGTTGGTTACCAAAAACCGAGTTTGAATGAAAGACATAATATTTTCTAGAAATAAAACTGTTAGCACTAAGGCTCCATTTGATAGCCATTTATTTTTTATTTTTGAAAAGGAAGCTTATAACACTACTTCTACCTATTAATTTCCTACTTTTTAGGAGTGTTTTTAAAAACCAAGGTAAATTTTGAAAACTAAAAAAAATAATATTTAAAACACTGTGGCCAAGAATTCAAATGCTTTGTTAGGAAAAATGAAAACCAAGATAAAGTTCTTTTGAAGTTGCAAGAAAACAAGCATAATTTTCAAAAACCAAATGATTATCAAACATACATATATATACACACATATATATATCAAAAAAGGCCTAAAATATTATGAGACCAGCATATTACATTGACCCACATCCAAACCCTCCTCTCCCCTTCCAAATAAGTAGTCATATTCCACACAAAAAAGAACGTGCAGTCAACATCGCAATGGCTATTCAGAGAACCTCAGACACTGGGTATATCAAGTTCAGCATTCCAAAACTAAAACATGAGAACCAATGCAGATAGTCAACACTAAGATCAAGTGGAAGAAATTTCACCCAAGCACTTCAAATGGGGAATATTTGCGGTAGAGAAGCCAAAATTAATACAGATATATGAAGTCTATGAATTAAAATACCAGTTAAGCTTCAGACATGCAAACTGATACCATTACTCAGAAAAGGAGGACCAAAAAGTACAAAATGGAGAACAGATACAAAATTTCAGATAAATTAAGTCATTAACATGCATAAGAAGACGCAAGTCTTTAGAGCAAAACCTGTTTAAAATATTCTTGAACATAAGGAACTAGATTAGATGTTTACTTACCAGGTGAAGGCATTCGGAATCGGATGGAAGATCGGTTTTTCTGATAACCACTGTAATTTGTCCACAAACTCAACTGGTATTTTTTCTGAGATTTTGCACGTAGCTTCCTTACTGGAGGCACATGCAAACTCTCCTTCCACAAAGACTGGTAGGCTTTAAACTTAAGGGTAATTACTCTCTCCTTAAATCTTAATAACCGTTTCCTCTTTGCAAATCTCTCTTCCATTAAACATCGATTCTCTGGGCAGACATTTGTACTCCAAATATCAATCTTATGTTCATTGGCAGGCAACATCCTGATTAAAGCTTCAGAAGCCATACATGCAGACTCTTTATTGGATGCCAGAATTAAATCACACACACTATCTCCTCCCTCAGCATATTCATACATATCATTAGAAATGGGCTCTAATGTGACACCTTCACTCTTTATAGGCATGCTATTGTCAAAAGAGGCCACAATATTATCTTCGCCACTGCAACCAGAAATTGTTAGCTTCTCTTTCATGATGACAGATTCCTTCACATCCAACCTCCCAGACCTATCATTTTCCTTGACATCGGCATACACTTCTTCCAAGTCACTTGTAGAATGTGCCATCGTGTTTGAAATAGTATTCGCAGAAGTAACAACTGGCAGGGTAGCAACTATATTCGTGACATCATTTTGCTCTTTAAAGTATTTATCTCCCACCAGCAAACAACTGGATGCCAACGGGAAAGAAAAGTAACCCTTACTTTCAGATTTCAACCCCTTCAGCTCATTTTCAAGTAAATCAATTTCAGTCTCAGTCGTCTCCAACACTTTGGAAATTTGATTTTTATATGTAAGCAACTTACTCAAGGCAGTGGAATCCACTGAAATCGAATCATTAGATTGCAGCAGTTGAATGAGTGGAGAGCACAAATTAGGTATTGAAAAATTATCCAACTTCTCTACAGAGGACGTTCCCTCGTACTGATTCTGAAAACCAGAGCCAGGTGAACCATGCAAGTTACTGACATCATTATCACTTGATGCCTTTCCAGATGATTTTTCATCCCCACCTACACAAGTAAACAACAGATGTAGAAGTTTGATTTCAGTAAAATACAGCACATTTCACCTGGTAGCAAGAAATACAACAAACTGAGTGATCACAAGACAAGGCAAAATTTAAAAGCACCAAAATTTTCTAAATGAAATCTTCTACTCTGTGATAACTTAGCAACATATGAACAATTCCAAGACTACTCACTAACGCAATATGTATATGTATACCATTGTAATGGATATCAGAAATTTTAAGTATTGGTCACATATCACAACCCAGGGACAAATTGGCCTGGACATGTATCAACTTTGGTTTTCTTTACTCTTCGAAACTAGAGGTCAAAGTTGTGGAAAAGAAAGCCGTTAAAGATGACACCCGTACCACAATCATTAAAAGCAATTTTTCAACCATCAAATGATTCAAATCACTGATGACCTTTCCTGTGATCTTCTCTTCAAAAGTTTGTGATCTCGCCTCTCCCTCCCTCCCTCCTGATATGCCTACCTTAAGACGCCTACTACTACTCTCTTCCTCTCTTACTATTCCGTCCCTTTTTGCATAAATAATATAACAACTTTCATTGAGAAAAAAAATGAAAGAATACAAGGAAAAGGAAAAGAAAAATCAAGCCCACAAAAGGAAGCCCAACCAGAGAAAAGGGCTCAAACTATACAAAATAGTACTTAAAGAATAATTACAAAAAATCTTTGAAATTGAAGCCAAAAGGAAAACATGAAATCTAACAAGGGACTAAATATCGCTACAATAATTACAAAAGATCTTTAAAATTGAAGCCAAAAGGAAAACAAGCCCACAGAAGGGATTATTATTTATGCTCAACCATCCTATTAAAAAAATGCTCAAAAATCAAATTATTGTTTACCTTTCTTGTGATCTTGTCAACTATAAACTATTATCTGGAAAGCCTTGTACTCCTGGTTTTTATCTATCTTCAACACATGCCTAATTATGTTAACTCTTTGGTTCATCTGCTCCTCATAGTTTATTAGCATCTTCTTACTCATTTATCCCCATCACCACCACCAGGAAATTTTTTCCTTCTAATCTGACATAACCCTTCTTCGGCATTCTCATGTCTTCACAAAATGAGAACTTTGAGAACCCTCCTCTCCTCCTTGATCCTACTGGTGCTATGAATGTTTTTCTCATCTCTTCTCTAACAGTCACTTACCCTTCCCCACTAATGCTATTGATCCTAGATTTCTTTTCAATGTTCTGGTACTTAAAGTTATTACACATTATAGCCTCCTCTGCCACAATAATACGCTGAGTTCATTAAACTATAACATGTAGTTACTGATTAGTGATGACCGTGTTTTCTCTTCCAAAATTTGTAGCTTCTTATGACAATGGAAATGTTTAAACCATCTGCTAATTAGAGAATTTCAAATTTCTTTTGTAATTTTTGTTCTAGCTTGGCCAAACTCTGATCGAGACTATTTTATGTTCTATATAAATGCATAAATACTCATCAATTTCTTCTGCTACTGAAATCAGTTGAATGTGTGAAACATTGAGATATTATCGCTTGATAAACACCATATGAAGTGAAAAATCACCCCACCATGACAAAAGCAAAAAAGAGCTCAGTGTACCTGGAGAGGAACCACTAATGACAGAAGAAGGGGTCGCAGGTGAGGTACAATCAGAAAATCCTGAACCTCTAGGGCCTTTTTCAATCAAGCTAGAATTCAGAGAATGGGTAGATTCTGCATTAACATTTGTAAACGCGGTACCATCAGGAACTTCGACCTTTTTCTTCTCATACTTGGCAAGTCCCTCACCCCATCCTAGCCGCGGCTTCTTCCTGACACTTGCCTCATCATAAGGCAGAGAAGACATGGCACACTCAGCAGGATCAGCTGAAGGAGACAGATTTTGTGATGCATTTTTCAACACTGTCTCAGACTTTCTGTCATTAGAATCTAAAGCATCAATGTACTTTGTGCTACTGGAATGGCCCGATGTTGAAGTGCGTGAAGACAAGCCACCAGAACGTGTCCATTTAAGAGGCTTCCACCCTGAGGAACTCACGGAGTACTCCCGATCACGTCTCTGGTTTGTGCCTAACCCATTGACATCATCGACCTTATCGTGCTGGCCTTTTACCTTATCTCTTTGGTTTACAAAGTCCGAATGAGAATGAGAGGGATATATCAGCATATCATGAACTGACCTCTGATCATAATTTAGATCATGCTGCAGTCTACCACCATTGTTCGTAGACCCATTACTCGTTGCCCAGGAATGACCTTTCCAATCTCTTTGACTAAAAGATCTGCTTTCCCTACCATTCCTAGCGTACTTCCCATCACCATGTGAAACAGATGGCCGGCTACTGACATTCTCCAGCATCTTGTTATTGAATGACATGGAAGGCCCATATCCATGACCATATTCGTCAGAGAACACATGCCAGCCCCCCTGCCTACCATGACCTTCAGGAATATTTCAAAAAAGAAAAAGAAAATGCAAAAGAAAACACAATCAATACAAGCAAAGGATCAAACATGGGGCAAAATTTGAAACAAAATAATCCGAGCAATTTTTGCAGCGATTTCTAGTTGGGACTATTACAGGCGATAAACCTCGGATCTAACCATCAATACTTTATAAAATCATGAATAACTAGTTATATGATAAATCCTTCGTCGATTAGATCTATCGGGAAGAGAGGATCCAGAACGTAATGAATGAACAGAAGAAAGACTTTTCTTGGGTTTCATTTAAGCAAAACAAGAATAGTATATGGTCGGAACTACGAGTCTCCATGAAGAGCCCAACAGGGGAAGAGATGTAGATATCTCGAATCTATAAAACCTAAATGACTCAAAAAGAAATCAGAAAGGTCTCAATTGCTCACCTGGCGGTCTGCGAAAATCACCTGATCCCCACCTACTAAACTCACGGGATCCGTGACTGGATGAATCTCTCCATCTAGGTACAGGTCCGAGGAACTCTGACCTCTCGTGTTTCCTCTCCTTGAAGAAGTCCTTCCGATCCCAGGGCAAAGGTTCAGGCGGCATGAAAATGAGGCCAATAGCATGGGCACCCTCAAAGAACAACCGTTTTCAACGCACAGCACAAGGAGCCCGCCGAATAGCACCGCCGGAAATCAATTCAACTACTTTCGCAACCATGACAAGCCAGAAGCTATCCTGTCAAGACAATCGCCAAAGAGAAAACCAAAAACAAAATCAACTCAACATATGCATATCGATCGGTTGTGCCTCCTCTCACTGGACGCATAAGAACGAGAATACGCCGATATGTGGCAACCACACGGGTAACTCCGGACCAAATCTTGAAGAGAAACCCCCAAAAGGAGGAAGAAAACACAGAAGCAAAAGCAATACAGGCGTACGTGATGGAATAGAGACTGAAACGGCTGAATTGAAAGGGTTTTGAATCAGATGGAACCGACAATGCTGATTGAAAGGCTCTGCGCCATCACATGCAAAACCTCAATCTCACTTCGAGTTCGCAATCTCCGGCCTTCGTATCTCCTCAGCAACCTTCAATCTCCGAACTCTCTCTCTCTCTTTCTCTGTTGGCTGACGGAAAATTTTGCCTCCGGAGCGAGAAAGTGAGAAATTGAGCCGATAAGGGACGAAAGAGAACCCTGACAGAGGAGAGAAAGAGGAGAGATTGGTTCTCCGGATCTCAACTAAACTCTGAACCCTATTCAATTATTTCTTTTCGCGTCCGTTATTTTTCATATTTCTTTTTTTCCTCCATTTTTTAATATCATTCTAACTTTAGTCCTAACTTTTGTAGTTTCTCAACACTAGTTTCACTAAATCTTAAATTTTCTTTCTTAAGGTTGATTTTAATTAAAATGGTTTAAATACTAACCATCATTTTTATGTAAAGAGATATGAATATTTTTTTCAAAATTTAAAGTGAAAATAACTAATCAATAACTAAAAGTTTTTGAAAAAAATTATACTCATTTAAGATTTATGGAAAGTATAGAGAATAAAGTTAGAAATTTGGAAGTATATCAATCAAATTTTAAAGTAAAACTAAAATGGTATTTTAATTTATTTTTTTTTACTTACAAATTAAAATATCATTTTAATTTTATTTTATTTTGGTCTATGCATTTTAATATATTTAAATTTAATTCCCTCTTACTTCCATAAATCTTGAAATTAACCTTATATTATTTATTATTATTAACTTTTTAAAAAGTTTAGGGGTTATTTTCCTTCTATAAATTTTAAAAACATGTTAGTGTGTTTTCTTACAATATTATTTATTGTTATTATTATTATTATATCAAATTTCATAAAAAAATGACTTTAAACTAACCATATACATTAATTTTAAGATTTATTAATATTTACAATATTTTTTTTTTATGCAAAGATTTATTAATATTCTCATTTGTGGAGAGGACATCATCTATCTATCTACTTTATGGTGTACTAAATCCCTCTCTTTTGTAATTATAATGTTTCTACCATTTTCCTTAACTAGGCAACTTTTCTTTAGTCTGTTCTTCGATGTATTTTAACATTTGAGCTTTTCTCTAGCTCTTTCTTGTGTATTCTTTTGTGATAATGCATCGCTTTTGGCGTTGATGAGAGTGTTATGGATGTGTTAACCTAGTTGAGATGTCCTGGTGCACTTACTAATCCCTCTACCTCTAGTATTCTTTTGAAAAATAATAATAATAATAATAAGACCTATTATCATTTCAAATATTCATTTTTTTTTAAAACAAAATCTCATCCATATGTTATTATTATTTTTTAATTTATTTAATTCAAATTTCATAAAAATGATTTTAAACTAACCATAAACATTAATTTTAAAACTTATTATTATTGTCAATTTGAACCTAATTCGATAACAAGACGCTATTTATCATTTCAAATGTTCATGTTTTTTATCCTTTTTTAAAAGAAATTTTCATCCATTTGTTATTATTATTATTATTTTGAATTCGTTTAATTGTTAGAACTAAAAAAAATTAAATGAAATTATATAGATTAAATTTTAAATATTTAAAAATATATGTACTAAAATAAAAAAGAGTCTCACCAGAATATTTTTTAAAAAAAATCACTAAAGTAAAACGGAATCAAAATGCAATTAAAAAAAAAATAATAATCGGTCCCTCTGTGTGTTCTCTTCATTATTTCTAAAATTTCGCCTGCTTTCAGAGCATAATTACGGAACTGGGCCCATTGCCTTTCTTTTATCAATTACTATACTACCCCTTGACTCTCAATTTAATCGGCGAGACCTCAGTGTTGTTGGTGGGTGTCGCTCTGGTGAAAATCGGCCCTTTCCGGCGTCGTTTTAGGCCACGTCATTGCCAATTCCAAAATTCCTAAAATTCTATATTTGTTGATTTAATTTCCCCTTGAATTGTGGCCAATCCAAATCTGTGCCTTTATTTTCAAAGATAACAATCACTGATCAGTTTTTTCTTTTTTTCTTTTTTTTGCCTAAGATATCAATCACTTTGAATTGGAAAAGCGTTTGAATTTAGGAAATTTCCAAATTTCAATGTAATGTGAAGGAATATATATATATATATATATATATATATATATATATATATATATTAAATAATACCAAATAATAACTCAATTTTTTTTTTGTTTTTTATACAAGTTCGATATGGGAGATTTTAACCTTTAATCCAAAGGAAAGGAGTACGTGTCAATTACGTTGATTTTGACAAATAATAGTCCATATAGCTGAACTTAATAAAACAACATTTAGTTTTTTTTTATCGAATTAAGATTTTGGTCTCTATAGTATAGGTAAAATTCAATCTAGTCTCGATGGTTTAAAAGTTTTATACACATGTGAAAGTTGTGTATTAAAATATAAATCTAAAGAATGGTATAAATTAATTCACTTATCAAAGTTCAAGTTTGAATTAATATAATTATCAATTCTAGTAATAACAACTCTCAAAGTTTATAAGTATTTTTTTATTTCGATAAGGTGTCCATGAAGATTTGACAAATACATTGTACGTATAACCAATTAAGTTATACTCATATTATGTTTTAATTAGTCATATGCTAAATGCTCAAATTGGTAATCATAAATATAGTGCTTGAATTCAATGGTTGTTGTCAAATGATAAATTTTGGTCAATCATAAATTGTCACGTCATTTTTCAAATATTGAAATTACAAATTATAGAATTTGGAACTAACTACAAATTGACATGTGTCCAAATTAAAATTGAAGATAAAAAATGACAAATACCTAATAATATCAAATGTCTTCATCGTGACCATATCACCGAGTAACAATTATTTAATCAAATTGGGTCATAATATTTGACTTCGTATTAAAACAAGGCAAATGTGGCCATTAAATGATATAATTTAACCCAAAGCCAAATGATTAGCCAAAAGGTCAGTTGAGCACAAGTCACACTAACCCTAGAAAACTCTATAAATAGAGGAACTATTTCAAGGTTCATAAATTGAAACATCTAGAAAAAACCTATATAGAATTCAGAGACATACAATCAAAAGACTCCTCAAGCTCTCGAAGACTGGATGCTTGTTGAAAGTACACCAAAGTTCTTCGAAAAATACGAAACTTCTTTTAGAACATTAAATTCAAGAACACTCATGCATTCCACTCTTCAAAGTCGATTCAAAATACAAAATCCATAAACTAAAGGATGATCCAACGTATATGACCAACAAGCAAAAGACAAATCTAACCCACAGGACTGACAAGCTAAATGTCCATCCAACATACAAAGTCATCAACCAGCCAAATTTACTTGATAACAAACGCTTTACCGCTTGAGTCAAGTGTACTTATGAAAGAAAAAGCATAAGATAAATATTAGAAATTGTCTCTACACACAAAATAATACAAAATCAAGTTCATTATACACAAACAAATTTCTAAGTAACTGAAAACTTGTGTGTGAATAGTGATTATCTCTATACAATACCTTGGAAGTTCAAGCAATTGCTGAAGTGATTTAAAGTTTAATAACTATCAGTCAGACGTTCCCCCTTCTATTGTTGTCTAATCAAATGTTAAAGGTGTGGTGAAGCTTCTTTGGTGGATTTCACCAAATTGAAAAATTCGATTGACGAGGTGGAAGAGCTGACAAGATTTTTTATCTCCTCTTTAATTTGTTTTCCTTTCTCTAATAGAAGAAGGAATCATGTTACTCATATCATTGCTTGTATTGTGACTGGTTTTTATTTTTTCTTTTTATATAATAAATCGTTCAATTTAGAGATTGAAGGTGTTTGGGATTTTGTTTATCCCTCGTGAATGTTGTAAACAAGGACTGTTTTGTTTCAGTTTCAACCGTTGATTGTTGATTTTATGAATTTTCTTAAAAAAATGAAAAGAATATCACTTATTACTCTAATTTTTTATTATGTCTATGTGTAAATCATGCACCATGTTAATAACATTAGTTAAAGTCAACTTTAAATATAACTCAAATAATTAAATTAGGTAACATCATGCTCTTCTTAGCTTAGCTTCTTGTGCTTGTAGATTTAGATATTCAACAATCTGGGTTGAAGACGCTCTATGAGCGAATTATATTATTCTTTTTTATTTGCTTTGTCCTTAAGTTTTTCTTTTGTTTCCTTTTGTTGTTCTAAAAAAACATTTAGGAGTGTAAAAATTTAATCTCTCACCTCTATGTTGAAAAAAATATATTGATGGAATAGATTCTACTAAATTGGTATGATGTGACAAGTATATGTATGTGTTAAACTATGCTCTAATTGATAAAATTACAAAACAACAATAATGTATATGACATCCAACAAAATATATATATATATATAAATATTTCATACAAGAATGGATGAAAGTGGAGAAAAAATATTAACGAAAGATCACACATATATATAACCAAAGAAGATGAATAACGTTTATATATGGTCGTCACTTGTCCCCATAGACTAAATTCATTGATTCGATTACAATATTTTTAATGTTATATTGTCCCGAATGATTGTCATGTCTTCAATAATTATAACTAATTCACATTTTGTAAATATTGACTTAACACACATCACAACTATTTAAATGTTATTTTAGAGCTCACCTACATAAAAATAGTACATATACTAATTACATTTAACTATTGGTCTATCATAATTATATAAATTCATAAGTTATATCAAACATATCTATCTTATCAACCCAATTTAGCATTATATTCATGAAAATTCTATACTTATTTATTTCAATTTATAATATTCAAGTTCATCCTAAATCTAATTTGACAATTATTATTAATATTTTGCTTTTATTTTCAATTCAACCATCATAGAATAAAACATTAAATCATTAAATTTTAAAATAATAATTAATACTTTATTTATCGAGATATAATCAGAAATCGTCAAAGTGCAACCATTAATTTTATCACGAAACATGAGTGCATAACATTGTTTTAATACATTATTTATTAATCACTTTATTCATGTAAATAATTTATTAATCACCTTATTCATGTAAATAATTAAGATAAAGTGAATAATTTATGATTTGATATATTAATCATATTTGCGTGACATGATTAAGAAAAAAAACGTGCATTGAACAAAAGCAAGCCAGTGATTTTCGAAAAAGCAGACGTAAACTAAAGCTAATGGAATAGAAGCAGAAAGACACGCACGAACCGCACGTGTGAAGTCAAAGCACGGTTCAATGGCGTGTAGGCCACGCGCTCTCAATGTCAAGTTGGGCACGTGAATGAGCCATCGCAGAATCTTTCCGGCATCTTCATTATCTGTCGGCGATATCCGGTTCTTCTGACTCCTGACCCACCAAGTGCAAGAACCATAAGCCGCCACGTGTACTATTGTATTTTTAACGAACTGACGATATTACCCCTACCCCTTTCCCGGCGAGACGTGGATTTGACTGTAATTTCCGGGAATGGGGACTGCGTCACAATTTGACGTAAAATTTAATGAAATTTTGCTTCTTTTTTTGGCATATTATTTTATTATATTGGTAAATGATAAATAAATGCTGCGGGAGTCTCAAAGCATTAAATACCGCACCGGTGGAATTTGGAGCTTCCTGTTAAATGCTTGTGGTTAGGGCTAGGGCTAAAGTTGGAATGTTAAATAGCAATTTTTCTTTTTAAGTTTAAATATGAATTAAGTTAGGTGGAAAATTAATTTTAACCCTAAATTTACATAAATGTTGCGATTTTAACTTTCAAATTAATTTAGCTAATTCATATACTAAATTTAATCTAAATTAATATAAAATTATTCCTACACATTAATTTTAATAAGATAAAGTTTTGCACAAAAGTAAATTTGACTAACATACCAATTAACCATGGAATAATATTTTCATAATATATATATATATATATATATATATATATATATATATTTTGTTGTTTTTCTCTAAAGAAACTGTCAATTTTATATTGTATAAATGTTTTCTAATTCATCAAATACATCATAATTTTTTAACAGTACTTGGAGTGATAACTTATTAGAAGGTTAAAATTGCAACACATTTAAAGTTTAAGTTGAAAATTGCAAGTTTAAGTTTAGGGGTTAAAATAGATAAAATTGAAAGTTTATGGTCCAAATTGATACAAATGATAAACTCATGGTTAAAATTGATTTTTTACTTTGAGTTAATTTGTTTGTTTAACCAACCATCTATTTTATGCCAATTGAGATATGTTAATGTTGACAAGTTAACTTTATCGATAGAATTGGTTTTTTAGAAGAAAATGAAAATGAGAACAAAGTGTTTGTCCTTCTTGATAAGGAGGAGCACCCAATCGGAAAAACCTTGTAACTAATGTCTAAAAATCTCCTCAAGATCGTTTTACGAGCAAGCCCATCCGCTACAGAACTATGGGAGCACTGGATATGATGAAAGTCCTCTACATCTCTCATCATCGTTGCTAAATTAAGCATGTCTTTCGTCGTTTGAAGGTCAAATAGCCTCAAGACAATCACATTTCATCAAAGGAGATAGAAAGTCAACCTCAACCCCTCCTTCATTGCCTTTAATTCCAACGGGAGAGTATTAAAAATACCATCAATCTATTTACATTCGGCACGAACTATGTTTCTTTAATGATCTCACAAAACCTAACCAACCCTCCTGTGCGATTTTCTCAATCCAAGTTGCATCACTAAACAACGTCAGCCTTGACATTGAGGGGGGAGGGATTATCCAACGACGAGGTTCTAATTTATTAATAATCATTCATGTTAAACTTTAGGAACTTCTAATATTCAATCGATATTGATCTTTTGTTAATTCTCAATATCAATAGAATATTAGAAGCTCTTATAATTCAATATAAATGATTATTTAATATTATTTCTACCTTGAACATTTTTCCCCTCACAATTGGCTTATTCCATTGTATATTCTAAAACTAATTATTTGATTTGTATACTATTAAAGTTTAGAGATAATTTGCTTATTATTTTTTTTCTTGTTTTAGTTCACCAACTTTATAGAGGCAGTGATGGAGGTGAAATATTACACTCTTTAACCTCTGATTTTTATTCATTTAATTTATATATATATACACAACTTCACAAGCAAGGATTTCATACATAATTTTTGCAAACTCTTCTGATTGGGTAATAGAGTTGGTGGACCTAATTTAATAAGTCATGAATACTCCATACGCACTAATTCTTGGATAGCCATTTTAAAATAAATTTTCACTTTATTCGAAAATAGAAGCTTTATAAAGAAATAAACAAACAGATAATATTAATAATTGCATTAAAAAAATTGCATATATTTTGTTAGTACCATCAAAGTAGGAGATTCCGTTAACATATACTATATATTAGTTGAATTATATTGCTTAAAAAAATATTCATATTTTTATTAAACACCAACATTTTATTTATATAAAAAATGAACAAATAGCTATTTTTGAAAATTTGATGTAATATACTAATATCATTACTACTACATCTTAAATTATGTTAAAAGAAAAAAACAATAACATGCGAAAATGATGGGAAGAATTGCATGGATGACCAAAAATAAAAGGACCAAATGAAATTTGACCTAGGTTTTGAAAATAAACATTTTTTTGGCATTTTATTTACATCATCCCTTGTGAAATTATCAAATTAATCTGATTTTCTTCCTTTTTTTTTCACATCTTCTTGCTTGATCTCGCTTTCGATCATATTTTTTTAAAATTTAAAATCACTTGATTTCTCTCCTCCTCCTCCTCTTGCAAATTTCTTCTTCTTCACTATGCATTTTTTCACATTCCTTCTTTGTTCTACAATTTTTTTCTCCTCCTCTCTCTTTGGAATCAATGAGCAAGAAGAACAATTTGAACAAAGAAAAAAAATATATTTAAGAAAAAAAGTGTATAATGCTATGTTGATGAGGAACGAGAGGAAGAAGCAAAAGGAAGAAATTGAGAGTGAGAGAAATGAATGAGAAATTATGGTAACGTCCGACTCTCGCGTGCATTTTGGAGACAAATCAATACTTTCACATATGGCTGACATCAACAAAAGAACTATTTTTCTAGCGTTTTTGAACCATAAGCCAATTTTCATTTGTACCTTTGAAAAGTGGCCATTCGTACAAAAAAAAAAAAAAAAAAAAGAAAAAAAAAAAAGAAAGAAACCATTCATATATATGCACCAAAAAAATTGGATAAAATAGAAGTTGTTCTTTTTAGAGGGTCAAAAATGAAATTTATATAAACGATCCAATTTTTATTGGTAATATGAGTTGGACCCATAACTTAACTTCTTTTTTTTTTTTACCCAAAGAAACATAACTAGAAAATCAAATCATGATATATTTCCACAGTAATGAATGACGAGATGCTAATAGACGAATAAGAGAGGACAAGGCCCAATAAGAAAAATAGATGGGCTTTCTCTTGGATCCATTGAAGTCTAAGATCCAATTTAAATTGATACGAAGTGACCAGGTGAAAATTAATTTTCCTCCCAATTTGTTAGTATTCTATATTTATAGATAATTTATGAAGACATAAAAGTCTAAATTATTCAGATCAAAGGAACAAAGAGAGATTATATTTTTTTAAAAGCAAAAATTTTTTAAAACAAAAATCACACTTAGTTTGGAAAAAAGAAAAAATAAACATAAATTACGCCCAACATAATGAGAAAAAAAAAACTCAAAATAAACATAAGCCACACTCCATTTATTAGGATTATAAGGGAAATTTTTAAAAATAAAGAAAATAAAAGAAACTATTTACACAAAATAACAAATTTTTTAGATAGTTGTGATAGAAATGATAGAAGTCTATTACCGATAGATGCTGATATAAGTCTATCAATGTTTATCAATATTTTTTTTGCTATTTTATGTAAATAGTTTGACATTTTTTCTATCTGTAAAAATTTTCCGAATTATAATTTTTTTTTTCAAAGATCATATATAAGAGATTCAAATTTCCTACCTCTCAAAATAGTTTTGTGATTATGCTCGTATTCATATTTATTATAAATAATTATTACTGATTTTACTCAAAGTTGAAGAATATACTAATACCAAAAATACACAAATCCGAATGTTCTTTGCGTGCCTTTAGAAATTTGATAAAGTATAGATACCACTTCTTTAGACTGCCTTCTCAATGGCAATTTTGTAAATATAGTTTAATGCAATGGCTAGAAGAGGGACCCCGTTATTTCTCTCACTATAATAACTAAGTTGAAAATTATCATAAATAATCTTAAAATGTTTTTCTTCGCAGCTAGCACACTTTTTTGAAACTAGTTGATATTGTTTTTTCTCAATCCTTTCCGACCAAGATCAACTATCGAGATTTGAACAAAAAAAATTATCTTTTTCTTCTTATATCCAAACTATCAATTGTTTTGGGATTTCTCGGAATCTCAGCTAGGATGAAGACTGAGATTCAACATAATTTTCCTCAAATCTTACTTATTTTTTCTAATATTTTCAAATTTTAAAAATCACATTGCGATTATTACTCCATCTATTTAGATAATTGGTAAATCAATTTGGAAACTCACATAATTGTAGAACCACAAAAGTTAGGTGTAAGATTTAAAAGATTATGTTAAGATTTGATATAAGATATAGGTGTTCATACTGCGCGAAATTTCACATAGAAAGCCAAAAGAATCGATAGTTTGGATATTAGATGAACAAAATGGTGTCGATCTTGGTTGAAAAGAATCGAGAAAAACTATTTTAATAAGTTTTCTTAAAGTGTGCTAATTGTGAAAGGTGAAACTTAAAAGCGGATTATTTTTGCCAAGTTTCCAACTAAGTTATTACACTATATCATAAACAAACTACTTTTTTTTTTTCTCAATATGTGAGGTAGGGGATTGAATCTCAGATATCAAAGTCGATAGTACAAATTTATGTCAGTTTAGCTAAATTCATGTTGACATAATAAAATACTTAAAATTCAACATTTCATATGAAACATCAACTCGAATACACGAGCATAATTAACTGAACTACAAAAAAAAAAAAAATACAAACACGAGCATAACTTAATGAGTAAGACATCTACTTCATTCCTTAGTATTTTTCTATATAATTATGATTGTGTCAAATGACAAAATTTCACATATATAACCTCAATTCTAAAAGTTTTAGGAAACAAATTAGAAAAAAAATTATAAAATATATACATTTGATATATATTTTTAAATTTAGAACAAACCTTCCCTCATTCCTTAGATCCTCCACGCATGCCAAAAAGAACTTGGAAAAAATAAAAAGTAATTTCACATACTTTCAAATGATCAAACTCCAATTACATAGTCTTAAAAATGTAATTAATTCATTCTCCACCATATATTATTAGAATAAAGAATTAAAATACTTTTTAGGCTTCATTTTAGATGCTAAGTATGAGAAAAGAAAAAACCATCATGGACTAGCCTTAAATAAATAAATAAATGAATAAATAAATAATAATAATAATAATAATAATAATAATTTAAAGAAAAAATAAATTAAAAAAAGCACTAAAGTACAGACAGACATCTCGCATTCCATTCCAGGGCTTTTCTACAAAATCGAAAACCCATCTCTCGAGAAAAAAAAAACAATAAAGAAAAAGGAAAAGTGAACTACACGTTGATTTGACTTATTAGTCATTCGACATTTTTTTAATAAATTGATTTATTAGATAAAAACTAAAAGTTAAAAATTTATCCAGTCATTAGAGAAAAAGTTAATTATATGCTTAACATATAAGTTAAATTCTGTTTTTCAAAATTCCAACCAAAGGTAAAATATTCGAATTTTTATACTAAAAAAAATAAGATAAAGAGTAAATAAATATTTAATAAAAAATCAAGAATAAAATTAGATCAAATTGAAACAAAATTCAAATTTCAATGATAAAATTGTAATATTTTGAAACTTAGAGACTAAATTCAAATAAAACTCAAAACTTAAGAATTATAAGCGTAACATTTTGAACACATAGGTAACTAATGGAAACTAGACAAAAAATCTAGAAACAAAAAAATTATTTTTCCAAAAAATAAATGTTTGGTATGAAATTTTGAATATCTAATATCAAAATTAAATAATATATGTCTAAAACTGCCGAGCTACACTAACAAAAAAAAAAAAAAAGATTTACTTGACACAAAATTTAAAGAACTTCTTAGACAAGTTTTAACAACATTTTCGAGAAAAACGGCTAAAACAAGCCTAACTCAATTGTATGTCGTGTATGCAAATTTCATTTTGGTCTTTTAATCTATACTTTCAAAATGTTCATTTTAATCCTTGTACTTTCAACTTTAGTTCATTTAGGTCATTGAACATTCAACAAGTAACCATTTTGATCTCTTAAAAACAAAATGAAAATGAAAATAAAGAACCAAAATGGTCACTTGAACTAAAATTAAAGTTCAGAGGGGCCATTTTAAGTATAAAGTATAAAAACTAAAATGAACATTTTTAATTTAAAGAGACCAAAATAAATCAAAATTAAAAATACAATTTCGAAATTTGAATCTTTATCTAAAAAAGAAAGAATAATATGTCAAAAAATGCTAAACTATGCAATTTATTAAATTAGAGAACTTAGCAGACAAGTTTTTAACAATATTTAGATGAGAGTAGCAAAGGAAAAAAGGCAAAAATTTCCCCTGCATTTAAAAAACGAAAAAACTCCTACAAAACCCAAAGGCAAAGGCAAAGGGAAAGGCAAAGGCAAAGAATTTGAAGAAAAATGAACAAATTGAGCAACTCAGTGATAGGGCTACTGAATTTGTTAACTCTGATAGGATCAATCCCAATCATAGGAGGAGCTCTATGGATGGCTAGGAACAGCACCACCTGCGAGGGGTTTCTGCAGAGGCCGTTGCTTGTGGTTGGGTTTTTGGTGCTTTTGATTTCACTGGCTGGGTTCGTAGGGGCCTGTTTTGATGTTGCCTGGGCTCTATGGCTCTATTTGTTTGTCATGTTACTGCTCATTGCTACTCTTTTGGGCCTCACCATATTTGGCATTGTCGTTGCTAGTAAAGGCGGTGGCGGTGGCGATCATCGGCTTGGAGATTATTCGGTGTGGTTAAGGAATAGAGTTAATAATCCTCAGTATTGGGTTACTATTAGAAGCTGTATTTTGGGGTCTAATACTTGTAATCAGGTTTCTTCATGGTCTCCGCTTAATTATTTGCAGAAAGATATTACTCCCATTCAGGTACTCTCTTTCAATTCAATTTTTTTTTTTTTTTTTTTTTTTAAATGACAAATTGACATTTGGCCCATAATATGTTATTTTGAAAGTATTGGTGTAATTAAGGTTTGTTTGATAAAGGTTTTTTTTCTCTAAATTTCTTATCATGATTTTCATGTTTTTTAAGTAAATTTGACTCATAATATGTTATTTTGAAAGTATTGGTATAATTAAGATTTTGTTTGATAAAGTTTTTTGAAATTGTGTTAACATGTCCGAATTTCTTATCATAATTTTCATGTTTTTTAAGTAAGAGTTGAATTCTTATCTAAATGTAAAGCAAAAAAAATTAACCCTTGTTTGATAACCATTTAGTTTTTAGTTTTGAATTTTTTAAAATTAAGTATATTTCATCTATCGGTTTGTATGGTTTGTTGTCTAGATTTTAGAAGTGTTTTGAAAATCAAAGCCAATTTTTGAAAAAAAAAAAAAGCTTTTGTTTTTAGAAATTGACTATGAATTCAAATATCTATATAGAAAATATGTAACAACGAGTAAGAAATTGGGAGAAAACAATTACGTTTTCCAAAAACCAAAAACAAAAATGAAATAGTTACTAAACGAAACCTAAACTCATCGTAATTCATCCGCTTTAGCTTTTGAGTTAATTGATTATTTAACTTAGTATATCTTAATTAATGATTGATTCTTCTTAATGAAGACTAGTTATGGTTATGATGAATTGTTTAATCTTCTAAAAGAAGATTAGTTCAAGTTAAACATAAAGAAGAGGAAAAGAAAAGGGTGATTAGCTCTATTTGTCTCCTCGTTACTTTGACCCACCTAATTTATTCTGCCTGTTGCCTGTTTCAACTAAAAATAGGTTAAAATATCTGGATTGAATTATGTTCAGGTTAATAATTTAGTCAACTTTCAGGTTTAGGTCTAATAAGTTTATAAACTTTAAAAAGTATTAAATTTTTGTATTTTATAGGCTTTTAAACTTTTAAAATGTCTCTCAACTTTCAATTTTATGTCGGATAGGTGTTTGTCATATTTAAAAAGATTTAAAATTAACAAATCTACAAGACATTAATTTGAATGGTGCATCTAATATATGCCTAGCACGTTAAAAATAATAATGATAAAGTTAACAAATTTATAAAATATAAAATTGAATTTTGTGTTTAATAAGACCTTAAACTTTCCATGTGAATTTTTAAAATTCTGAATAAGTCCAGAATCTATCAAACAAAAAATTGAAATTGAAAGCTAAACTTTTTTTAAACACCAACTTAAAAGTTGATGAAGAAAGTAAATTTTGGTTGCAGTTGGGATGCTGCAAGCCACCAGATTCATGCAGTGAGAACACGCAAGACTCTGATTGCTACCGATGGAACGGGGCGCCCAACATACTGTGCTACGACTGCGATTCATGCAAAGCAGCTGTGCTTGAGACTGCAAGAAAGGACTGGCACAAGCTCTCTGTTCTCAATGTCGTCATGCTCATTTTTCTCATTGCCATTTATTCAATCGGTTGTTGTGCATTCCGAAACACCAAACGAGCTCGAGCCGATTATGCCTATGGCGAGAATCGAATGACCAAAATTCAACCTAGATGGGACTACAAGATGTAAGCAACGATCGCGTTCTTTGAATCGTTTCGAGTTTATTTCACTTTTGTCTTTCTAAACCTTTGTTCTTGCAGGTGGAGATGGTTGGAGGACAGGAAGGAGCTTTACTAACATTAAAGAAATCCCATCTTCCTTCTATTTTATCAATCTTTGCTCTTTCCTTTGGTATCTTAAAGTTAAGAAAATTAAGTTGTTTTTTTCGATTGTAGTGAAAGGGAATAGGTATTTTCAGGGCTTTCTTTTTATGAAGTAATCTTAGGCTCTACTTTAATGTCCATGATGAAGTCTCTACTTTTTATCCTAATGTAGCACCATCACTTTCTTTTTTGTCTTCTGGTTCTGACTTTGAAAATTACTCAACATTCAATACCGACATGTGTAAAGTTTGCTAATCTACTTTGTTAATTAATTAGATCGTTATGATGGAAGAAAACGCATCTAATACACACATAATTCATAGATTACCTTAAGGACAAATTGGTATTAGAACTTAAAACTTACACAATTGTAGAAACAGTAACAATTGTATAAATTGAGGGTTCAATTTTTATTATTTGAAAGTCCAATTTCTACAACTATTTTAAGTTTGAGGATCGAATTTTAACACTTGTCGAAATTTGAGGACCCGATTTTTACAATTGAATGTTTGAAGTCGTAATTGCAACTACCATCATACTTTAGGGATGATTTTTACAATTTGCTCTTGCCTTAAAATTGGAAAGTTACTTCATATGGACCATGTCTAATTTGCAACTATTTCGGTCAGATTCCCAATAAGAAATTCAAAGAATTGTTTTAAAATAGTTAAAATCACTTCAAATCATGCATGTCATAATCCACATTCAAAATCAATTAAATGTTCAATTTTACACTTTTAAACGTAATTTTCATACAATAAATTTATAAACATGTTTCAAAGTTATTTGTAAGTGACAAATATGATTTTAACTATTTCAAAATCAATCGAGAGAAACTTCCGTCGAAATTCTACTCATATATCTCGGGCTGTATACAGATAAATCCCCAATGCTGCAAAAAAGCACAAACAAAGCAACATTTTTTTGTAACTCAAGGACCACAAGGAATGTGCAAAACAAAATTGCATCTCAGAATAAAGAAAAGAGGATCTGATCATGAAGTTAATCAACAAACATAGACCCTATCAGATGACCTTATATAATCAATCAGACATTCTCTGTTGCATCCCTTCCCGACTCTTGAGCACTTCTGGCTGCAGCCAATCTCTCAGCTGCCAGTCTTTCTTCCAAAGCTCTAGCTCCCCTTTCTCTGAAACGAGTAGAATGTTCAAATTTTATAAGTATTCTCTTCTCTCCATTAAGTCCTTTATACTTTTTGATACACACATTTCCTTTATGTTTATATCATTCTTTACTATTGCTATAGCCAGTGACGAGCAGGTTGTTAACTAGTTCCACTACCAACAAACGAAACACCGATAGAAACTACTTTTGTTTTTGGTTTTGTAGCTTCCAATCTAAATGCCCTTTATAAGTTATGATTTGTTCACAAACAATTGTAATGACCAGTGTTCAGCAATTACCATCCTTTCCTTTTGGACTTAATAGTGGGCCCATTCAAAATTACCCTCTCTTTTGATTTTGATTTTAAAATCCTCAAGGTTTCCCTGTGGGTTGACACCCTGTCACCACCCTTTGTATGGTTTTCTTTTCGAAAAAGTGCTGACAACAATGTTCATCAAGGTGGGTGGTTAATAGGGGACATCTTGTGCAGTCAAAAGCATAGAGACGATGAAAAGATGCAAATAAAGAGAGAAGCATCACTACGAAGGTAGTTGATGCATATAGTGAGGTGAAGGATACACAATATTTGAATTTGCAATTTATACATAATTTTTTTAAAATTTTAAATTTAGCATCTAATTTCTAGACAATAAAACAAATTTAGAACTCCTAATTTGGCCCCAAAAGAAAATTTAAAATGATATGTTTAAATTTTAAATTTAAAACTCTTTCCAACTAGTTGTAATTTCTTGCTCTGTCCTGTCTACCTCAAACCATTTAAGACAAAAATAGCTACTTAAATCAGTTCCTTCTACAAACTATAGAACATGCTAATAGTGGAAAACACTATGATCAAGCTTATGAGTCAGGAGAGAAGCAATGACAAATATTACCTCCTTCTAGATGCCTCAATGGGATCTGAACCGGGCAGCGGGGCGCCTCCAGCAGTATAGTCCTCAGCACTGTTAGGAGATTCAGATCTTCCACAAAGCAGACGATGAAATATTGATGCAACTGGATCAATGACTGGCCTGCACAGAACCATCAAGACTCATAGTACATTACGGACTATGGAGAGAGAGAAAGAATATTCCTGAAAAATGGGAAAGAGATGCTTAAAAATAGAAAAGGCTTAAAAAAAACAGTATACCGTAAAAGTTCAGGGAAGAATGTAGAGAATGCAAAATCATCACTTGGGTCGCCTTTCAGTTTTGCTTCAGGTTTCCTCTGCCAGTATCTCAGATAAATCCAGCTGATGTATGTCCCAAATATTATTGTTGGAAGATATGTTGCTGCTCCTGTTGTCCAAAAGCTTACGGCAATGGATACCAATACAGCAAGAGATGGCAACCACTGCATGAAATTGCAAGCAAAGGCCACAAGAGGGTTCAAATAAAACTCTGATAAAAATTATTCGAAATTAGGATATATCTATCTACATTTTTCATACCTTAGCTCTTAGTTTCAATACTGGCAACTCTTGATCAGGTATCATTTGCTTGATCCCAACCAAGAACCCAGCTAGAATCCCATAGAAACCAGATACAGGCAAATAACTGAGACCATGAAAAGATGTAAATAAGATGTTTAAAGAGGAGAGGAGCTGATAAACTGTAAAATACTGAGATGGAAATGAATCAGACAAAATTTACTTGAATGGAAATCTAAATGGATTAAAACAGTTTTGAGTGATGAAATCAGCAGAATGCTCAATCAGCTAAAGACATGTACACAAGTATGCCTAAAAGGTGCCCCTGATGCACGAGGACAAAGTAGCACTTACAGATAACTTTCCTCCTGTGTAATATAGTACAGGGCAATTGCTGTGATAAAGACGCATAAAGAAGTTAGAAAATTGACTACAAAGATGAATTTCAAAAATTCTCTAGAGCCCCATATGGGTTCAAGCAGCTTTCCAACAAAAAGAAGGCCAACTGTGCTGACAACAACCTGCAATATATTGCTCTCAATGAGTCTAACTTCAAGTGGAGACTGACTAAGAAATGGTGAGATAAATTCAAATTGTTATTCTGTAAATGGAACAAAAAATAGTGTGCGACAATGTGGGTGCATACCCCATATATTGACTGTTCAAGATAACCAGCAGTTAAGAGATTCCAGGCAAAAGGAATTGTCCTACAAAACAGAAGTTCAAAGGAACGAATGACCCAACCATCTTTTATAGTTTACACAGTTCCCATTAAAATTTAACAACTTAAGAGTCGGAGATTCAATATGAACTTGGCTTGATAAATCTATATACAAGAAAGTGAGAGGTGGAAAGTGTTGATAAATACTGAATGATAATGACAATTTTGGTATTTTGATGAACAGTCAATTAGAAAGAAATACAAATTTTTCATGCCCAAATTAAGTCTCCTCATGAGGAAAGTTACCTACGTGACTTTCATATTTAGTATTTACTGCATTGTAACTGAATAGGCAAGTATCTCAACTAATCTACTAAGTGTTTAAATGTATGTCCACTGTAGACAAGAACTCATGACTTGCAGTTGATTGAGGTTTCATTACCTATATGATCACATCAGTCATCATGTCTTGACTAAATTGATGGGTCTTTGCTTCTTTGGTAAGTGAAATTTTTCTCCATTTTGATTTTTGCAGCGAATTCAGAGTTATTTTACTTCTAAATTAAATATTTTTTAGGTTTCCCTAAGAGATGTGCATGCTCTAATAATTAGAATGACTTCAAAAGATGACCAGTAAAAGATCAAGGCCATATTGGGTATATGCAATTTCAACTCTTCGTTGAGTAGGTTGGTTGGAAAGGAAGACTTATTTTCCAACAAAAATATTCATATGGAGAAGGTTTTGGAGAACAGATATTAATATTCTACCTCTTGCTATTGTTGGTCCACAAGTGTGAAATTCAGATTTTGGGCTCATTTTTGCATATTTTTACTCTAGATGGCTTGATTTTTTCTGTAATTTCCTTTTTCTATTGAGGACATCTTTTTCTATATTTCTAAGTATCCTTTTTTCTATCAGGAAATTAAGCCAATTCAGAATGATAAGGGGTTCACATTTCACACTCAAGTAGGGGGTGCTTCCACTAATTATTCCATAGAGTCAATAATTCAGATGGGTTATGTTAGTAGTGAAAACATCTGGTTACATGGAGATAATAACATATTTGGATTCTTCACTACAAAAAAAGAAATAAAATAAAATAAAAAGAGTTCTATAAATCAAAATAGTACACTCATGCCTCTGCAACGCAACTATTGGCATCCTAAAGCAGTAGATTGTGTAGCCTCTCAAAAGGTCTGTTGCTACTTCCTATCAACATAAACGTTTTGTTCTGAAGAAGGGCAGAACGGTATTTGGATGGTTTGGCCAATAAATTAAATAGTGGAATTGACAAAATCATTGCAATTTACAATTATGACCACATTTCCAAGCATGGAAACTAAACTATTGACTAACCATCAATCCCACAAAACAAGCCTCTGGATCACAAGAATGTAACATTCAAAACTTGTAACAAATACCTTCCCCCTGCCTGAAATCCTATCTTACACAGTAATTCATTCATCAGTGATCACAAGATTCTAAATTCTTTCCTAACTAAATTCCAACTCGATAAGACAATTACACTTCTAATCGGAAACCTACTGGCATTACTTCAAGAACGTACGCATCGCTTAGATTCAGCCATGAAACTACATCAGCTTCGCACAGTTTTCACTCTCACTAATCCAAAAACTAAATTCTCCAAACAAGATACCTGGCTGGAATAAGGGCAAGATAGTTAACAACCGCAGGAAAAACCTGAACCAAGATATGCCCGCCAATTAGCACGACCGCTAAGCCCTTGCATAGCTTGGTGAATCCAGTAAACAAACCAGAGCCCTGTCCAAATACAACACAAAACAAGAAAAAAAACAAAACAAAAACATCAATCGAAACGTTACTGAATTTCGAGAAAATGTCAAGATCTGGCATACACGTTCGAAGATAGAAGAGACGAACTACGAGATCTGAATGCGACTGATACACCAGCAATTAAGAAGAGATTAAAACAAACAATTGTAACAGAGCGTACCCCCGGAACTGCTGGAGTACTCATGGGCGGACACGGTGAACGGTGGAGACGGTGATCGGAGTTGCGAGCTAAAAATGGACTGTTTTGCTTCACCGGAGACTTTTGGGTTAAGGGAGGGAGTGGGTCTTCGATGAAGTGGAACTTCGGAGATCGAAACGTAAATGTGAGTGATTGGGTGCGATGAGGTGTAGCGTATTATGCTGCACACCATGTAGATAATCCACATCATGTTTACTTCGGATTTTACCTTTGACCATGATGTGATTGCGGGAAACACACGTCGTGATTCGTGAAGTCCAACGCATTTGCTTGTTTTGTAAGAAAACTTATATTTGCAAATTACACCTTCAACTCTTCATATTTTCTAACATAGGGCCAAAAGTACACCTACTTAATTTTTTTTAGTACAACAATAGTATAAATTTTTTTTAAGGTAAATGTCAATCTATACTCCTAAACTTTGGAGTTTTATCAATTTAAACTTCAAACTAATAATTGAATCAGTTTAAACTCCTTATGAAGTTGTATCTATTTAAACCTCAAATTAATAATGTATATATAATTAAAACCTTAACTTTTATAAGTATATCAGTTTAAACTTTAAACTTTCATAAGTATATCAATTTAAACTCTAAACTTGACATCCTATTAGGTTGAAATGAGATTTGACATACTATTTAAATTTTAAGACTTTTGCCCTTTTACTTACGGACATCGTAGACATAGATTAGGCCTCTGGCTCTTATTGTCTCGCTTCTCACTCTCTTGCTCCTCTCCCACTCCCTGCCTCCCGCTATCTCGCCCTTTTTCAGCGAAAGCCCACATATTTGACCCCCCCTAAATTCACATCCCTCGCTCTTGCTCTAACGCCACTCTCCGGCAAAAAACAACATATCAAAATCGAGCTAGCCCCTTCTACAAAGAAACCCACGTTTCGACAAACACCCACACACTTAAAGCTCCAACGACCTCTCCAATCCCTTTCAAGAGAGCTCACGACCCCTCCAATGAAAATTTGGCCGACCGGCTCCCTCTGCAACAACAATTAAAAAAAATGTTAAAAGAATAAAATTGGGAAGAGGGAAAGGGTAAACAAAAACAAGAGTATTTTAGTATTGTTAGTTGATTACGAATGTAAGTAAAATGGCAAAATTCTTAATTTGAAAAAAGTGGAGCAATCCTTTTTTTTTTTTTTGAGCTTCTATACAATTATCTAAAATTTAGTCCTTGAACTTTTAAGTTTGCATTTATTTGATACTTAAATTCTATAATATGTCTAATAGATCCTTAAACTTTTAACTCTATATCTCTTGTGTTCAAGGGTTTTGTAAAGTGTTAGATAAGTCCATAAACTTTGAACTTTGCGTCCAATAGGTGATTGGAATTTCAATTTAATGTCTAAAGTCCTTGACCTATATGAGATTTTTTTCCTTCTAATTCATAGATTTGGCATACGTAAAGTAAAAAGTTTTAACTTACATTAGACATAAAATTCAATTTTACTTACCTACTAAATCATTTAATTCTTAAATTTTTTTGAATACATTTAGAGACTTATTAAACATAAAATTAAAAACAACATATATCTATTAGACATTTTTAAGTTTAAAGATGTATTAGACATGAATTAGATAAACTTATAATTTTAACCCGTTTGTTGTTTTTTTAAGACAAGATTTGCCCAATTCACTCACAACTTTTGATCCCAATTAATTGGAACCAAACTCACTATAAATCAACTTATAACCAATATTTGATTAGTGATCTTTCAACTAACCCTACTAGTAATGGGTCAATGCTCATGGTTGAATTGACAAATCCATCAAATTCGTCGAGGGGCAAAATGGACAATTTAATAAAACAACACATTTTACAAGTCATCTAAAAAACAACTAAATTATAATAATTATCCTTAAACTCTTTCATTTGTTTCAAAAAAAAATACCTTAATACTTTCAAAAGTTGCAATATTACCATTGAATATTTATCAAAAATACTATTGACGTGGACATCATTTAGAATTAAAAAAAAACGGAGCTTAAAATTGTTTGATGATGACCTAAAATAATGCAATGATATAAATTTTCATAGTAAATTATTGTTACAACTTTTCATATCTCAATTTTTGTTCAAAATTTCGGAAGAATTTCCCTTAAAAAATATGAGTAAGTTTAATGGAAATGTTATGACAAAAAAAAAAAATAATATATATATAGGGGTATTTTTGAAAAAAAAGAGGATAAAATTCAACGGTATTTCTCATTATTTAACCATTTTTTAAAAATAGATATTTCTACTTTTATCTGTAATCTCCAAGATGTATCACTGGCATTACTGAATGGAAGTGGAACAATCTCCACCACACAATTCCAAGATCCTTGATTCCCTAACCAACTGGATATTCCACGTCAGCAAATAAAATGGATTGACAAATTCCAGGTGGCCCAATGAGATCACAAAACCAACCCACACTTAGCCAATGAAAATCAAGCTTTAGATTTCCCAATCTCTCTACTGCAGGTGCTTTTAGTCCCCATCCTTCCCTTCTTCTTCATCCATTCCACTCTCAATCTCTTCTCACTCTTTTCTCTCTGTTTCTTCAATGGCTTCCAACACCTTGATGAGCTGTGGCATTGCCACCACCGCCTTCCCTTCAGTCCTTTCCTCATCTAAGTCTAAATTCGCCGCCGCTGTCCCGATTTCCGGCGTCGCCGTCAATGCATCATCTCGATTTTCCATGTCCGCCGAGTGGATGCCTGGCCAGCCCCGTCCCCCCTACCTCGACGGCTCAGCCCCCGGGTATTGAATTTTGAAATGCCTCTTGTTCAATCTCGTGGGGTTTGTTAATGTAGGATGGTCATTGCTCTCTAGTTGTTTGATGAAATGTCTAAGAGAGTCCTGATACTCTTTTTGGGTGCTTTGATTTATCCTTGACTCGATGAAATCGTTATGTGTGTGAATCTAAACTTAAATTAAAGTTCCTCTTGAAACAAGAAAGGTTGATTGATTTACTATTAGTTATTAGCTTTAGTTTTTGGGTAAGTTATGAGTTAGAATTGATTAGATGTTTGAGATCTGTGGTCATGTTCAACAGTGATTTTGGGTTCGACCCTCTTCGGCTGGGAGAAGTGCCAGAGAATCTCGAGAGATTCAAGGAGTCTGAGCTAATTCACTGCAGATGGGCCATGCTTGCTGTTGTAAGTTTCCCAAATTCAGTTGCTTGATTCTGAGATGATGGGGCTTTTCTTTTTCATTTTCCAATGCTCTTCCTTCTGTTTTTTCAGCCAGGGATTTTGGTGCCTGAGGCTTTGGGATTGGGCAACTGGGTGAAAGCTCAAGAATGGGCAGCAATTCCAGGAGGCCAAGCTACTTACTTAGGGCAACCAGTTCCATGGGGAACTTTGCCAACCATTTTGGTCATTGAGTTCCTTGCCATTGCCTTTGTAGAGCACCAGCGCAGCATGGAGAAAGACCCTGAGAAGAAGAAGTACCCTGGCGGTGCTTTTGACCCATTAGGCTACTCAAAAGACCCTGAAAAGTTGAAGGAATACAAAGTCAAAGAGATCAAGAACGGTAAGTGCTTTCATTTCTTTCATGTTAATTAGAGAAGATTAAGGCTTTTGCCATCATTCAGATTTAGGCTTTGAGGCTACTGTGTTCCTTATTTGAACCAACATACAACTTGATTACTTTTTACTCAAAGGGGGAAATATTTGATACAAATTACCAATTACTTATGGTTTGTAGGTCGATTGGCGCTGTTGGCTTTTGTTGGGTTCTGTGTGCAACAATCAGCATACCCAGGAACAGGGCCATTGGAGAACTTGGCAACTCACTTGGCTGATCCATGGCACAACAACATTGGCGATATTATCATTCCCAGATCGGTTTCGCCTTGAATTTTGTACTAAATCATACCAATTGTAATTAAATTTGTGTGTATTGAATCTGAACTCAAGGCTTTCCTCTCTATATGGCTTTGAATTTGCTCTGTAACTTGATTTTGACCTTCAGTTTAGTGCATGGAGTTACCATTCGAGGAAGAAAAAAGAGGGGTAAAATTACAAATTTAATCATTCACTTTCAAGTTTATGTCTATATACACATTTTAAATTCACACATCTACACACAAAATTAAAAGTTCATAATTATATTATACAAAATTCAAATTTATATTTTCCTAAAAAATATCAATTTTATATCTAAAATATCAATTAGGTTTTTTTTATTATTATTAATTTAATTTTGTTGAGGAATTAAAAGTTTGAATATCCTCATTTGATATTCATATTTGAAAATCTGACTTAATAATAAATTTGATGGAAAAGAAAATGTTTAAGATATAGAGATTGAATCCTTGACTCTTAGAAAATGAAGCTCCAACCACATTGTTATTCTTAAATCGCCAATTGACCCAAGAGTTTAAGCTATAAATGAATGACAAATTTAATATCATATCTTAACCCTCCTCCTCACTTGCTAATATCATATCTTAACACTCTCGGGCTTGAAATATGAATAAGAGCCGTAGAAATTGGAGAGGAAACAACAACGCAGTGGCTTGAACACACTCTGATACCATCTTAAATTACCAATTCACGTAAGCTTTTGGGTGAATTGGTAATTTAAGAGTTATTGATATTGATACTATTTAAATGTTGGTAATGTAGCTCACATTTTCGAGGAGATTTGAACTTTTTTTTTCTTCTAATATTTCAATAAAACATTGAGAAATTTTCACAGATGAAAAAAATGTCAAACTATTTAAAGAAAATAACAAAACAAACAGCGATAAACATTGATAGACTTTTATTAGCCTCTATCATTGATAGACTTCTACCATTTCTATGGATAGATTTTGGTAAACTTTTATCAGCGTCTTTCACAACTATCTATTTTCTATTTTAAAAAAAAATTCTCTACAACATTCGTTCTTCTCATAAAAAATAGGAAAGAACCAATAAATATTTCCTTTTCGATTCATCCTTAGAGTTGAATACATCATTCAATAATTATTTATTATCCAATTTATATGACTCGATTATTGATAGAGTGAATAGATGTACCATTTCTTAAAATCCATCCTCTAATTAAAATTGTGGTGGCAACTTTTTCTCGACTATTGAATGAAAAAAAATACTTTAAACCATTTGAACATTCTAATCAAATGTTGTCAATAAGACAAAATTAATTCCAGTATAATTTCAGATAATAAATAAAGCCACGTCGAATGAGATATTATCGATTTCACAAAGAGGTATTGGAGCAATTGCTGAAAAAAAAGGTTGATCTAGAACCATGGATAACAAGATGATTTAAAAAAAAAATCAGTGGAACAGACCTCTTCACAATCACAAGTTCACAACGATAATTTCAAAAATATCTAAAGATTTGAATTTTTTCATAAATATATTTCTGCATATATTTTGTACCATTTTCATATATTTCTCCCAATTTATAGCTATTCTCCCAATTTATAGCTATTCTTTTTAATTATTTTCTTTATTAGAATTAGATTTTTATATAATTTAATATATAAATAATAGTTTCTCAAAATTACATTAAAGTCGTATTTACTCATTTGTAATGAAATTTGATAATATTTTATAGTCGTTTTTCATAGTAATTTAACATTAATAAAACCACTTTTATCATATAAGAAAACAAACAAACTTGTATGTAAAAACACATTAGATAAAAAGTTGTCAGACATACGAGTATTTTTATTTTAAAAAAGTTTTTATTAAAATTGTTAAGATAAAAATAATTTAACTAGAAACACATGCATAAATTTGCAAAATGATTGCTTAAGTTAAAAAAATTGAAATGCATGATTACAAAACAATAAAATAAAATACAATGTACAGTTTATTAAAAAAATATATGTAAAATTATTGAATAAAAAAGTTTCCAAAAGATTATAGTTAAAAAAAACTACACAAGACATATGAACTCAACACCTAAAAGATAGACGTATGAACTCCACATAAATATAAATTCTACAATCAGCACCTTAAAGAGCCATTTGTTTTTTGGGCATGAAGATACTCAAAATCTTAGATGCCTGCAATTATGGATATACGAAATTATAGATGCCCGACATTTTTAGATTACCACTTCTATTTTGTAAAAATATTTTTGCAAATATATAAGAATATTTTAATAACGGTGTTTATTTTGTACCATTTCTACTATGAAATGTCTTAAATTTACATAATAACCATTTTATAGAAATCTAAATGTCCATTTGATTTCTACCGCAAAATATTTTGATTTCTACTATGGTCGATGTTCGTTTGTTTGATAGAATTTCTACTATACAAAATAAACGAAAATTTACTTTCTATTTAATTTCTATTACAAAACAAACACAATAATCTAAATCTACATTCTATAGAAATCTAGGATAGCAAACCCAATCTACATTCTATAGAAATCTAGGATAGCAAACCCAATAATCTGTCCCGCTGGTTCCATTCCCACATCCAATCCCCAAGACGGCGACGTAGAAGCGAAACGGCGCGTGGCATTTTCTGACCACACAAACAAAATGCTTTCCAATTTGGTTCTTCAATTCGCGCTGTGGCCGTTGTTGTTACTTGTTACTGCCATATCCATTTCTTCAGTTCTTCCCATGTAATCATTCTTCACAATCCAACAGTTTTACCAGATGTTCTCATCGCTCTGTTCCTCAATTCGAGCATTGCCGCCGCACTACTGGCGGCGGAAGAACTTCAGATTCTTCCTATTGCTTCAATCAAACAGATGCACTTGCTTCGCACCTCGCTTCGTTGCTTGCTTGAACAACGACGACTCTGTTGCAATACCCAGACCTACGCCGGTATTCACTTTCTCATTTTTTATTTTGGAATTCCACTTTCTGTACTCTTTTTGTTTACTTCTTCTGGTTTCGCAGCTGGCTTTCGATCCCGCGGAGGATCTGTACGGACTTGGCGTCGATTTAAAACCTAGGTTAGTGTTTTCGGCTTTAATTCTTGTGATTTGAAGTATATTCTGTGCTGAACTGGTTATGGTTGCTGTCTGTTTTCATCTCGACAATTCAGTTCTAAGTCGTCGACACATTTTTTTTTCCAGTTAAGATTTGAATTTAGAGCGTAGAAATTGATTGTGCGTTTCAGGAATTCAGCTTCTAGGGCACCTGAACCCAGGTCCTGGTTTGGCCCAAATGGTCAGTATATTAAAGAGTTACCATGTCCAAGTTGCCGAGGTAGGGGCTATGCGCCGTGTACGGAATGTGGAATTGAAAGATCCCGTGCTGACTGTTCCGTGTGTAATGGAAAGGTAATTGCTCTGGCTGACCAATTGACTATGTTAGCTCCTCCATCCTCAATTTTAATTTCAATTATGTGGTTGGTTCTTAGATTTTTGGGGGTTCTGTTTGCAATGCTAAAAGCACTTTCCACTTAAAATCATCATGTTTGGGAGTGATTTATACATGCTTCTAGGAGAAGTCAAAAGCACACAAAAGACTTGACGAGGAAGCACTTGTCAAGTGCTTTAGACCTAGCTGATTGTTAGGGAAGCATTTAAAAACACCTTTAAGAATGTAGAATAATACATCCAAACAATTTTTCATCGGACACTTAAATAATCAAAGTATTTTTGCTAAGATTCCCTATCTTAAAAGCATGCCCAAACAAACTATCAATTTAACTTCGTCTGCTCTCACTCTAGTGTTGGATTTTAATATGTAAAATTAGGGAGCCCAAGGATACAAACCTGTTTATGAATTGAATTTAGAAAGCCTAGTAATCGACCTCTATGGTAACAAATGGCTGTTAGATGATTTGTAGGGCCTGACCTAAACTGTTTCATCTTGGCTAGCACATTCATCTCAATTTGGCAATAATCATACTGCATGGAAATGTTTGTAGTTGGCCAATTGACTTTACAAAGAAATGGAAGACTTAATTCATTTCAAGGGGCCAACAACAAACAATCTGTATTCCATAATTTGGAACGACTCTTATCCAAAGAAAATTGAAGTTTTCCTCTGGGAACTTAGCCATGAATGGATTAAAATGGCTGATTGGCTTCAAAGAAGGATGCCAAACTTCCATCTTTCTCCATCCTGGTGTGTCAGGTGTAACATACATGCAGGAACACAATGCCATCTTTGTGGTTGCTGTCCTGGTAAAACGGTATTGGATTTATCTATTAGAAGCTTGTGGGTGGAAAACTTATTCCAGGAAATATTTATGATCTTTTGGCTTCTATTTTCATGGTACGTCCATTCAAAGGAGATAATAAAAACTCTTTGACTTGCTATCAAAAAAACTTTCTTTAGGAATCTTTAGTGTGAGAAGAATGGGAAAATCTTCAAGGATAAGCTCTCCACTTTTTTTAGTTTTATGGATTTGGTTACTTTTATGCTCTTTATTGGTGTAAACGCAAACATCTTTATAGAGATTATAGTCTCTATCTCTCTTTAATTACCAATGGAAGATCTTTGTTGTAATCCACCATTGGTGGTTGGGAGTGTTTTAACTCCTCATTTCATTCATCAATTTAGATTCATTATGTTTCTTCCTTCAAAACAAAAGGAGAAATGCTGGCTGTTCTACCCGTTTCTATTTGTTTGTTTACCTTTAACCCCATGTTGTCAGGGTATAGTGACCTGCCACCAATGTTTGGGGGATCGTGTCATATGGGAAGAGTCTATTGATGAACGACCATGGGAGAAAGCACGCTCCACGTAATTAACATCCTTCTCTTTCTTTTGTTCCTATTGGTTCTTATTTTCATTGGCCTCTAGCTTGTAGGCAGTGAAGGAAATTGATTTCTGGCATTATTCTCTATTTTACCGGGAGAAATAACCATGCTTTTTTCTATTCCAAATTTGGAAGTCTAAAACCAAAAATCATGAGCATCTCTATCCAATGAGGGTTGGGATTACTCTGCTCCAAAGTCCAGACCAGATTCTTTGAATAGATCAGAGGGTTGTTTGGTTGAATTCAATCGAAAATCTTAGGGAAAAATGGAAAATACCTTTTTTGTTTGCTTTATTTTAAAGAAGAAAACAAAGAATATGGTTTTTAAAAATGTGGAAGTATTTTATGGATGTTTGAAAAGGAGCGAGGGAGACATTTTAGATTGACTGACTGCAAAGAATCTTGGCATGGTTGGTTCTTTCTCCGAATTGGTATTCCTTTTGCAGAAAATATTTCGTTTATCATGTTATCGCTTATCCTCTCTAGTCTACAGTTCTTTTTATTGATTCCTTTCTTTCAGCAATCTTGATGTGATACAGTTTATAATCGTATCCAGACAGCTGTAATAATGAACGTATTACATGTTATGCATCCTGACTTCATAGTAATAATAACATATGAGTACCCTATTTCCTAGAGCCAGTTCCTACTAATGTTTCTGAAGTTTTGTGTATTCAATAAGTTTGTCAATTTTCCATACTTGCCATGCAATCCCGGTTCTATAGGCATAATTCCAGATAAATCTATGTGGTTTTGGATATCTAAGTTTTTTTCACGTGTTTGTCATGTCAGTTCTCCATTAAGAATGAAGGAAGATGATGAAGTCGATAACTTGGAAATAAAGCTGGAAGAAAAGAAGAAATCAAAGCGCGTTTACCAATCACCTCCTCCTGAAGTTGGTTTAAAGATCAGTCGATCATTAAAAGTTTGTTCTCTACCTTCACTCACTGTGACTTGTTAGCTATTTCATACATTGCTGGATAGATAACCTAAATGACTGTGGATGAAAATATGCACGGGCATTCTTCAGTATAAAATATAGAACAGGCATGTAGTCTCTTGACTCCTGTTGACGTTGAGGAATACGGTTATATTTAGAAAACTGATTTTTTAAAAATCAAGAAACAAAACTTTTTATTGATCAAATGAAAAGAAATGAAAAAGACTCCCACCGGGAGAGAATAAAAATATGCGAACTCAAGAGGGGATTTAGAAGTATTGCTCTCTAGACTCCAAATATATGTG
Source organism: Lagenaria siceraria (assembly GCA_002890555.2). Lineage (NCBI taxonomy): Eukaryota > Viridiplantae > Streptophyta > Magnoliopsida > Cucurbitales > Cucurbitaceae > Lagenaria > Lagenaria siceraria. Next base: position 22,686,988 of record CM016487.1, read on the forward strand.
TTTGCTATTTACCAGTTCATGAATTTAATCTTTGTTGTTTAGTTGAATGATTGCAGAGTCTCAATGCCAAAACAGGTATATTTAGTAAGAGAATGAAGATTATCCATCGTGACCCTGCTCTTCATGCCCAGAGAGTGGCTGCAATTAAGGTAAGTTCTTGTGATAATTTGTTTCTTAGCATTCTATTTTTGGATCTTGTAACAATCCCTCTTTTCTTAACCTACTAGTTTGATTTACGTACTAAAAGTAATAAGCTATAGTGTATAGCAATTTTAATAAAATAAAAACTAGTTTATCTTTTAGTCACTTTTATATAACTAGAAGTTTACTGATATTTAACTGGTGCCATTTAATTCTACTATGGCCTAAAATCATAGACTTCTGTTTGCTAATAATTGATATGCCCAAGCACATGGGTCAAACTATAATAGAAACGATCCAAGATTGAGTATTGTTCTCTGAAGGTTGGATTATTAATCCTCTTAGCTATTGTGAAAATTATGCCAATTTTATCGAAAAAATTATAATTGATGGCGGTTGCACTAAAACTAAAGCAAGTTAATCAATCGAACAAGGAGAAATTTAGTCAAAGAAACATTCTAGGGTATTGACTTCCTTCAACGGAGCAACAGATTCAATTGATTCCTTTAGACCGGTTAACTCGATTACATAATTCTAGAAGTCTAATGCCCAAGTGTCCTCTTTCAAGCTCAACCTTTTCTCACACTCAGTTATTAATCCAAATCTCTTTGCGATTACCTAATCCATTTGGCATTAAGACTCTTTGTTATTAACCTCTATTGCTCGCTTATCACTCTCGTGCGTAATTGAGCAATAGTCTAGCATTTTAGATCTAGCCTAAGGTATTCTCTTTCGAGCAAGAAAATAGACATGCATCAGTCAAACAGTGGTTGAGTGCTTCACTATATTAAGAATAAAAATACTAGAATGCAATACGTATTAATCGAATCCAAGAAATACAATTAAAACTATCCACAATCCATGAACTACATCAAAACCCTAGAATTTACGGTAATCAACCACTCGGGTTGTTACAAAACTTGTATTTATATACTTCATTTAATACTTTCGAGAAGGTATCTCACAATTGTTAATTTGTTCTCCAACCTTTGCATATCTCGTGGACATTAGATATAATATATTTTCTCACTACAAAATAGACTCCATTGTGTTAAGTTTGTTAATGAAATATTGGGTTAGAAGCCATAGTGTAGTTCAGGAAGGTGCTTGGGAGTTTGTATCCTTGAACATTTTCCTATCTTTTCATCTATCTATGAAAAATTTGTTTCTCCTTCAAAAGAAGGAACGTGCTTGATATATTTATATCACTTGACGCACAGATCGTGTCATCATTCAACCTTTGATTATGTCGCCACATTTAAAAGTACAATATCTTGACGTTGGTATTTTATCATCCTTAGGTCCTGCCTAATCAGTATTTAAAACACATTCAATTTTAGGATCATGTCACCATGTCACCATTCAACCTTTGATCATGTCACCACATTTAAAAGTACAATATCTTGAAGAAGTTGATATTTTATCATCCTTAGGTCCTGCCTAGTAAGTTGTTAGGCCACCAATTATTCATCAATATAGGAGAAGGAGCAAGAATGTAATTATAGAAGGTTGTTAGAGCATGGGAGTGAGGAACGTGAGGGAATGTCACTGGTTGGTCAGTGGGGACCAATGAGAGAGAGGGGGAATGTTGAGGTGTAGGGGAGAGATGAGAGTATATCAGTAGGGGGGGATGGCTTATTTTGGTTATCTAGGTTTTGGTTGAGTCTTCTCGTAGTGAGAAGGAGTTTATATTGCCTTAGGGCAATTTTCTATTCAATGATACTCATCTTGTAAGGGAGATACCTTACATCAGTATTTGAAACACATTCAATTTTAGTATAGCCATGATCTTCATGTATAATTCTCTGCCTAGAAGCAACTTTCAAATATCACAAAATATGTTCTTCTACTGACCAAGTGAGACATGTACTGACTCATAATACTCTCGTATAAGCTATGTCTTCTAATAGACATAATTTCCTGGTTGATTACTATTGTTTAATGATATTAAGATCTGACTTATATTATTCCTAAAATTTTGGGGATTTGGGTTTCTCTCTGACTGTCAAGTTGCACCTCGACATAGTGAAAGGAAATATAAGGAGTTGAATTTGCAAAAGGAGAGGAGGATTAATCACCTAAATTTTCCGGCTTCTGTAATCAAGAGATAGAAGTGATTTCCTCAGCTTAAAGGGGGAAAAGTGCATTGGTAAGGGAAAGGGATGAGGGAGAGGTTTCCTTCACTGGGGGTAACTATTGTTTGGATTTGAAAAACAAGCTTGAAAGCTTTTACAAGTGCTTATAAAGAAAGATTAAGGCACTCAAATGACCACTTTGCTCTTACTGTGAAATTTAAATTGATTCACACTCGGAACAAAAGTAGGAAATTAGTTAAATTTAGAGCCCTGGTTCCATTTTTGACATACAAACCCCTTATTCCCTTTTTGTTTATTTTCTTCTTTTTTTCTTTTTTGTTTTTGGGATAAGAAACAAACATACAAACCAATTTTTTGAATGAAAATTTCTTAAATAGAATTTTCCACAGCCATTGGGCAAGGACAACAACCATCAATAAATCCTTGTAGGTTGTGCCGTTGTGTGCATAAATAAGGTTGAGCAATTGATTTTCCACATTAAATAGTTTGAGACATTGATTTTAATTGATAAAGATTGAGACAGATTGGGTAATACCTGTGGAAAATAAGAAATTGCTGACTGAGGTTGTGGATTATAGACTGGAAAGGTTCCGAACTGAGGTCTGGGAGTACCGAAAACAGGCAGTGTATGGAAAAAACTGATAGAAGCTCATCGGAATGGGTCCAGTCACCGGCGGCTGGAAAGAGGCGTTCCACACGGAAGGATTAGGAGGAATCGGAAGGTTTGGACGTGGTAGACTAGTTGGTGTAGATATAGAAGAAGACGCATCAGCATTTGGATTTGAAACGTTCTGTTACTCCATTTAAGAGGAAGAAGAAATGCCCAGAGGTAGCTCTAACACCATATAATCAGTCCAAAGAAAAAAGAAAATCGAGGAGGAATTTCAGAGTTTTTCTCTTCCATATGAAAAGGAGCAGTACAGCGGCAATGTACATAAAGAGGGAAAAGCCTAAACATCAAAGAGACACGGCATGTGTTGCACAGACATAGGTCATAATAAAGATAATAATAATAAACCTGACAAAAGCATAAGAAAAGGTTTAGCAGATAAATATCACAGCAAAAACATAATTAAAATCATGGTTTAATACTTAACCTTTACTGAGAGACTCGTTTGGTAGACAGATACAAAATATAATCGTACTCATTACCAATTAGATTTTGTTTTTAGTTTGGTGTATTTCAAATATATTGCTTTGATTGATACTCTTAATATCTAAAAAGGAAAAAGAGAACCCAATTTATTAGATGTTTATTTCTTGGATAGTTTACTGCAAACACAAATCAAATGAAAATTCGATGTCATTCTGGCTGATGGTTTGCTGATACCAGGTGATATGTATGTGGATAACAAATTTTCTTTTCCTTTTCCTTTTTTATTTTTAAATGGGAATTATGCCTGAATACCAAATACTGAGTCACAGCCTAAAAGAACTTAAATTTCATTTTTCAATGTTTTCAAATGCATGTAGTTGTCAATATCAAGCCCCCAACCTATATGCTCCTACAAATATATGATCTTTTCCTTGTAACACAGAAAGCCAAAGGAAGTGCTGAAGCAAGAAAACGTACTTCTGAAGCTTTGAAAGCATTCTTTAACGATCCAGAAAATCGTCGAAAGCGGAGCATTGCAATGAAAGGTCAATTTTTGTACTCAATTTTCAATGCCTAGTTCAGCTTTATTCTAATAAGAAAGCTATAGTACTTTCATTATTAAATACTTTCTAAGGGATTAGATTGCTATAGAAAAATAAACATTTCACTGCCAACCTGACTATAGTTTTACTGGTTAAGGGATCAAAATCTTGACCAAACAATAAGAAGTTCAAATCCTTAGAAAATAAATATTTCACTATAATTTTGGTATTGCAATCCTGCCATAATATTTCTTGATAAACAATTTACTTTGACCTTAAAAATGATTAATAAACGATTTACTTATTGACAACCAATATGATTTCACCTTAACATTTTGCTCCAGCAAACATTTAACTAAAATTTAGAAACTATCGTCAGTTTCAAAAGTTGGAGAGAGTTGTCCACAGCTTCTTCTTCTGTTGGGAGATAAATTTGCATGAACCGTCAAAAACCTCATTTTCTCAAGAATCTTGACCACGCTTGTAGGCATTTGAGATACAGATGGAAAGTAGACAGGAAACTATAAAAACACCATCAGGAGAATAGGTCTCCTCCCCTTGTGCAAAAATGCCTTTTTTCTGCATGTTGAGTCCTTTATGCTGAGGATTCCACATTCGAAAAATCTAGGGACCTCACACTGTTTATAAAGATAGATGAGCTACTCCTTTAATTGTCAATTGGTTTTAAGATGGAACCTTATGTTTCTAATATAGTATCAGCACCCATAAAACCAAATGAGTATTCGGGTCAATAAAAAGAAATTGAGATCCAATCAAGAGTGGTGACCCAAAAGAGACACCATCTTGAAGGGGCATGTTGAGGATCTCACATTGGAAAAATCTAGGGACTTCACACTTTTTATAAGATAGATGAGCTACTTCTCTCATTGCCAATTGATTTTGAAACAGAACTCCATGTTAACTAATTTTTTTGAAGGTTTTTTAAGTAGATTTAAGAAAACTGAGGAGCCAGGATTCCCACCCTGGGATATATCCAACTACTTGAGGGGCGTGCTCCTGTAGTGTACATCCAAAATTAGAAGCTTGGGCCTAAACCCCTGGATTCAAGATTCATGCTGTCATGGTAGTTTTGTAGAGGCTGATCATCATTCCAGCAATCCTTCCAAAAACTGGGAATGCTGAAAATTTGTCAAACCCTCTATCTTCGCTCCAAAAATACACTTGTCGTTGGCAAAATGAAAATTACGAATGATGTTAAAAACATTTTCTTTCTAACTGAACGTGGTTGAATTGATAGACAACTTCAAACTAACAAGTCTTAGTTGCTAAGGGGATGGTCACAGGTTCACCTACACAACTGCGTGCAGGTTGTTCCATGACTCGCGGAAATTTCTCAAGTGATTAAGCACATTACTGAAAACTATTATCTTCAATTATATTATACTGAAGCTGACATTTTTATCAAATGTAGGAGTTAAATTTTACTGTAAAAACTGCGGCCGTGAAGGGCATCGAAGACACTATTGTCCAGAACTTAAGGAAGATTCAATTGATAGGCGATTCAGATGTCGAGTATGTGGAGAGAAGGGCCATAACAGGAGAACTTGTGAGAGGTCTAGGTCGAATAGTATACCGATGATCGCAACAATTCAGCGCCATTGCGGGATATGCGGTGTGAAGGGCCACAACAGGAGGAACTGTCAGAAGTCCGAGTTGAGCAATCCAACTAACGTACAAATAAATTATGCACGTCGTCATAGCCGTCGCAATGGGTTGAGGCTGAATTTGATCAGTGAAGATAGGAGGACGGGCAATGGAAATAGCAGAGTGAGGCAGTATCATTGTAGGATCTGCAATAAAAACGGTCACAGTCGGCGGAACTGTCCTAATATTGATAGGGAAGGTAACGGTCTGACTACTAGAAGATCATACACCTGCAAACTATGCCATGAAAAAGGGCATAATATTAGGACATGCCCAAATAGAAGTATGAACAATCTACAGAAAAATTCTCCTGTTGCTTTAAACTAATAATTTTTTATTGTTGTATAATTTATGGCATTGAAATTCAACTAAATTTATAACATGAAGGGTGGAGTGACAATTTTTTTTATTTAATCATATTCATGCCCATGTAAAGGCCAAAGCAGTGCTCAGGAAAAGATTGAGCAGGCTGTGTTGGATCACTCGTTTGAATGTGTTATTGTCTACGACTTCGCGGAAGTTGATTTGATGATTATTTTGTTTCTAGTTTTTCCTATTTTTGAAAATTAAGGAATGGTTTGTTAACTACTTTTTTAAGGCTGGTCCGATAACCTTTTTTTTTTCCTATTTTTGGTTTCTATTTGTCATCTTCTAAAAAACAAACTTATTTAATAACCATTTCGGTTTTTTATTACTAGATACTAAGAAATATTTCTAATTTGAGAAACTACTTTACTAATTTCTCTCAGTTTTGGTTCTATTTTGTATTTATATTTAATGTTTTTGGGTTTTAATCCTAATAGCCCGTCCTTATTTATTTATTAAATTGGTGATTATATATATGTTGTTGCTGTTATTGTATTATAATATATTGTTGTTATTTAAATTTTAACTTTTAGAAATTATGGGAGTTTAGCATTTTAAGTATATCTTTGCAAATTATACATAAAATATTATTGTTTATATTAGAAAATTTTATAATGTTTTATTTAAATGAAAATTGTATTTAAAATGTTCCATCTAAGGAATTAAAAAAAGTTATCTTGTTGAATTAAATGAAAAATTGCTAAAAAGAAAAAACCAAGATGGAGAATTTTCTCGTGGATTTTTCATGGGAATCCCTGCTTTGATTCTGAAAATTTTATAGGGATGGAGATTGAAATAGGTGGTGGGGTTGGGTACTGTGTTCTCCCCGCCTTATAGACATCTCTACTTGGAACTAAAGAGAATTTTGCAATATATAAATTGTGTTTGTCAAACATGTCTTTAACCTCACTTTAATATTCAACACAATATTTATAGAACAATATAATTGGGTTGGATGTGAAGTCGATTTAATTTGAGAATTAGGGTATGCTGATATTATTTTTCTTCTCTCCCAATCAAAAGATTTGGAAGAAATAAACTTTGTAGAAGTTGAATGATAGTTCTATAAAAGAGCTATTTTAGATCCAACAAGTAGTGCTAGCTTAAGATGTTTTATGAGCTTAAATGGTTTATTTGTAGGAAATTGAACATAACGAGTATTTTGGAGCATTTAAGACAAACTAAGATCAAAATAGAGCAAATTGGAGCTTATTTGAGCAATCGGGCTTACTTAAAACTACCATTGACCACAAAGTAAAGCAATATTGTGGTTGAACATCCAGGACACTTGTAGGCAAAGGCCAAGCATCATGATGCTACGCTTTGGGAGCCAACGTCGCAACGTTTTCCACAAGTTCAGCGCATATGCTAAAAAAATTCCTTTCATTTTAGGTAAGGTATAATCACGTTTATTGAGAGGCTATGCTAAACGTGATTAAAACTATTCGATTTTATAGCTTATAGCTCTTAAAAAATATCTAAATTCTAGTTAATCACTGTCATGTATGCTCACTCATAATCTCCATTTTCAACCCGTTGTCATATTATATATTTGTCTTCGTTTTATCATGAAGCAAATGAGATGGTTGTTTTGAAACAATTTTGTAAAATATCTAGATTATAACTCTTAAAAAATATCTAGATTCTAGTTGATCATTCTCGCTCATTTTTCTTTCATAAATCGCTCTCCTCTCTCCTTTCTCTCATGGCCTTGCTCTTTTACTCTCACTCTCTAGCTCTCTAGCGCTTGGTCTCGTTATGCAATACAAATTGAATAAAAGGGAGAGAAGAAGAAGACGGCTGGAGCTGCTCGTGTGGACTCCCCGGAGCTGTCACGTGATTTTGTTGAAGTTGGTACAGAAGAAAAACACCAAAATAAGAAGAAGAAATAAGGGTAATTTTGTAAAATTACTTAATAATAAGGTAAGTCAAAAGTGGGGCAAAAATCATTTTGGGTGTTAATGATTCTTTTAAGGTGTTTGGGAGTGATTTTAAAATCGTTAAAATCATTTTTGTCATTTTTAAAATTACTCAAAATTAATTTAATTTTCAATTTTACAATTTTAAATGCAAATTTTAATCATCAAAATTAGTTTTGAAGGATTAAGAACATATTTCATGGTAATTTTGAAAATGACAAAAAAATTTTAGCCATTTTAAAATCACCCGAACATACAATAAAACTAGTTAGGAGAGAGGGAAAAGAAGAAGACGACGACGACGGTGGAGTCCTTGGAGCAGCTTTGAATGGAGAAAGCTATTGGATGACATTGATTTAAGTTGAGAATTCTCATAGTTGGTGGAAAACAACCCTCTGATGAACTGCTTCTCCCAAATCTCTACCTATACTCGCGCCATTTTCAGAAGGACCACTCTTGTTTATGCGGCTTCGACCTCCATTCATGGCTGCTCTAATTCCTACTGGACCTCAACCTTTCAAAACCTCGCTCTTAAGGCTCCTGCTTTAGACTCTTTGTGTTCCAGATTCCGTCTACGGTGCTATTCCTCTCAAAAACTCCGAAAGGGCACTTCTCCTTCACCCAAATTAGATTCTGAACCTCCCATGGAATCAGAGATGGGCGACTTCTTTGTCGTTCGAAAGGGGGATGTTGTTGGAGTTTATAAAAGTTTTACTGATTGTCAGGCGCAAATTGGATCTTCGGTATTCTTCAACTTTCAGTAGTGATTTTTGCCTATATTATTGACCTTAATGTATTTGTTGTTCAGCTACTGGCCATGGAGTTACATTAGGCTCTTATATTGGTTACATTTAATTGTTTTTGAAGCATTGGCTTAGTGATTGATTAGTTCTTCACTTTCTGTGGACTGTTTATTGCATAAAGCTTATGTTTTACTTGAGAAGCATAGGTTTTTATTGTTAATTTTACTCATAGCTGCGGATTTCTTTTAATTGGTGCATTTCATTTAGTGGATTAAGCTCGGGTGTTTTCTTTTCTTTTCTATGGCAGATATGTGATCTTCCTGTTAGCGTGTATAAAGGAGAGGCATTGCCAAAAGACACTGAGGAATATCTTGCTTCCTTCGGGCTTAAGAATGCTCTGTACACTATTAAAGCTGCAGATATGAGACCTGGTCTTTTCGGTTCCCTCGAGCCCTGCACTTTTCATGTATGATGTTTCATTAGTTGGATGATTTTTGAGTTAAAAGTTCAAGAGACCATTTTCTGTCATGGTTTATATAAGAAAATGGTAGACAGATAATAACTTTGCTCTTTTACTATCCCATTGATTAATATTTCCCAAATAGATTATCCCAGTTGGTCATAATTGAAGAGGGTGAATTTTGCTCCTCTTATCTTCCTTGCCTTATAGTTATTAGCATGGGATCACAAGTTTTTGTGAGGAAAGATCATATTATTTTAGTCTCCCTAGGTCACCACTTTGAGTTTATACACTTTAAAGTCAGACGTTGAAGGCTGTAAACTACAACCACATGAAGCATTTTATACATGTCGGTTTTTTCCAATAGCAAAATTAGGATGTTAGGCTTTCAATGTTGTTTTTACGTAGATCCGGTGTTTAGTAGTTGTACTATCAAGAACATCTAAGATATTCCAATCTATCCAATCTCCTTCCTGGTCTATCTTTATTCACTCTAGCATAAGTTTGTAGATATTTATAATATGTTTCTGTTTGCCAGGATGGAGATACTTCTCTTAAAGGTAAGGCTTCTTGCCAGGATGCCATAAAGAAGAGATCAAGAGAGGCTATTGTATCAGAAAATATTGTAAGTTGATTTTCTTGATATCTTCTAAACTAAAATTTTAACTGACGCAAATAATGCCTATATACAAAGTAACTTGCTGCACTGTATTTGATATGCAACTTATGATTGTTGTCATGCTTGTTTGCTTGTGGTTTATGTAGATTTAAATGTTTGCAGGGGTCAACTGTTTTAACTCCCACATCAAAAGATCCCTCGAGGAAACATGTCAAGCTGGAAGTTTCCATTGTGTCCCAAGCACTATCCTCTAACCGTGTAAGTCATGGTCTTGGCAATGTCATTACGATTGACCAATTCTGTGAATTGCATACTCTTGTCTGTAGCTCAATATATGGGTTCATGTGATCCAGTATTTATTGCCTAGTGTTGCTCAAGTGGTTGATTAAAAAGAAACTAAGAAGTAAATTACTATATTTTTTTAGTCTCTTAGCTAGGAAGTAATTTCTGCTTCCAAACTAGTTATGTATTTGCTTCTATCCCTGTGTTGCTGTAACATCATTCAAAAGATGCCAACTCAGTAAACTTTCATAATTTTCACATCATTTGTCAACTGAGATCAAGTCATCAATCTCATTATGATCATTATAAGGTTGTTAACGGGTCGTCCATATACAAATATATAATTAGGTGTCTGAAATATTACTTGTAATTTAAAAAGGCCAAAATGAAACTAACAAATGGTTTGTGGTCCCCTGATGATAATCATATTTTATACACAAAAACCGAGGATGCAAACTAATAGAATCTCTTTTTAGTTTTGTTTCTAATCCAAGTTCTAATCATGCTTTGATTTCATTGTCCAGATTCTGAAATGATCTTTCCCAAATACAATGGAATAAAATCCTTGAGTTTAAGTTTTCAACTTACTCGACAGATTTTGATTGCCATAATAATATTTCATGTACAGGAATCTTGCTTTCTAGAATTTGATGGTGCCTCAAAGGGAAATCCTGGACAAGCTGGGGCAGGAGCTGTTCTGCGAGCTCATGATGGGAGTGTGGTATACATTCTTCCTTTTGGAACCCACATTAACAGATGTATTCTTATTAATGTGTATCTAATCTCTCTCTCTCTCGGAATAGATATGTAGACTGCGTGAAGGCCTAGGTATAGCAACCAATAACGTTGCTGAATATCGAGCTATTCTTTTAGGGTTGAAGTCTGCACTTCAGAAAGGGTTCACTAAGATCCACGTCCAAGGTGACTCCAAACTTGTTTGTATGCAGGTTGGTTAAATTTTTTTTTAATCTTACATTTCTTTAATTATTATTATTATTATTATTATTTACTTTGTCAACGTATTTCTTGATCCGTCTACTAAACTTATTAAGTAGGTCCCTTTTTGTCTTGGTATATTTAGGAAAAGTTCGGAGGGATGGGTTTAATGGTTGATCTTAGGACTTAGCAAGAAGCTCAAAGCTGAAAACTTTGTATTTAAAAGATTTGTTTTTATCAAACCTTGTAAAATTATTATTATATTGTAATAATCATTTGTATTGAAGGGAAATAATTAGTCCAAACTGCATGAAAGCTAATATTGTCATTTCCGATACGAGGAACTTCCATATAGTATTCCTAGCCCTGTCTTGCAATCTCTGTGAAAACACTATTTCATCGAGGGTTGTACTTCTCTTTTCTTCAAAGGAAGGGAAGGAGACTCAACTTCCTTTTCTCAATGTGCCTGCTCTGTGAAGATTCCCTCCATACCACTTTCACCCAAACCCAAGTAGGCTGGAACGTTAGAAGAAAGCACTCCAGTTGGAAAATGCCAAATGAAGTTGTAGAACTTTTGCTTAAAGGATTCTGATTCCTAAAACTTTTGCTTGCTATCTATTGCCCCTTTTGTCAACACATGGGATGAAATTTTACTACAGTGGAGCACTTTTCTGGTTAACCGCATTGACGAAAAACCTTTCCTCTATTGAGATATGTTAACAGCTCTTGTCTTCGAGTTGAAAAGTATATGGTTAATGTAGCTCTCTTCCATATATGAGGTCTTTTGAATTATAGCATTGGTTTTTGTGGATCAGCATTGTGAACGTTCATTAATATAAAGTTTTAGGAAAGATTCAGAATTTGAACCAAACACAGTTCTTACATGGAGTTAGATAATTACTATGCATAGTTGTTGCAATTAAAGAATTAAAATGTATCCATCTACCTCTTTTGGTTAGTTTTATTTTCAAGTTCTCATCCTTGGTTTCTTTCTTTAGTTGCATGGTTTTGCTGCAATACATTGTTTATGTGTATATTTAATGTTGGGGACTTCTAAACCTGGACTGAACCCACAAGTGTTTTATAATTGTCAACCTCCGTATATCAAAAGCAACCCTATCTCATAGACCTACCTCTCTGTGGAAGCAGCTGGATCCATGTTTTTTGATTTCATTGCATCTTTGTTTGTCCCACTTTTTCTCATGTATTTTAAATCAAGCATATTCCATTGAACAGGTTCAAGGTTTATGGAAGGTGAAAAATGAGAATATCTCTGAGTTATGTAATGAAGTTATCCAGCTGAAGGATAAATTTCTCTCCTTCGAGATCAATCATGTACTAAGGGTCAGTACCATTAATTCTTCTCTATTTGCATCTCTCACGAAGTTGTTTAGTTGGTTTCTGTATATTATTGTTTGGGAAAATTATACTTTTGGGCCCCAAGGTTTGGTTTAGGTCTAGGTTGCATTTGGGTCCTCAAGTGTTGAAACTCAATAATTTTACCCATGAGGTTTGCAGGTAGGTAGCACCGTTGGTCCCTCCGTCAGGTTTTTCGTTAATTACAAGGCTGACGTGACACCTACTATTATTAAAAAAAATATTTTTCTCAATTTTTTAATCATTATTATTTTTTAAAATTTTTTTTTGTTTATTTTTTTGGATAAGAAACATTCCATTCATGAATGAAATAATCTAAAGAGTACCATAGAAGTCCAAAAAAGAAGAAGAAAGATAAAGTAGACATCCTCGGAGATGAACAAATGAAGAACATAAAAACTATAATTTTTTAATCATTAAATAAAAAATATACTTTCTTATTTATTTTTCTCTCCTCATTCTCCTTCTTCATTCTCCTTCTCTCTCTCCAACTATACAAAATAGTGTCTATAAAATAATTACAAGAGGTATTCAAAATTGAAGCTTATAGATACGGACTTCCCATCTTTTTTTCATCAGCTGTTGTATACTTCTTTGTATTGATGTAAATTCACTTTTTGTGTGTGTGTGTGTGTGTGACTGCAATCTTACTACCGTACTTCCCAATAGAATTGCTTTGTGTAATCTTTACAGCTATTACAACACTTTGTAATTTCATACTACGAATTAAATTCTGATTGACCATTTCTCATAAAAGTAAAGAAAGAACAAAAAGGAAAAAAAATTGAAGCCCCTCTTAACACTCGATCATTCTGCCCACTCCAAAGATCCCATGCACACCATAACAAACCATAAAAAATGACCATTCTCATGAAATGGCAGATGGAGGAAGAACTCCTTAATCATATCACTAGGGTCCTTGTGCCGAGCTAGCAAGAAACCAAATATCTGAAAGAAATGATTCTACATTCTTTGGAGATGTAAGTTTTCGAGATTCAATGATTCCACATGGATCTGCAAATTCACATCTCTAAAGAATGTAATTGAAGTCTTCCTCTACATTCCGATCGAGAATACAACAATAACACTCATGATCTATAGCTAATATCAACCTTCAAACTGTCGGTTTACTCTCAACACTTGTCTTCTGTTAGATTGCAATCTTTACCTGACTCCTGGATTTGGCCTATTGGTCTTCTTTGGGTTTTACTATTAAATCTTTAGGGCTGATTTGGTGGACACAGTAAACTTTTTTTTGACAGACCTGTACTCTGTTATTTGGAAAGATTGTTATCCCAAAAAGATTAAAATCTTTCTCTGGGAGCTTAATCTAGGTGCCATTAATACTGCTGATCATTTAGAGCATCGAACGCTGTATTTGTCTATTTCACCTTCCTAGTGTCTTATGTGTCGTCAACATGCTAAGTCTCTAACCCATCTATTTGTAGATTGCCATTTGCTGATAGTTTCTGGAATATTGTTTTGATGGCCTTTGGATGGTCCATTTTGTGTCTTAATACTATTTTTGATCTCCTGGCTTCTTTGGTGGGTCACTGGTCATCCTTTTGGTCGTACCATGAAGACGATTTGATTGGCCCTGCTGCGTGCTTTCTTTTGGACTTTGTGGGGTGAAAGAAATGGACGACTTTTTTGGGACGACTTTTCCTTTTTCGGCAGATTTATGGATTTGGTTTTTTTATACTACTTTTTTTTGGTGCAAAACAAAGCACCCTTTCAAATATTATAGCTTATCTTTTTTAGTCGCCGATCGGCGTTCTCTTCTGTAATCACCTTTAGGTGTTTGGGTTGTTCCCTTAATTTCATTCATCAATGAAATATTTCTTTTTACTAAAAAAAAAAAAAAACTGTCGGCATAATTATTCCATTGAAGAATGAGGAATTGCTCTTATCTGAGGTGATGTCCTCAATGGAACTGGATGCCAATTCTAGCGACCATTGAATCCATTTTCTTATTTGTTGATATTTTTACTTGTACAATCTTTAAAATTCTGACATTCTGTCTTTCATCCTGGAAAGAATGCAAACTCAGAAGCTGATGCTCAAGCGAACTTGGCTATCACTTTAGCTGGTAATACTTCTTTTAAATAATTTTAGTAACTGTATTTTGGGTTTGCCTTAAGGTTCATAGGTGGTCCTTCCTATTGCAGACGGCGAAGTCCAGGAGTTTGAAGATTAATGGTTAGAATGCACGACTGGATAACAGCATAGCAAGATTTTCTGAGGAATGCATTGCATTTATAAGCCAATGCTTTATATGCTACTATTCTTTTCCCAAGGTTGGCAAGATCTTTGGGCGTTGTTTAGGTTGCATTGCTACGTTTCCGTTTCCGTGGCCCTGACATAGCAAACTGGAATTCTAGTTGTGACAATGGACTCAACAATGCAGAAGTTGCATTTTTCCTCCGTGGCCCTCCCAAATCCCCACTGATTTGTTCTGTAATTCATTTTCAGTTGAAGGATTATCACTGAAATGTTGCATTTATTTTCTTTTCATAATGAAAATGGAATACTCTTTGAGCACAGCAGATATACTTGTACTTATTGTGAAGCCTATGGAGAAACAGTTCAATAACATTTTTGGGAAGTCTCAAGCAAAGTGAGATTAACTTTTGCTTGGTATAATTTATGTTATAAACATATTGTACTCATAAAAAGTTTTCTCAATTAAGAATTGCATAAGAAGAAATCTATGTACCTTTTGGCTTTTGGCACTCCCTCTTCCTCCATAATCTTCACCACTTTTGCTTTGTTGGTCTTCTCATGTAGACTCAACTGCCATCTTTTGTATGATTATGGAATGCTATAACTAAATATGCTAATAGCCCCTAGACTTGAAATCTTGTAATAAAATTTAGGGCTTTCAACGTATATAGTCGCTCAAATACACAATTGTCTAAACTTTTCTATATTTTACATGAGCAGCTTAATGAGAGGTGGAGAGTTAAGGCATATATATTAGTGCATAATTTATTTATTTGTGTCATATATACAAATATAACAACTAATTTTGGCATCCATTATAATCATCTTAAACATTAATCTTGTCACAAATATGGGAGGTGAAGAGTTAAGGCAAGGAAACAAAATTATAATAGTCGGCAAGTGCCCATAGGGGAAATATATTCCTGTATAGTGCATAATTTTCCATACAAGTGCCCATAAAAACTCCGGCTATTTCCTGCCATATAAAAACAACCTTTTTATATAAGAAATAATTAATAATAAATAATTAACTAATGACAAAATATAATGGTAATTAATAATAATTAACCCAACCTGTTGAGGGTAATCACCATCTTCCAATTGAGAGTTAATTAGCAACATAGCAGCACGGTGAAGAGGAGTTGGATCCCTCATTGCCTGCATGCACTCGTCATATTATTAATTAATCTCATACGTACTTTATTAATTATTAATATCCATATATTTTTATACAATATAATTTCAAGAAAAAATAATAATAAAATAAACAAACCTGTTGAGCATGGATCAAAGCCATTAAAGCAAGGGAAGTTTGAACTAGATTTGAAGCATTGGCTGGAAGAGGAATATATACATTTTTTAAACAAGAAATATGGCTCTCTCCCCATCCACCATCTTCACATTGAATTTTCAGTAGAAATTCCACTGCTTTTGTTATTGCAAAGCAATTTTCATAAGTGTTTCCAACTGCTGCTAATCCTTTAATGGCAAAATATGTAGCATAAATGTGACAAATTCCCCAATTTCCATACCATGATCCATCCTCTTTTTGGGTTTGTTTGATGTAATTTGTTGCTTTTTCTATAGAATCATCCATCTCTTTCTTCCTGTGACTTGGAAATAGCTTCTTAAATAGTACTAGTGCTTGTATTGCTGATGAAGTGCATTCTACGTATCTAAAATTTGTGATTTCATTCATTAAACAAACAGTTTTAAAAGGAATAAAAATTGAATTAAATTATTTAGGAGGTAGGGGTAGACAATGTTTCAATTGCTTTTCCAAACGTTTTTTTTTTTTTTTTTTTTTTTTTTTTTTTTAAGAAGTCATTTTCATAAAATTTGTAGGGTAAAATTGAGTGTGATAAATAAGTTATTTTTAGAAATGACTATCTATCACCACTCTTCCAACCAATGATATATTGTGGTCATCCAATTATAGTCTTCAAATATTACAAATTAGAAAATACTTAGGTGCAACAAAAAAAATTGCTATGTGACAATTTTTTTTAAAACATGATGATTATTATTATTATTTTTGTGTACGTAAAGAAATGGGGAACATAGGATTCATTGCTCTTACAAATTTGAAGTTCTTATTCATAGTGTTAAATAGTAATATTTTACATTTGTGGAAGCAATTTGTAAGTAAAACAAAAAACACTTTTGAGAAAATATAATCAAGCGAATGAATATTTTAATTCTTTTGAGAAAATATAATAAACAAATGAATATTTTAACTCTAAACCATGTTTATATAAAAAATAAGTTTGAAAGAAATAAAAAACCATGATTTATATATACTTACTCCTTCTCCAGTAAAGTGTATGTGAAGAATTCCACTGGATTTAGTTGCTGACAAATGTAGAATTAAAAAAAAAAAAAGTTAATTACCAATCCTCTTTTTTTTCCCTTTTTTTTTTTTTTTTTTTTTTTTTTTTAATGTTTTCTTATCGTTTTTGTTTTTGTTTTTTTTCTTTGGTGTTTGAAGATTTGAAGAAATTTCCTATTTATCTCACAAATTATTTGTTTACCTCTAACCATGTGGGTACGGTGCCAGTGGGCTCCCAAGCTGCCATTCCACCATTTTTTGCCTATTTAATTTAATTAAATACAAAAACTTAGTTGTTTTAGTAGTTATAGATAACAAATATATATATATATATATATATATATATATATATATATATATATATATATATATATATGATAAACGAAAAAAATGGTAAAATATAATGTTAATGGTATTTAGAAAAGAGGATATGAATTATATACTTTATAGTTAATTAAACATGTTTGTAGAAGTATAAAACTACAAATCATAATATTTTGATAATTACAATTTTTTTTTAATAAGAGAATTACCATCCTTACCTGTAAGGAAAGTATTAAGTTGACGGCATCAAAAAAGTATTGTGGTTCCATAGGATCTCCGACAATGTCAGAAGACATTGTTGAAAATATCAAAAAACACTAAAACATTATTTATAATAAGAATTAGCCAATCATTTAAAACTTTAAAACTTTTATATGTTAATAAATTTATATTGTGCACAGTAATGATTACTATTAAATTTTCTGCTTTACAATCAAAAGTTTGCCATCCATGATCTTGATCAGAGAATGTCCATCCTCCTTTTGATATGTGACGATACATTCTTTTAAAATCTCCATGAGGATTCTTTTGATCTTCATATATATATATATATATATCAAAGGTAAAAATAAATAAATAAAGTTACAAATATTTCTCTAAATTATACTCATTAATATAGTTTATTCATGGACAAAACATATGTACCTGTGATTTTTGAATGAAGTCATGCCCTTTTTTTAGTGTGTCTGAGAATTCATCATGAAGATTAGTAGCAATAATTGCTTGAATGGCTAAAGCAACATCCCAAGAGCTCAAACAAGATTAATTAATTAATATATATATATAGTGAGAAATACATATGTTTATTTAATTATATATAATAGTCTTGAAAGAAAAAAGAACAATTAATTTAATTAAGGAATAATACTAACTTGCATTTTCATTCCATCTTCACCAATCCATAAGTAATCTTTGACTCTAGCAAGATGCTTCTTGTAAGATTCACCATTAGGGTCGTCTGCCCAGCAAGCAACCATTAATAATGGCTGCATGTTTTAGTAGCACTTTACCATGTCAATATAAATATATAATTCATATTTATTTACACTCAAATTCTAAAAATAAAAAAATAAATCATATTTAAAAATCTTTTCATAACTTATTACTTGGTGTTTGGAAAAAAAGGGTGGATAACAAAATGAATAAATTACCGTTGGTAAAAAGTAGTGTTAGCTTTATTTTTTAAAATTAAAAATTTTGATTACCATTTAGTTTTCGCTTTTTGGTTTTGAATTTTGTACCAGAGTTTTCTTTCTAACTAAATATTTGATTTTCTTTAATCTAAATTCCATAAACAAAACAAGTTTGTAAATTATTATTACTATTTTTTTAGTTTTTAAAATTTGACTTAGTTTTTAAAAACACTCCTAAAAAATGAATAACAAAATAAAGAAATAATCAACAAGGAGAAGGAACGTTTATAAACTTAATTTTCTAAAATAAAAAAACCAAATTCTAAATAGTTGTCAAAACAAAGTATATAATAGCTCTTATAGTAATTATAGTAATCAATCAATAAACAAAGTTAATTATGAGGAAAAACCTTTTCCACAGATCCAATTGTGATATAACGACTACAATGATCTTCATAATCAATGTGGAGCTTATTTATTTGGATAGCACGATTTCTAACTCTTTTAAATGCCTTGCTGTTTAGAATAGGCTCACCAAAGTATTGAAGAGCATCCCAAGCTAACTTTTGAATTAGTGGACGTTCAGAGTATTTATCCTCCTGTATTATTATTATTAAGTGCAGTCAAAATATTCACATATAATATTGAATATAATTAATAGTTTTTTTTGGGTTGAATTTTGCATATAAATAAATACCTTTGCACAATAATGTCGGGCTGGACTCCATTTGATATCGGTATAAGATTGAGCATAGATTTCTAGTCGTAGTTGTAAGATGAGAGGAGTGAGAGATCCCACAAAGCGCTTCCCATATAAATAAGACATTGGAAGATATGTCAATCGACAATAGCAAAAAAGTGCTCCTGGATTCATAAACACTTTTTCTGTTCCAAACATCCATACTTCTGGTGGCATTGGGTTTGTTCCATCCCATTCGTACACCCCTAAAATCTATATTAACTACAAATTACTCGATTTAATACGAAATAAAATTTAAATAAAAAATTGAACAATAATTAAGTAGGTAGAAACTAAATTAAATATTACTCACTGAAAGCCAAATCTTTCCCCAAGAAGGTATGTAAAGAGCACCTCCATGATCCAAAATCCATTTTCTAGCTCTCAAACACTCATCCTTCTCACCTTCTTCTCCCAATAAACGCAATGCAATGTAGTTTAGGACGGTACAAAGCATGCAACTTTCTCCCACAATGTGTAATTCCCATCCACCGTCTTCATTCTGTTACCATCGTTCATTTTAAATGTGGATAAAGTCATCAATTAGCTTAAAGTTGATAGGTGAAAGCAATTTTAATATTATATCACTAACACTCTCCATCACTTGTGGGCTTGAAATATGAAGAAGATCCAACAAGTAGAAATTAATATTCATTGGGGAGAAAATAACAATGTAGGAGCTTGAACATAGGATCTCTTTAGACCACCTGCTCTGATAACATATTAAATCGACAATTGACTCTTTTTTTTAACAATATACACGAGGTAGATGAGATAAGTAAGTGCACCGGAATATCTCGATTAGGATGATACATTCTAGGCACCCTCATCATGTCCCATAACCAAAAGCTTGCAAATTGACCCAAAAGCTTAAGCTTGTGGGTGAATGGAAATTTAATATTATATCACTAATAAAAAATAATTAAATTAAACATAATTAGCCAATTAGTTTTCACCTGATGATAATATGCATAACGAAGGATTTCCTTTTGATGCTCCTTTGAGAGTATAGTATTAAGATCTCCTGTGATGTACAATGCAAATACCTTTTCTCAAAAAAAAAAAAAAAAAATGTAGGTTATTAATTAATATATGTAAAAAGTATATATATTTACAAATGAATAGAGATAAATTGAAAAAAAATGAATTAAAGTTACCAGAGGAGGTATAAAGAACAAAGGACCAGCATTTTCAGCAGGCCAATGGCCATGGTCACTTTGTAAGGCTACAAAGAAACTTGCAGCTCTTCTCAATCCAATCTTAGCGGTTTCCTTGTTGATGATTACTTCCTTCTCACTTCCTTTTCCTTCTTCCACTATCACTTTGGGAATTGTTTGTTTGAATTTTTTTCTCTCCTAGAAACTGCACCCTTCCAAAATAATCATAATTATGCACCACCTCAATTTAGATTTTAGGAAAAAATTACTTTTTTCTAGTCTCCAAATTTTGAAGAATATGTGCGCACGTGTTTGGCCCCTAGCTAAGTTCTAAAAATGTATTTTTAAGTCGTTGAGCTTTTAAGAATAAATACATTTGGCCTCTAAGTTTTCACCGGGACAGTTGCAAATATAGCAATCAAACCCAAAATATTAGTATATATAGCACAATACAAATTTTTTTTGTAGATATAGCAAAATTTAGTTTCAATTTTTGGAGTCCATCAATGATAGATCATACCGCTAATTGTGAACTCTACTTCTTGTTTGGTCCAAGAAATTTGTGGGCTCCACGATTGACAAAATATCATTTTTATGTCTTATTAACTTCTTACTGTGTAAGCTCTAAGAGTTCACAACTCCACTCCTTATCCCAAACACCTTCTAATAACACACTCTTATATGTCAGTTGAACTATGCTCGCTTTAGCAAAAATAGAGGAATAGTTACTATTCATATATGTATATTTTCTAAAAACTAAAATAAAAATGAAATGAGAAACGATAAACTAACAAGAAAACGTTAGGAAAGGAGTTTTAATTATATAACTATTGTTGTTAGTAAGATGGGAGATTAATTAAAGAAAGGAATTAACCTGAAATCTCCAAAGCAAGTCACTACAACATTGAACTTTATGACGATTTTGATAGAAAGTTTGACGTGCAGCTTCCACTTGAGCTTGTTCTTGAGGAGTGGCAGCATGAGGATCAAATTCCCATGTTTGTCTTCCAATGAAGTTGTTTGTACTCAACAAATAATCTTCATTTTCTCCCTTTCCCAACTTAAGTCTCCACATCTTTTCTTTTACTTTAATTAATATTGATCTCCTCCCAAACAACCAATAATTGGCTTTCCACTCAAACGCCTTTCCTGTATATATATAAACATTATAACACTTTTCAAATTGAGCTTAAAAAAAAAAAAAAAATTTCGAGTTGTCTAAATGTCTTTTGATTAACATTTTAAAGTGTCTAATAAGATTTTTGAAAAGGTTGGTTGCACAAATAACAATCAGACCCAAAATAATAAAAGATATAGCACAAAAAAATATTAAGAATATGACACAAAATTAGCGTCAGATATCACTGATAGCAGCTATCAATGATAACCATATTGGTAAATGACTAAAAAGTCCACGTGCACTATTTCAACTTTCTTCTTCTAGTTTTCTCAAATTGAAAGCTATCACTGATAGATAGCCACTGATAACTACTATTAGTTTCTATCACTGATAGCGGCCATCAATGATAGCTTTCAATTTGAGATATATTAATACAACCTTGAAATAGTAACAATTGAAATATTAGCTTTCAATTTGTTATAAAATATCATTGGCTATTATTGATACACTTTCATCAATTGAAATCAAACTTTAAATATTAACACTTCATGGCTATTAGTTGCTATCAATAATAAATTTTTATAAGTAGTTATTAATTTTGAAAGGAAACTATCAACTTTCAAATATTAATATTTAAAGCTATAAGTTATAGAAGTCTCAATGAGAGGTCTATAAGTGACTATCATTGATATCTACTTAAATCATATCATAAATATCATTCATTTAATTGATATATACCTAAGTCATATCATTGATATACGGATATCACTGGTAGCTTCTATCAGTGGCTATCACCGATAACTTTTAGCAATGACTATCAATGATAGACTTTCATCAAATGGAATCGACTTTTATATCATTAATATCATCGACATATGGATATCACCTAAGTTCTATCAGTAATATCATTGATATCACTTATATGATGGTTATTAGTGATAACATCTATCCCTGATAACATGCTATCAGAGATAACTTTTGTCATTCCTTTTTACCATCAAATAACATGCATGGATAGCTTCTATCAATGATAACATACTATTAGTGATAACTTCTAAGCATCCCACTTACACTTTAGTTCGAGATTCAACTTTAATTTATTAATTAAATTCACTAAGTTGGTTATCGATGATAGTCTTCTATAAGTGGCTATTAAATGTGAAAGAAAATCATTAAAAATTAAGCTATCAATGATAGAAAATATTAATGGCTATCACTGATAGACTTTCATTACTGACTATCAATTTGTTATTTCTATCCATATATTATGCTATATTTATAAATATTATAGTCATTTTTCTTTATTTGAAAACATCCCTAAATATAATTAGTTCAAATATAAAGTTCAAAATTCAACTTCTGTTAGAAACAGTTCTAAATTACATATTATTTTAATTATTTTTTCTTGCACTTTCAAAAAAAAAAAAAAAAAATGCAAATTTTGCTTTTATCAAACATGATGAATATTTGTACGTGTTCATGATATGAATAGATATTATGGAGTTGGTTTTTTTTGTTTGTTTCTCTTTTAGACATGTTTTTTTTTGTCTATGAATTAATGAGTGAATATATATATATATATATATAAAATAGTATGAGATTCTATCTTAAAATTAATTGACAATGAGACGAGTAATCTATCTATTTTATTAAGAGTGTGAGGTCTCTTGATTTTTCCAATATGAGATCTTCAATGTCGATGGAGTGATTACAAAATAGTTTGTTATTTATTTTGTAGAAAATAAAAAAAAGAAACAATGATCAAATGGAATAGTTATCAAGTAGCCCATAAATTTTCTTTTTCTTTTAATATATATATTATTTTCCTTTTTCAATTTGAAACTTAAGGCGTAATACTTATACGTAAAACTTTAAATGAATTTTGAATAAATAATACTTATAAACTACTAATACACCAACGTAATATTTAGTTTTACATTTTGAACAAATGATGATATAATGTGATACACTAATGATATACTTAGAATGCATTCTGAATTAGTATTTATATAAAATTGAAATACCCACATTGTACTTTTCTTTCTCTCTAAATTTGATATATCAATCAATTGATATACGTAATATGAAGTACATACATTATACAAGTGATATACCAAATTAAATGTAATTTTACATGTCATCAAAATCATATAAGAATTTTAGAAATAGTATAAATTAACTAATATACCACTACAAGAAAAAAGGTTTCCGCCGACGTCAATCTTGCCGACGCCACATGATGGTGTCGGCATAGAGGGATATCCCGACGCCACAGTTATGAGGCGTCGGGCTAGAGTACCTATCCCGACGCCTGAACGTAGGCGTCGGGATAGAGTAAGGCTATGCCGACGCATTTGTATGTTGGGGTCGGCATAGCGTCCCTTTCCCGACGCCATACTACTGGCGTCGGGATAAGGGGTCTTTCCCGACTTGTTTTAGTGGCGTCGGGAAAGACCCGATTAAAAGCCCTAAAATTTTCTGCATCTTCATTTTTCTACTCCGTCCCTCACACAGCAGCCGCGCCGCTCTCAGACCCGATTTTCCATTCTACCGCCGGTCACTCTCCTCCATCCTCTCTTTCTTTCGCCGTCAATTAGTCTCTTCCATCCCTCTATTTCTTTCGCCGTCGGTTTCATCCTCCTCTTTCTTCCGCCGTTTCTTTCCCCGTTGTTCGCGCCTTCTTTTTCGTCACTCGCCTTCTCTTCGATGCTGCTCACTTCTCTTCGCCGCCGTTCAACTTCGCCGCCACTCGCCTCCTCACGCCGGTAAGATCGATAATTTTCCTCTTAACATTAATTGATGTTTTTTACTTGAAATTTCTTAAACTATCTTATGTCAAATTTCTAATTAAATGATGAGATTAGGTTTAGTTAGTTCAAATTTAGCCTTTTGGTTAATTTTTTCTTGAACCATGAATGTAAAACTTGTAAAAAAAATAAGAGAAAATATATTGAATGTTGGATTTTTGTGTTATTGTGTGTTCTGCATGTGTTAAAGAAACATGAGTTAATAGATTTTTTGTTGTTTTGAGTATGTGTTAAAGAAATGTTAATTAATGAGTTTTGTGATGTTATTGTCTTAAATGTGAGTTGAGATTTCTAAGTTCATAATTTTTGTGTTATTACTTTGGTTTTGCATATGTGTTAACAAAATGTGAGTAGATAATTGTTGTGTTGATATTATTGTTTTGAATGTTGAATTGAGAATTGTGAGTGTTGAATGTTTGTGTTGTTTTTGTTGTTTTGAACCTGTGTATAGAAATGTTAGCTAATGGTTTTTGTGATGTTGTTATTGTTTTGAATGTGAGTTAAAGGTTTTGAGTTAATGATTTTTGTGTTGTTTTTGTTGTTTTGAATGAATGAATGTGTTTAGATAATATATATATATATATATGTTTGAGTTGAAAGATTTAATTTTAGGTGTTTTGATTATAATTTAAACTTTGTTTGTATTTTCTTTTACGGGATCAATGTTATGTTCGTGACTAATTCGCAGCCGAACAAGACTCTATTTTTAAACTTAGTGTGTGTTTTTTTTTTTTATCAAGACTCATGTATTTTGTTTTTTTAGTTGATATATGTGTATTTTGTTTTTGGAACAATATAATTTGTAAGAATATTGATAACTATCTAAATGAAATTTGGTTGCTTTTTCATTTTCAATATTTTGATTTATACAAATTATTTATCTATTTATCAGGATATTCAACTACAATTGAAAGCCAAGAGAAATAAACTATTGTAAAAATGAATTAAATTTTTTTAAAAAAATTAAAGTCAATGCCGACGCTTCACAGGCGTCAGCAAAAACAACCTATCCCGACGTCATATGCAAAAGCGTGGGAAAAATTTTAATACATATAAAATAACCTATCCCGATGCCATCCATGTATAGCGTTGGGATAGCTCATTGCCGACGCCTAATTTTTGCGTTGGCGTAGATCGTTTTGCCGACGCATCATATTTGGCGTCGGCAAAACCAGCCCCCACCCTCATTCAACTGGCGTCGGCATAGCCTGTCTATGCCGACGCTAGCAAAAATATCGTCGGGATAAGGTATCCCGACGATATTTGCCTATGCTTAAAATGCGCCGGCAAGAAGTTTTCCCGACGCTTAGGAGGGCTATCCCAACGCTTTTTAGCGTTGGAAAAGAGTCTTTTTTTTGTAGTGTACTTTATATTTGATTTATTAGTTAGCACATTTAATACAATTAAGACATACCATCAAAATTAGATAAAAAGTTGTAAACACAATAAAACTAACCACAAAACCTAAATTAGAACATCAAAATTGAATGAAAACAACTCTATATCAAAACGAAACAAAAAAAAAAAAAATAATATTAACTTCCACTATGACACAATTAAATTCATGTTATATCACATATCTAGTATATCAGTTCACCGATATACCAAAAATAAAATATATCAATTAACTGATATACCAAATATAAAGTATATCATATATAGTTATTGATATACTAATGAGTGTAAAATTAGAATAATAAAAAAATATAAAAATTAGATTAACTTTTTTCACTATATTTCTAATTTTAGAAAACCGTACTCTTATATTTTTTGCTACCCATTAAAATTTCTCTAAGTGTTAAAGATGAACCACATTTGAACTAATCAACATACCTCAAGTTTAACTTCGCAAACTACGAAACTTTGTATGAACATATGAATATAGATATGTGTATTGAAGTAATTAAAAACAGAGAGAAAGTGCAATTTTGGAATGAGTAGGAAGAGATAATGCTTACTTTCACTCCATTTTTGTGAGAATATGGCTGAGGTAAACGTGGGGGAGACACTCACAATCTAGAGAAGTTGATGACAATAAATTCAACTTGAATTGCAAACCTGTTAAAAGAGAAAGTAGTTGAGACATCGAAAGTGAATATGATTTTAGAAGAATCAAGTATTTAAGCTTACTTTTTACGGAGCTATAGCTTTTAGCATTATCGGCTACAAAGTAACGAATTAGTCCATGAAATGGCGTGTTGAGCAACGTTGAAGAGGAAACAATTGGTGATCTTATATAAGATGTGTATTTGAAATTTTGAAGATCTAATGGAGCTTTATGAGAGTGTGAGATTGAACTAGGGGATGCTTGCAGTTGAGGAAGATCCAATGGAAGGTCATCTATTTAATCATCTCTGAATTCACTTTATGTTTTCACCTTTGTGGTTAAAAAAAAAAGAAAAATCTATTGTTGAGGTACGAAAAGTAAATGGCATTAATGAATGAATTATCAGAGCATTCATAATAGGTACTTTAGACCTAAGGTAAACCTTTTAAATTTTTACCATCACAATTAAATTTAGAAAGGTATGTAAAAAAGGTACGAAATCAACATGGTTAGCATTAAATTGCCACTGACAACACAAAGAACTTTGTACGGCTTCTTTTATTGACAAAAGGAAAAAAAAATAAAAATAAATGTAAAACTTAGTTGAAATTTTCGAGTAATACTTAAGAGTAACTTAGTCTCATACTCTCTACTTTCTATTTTTTTAAATATTGACACATGTCAACATTTAATTGGGTGCAGTCCGACTGCACTAATTAATTTTTTTTTCTATATTTGAGGATTTAGATGAAAAAATAAAACAAGAAGATAAATAAAAGTTATAGAACAAAAGAATAAAATTGATTATGATAAACCACTATTAGCTTTAGATTATGAAATGTATCTCTCACCTTATTATCTTGAGCTTTCAATTTTCAATTGATTAATTTAATGTGAATAAGAAAAGAGAATAAAAATAAATATTGATATTGTCGAAGAGTTTGTAAAAGAAAGAAAAGAAACAAATATTATAAACAAAAATGCAAAGATAAAAGGAACGAAAAAATATTAAAAATAATAAGGGTAAATAAGAAGCAATTTAAAGTGGAATTAATTCTATCCCATAATGCGTAGTCTTAAAATTAATGTGGAATTAATGTCTTAAACTTAAGAATATTGAGAGTCTAGAACCATATCGTCGTGGATCCTTACATCTAATGTAGGCAATAAGCTATTTTGAATCCCCTTCTTCTTATCATTTTATTTCATCTTAAATTCTTCTTTTAGATATTGTTTTGCTTACTTTTGCATACAAACCCTATTCAATCATTTTTACACGATTTTCTCTTGGTTGCTTGGCTAATCTCAATTTGCATTTAAACCAATTTAGAAACTTTATGAACCCTTTCCTTAGATTTGATATTCGAATTACTTTCCATATTACTTGATGACATTGTATACTTACACTTAAAGGAGGCATCAATATATCCCACACTCCCGCTAAGTTATTCTCGGTTGCTCCCTTTTTTCAATCTTCACTCAAACCAAATTTAAAACTTTGTGAATAAATCTCTTTGGGTTCAATTAATACTCAGAATGCTTCAATTCTCAATTATTTGTTGACCGTGTATACTTGCACTTAGGAGGATTCTACTTCCATGCTCATTAACCTACAATTTTAGAGACTTAATTAAATCAGGAGTTGGGGACATGTGTTTTACATGATGGAATTCACTCTTTCTTAGATAGGGTAAGTAGATGTGTAATTTCTTTAGGTGTTCATTTCGAAACATGAACAATGGGTCCCCACCCTCTTACTAGTTTGAGATAGACTTAGTTTGCGATTGGATCATAAACAAATTCCTTATAAGAGAATCAACGATACTTAAAGTGTAAGATGTATTTACAAACAACTCATGAAGGATTGCATGTCGCATGTAATGGTCATATCCGTGGTCTTGTCCTTTGGTACGTAAGAGTGCATCTTTATGAGTTTAAGTAGAGTGTTACCTAGAGTTAATGAATGAAAATTAATGGATTAAAGAATTTAATTTATCAATTCTATAACATTGGAGCTTATAATATATAGGTCATAAAAATAATATATATCTATAGTGATAGCTAGACCCAAAAATTTAAAAATTTCTCATACTTGTAAATTATTTATTCTTATGTCATATATACAAATATGATAACTAATTTTGGCATGCATTATAATTATCTTAAATATTAATATTATCACAAATAAGGGAGGTGGAGAGTTAAGGCAAGGAAACAAAATTATAATAGTCGGCAAGTGCCCATAGGGGAAATACATTCCTGTATAGTGCATAATTTACCACACAAGTGTCCATAAGAACTCCGGCTAATTCCTGCCATTTAAACAACCTTTTTACATTAGAAATAATTAACAATAAATAATTAGCATAATGAGAATATAATGGTAATTAGTAATAATTAACCCACCTGTTGAGGGTAATCACCATCTTCCAATTGAGAGTTAATTAGCAACTTAGCAGCACGGTGAAGAGGAGTTGGATCCCTCATTGCCTGCATGCACTCGTCATATTATTAATTAATCTCATACGTACTTTATTAATTATTAATATCCATATATTTTTATACAATATAATTTCAATAAAAAATAATAATAAAATAAACAAACCTGTTGAGCATGGATCAAAGCCATTAAAGCAAGGGAAGTTTGAACTAGATTTGAAGTATTGGCTGGAAGAGGAATATATACTTTCTTTAAACAAGAAATATGGCTCTCTCCCCATCCACCATCTTCACATTGAATTTTCAGTAGAAATTCCACAGCTTTTGTTATTGCAAAGCAATTTTCATAAGTGTTTCCAGCTGCTACTAATCCTTTAATGGCGAAATATGTAGCATAAATGTGACAAACTCCCCAGTTTCCATACCATGATCCATCCCCTTTTTGGGTTTCTTTGATGTAATTTGCTGCTTTTTCTATAAAATTATCAATCTCTTTGTTCCTGTGACTTGGAAATAGCTTCTTAAAGAGCACTAGTGCTTGTATTGCTGATGATGTGCATTCTACGTATCTAAAATGTGTGATTTCATTAATCGAAAGGAACAAAATTGAATTCAACTAAAAAAAATTAAGAGGAGTTTGGGTTGCACCTAGATATGACAGGTTTTTTAAAATGTTTTTTAAAATGATTTTTAAAATTCTTTTTTCTAGTATGTTAAAATAGGCTGCATGGAAATTAGGTGCAATTTTTTTCCTACTATTGTAAAGAAAAGGTTTTATGGGAATTAGATACAACCTAATCATTGCCCTTCAACTATTAGAAAGTAGGGTAAAGTATGCTTGGATTGTTTTTTTAAAGGTTTAATTTTGAAAAAACAAGTCATTTTCATAAGATTTCTAAGGTAAAAATGAGTTTAATAAATAAGTTATTTCTGGAAATGACTATTAAAATGGCCACTCCTCCAAGCAATGATAGTGGTTGGTTGATTATAGTCTTCAAATATTACAAATTAGGAAATATTTAGGCAACACCGCAGCTATCCAAATAAAAAAATATGTTGTTTTTAAATATAGAAAAATGAGTCAAACTATTTACAAATATAAAATTTTTTTACAGCCTATCAGTGATAGACCGTGATAGAATTCTATCGCTTTCTATCGCTCAAACGATAAAATTTATTTGTTTGAGCGATAGAAAGCGATAGAATTCTATCGCGTTCTATCAGTGATAGACAGTAAAATTTTTCTATATTTGTAAATAGTTTGATATTTTTTCTATTTATATAGTAACTTTTCTAAAAAATTGTCATAGGACAATTATTTTTTTATTTTTATTTTTTAAAGAAATGAGGAACATGGCTGTACATAATTATTACTTTTAAAAACTTGAAGTTATTATTAATAGTGCTAAATAGTAATATTTTATAGTAATTTGATATTTGTGGAAGCAATTTTTGTAAGTAGAACAAAAAAAAGAAAACTTGTGTATAAAAATATTTTTGAGAAAATATAATAAACAAATGAATATTTTAACTCTAAACCATGTTTATATAAAAAATAAGTTTGAAAGAAATAAAAAACCATGATTTATATATACTTACTCCTTCTCCAGTAAAGTGTATGTGAAGAATTCCACTGGATTTAGTTGCTGACAAATGTAGAATTAAAAAAAAAAAAGTTAATTACCAATCCTCTTTTTTTTCCCTTTTTTTTTTTTTTTTTTTTTTTTTTTTTTTTTAATGTTTTCTTATCGTTTTTGTTTTTGTTTTTTTTCTTTGGTGTTTGAAGATTTGAAGAAATTTCCTATTTATCTCACAAATTATTTGTTTACCTCTAACCATGTGGGTACGGTGCCAGTGGGCTCCCAAGCTGCCATTCCACCATTTTTTGCCTATTTAATTTAATTAAATACAAAAACTTAGTCCTTTAAGCTGTTGTTTAATTACTTTATAGATGAAAATATATCATTATAGAAGAACAAAAAAAATGACATGATCATGGTAAAGGTATAAAAGCACAAATCAAAATATTTTGAAAATTACAATTACTACCTGTAAGGAAAGTATTAAGTTGACGGCATCAAAAAAATATTGTGGTTCCAAAGGATCTCCGACAATGTCTGAAGACATTGTCGATAATATCAAACAACACTGAAATATTGTTTATAATAAAAATTAGCAAATCATTTAAATTTTTACATGTTAATAAGAATTTATATAGTGCATATTAATAATTACCATTAAATTTTCTGCTGTACAATCAGAAACTTGCCATCCATGATCTTGATCAGAAAATGTCCATCCTCCTTTTGATATGTGACGGTACATTTTTTTGAAATCGCCATTAGGATTCTCTTTGATCTTTATATAAATAAATAAATAAATAAATAACGTATAGAAATATTTCTCTAAATTATGCTCATTAATATAGTTTGTTCATGGACAAACAGATATGTACCTGTGATTTTTTAATGAAGTCATGTCCTTTTCTTAGTGTGTCTGAGAATTCGTCATGAAGATTAGTAGCAATAATTGCTTGAATGGCAAAAGCAACATCCCAAGATTGGCTACCAAAGCTCTGCTCAAATTAAACAGCGACAAATGTATATGGTTACTTATAGAAAAATGAGTCAAACTATTTACAAGTATGAAAATTTTAAATTTCTATCACCAATAGATTGCGATAGATTTCTATGGCCGATAGATAGTGAAATTTTTCTATATTTGTAAATAGTTTGATATTCTTTTTATAATTTTTCTATTTATAACGACAATTCTTTGAAAAAAGAAAATACGAATTAATTAATTAAGAAAAAAAAAAATACTAACTTGCATCTTCATTCCATCTTCACCAACCCATAAGTAATCTTTGACTCTAGCAAGATGCTTCTTGTAAGATTCACCATTAGGGTCGTCTGCCCAGCATGCAACCATGAATAATGGCTGCATGTTTTAATATTATAGTATACCATGTCAATATAATTAATATCTATTTACGCTATGTCTCATAATCATTTATTATTTTTGAAAATATTTGTAGATTTTGATCATTCTTAAGCAAACATTTTGAATTCTTATCTAAATTCTTAAAATAAAAAATAAATAGTTTTTAAAAATTTATGTTTTAAGTTTTTATAACTCATCACGTACGAGTTTGAAAATATCCCTAAAAAGTGGATAACAAAACAAATAAATTACTATAGGTAAAAGTAGTGTTTTTAATTAAACTTCATTTTCAAAAATAAAAAATAAAAAAACAATGCCCCATTTGGTTTCCATTCAATTTGCGCTTCTTGATTTTCGAAGATTGTGCTAGTTTTATTACAACTTCTTTACCATGGTTTTTATGTTTCCTAACTAAACATTTGGTTTCTTGTTCAAATTCCATAAACAAAACAAAGTTTGTATTTTTTTTTTTTTTTTTTTTTTTTTTTTTTTTTTGCAGTTTCAAAATTTGACTTAATTTTTTAAAACATTCTAGAGAAGTAAATAACAAAACAAAGAAATCAAAACGTGGAATGAATATTTATAAATTTAATTTTCAAAAATTAAAAAACGAAATTCTAAATGGCTATCAAACGAATAAGTACATTAACTCTTATATTAATTATAGAAATCAACCAACAAATAAGGTTATGAGGTAAAACCTTTTCCACACAACCAATTGTGATGTAACGACTGCAATGATCTTCATAATCAATGTGGCGTTTGGTTATTTGGATAGCACGATTTCTAACTCTTTTAAATGCCTTGCTGTTTAGAATAGGCTCACCAAAGTATTGAAGAACATCCCAAGCTAACTTTTGAATCAATGGACGCTCAAAGCATTTATCCTCCTATATTATTATCAAATGCAATAAAAAATATTAACATATTAATAGTTTTTTTTGGTTGAATTTTGTATATATAAATAAATACCTTTGCACAATAATGTCGAGCTGGACTCCATTTGATGTGGGTATAAGACTGAGTATATATTTGTTGTCGTAATTGTAAAATGA
This sequence comes from Lagenaria siceraria, assembly GCA_002890555.2. Taxonomy (NCBI): domain Eukaryota; kingdom Viridiplantae; phylum Streptophyta; class Magnoliopsida; order Cucurbitales; family Cucurbitaceae; genus Lagenaria; species Lagenaria siceraria. Next base: position 22,719,546 of record CM016487.1, read on the forward strand.
GAGGAGTAAGAGATCCCACGAAGCGCTTCCCATATAAGTAGGACATTGGAAGATATGTCAATCGACAATAGCAGAAAAGTGCTCCTGCATTTATACCTACGTTTTCTCCAAGCATCCAAACTTCTGGTGGCATTGGGTTTGTTCCTTCCCATTCGTACACCCCCAAAATCTATATAATATTCATTTGTAATTACTTCATTTTAATATCAATTAGAAGGAAAAAAAAAACTTTTTTAGTCGGGTTTAGTTTCTATTTGGTTCTTAAGTTTCAAAATATTACACAATTAGTCTTTAAATTTTGAGTTTGATTTCAATTTAGTTTGTGGGTTTCAAAATGAATGTTACAATCTTATCATTGAGATTTGAGTTTTGTTTCAATTTTGTCCATAGATTTCAAGATATACACTTTTAACCTTAATTTTTCACTAAATACTCACTTTCAATCTTCGACATTGATTAATTTTAAATAATTATGAAGGAAAAAATTTAATTTAATTTTAATAGTGATGAAAAATAGTAAAATTTAAGGGCTCTTTTCAAATATAAAAAAAATGAGTCAAACTATTTATAAATATAGAAAAAAATTTATGTCTATCAGTTATAGGCCGCGATAGAATTATATCGCGGTTTATCACTCATAGGTAGTGAAATTTTCTATATTTGTAAATAGTTTAATACTTTTCCTATTTATAGTAATTTTCCAAAATTTTAATAAATGATAATTCTATTAATTCTATTCTTTTAAAAAAAATTGAACAAGTTACTAAAAGATGTGGGATCAGGAGATGCACCAGGATATCTCAAATAGGTTGACACATCCTCTTAGCATTCCCATCACACCCCAAATTCAAAAGTGATGCCTTCATAAATGCAAAAGCAAATGTTATGTACAAAACGAGCTAGATATAAGCTCAAAACAAAAACAAAAGGCAAGAAGGCTAGAGAAAAGCCTTCCAATTTAGAGGAAAAAAAATGTTTAGTAAAAAATCAAGGTTAAAAGTGTAAATCCTGAAACATATGAACCAAATTAAAACAAAACTCACATCTCAAAGTTAAAAATATATCATTTTAAAACTTAGGAACTAAATTAAATTCAAACTCAATACTTAAAAACTAAGATTGTAACATTTTAAAATTTAGGGAGCAAATAGAAACCAGACCCTAAAAAAATGTATTTTCCTTAAAAAAAAAAAAAAAGAAAGAGAATTAAGTAGGTGGAAATAAAAAACTAGTACTCACTGCAAGCCAAATCTTTCCCCAAGAAGGTATGTAAAGGGCACCTCCATGATCTAAAATCCAGTTTCTAGCTCTAACACACTCATCTTTCTCAGCTTCTTCTCCCAATAAACGCAATGCAATGTAGTTTAGGACGGTACAAAGCATGCAACTTTCTCCCACAATGTGTAATCCCCATCCACCATCTTCATTCTGTACCATCGTTCATTTAGGAGTGGATAAAGACATCAATTATCAACTCAAAAAGAAGATTTTTTTTTTTTTTTTTAATTTGAAATAATTAAATGAAACATAATTAGCCAATATATTAATTTTCACCTGATGACAATAAGCATAGCGAAGGATTTCCTTTTGATGCTCTTTTGAGAGTATAGTATTAACATCTCCTGTGATGTACAATGCAAATACCTTTTCTCAACAAAATAAATAAATAATAAAAAGGGATAAAAAAGTTAGTATATGTAGAAAGTATAAATATACAAATCAATAGAGATAAAAAAAAAAAAAAAAAAGTGAATTAAAGTTACCAGAGGAGGTAAATAAAACAAAGGGCCAGCATTTTCTGCAGGCCAATGGCCATGGTCGCTTTGTAAAGCTACAAAGAAAGTAGCAGCTCTTCTCAATGCAATCTCTGCGGTTTCCTTGTTGATGATTACTTCCTTCTCACTTCCTTTTCCTTCTTCCACTACCACTTTTGGAATTGTTTGTTTGAATTTTTTCTCTCCTAGAAACTGCACCCTTCCAAACTAATCATAATTATGCACCACTTAAATTTAAATTTTAGGAAAAATTACCATTTTAGTCCCTAAATTTTGAAGAATATGTGCGTGTTTGGTCCCTAGGTTCTAAAAATGTATCTTTTTAGTCGTTGAGTTTTTTAAGAATAAGTAAATTTGGTTCCTAAGTTTTCACAAGGGGCGGTTGCAAATATAACAATCAAACCCAAAGTATTAACATATATAGCACAATGCAATTTTTTTTTTTTTTTTTTTTTTTTTTTTTTTGTAGATATAGCAAAATTTAGCTTCAATTTTCAGAGTTCATCCATGATAGACCATATCACAAATTGTGAACTTCACTTCTTGTTTGGCCCAAGGAGTTTGTATTTTTTTTGAAAATATTCACACAGCAAGAGGGATCCGAAGATGATCGAAGACATCTTAACTAGGTTGACACATCTGAAACATCCCATCACACCTCAAGACCATAAGATTCCATTAATCAACAAAGAGGAAATACAAGAGGAGAGCTAGAGTACAGCTCAAGAAAGTTCGAGAAGTACAGTCAAAGCAATCAAAGGAACGCACGCCAGTTAAGTGATATGTTAGCAATATCATAATTACAAAATAGATGATTTTTGGAGCACCACAAAGCTGATAAATTCATAATGTCTTCCCAAAGGTGAGATGTCGATTTGCCTCCATTGTGAAAGGCCCAAGGAGTTTGTAGGTCTCACGACTTAAAAAAAAACATCATTTTTATGTCTTATTAACTCCTTACATCGTGAGCTCCAAGAGTTCACAACTCCACTCCTTATTCCAAACACCTTCTAATAATACTCTCATATGTCAGTTGAGCTATACTCGCTTCGACAAAAAGAGAAGAATAATTACTACACATATATGTATATTTTTTAAAAACTAAAATAAAAATGAAATGAGAAACGAGAAACTATGAAGAAAACGTTAGGAAAGGAGTTTTAATTGTAGAACTATTGTTATTAGTAAGATGGGAGATTAATTAAAGAAAGAAAGGAATTAATTACCTGAAATCTCCAAAGCAAGTCACTACTACATTGGACTTTATGACGATTTTGGTAAAAAATTTGACGTGCAGCTTCAACTTGAGCTCGTTGTTGAGGAGTGCCAGAATGAGGATCAAACTCCCATGTTTGTCTTCCAATGAAGTTGTTTGTACTCGACAGATTTTCTTCATTTTCTCCCTTTCCCAACTTAAGTCTCCACATCTTTTCTTTTACTTTAATTATATTCTCCTCCGTAAACAACCAATTATTGCCTTTCCACTCAAAAACCTTCCCTATATATATAGACGTTATAACACTTTTCAAATTGAGCTAAAAAAAAAACCTTTTCAAGTTGTCTAGAAGTTCTTTTGATTAACATTTTAAAGTGTCTAATAAGGTTTTTAAAATTAAAAGCTAATACATGGTTTAAACCTTTCAAATTTTTATGCCATTATATATAAGTTCTTTGTATTAATCGAAAAACTATCTTTTTTTTTTCTTGTGTGAAAAAGTCAAATGTAACTGAGAACAACTGTCAAGTTCAAAGATTTATTAAATATATATAATATAAATATATTTACTTATATGTACTATCTAAAAGAGGTTATGAGGGACAAACATTCATTTTCCCTATTTGTCCCTTTTAGTAGATGGTTATAGCAATATTTTATGTAATTTCACATATAAAATTATTAAATAAAATATTTGTCTCCTATTTTTGGATAATTTTTAAAAAAATCAAAATTAAAAAAATAATAAAAATCTCATTCTCATTCAAATAGGTTTAAAAGAAATATCAATTTTATTGGTTTAAAATATTTTTCTCCTATTTTTGGCTAATTTAAAAAAAAAAAAATATTTAAAAAATAATTTTAAAAAAAAATCTCATTCTCATTCACTTAGGTTAAAAAAAAACCAATCTTATTGGTTTAAAATATTTTTCTTCTGTTTTTTTTTTTTTTTTTGGCTTTAAGGTTTCTATTTGTTGTACTGTTGGATTTTTCAATTATATTTTTTTCTGAATTATTATCAACCACAACTTTTTCTTAATTTTTGTATTTCTCAAATATTTTTTTTAAAAAATAATATCAACGAAAATTTTGTTCTCAATTAAATCATAATTAGTTCTCTTTTTCTTACTTTTTATATTTTTCAATTATTTTTTTTATCTAACTTATTTAATTTCAGGGTACAAAGATTATTCAAGCAATATTGCTCAACAATAATATAGAAAAATTTGGTAAAAAAGACAAAGCTTATATAGTAAAAAAATGAATGGTATAGTCGTTACCAACATATCAATGTGCATGAAAAATTGGAATTGACATTATCTTCCATAACTGAAATTACTGAGACGGATGAATCAATTCCTATCAGGTCAATAGTTCAAAATTTAAAACAATTTCCAATCAAGGAAGAAAGGAAAATGATAGATAACCTTTGTTTTCGATATATATATATAATTATTGTTCCTCAATAAAATTTATAATTTACTAAATGCAATATATTTATAAAATAATATAGAATGCGTACCATGAAAATATGACATTGTAGATGGCCACCATAGATGTTCCCACTACCACTAGGTCAACCCATAATTGTTTATTAACTTATTGATTTTCATTAAAGATTTTGAGTGACCTCTTACCTTTTTTTTTACAAATTCTGAATGGATAAGAGTATTTATTTCTATTTATAAATATAGGTATTAAATTGTTGTTATGTGGTGTAGAAGACTCTTTATGTGTGTGGACCAAGAAAATTATTGTTGAGGGATAAAAAGATGGGTAGCATTTATAATCAGTTATCTACTTAGACCTAAAGTAAACAGTTGAGATTCACCATATCACAATTAAATGTAGAAAAAAAAAATGTAATGTAAGAGGCAAAAAATCAACAAGTTGTGGGTTAATTTATTGCATTAAATTGCCACTCACAATTCAGAGAAGTTGGTGGTTGATTTACTGTGGCAAGCCTCAAGAATCGGGCTGGCCTATTAAATTATATGCAAAATGTAAGAGCTACACAATCAATTCAAACGGATGCTGTCGAGAAAATTTCAAATACTCCGATGGAATAGAAAGATGAGAAATTTTCACCCGATAGAAAAAATGTTAAACTATTTATAGATAATAGCAAAAAAAATATTGATAGATTTTTATCAGCATCGATAAACTTCTATCATTTTTATCACTGATAGACCTTGATAGATTTCTATCAGCGTCTATCACAACTATCTAAAAATTTTGCTATTTTGTGTAAATAGTTTCTTTTATTTTTTTATTTTTAAAAATCTCCCTAGAAAGATTTCTATACCATCTTTATTCAATGCTTATCACAAGGGTAGAATTTTAAAAAGTTTATTTGTAAAAAGGATAAAATAAATTACAATAATTAGGTTTGTGGTCTACTGATAGCAATTGAAATTTGTTATTTTTCTTAACTAAATTCAGGATGGTTGTGCTATTTAATGTGTTAAATATGTTATTTTGTAGGTATCTAACACCTAAAAGGCAGAATCGAACATCAAGGGGCAAACGAAGCTAAAATGAATCAATTTGGAGCCTTAACGTAACAACTAGAGCCAAAGAAAATGAAAAGATGAAACTGCCCTAAATTAGGTGCCGCACGACGGCGCAAAAATGCCCTAAATTAGGTGCCGCACGACGGCGCAAAAATTTGAGACTAAAAATCTTGAGCAGTACCGCTTCTCAGTTTCTTCAAATACTCATTTTTGTGATTTTAGGTCACTTTCTTCTGCCTCTGGCTGATTTTCTCTCTTCTTCCCCTCTCTTTTCCTCTATACTTGGAGATTTATGATTGTAACACCCATCTTGGTCCAGATTTAAGGCTAAGGTGAGTTGCTAGCTTAGGGATAGGTGAAACTTAGGGGCTGTTTGAGAACCTTTAATGGGATGAGTTTGTGTTGTAGTGTAATCCAAAGCTCATGTTTTGATGGAGCGTTTTGGACTCAATTTGTAATATTAAACTCATTCCATTCAGAAAGTTTTTAACCAAACCCTCTTTCTTACCATTTTCATGTTTCATGATCCCATTTTCGTTCCGTCGTCGATACCTCATGCCTTTCAACACTTCTCTGATTCTCAGTAATCCTGATTATATTCCAGCCTCCCTAATAACTCCTTATGAATTGATTGTAAGAAATTTTGGTTTTAATCTATAATCCTGTTTGATTTTCTGTGGTTCTTGAATGTATTTTAACTTCTATGCTTCGAATGTATGATAGGCTTGACCATCCTTCACATATTCATTGTTAAGCTAGAGATATATTAATGCATTGTATGCTCCATATAAATGTGTTAGTTGCTAAGTAGCAAAATCCAAAACATGATTGTTTGTGAATTTTAGGATGTTTAGAATGATTCTTTTACAACATTGCATGATTGGATAATCCAAGAATGTAATCGATTAGTAACTTAGGCTTTCTGGGTTGTTGATTGTCTTAGGCCCAATGCGAATGTTTAGTTTTTATGGATGTTATCGAACCCAAGCTATCGATAATCTAATTTAATTAATGTATTAAGGTGCTTGACTCGGCGTTATGGGAAAATAGGCTAAGCACACTAAACCATAAGAAATAATTTATAGAAAATCCTATGATCAATCAAACAATTGGGAGAATCCTCATTCCTAAGCTAAACATTTTTACTTTTCTCGCACTTTTAATTTCCGCCATTTACATTCCTGCACTTTACTTTATTGCATTTTATTTTCCTTGCTTTTACACTCATCCATTCCAAACCCCTCCCCCTCTCCCGTTACCGCTTTAGCTAGAGAATCTAACTAGATTGAAACTATATATAATCGCACTTTCGTGTGGATTGACTCGGACTTGTCACTTGTACTACGTAGTAGCACAGATGGTAGAGTTCAATATTATAAATATATTTGATCTATCAGTCATTTACAAGCGACAACAAATGATTATTTCACCCACACATTTGTTGTTCGCATAAATGACAAATAGATATGATGGAAGAATAAAGATAGAAAACTTGAAATCTCCTAAGCGTCACTACTACATTGAACATGATTTCGATTTTGGTAAAAACTTTGATGTGCAGCTTCTACTCGATTTCATTTTTCTTCAAATGTGCATGCATGAGGATCAAATTTACGAATGTATCACTAGTGTGTTAATTAGCAGTATTAATGTGCGTATTATTATAAAGTATATCAATAGTGTGATGTTAATCAAGTATATCAACAAATGGTTTGCTCTACCAGGTACAACCTCGATTTTTTGCCCTCTCCGATGATCCTTTGATCACTGTTAAAGATGCTTGGAATCATCACAACTCGAAATGGTATTTGTATTTTAGAAGACCCCTTCTTCAGCGAGAGCAAGAGGTTTGGGATCAAGCAACCCATCAATGGGATGCCCCAAATAATGATACTGCTGATGATATTATCCGATGGTCTCTCACTACAAATGGAATCTACAGTGTTAAATCATTTAAATCTTACCTGGCAGCAGCTGCTAATTTGGACAACTTCATTGATGTGGGATCTCTATGGTCTTCTTATCTTCCAAAAAAGTGCAAATTTTTTATATGGAACCTTCTGCATAATGGTCTCCATACCGCAGAAAAGAATCAGGCTTGCAATCCATCCCTGTATTTGAATCCAAATTGGTGTTCCTTGTGTAGATGCCAAGTTGAAACGACAGAGCATTTGTTCACCCAGTGCACTTTTTCTGGTTTTTTTTTGGTCCAAGATCATGGACTCGAACATTGGTTCTCTTCCATCTTTGATGATTCCGTTGATGAATTACTTCTCCCACCTCCCTCTGCACAACAAAGCTAATATTCTGAGAAGTAATATTATTGGTGCTACTTTGTGGATCTTGTGGTTGGAACGAAATAGACGAATCTTTCAAGACAAGGAAAAATTACAAAACAATATTTGGGAAGACATTATCACTGTGACTGCACACTGGTGTAAAAAATCGTCATTTTTCTCTAATTATGATGCTCCCTCTATTGCTCTCAATTGGAAGGCCTTTCTTTAGTCTCCCATTACTAGCATCTTCTTTTGTTTGTGCATCTCTATACTCTTTGTACATTTTCCTTGCGTTTATCGCGCTTTGAATGAAAGCATCTCTTTTGGACTCGGGGTGTGATGAAGGTGCTATGGATGTGTCAACCTAGTTGAGATATCCTGGTGCACCTCCTGATCCCACCTCCAACTGTATATTGTTAAAAAAAAACAATATAAATGATAGTGTATCACTACAAAGTATATCAATTATATATTAATACTATATTTCAATTGTAGTATATCAACCGTAGTACATTTTTCAAATTAGGTTGAAAAATATTGTACTTACTTCACTGCTTTCATATTTTTTGTCCTCTTTTTTTACTTTTTTTTTCTCCTTCTTTTTGAAATATAGAGTGGAATGATTCAAAAAGTTTAAGAAGAACATGAAATGGTGGAAAGTTAAGAAGATGGAAAGTATAAAATTCACGGTGGTAAAATGGAACCCTAAAAAGTAGGAAATTAACTTCAAAATCATATAAGAATTTCAGAAATAGAATAAATTAACTAATATACTTTATATTGGGTTTATTAGTTAGTATAATTAATGCAATTAAAAAATCAGATAAAAATTTGTAAACATAAGAAAACTAACTCCAAAACCTAAATTAGAACATCAAAATCGAAATAATTGAATGAAAACAACTTCATATCAAAACGAAACAAAAAAACAAAAATTAACTTTTACCATGACACAATTAAAATCATATTATATCATATATATAGTATAATAGTTCACCTATATACCAAAAATAAAATATATCAATTAACTGATATACCAAATATAAAGTGTATCGGATATAGTTATTGATACACTAATGAGTGTAGAATTAGAATAATAAAAATTAATAAAAATTAGATAATTTTTTTTTTCTATATTTGCAATTTTAGAAAACAATTGTTAAATTTACAAATATGTACTCTTATGTTTTTTGCAGTCTCATTAAAATTTCTCAAGTGTTAGAGATCGAACGACGCTCACACTAATCAACATAACTCAAGTTTAACTTCACGAACTACGTTTCTTTAGAAATTTTGTATGAATATATGAATAAAGATATCTGTATTCAAGTAATTAAAAACAGAGAGAGTGCAATTTTTGTATTCGGAATGAGTAGGAAGAGATAATGCTTACTTTCACTCCATTTTTGTGAGAATATGGCAGAGGTAAATGTGGGGAAGACACTTGCAATCTAGAGAAGTTGATGACAACAAATTCAATTTGAATTGCAAACGTGTTAAAAGAGAAAGTAGTTGAGACATCGAAAGTGAGTGTGATTTTAAGAGAACCAAATATTTAAGCTTACTTTTTACGTAGCTATAGCTTTCAGCATTATCCCCTACAAAGTAACAAATTAGTTCATGGTTTCTTGCATTAAATTGCCACTGACAAGTGACAACACAAAGAACTTTTCTACTGGTTCTTTTATTGACAAAAAGAAAAAAGAAAAAAAAAAGAAAAGAAAAATAAATGTAAAACTTTCTTGCCATCTGAGTTGCACTTTTCAATGTATTTGAAGAGTAATACTTAGGTGCAACTTAGTCTCATACTCCCTACTTTCTAGTCACACAAAAAGAATTAATTATTTTTTTTTAAAAAAATGTTGACACATGTCAACATTTAATTGAGTGTTGCTGGGGTTGCACAAAAAATGCCAAATTTGAAGGTTTAAATGAGAAAATAAAACAAGAAGATAAATAAAAGTTATAGAACAAAAAAAAAAAAAAAAAAATTGATTATGATAAACTATCGTTAGCTTTAGATTATGGAATGTATCTCTCACCTTATTATTTTGAGCTTTCAATTTTCAATTCATTAATTTGTGTGAATAAGAGAAGAGAATAAAAATAAATAATATTGACATTGTCAAAGAGTTTGTAAAAGAAAAAAAAAAACAAATATTATAACTACAAACAAAAATGCAAAGATAAAAGGAACGAAAACACATTAAAAATAATAAGGGTAAATAAGAAGCAATTTAAAGTGGAATTAATTCTATCCCATAATGCGTAGTCTTAAAATTAATGTGGAATTAATGTCTTAAAACTAAGAATATTGAGAGTCTCTTTGACTGCTTTACCTCTGTTGGTTGTTTTATGTTCTTTAGTTTAGTATGATCAGAACCATCGTTGCAAATCCTTACATCTAATGTAGGCAATAAGCTATTTTGAATCCCTTTCTTCTCATCATTTTATTTCATCTTAAATTCTTCTTTTAGATATGTTGTAAAATTTAGTCGGAAAAAATAATTATGAACACCCAACCAGAACGCACTTGCCAGAAAAACTTGAAAACGATAATAATAAACAGAGACACAAAGAATTTATAGTGGTTCGATCAATTTGATCTACATCCACTTTGAGAACCAGCTTGATACTTTTATTAAAAACCAAAAGTTACAAAATTACAGAAATATTTCAAGAATAATAATCTGTAATTTTTCCTCAACAAGAACAGCAAATTCACAAACCTCTCAATTCCTTCTTGTCTCTTGACCGAGACCAATCGATTTGGCAACACCGTCTAATACCCACTTGACCGCCAGTAAATAAAACTCACAGATCAGAGAGACCCACACTGCTGCAACGCTACTCGGTCTGAAAGCCGAGACTCAGGCTGCCGCACCGTTTCCGATGACCCACGAACGAGAAACCGGATCTTGCGCGAACAATCGAGCTCACCGATCCTTCTCCTCTCTCGCACACGGACGCTGAAATCGCCGGCGACTTCTCTCACCCGACGCCGATCTCACACTCTCGGACTACTCTCTCTCTCACTTCTGTGGTTGACGGCTGCTACTTCCCTTTTTCCTTTTAAATTGAGTTTTTTCAACAAGATATTGTTTTGCTTACTTTTGCAAACAAACCCTATTCAATCATTTTTACACGATTTTTTCTTGGTTGCTTGGCTAATCTCAATTTGCATTTAAACCAATTTAGAAACTTTATGAACAATTTCCTTAAGTTTGATACTCGAATTACTTTCAATATTACTTGATGACATTTTATACCTACACTTAAAGAGGGCATCAATCCCACACTCCCGCTAAGTTATTCTCGGTTGCTCCCTTTTCTCAATCTTCACTCAAACCAAATTTAAAACTTTGTGAATCCTTCCCTTGGGTTCAATACTTAGAATGCTTCCATTTTTAATTATGTGTTACAGTGTATATACTTGCACCTAGGAAAATTTTACTTCCATGCTCATTAACCTACAATTTTGAAGACTTGATTAAATTGGGAGCTGGGAACATATATTACATGATGGAATTCACTCTTTCTTAGATAGGGTAAGTAGATGTGTTATTCTTTAGGTGTTGATTTCGAAACATCAACGATAGGTACCCACCCTCTCACCAGTTCGAGATAAAATTAGTTTGTGATTGGATTAGAAACAAATTCCTTATTAGAGAATCAATGAAAATTAAAGTGTAAGATGTAATTACAAATAACTCGTGAAGGATTGACGGTCACATGTATAATGGTCATATCTGTGGTCTTGTTATTTGGTATGTAAGAGTGCATCCTTTATGAATTTAAATAGAATGTGACCCAGAGTTAAATGGATGAAAATTAATTGATTAAAAAGTTTAATTTATTAATTCTATAACATTAGAGCTTATGATATACGTATAGTGATAGCTAAACATGAAAATTTTAAAAATTGTCACACTTGTAAATTATTTATTTGTATGTCATATATACAAATATGACAACTAATTTTGCCATGCATTATAATTATCTTAAAGATTAATATTGTTACAAATATGGGAAGATGAGAGTTAAGGCAAGGAAACAAAATTATAATAGTCAGCAAGTGCCCATAGGGGAAATACATTCCTGTATAGTGCATAATTTAGCATGCAATTGCCCAAAACAGCTCCCACTATTTCCTGCCATTCAAACAACCTTTTTACATTAGAAATAATTAATAATAAATAATTAACTAATGACAAAATATAATGGTAATTAATAATAATTAACCCAACCTGTTGAGGGTAATCACCATCTTCCAATTGAGAGTTAATTAGCAACTTAGCAGCACGGTGAAGAGGAGTTGGATCCCTCATTGCCTGCATGCACTCGTCATATTATTAATTAATCTCATACGTACTTTATTAATTATTAATATCCATATATTTTTATACAATACAATTTCAAGAAAAAATAATAATAAAATGAACAAACCTGTTGAGCATGGATCAAAGCCATTAAAGCAAGGGAAGTTTGAACTAGATTTGAAGCATTGGCTGGAAGAGGAATATATACATTTTTTAAACAAGAAATATGGTTCTCTCCCCATCCACCATCTTCACATTGAATTTTCAGTAGAAATTCCACTGCTTTTGTTATTGCAAAGCAATTTTCATAAGTGTTTCCAACTGCTGCTAATCCTTTAATGGCAAAATATGTAGCATAAATGTGACAAATTCCCCAATTTCCATACCATGATCCATCCTCTTTTTGGGTTTGTTTGATGTAATTTGTTGCTTTTTCTATAGAATCATCCATCTCTTTCTTCCTGTGACTTGGAAATAGCTTCTTAAATAGTACTAGTGCTTGTATTGCTGATGAAGTGCATTCTACGTATCTAAAATTTGTGATTTCATTCATTAAACAAACAGTTTTAAAAGGAATAAAAATTGAATTAAATTATTAGGGATAGGATAGGGTGTGTTTAGATTGTCTTTTCAAGAATCTTATTTTCAAGAGACAAAAAAAAAAAAAAAAAAACATTTTTATAAAATTTTTAGGGTTGGATAACCACTTAATTTTGTTTTTAACAAAGTACTAGAAATCGTGGGATCAGTAGGCGCACCAGGACATCTCAACTAGGTTGACACACCCGTAGCGCCCTCATCATACCCCGGGCCCAAAGGAGATGCATTGATACAAACAATGAGTACAAAAGTGCAATGAAGCACAAAGTTCAGTGGGAGAGGCTAGAGAAAAGCCTTCCAATTAAGAGATATATAAGATGCATCGTCATTACCAAAAATAGAGGCTCTAGAGCTCCACTTAATTGAAATCACTTGTTAAAAAATGAGTTTGATAATTAAAGTCCTGTTTGGTGACCATTTAGTTTAGGTAAAAGTTAGATAACAAAACAAGAAATCTAGAGGTGGAATGAGTGTTTGTAGGCTTAACTTTCAAAAACTAAAACCCAAAAACTTAAATGATTAGCAAACGTGGCCTAAATTATTTTGACGAAAACACTTGACTTCTAATTTTTTCTAGTGTTAAATTAAGCATTTCCCCAAAGTTTCATAATATATGAAAATGACCAAAATACCCTCATAGTATACTTTCCTATTTGCTCGGCCGCCACTGGCAATCCCCATAAATCATCGCAACCTCACTGCCTATGAATCCTCAACCATCAGCTGTGTTCGTGGTTGCGACAACCACCATCGTCTGTCGCCTATCAACAATCATTGGTGAGACCACCATTGTTTGTTGTCTGTGACCGCCATCACCTCACTATCGACGATGACCACCACCCATGTTCCACCTCAGCTCATCTCTAGAAATGACTAGTAACGAACACTTCGAGAACAACAACTATTTTATTCCTTGACTTCGACCGGTTATTGTCTTTTAAATACGAATTCAAAGTTATAAATTCATAGTATTTGCAGTTGTCTTTTATAGTAATTTAATATTTTATTAGAAGTATTTTTTATAGAAAAATTATTATAAATAGAAAAAATATCAAACTATTTATAAATATAGAAAAATTTCATTATTTATCAGTAATAGACTTCTATCGCGGTCTATCGTTGATAGACAGTAAATTTTTTATATATTTGTAAATATTTTGACTTATTTTTCTATATTTGAAAACAACTCTATTTTGTATGTTAGAAAAGAAAAGAAAAAAACTTGTGAGAAAATGTAATGAAACATATGAATATTTTAATTCTAAAAAAAAGGTAATACGTTTATAAAAAACACTATTGTCAAATGTCAGAGGCAATCTAAACACACTCGTAATATTTTCTTAAAATAAAATAACCATGAATTATTTACGTACTGACGCTCCAGTATTGTGTATTCCAAGAATTCCACTGGATTTAATTGCTGAAAAATGTAGGAGATAAAAACCAAGAAGAAGAGTTAATTAACAATACTTTTGTTTTTCTCCTTTTTTTTTATTTAATTATTTAATTTTTTTAATATTTTAATTTTATTTTTGGTGTGAGAAGATTTGAAGAGAATTTCCTATATATCACAATTTATTTGTTTACCTCTAACCATGAAGGTAGAGTGCCAGTTGGCTCCCAAGCTCCCATTCCACCATTTTTTGCCTATTTAATTAAGAACAAAAACTTTGTTGTTTAAGTTAATTTTGTTGACTATTGGTAATTAGTATAGAGACCATTAATTATATATACATTATACTTAATTTAAACACTGTCTTTATAGAAGTATTTTAAGAATTCGAAATATTTTGAATTACGTACAATTACTACCTGTAAAGAAAGTAATAAGTTGACCGCATCAAAAAAGTATTGTGGTTCCATAGGATCTCCGACAATATCAGAAGACATTGTTGATAATATCAAACAACACTGAAACATTTTTTATTATAAGAATTAGCCAATCATTTAAATTGTTAAAATTTTTATATGTTAACGAGTTTATATTGTGCACAGTAATAATTACCATTAAATTTTCTGCTGTACCATCAGAAGTTTGCCATCCATGATCTTGATCAGAGAATGTCCATCCTCCTTTTGATATGTGACGATACATTCTTTTGAAATCTCCATGAGGATTCTCCTTCATCTTTATATATAAAAAAAGAAGTAAATTATACAAATATTTCTCTAAAATTATACTCATTAATATAGTTTATTCATGGACAAAACATATGTACCTGTGATTTTTGAATGAAGTCATGCCCTTTTTTTAGTGTGTCTGAGAATTCATCATGAAGATTAGTAGCAATAATTGCTTGAATGGCAAAAGCAACATCCCAAGACTGGCTACCAAAACTCTGCTCAAATTAAACAGTGAGAAATACATATGTTTACTTATAAAAAAACTATTTTCAAATATAAAAAAAAGGAGTCAAATTATTTATAAGTATAGAAAATTTTTACTGTCTATCACTAATAGACTGCGATAGACTTTTATTAGTGATAGATAGTGAATTTTTCTATATTTGTATATAGTTTCATATTTTTTATAATGTTTCTATTTATAACGATAATTCTTGAAAAAAGAAAATACGAATTAATTAATTAAGAAAAAGAAATACTAACTTGCATCTTCATTCCATCTTCACCAACCCATAAGTAATCTTTGACTCTAGCAAGATGCTTCTTGTAAGATTCACCATTAGGGTCGTCTGCCCAGCAAGCAACCATCAACAATGGCTGCATGTTTTAATAGCACTCTACCATGTCAATATAATTAATATTTATTTACACTCCATCTGATAACCATCTATTATTTTATTTTTAGTTTTTTTGTCCCAATTTTTTTACCGTGATTTTCATCATTGTTGAGTAAATTTACATTTTTGAATTCTTAATTAAATTCTAAAATAAAAAAAAAATAAATAGTTTTTAACACCTACTATTTTCAGTTTACATCATTTATTATTTGATTTTGAAAATACTTCTAAAAAGTGGATAGCAAAATAAATAACTACAGGTAAAAGTAGCATCTATAAGTTTCATTTTTAAAAATTAAAAATTTAAAACCAAGTCTCGTTGAATTATAGTTCTTAGTTTTGGTTTATGAAAGTTGTCCTTGTTTTATTACAATTTCTTTACTATGATTTTCTATCTTTCCTAATTAAACATTAATTAAAAATTTTATCTAAATTCTATAAACAAAACAAACTTTTAAAAAATATATATATATTTTTTCAATTTTCAAGAATTGGCTTAGTCTTAAAAAATGCTCCTAAAAAATAGATAACAAAACAAAGGTGGAATGAAGGTTTTATAAACTTAATTCTCAAAAATAGAAAACTAAAATTTTAAATGGTTATCAACAAGAAGGATATTAACTCTTACATTAATTATAGTAATCAACCAACAAATAAAGTTATGAGGTCAAACCTCAATGATCTTCATAATCAATGTGGTGCTTGGTTATTTGGATAGCACGATCTCTAACTTTTTTAAATGCCTTGCTATTGAGAATTGGTTCTCCTAAGTATTGAAGAGCATCCCATGCTAATTTTTGAATCAATGGATGCTCAAAGCATTTATCCTCCTATATTATTATTATTAAGTGCAATCAAAATATTCACATATAATATTGAATATTATTAATAGTTTCTTTTGTTGAATTTTTTTGCATATAAATAAATACCTTTGCACAATAATGTCGGGCTGGACTCCATTTGATATCGGTATAAGATTGAGTATAGATTTCTAGTCGTAGTTGTAAGATGAGGAGGAGAGATCCCACAAAGCGCTTCCCATATAAATAAGACATTGGAAGATATGTCAATCGACAATAGCAAAAAAGTGCTCCTGGATTCACAAACACTTTTTCTGATCCAAACATCCACACTTCTGGTGGCATTGGGTTTGTTCCCTCCCACTCGTACACCCCCAAAATCTATATTAAGTACAAATTACTCGATTATATTCATATGGAATTACTCCATTTAATACAAATTAGGGGGAAAAAAGGATAAAATATCTAGTTGGTCCTTAAGTTTAGGGTCTAATTTCTATTTGGCATCTGATTTTAAAATGTTAAGGGTATATTCGGTAGGGAATTTGAAAACATAAATTTAAAAACAAAGAATTCAAGGAAAACAGAGTTGTATTTCCTATTTGCTTATTTGTATTTGGTAGCAGATTCAAAAACTGAATTTTAATTTAAAAGTTGTTTAAAATGTGTTTGATATTAATTTATAAATCAGAAAATTAGTTGTAGTTACCCACTAAATATTAGTTGACAATAAACTATTATTAACTTATTTATGAACATATTTCATATTAAAAATATTTGTATGATTACTTACTATTTTGTAATATTATATAATTTATAATATATTAAAATCATATTTTCATTTTTAAAAAATGAATCGAGTTTATAACATGACATACTATATTTCTATGAGACAATTGTAAATATAGCAATCAGATTCAAAGTATTAGCATATATAGCAACATGTTAAAAAAATTGCATATATAACAAAGTCTATTAGTGACAGACTTCTATATCGCTGATAAACTTTTATGGTCTAGGTAGTCTATCACTGATAGACTATAAGAGTCTAGCAATAATAGAAGTTTATCACTGATAAACTTTGCCATATTTGCAATTTTTTTAAAATGTTACTATACACTGGGTTATTACCTCTAAAATTGCTACTCATTAATTACCCTATTTCTATATGTTTTTATCTTATTAATATAATATGTATTTTAAAATTTAAGATTCAAAATCTGGATACAATAAAAACCATAAAGACTAAAATAATATGTTGAAATCTAGGGACCAAATAAAACTAGACTTAATACCTAGTTAGAGACTAAAAAGATATTTTTTTTCAAAACAAAAATAATAAAAAAAAAAGAAATTAAATTAAATAATGTATTACTCACTGCAAGCCAAATCTTTCCCCAAGAAGGTATGTAAAGGGCACCTCCATGATCAAAATCCAGTTCTAGCTCTAACACACTCATCTTTCTCAGCTTCTTATCCCAATAAACGCAATGCAATGTAGTTTAGGACGGTACAAGCATGCAACTTTCTCCCACAATGTGTAATCCCCATCCACCTCTTCATTCTGTCCACGTTCATTTAGGAGTGGATAAAGACATCAATTATCAACTCAAAAAGAAGATTTTTTTTTTTTTGTTTAATTTGAAATAATTAAATGAAACATATTAGCCAATATATTAATTTTCACCTGATGACAATAAGCATAGCGAAGGATTTCCTTTTGATGCTCTTTTGAGAGTATAGTATTAACATCTCCTGTGATGTACAATGCAAATACCTTTTCTCAACAAAATAAATAAATAATAAAAAGGGATAAAAAAGTTAGTATATGTAGAAAGTATAAATATACAAATCAATAGAGATAAAAAAAAAAAAAAAAAAAGTGAATTAAAGTTACCAGAGGAGGTAAATAAAACAAAGGGCCAGCATTTTCTGCAGGCCAATGGCCATGGTCGCTTTGTAAAGCTACAAAGAAAGTAGCAGCTCTTCTCAATGCAATCTCTGCGGTTTCCTTGTTGATGATTACTTCCTTCTCACTTCCTTTTCCTTCTTCCACTACCACTTTTGGAATTGTTTGTTTGAATTTTTTCTCTCCTAGAAACTGCACCCTTCCAAACTAATCATAATTATGCACCACTTAAATTTAAATTTTAGGAAAAATTACCATTTTAGTCCCTAAATTTTGAAGAATATGTGCGTGTTGGTCCCTAGGTTCTAAAAATGTATCTTTTTAGTCGTTGAGTTTTTTAAGAATAAGTAAATTTGGTTCCTAAGTTTTCACAAGGGGCGGTTGCAAATATAGCAATCAAACCCAAAGTATTAACATATATAGCACAATGCAATTTTTTTTTTTTTTTTTTTTTGTAGATATAGCAAAATTTAGCTTCAATTTTCAGAGTTCATCCATGATAGACCATATCACAAATTGTGAACTTCACTTCTTGTTTGGCCCAAGGAGTTTGTATTTTTTTTGAAAATATTCACACAACAAGAGGGATCCGAAGATGATCGAAGACATCTCAACTAGGTTGACACATCTGAAACATCCCATCACACCTCAAGACCATAAGATTCCATTAATCAACAAAGAGGAAATACAAGAGGAGAGCTAGAGTACAGCTCAAGAAAGTTCGAGAAGTACAGTCAAAGCAATCAAAGGAACGCACGCCAGTTAAGTGATATGTTAGCAATATCATAATTACAAAATAGATGATTTTTGGAGCACCACAAAGCTGATAAATTCATAATGTCTTCCCAAAGGTGAGATGTCGATTTGCCTCCATTGTGAAAGGCCCAAGGAGTTTGTAGGTCTCACGACTTAAAAAAAAACATCATTTTATGTCTTATTAACTCCTTACATCGTGAGCTCCAAGAGTTCACAACTCCACTCCTTATTCCAAACACCT
Organism: Lagenaria siceraria; assembly: GCA_002890555.2. NCBI lineage: Eukaryota > Viridiplantae > Streptophyta > Magnoliopsida > Cucurbitales > Cucurbitaceae > Lagenaria > Lagenaria siceraria. The sequence continues at coordinate 22,738,695 of CM016487.1, forward strand.
TCTAATAATACTCTCATATGTCAGTTGAGCTATACTCGCTTCGACAAAAAGAGAAGAATAATTACTACACATATATGTATATTTTTTAAAAACTAAAATAAAAATGAAATGAGAAACGAGAAACTATGAAGAAAACGTTAGGAAAGGAGTTTTAATTGTAGAACTATTGTTATTAGTAAGATGGGAGATTAATTAAAGAAAGAAAGGAATTAATTACCTGAAATCTCCAAAGCAAGTCACTACTACATTGGACTTTATGACGATTTTGGTAAAAAATTTGACGTGCAGCTTCAACTTGAGCTCGTTGTTGAGGAGTGCCAGAATGAGGATCAAACTCCCATGTTTGTCTTCCAATGAAGTTGTTTGTACTCGACAGATTTTCTTCATTTTCTCCCTTTCCCAACTTAAGTCTCCACATCTTTTCTTTTACTTTAATTAATATTGATCTCCCAAACAACCAATTATTGGCTTTGTACACAAAAGCCTTCCCTATATATAAAAATGTTAAATTACAAATTTAGTCTTTTTAAACCTTTCAAAAGTTCATTATTTTTTATTTTTATTTTTTTGAAAAATTACATATGAACAAGAACAAACGTCAAAGTTCAAAGATCACTATGACATCATATTTAACTTTAAATTAGTCTCAAATTATGGGCCAATCATGTCATATTTAACTTTTAATTCAAAGATTGCTATGAAGTCATACAATAAAATGTTTAACTATTATATAAGAAATTTTAACCTATCACAAATTGATACATCGTTTATCAAATTAATGACAAAATCACAAATTATTAAAGTTGGGACTAATAATTATAAGTTAACATGTGTCTAAATTTGAAATTGAAGACAAAATTCAATTTGACAGATCAGGTTGATCGATGTTACATGTCTTTATCATGACCATTTGAACTCGACTCGGCTAAAAATAAATTAGGTTATATAAAATTTTAGTCCAAATTAAATAAGCCCCAAAGAAAAAGTTCATCAAATGGGTTAATACCCAACACCAATAAAGGCAATACCCATGACCAATCTAAGGCCAAGCCCACACCATTCATGGAGCTCATAAATAGATGAATCCTTTTCCATTTTGAGGGTTAAAAAATTAGAAACTCCAAGAACAATTTAAAGAGAATTCAAAAACACAAGAAGACTCTTTAAGTTTGGGAGGATGGAGCACCCTTTGAAGACAAAAAACCCAAGAACTCCAATGTAAGCATTAAAGAGAGAGAATTAGAGAATTAAAGGGTTAGAAATTGAATCACGCTCTCGTAAATCAACATAACTCAAGTTTAACTCCACAAACTACATAACCTCAGGTCAACCAATGAATCTAGATATGTCTATTTAGATAAAAATAAAATAAAAAAAAATAAGAGAGAGAGAGAGAGAGAGAGAGAGAGAGAGAGAGAGAGAGAGAGAGTGCAATTTTTGTAAATTGAAATGAGTATGAAGAGATAAATGCTTGCTTTCACTCGATTTTGTGAGAATATGGTAGAATTGGATTTGGGGGAGGCATACGATCGAAGTCGATTGACAGTGACAAATTCAACTGGAGCTGCAAACCTGTTAAAAAAAGAAAGTAGTTGAAATAATCAAAAGTTGGTGTGATTTTAGGAAAAGCAAGTGTTTATGCTTACTGCTGACAAAATTGTAACTTTTAACATTATCGGCGACAAAGCAACAAATAATTAGCTCATGAAGTGAAGCGTTGAGCGTTGAAGAGGAAACAATTTGCGATTCTTTTAAAAGATGTACTTGAAGATCTAATACAGTTTTATGAGAGTGAAATGAACTAGAGAAATAAAGAAGATCCAATAGAAGGCCATCTATTTAAAGATGGATGGTTGCAATTTGTTTAATGTTTTCTCCTTAGTTGTAGTAAAAAAAATAAAAAATTAAAACTAAAATAAAAGAAGAAAAGAAAACTAAAATAAAGATTTCATTAATGAATGAATTATTAGCATTAATAATAGCTAGTTTAAAGCTAAAGTAAAACATTATACCATTCACAATATTATAAAAGCAGAGAGAAGTGTAAGGCACGAAATCAACTTGGTTTATGCATTAAATTGCAACTTGCAACAGACAATAACACAAGAAAGATTGTAGTTTTTTTATTGACCAAAAAAGAAAAAATAAATAATAAGTAAAACTTACCTGCAATCTGAGTTGCAGTGCAGACAAGACACGATGTACCTTCTGTGTCAATGTCACCTTCTTTTTTATTATTTTTTTTTTATAAGTTTCGGGAGTGTTTGAGATTAGAATGTAATAAAGATTACTGAAAATTAAAAAAATGTTAAAATGTGTGAAAATCGAAGACGGAACGAAAATGAGATCGTGAAACGTGAAAACGATGAGAAAGTAGGTTGAGTTGAAAACTATCAAAATAGAATAAGTTTTGTATTGCAAATCGAGTTTAAGACGCTTAATCTAAACATAGATTTTTTATAATATTATATTACAAATTTATTCTATTACGGTTCCCTAAACATCCATTAGGGTTTAGATGAAAAAATAAAATAAGAATAAATAAAAATTATAAAACAAAAATCCAAAATTAATTATGAAACTACGGTTAGCTTTAGGGTAAATGAATAAAAATAAATAAATAAGTATAACAAATTTAAAATCAAAATTAATTGAGTTGTTTTCAAATATAGAAAAATGAATCAAACTATTTACAAATATATAAAAAATTTACTGTCTATCAGCGATAGACTGCGATAAAAATCTATCGCTCAAGGTTAGGATATGAATTCTATATTTGTAAATAGTTTGATATTTTTTCTGTTCATAGTAATTTCCCTTATTTAATTAGCTATCTATACAAAATAATAAGGAAAATTACTATAACCATAAAAAATATCAAACTATTACAAGTATAGAAAAATTTCACTATAAATAGTTTGACTCATTGTTTTATATTTAAAAACAACCCAAATAATAATGCAATTATGCCACATTTACTTCTTAATAAACGTAATCAATCAATCATAATATAAAAAGTGTGATCCATTTAAATATGTTCCCAAAAAATTAGTTAAAAATATTATGTAAATTAAGAATAATACAAAAATTCATTACTATTATAACAATTTTGATTACGAAACTGTGAACATAATAATCTTAGATTTATTCCAAATGTGTAATTACAATTTAGGCTTTAAATTGTCTTTTAATGAATTGGTCAGTCATCTTTTATATAATCAAAACCGATGCTCATAACAAAACAACAAACCAAAAAGCCAACAACAATGATTCGTACATAAATCAAATAAAAAATAGCTACACTCATTTTTCAAATTTAAATTATCAAATAGACTTTTTTCCATTTCAACCATTCATATATTAATTCATTGGATTTTTTTTATAAAAAAAAAAATAAAGGAAGGAAGAAAAATATCAGTAATGGGTTGGCAGCCACCATCTTTGTGAATTTTCAAATCCCAAATCGAAATCCGTCTATCTAATGAATATGTCTTTGAATATCAATTATGTTTTCTGTCGCCTTTGTTTGGCAGTTTGGAGAGATAAATATTAATATTTTTCAATACATAATTATATTTATATGTAAGAAATAATCTTCCTATTATTTCACTTCAATTTTGCCATTTCTTTCAAAAGAACCATCTACTAGCATTTTTGCTATAATACCAAATAGAAATAGAAAAATTAGATTCAAGCAAAATTGAAACCAAATACTTTTTATAGACCCTTTTTTTTTTTTTTGATAATTTTTAAAAATAGAAAAATAAGGATAAACTATTTACACAAAATAGCAAATTTTTAAGATAGTTATAATAGATGCGGATAGAAGTTTACAAGGGTCTCTTAGTGATAGAAATAATAGAAGTCTACCAAATAGATGCGGATAGAACTCCACCAATGTCTATCAGTATTTTTTTTGCTATTTTTGGTAAATAATTTGACATTTTTTTTTTTCTATTTGTAAAAAATTCTCTTTTTTTTTCTAAATATATAAGCAAGTTATAGTGTTTTAAGATTTTCAATTTTGATGAAAATTGCTAATAAAGAATGGTTTTGTTAAATTATATTGATGGTAAAATTAAAACTAATGATAAGAGTTACATTATTGTCAACAAGAATTTTTTTTTCTTTTTGCCATTTAACCCCCCCCCCCCCCCCCCCCCACGTAGTAAAATTGATTGTTTGTTTGCAAATACAAATAAATAATTTGTAAATATGACTAAGTTTTTAAATTTTCAAGTCTACCACTCAAATATCATTCAGATAGTTTATCAATAATAGACTTTTATAATCAATGGACTATTTTAATAGTCTATTGCTGATATATAATAATTTGTTTTGGTATATCACTAACAAATTATTTCTACGTTTATCAGTGATGGATGTCTATCACTTATCAACCATTATTATCTCTATTGTTGATGAATAATTTTTATATATTTTATCGATACACCATTAATATGCCTATTAGTGATTGATTTTTTTTTAAAAAAAATTGATATACTATTTTAATACCTATGAGCAACCCTAATTTCTTCATGTTTGGTAGACTATTTTTATGTCTATAACTAATATAGAACATATTTTCATGTTTATAATTAATAGAGCATACATTTATCAATGATAGATTTTTGTTATTGATACATATCTACTGCTTAAATGGTATAGTAGCGATATATATTGCTATTAATAATTTATTGTTATTTGTTATTAATGGTCCTATTAAGCTATGCTAATTTACTATTTTTAATATTTTGATATAATATATCGATGATATACTAAATGAGCATGCAAAGCAACCATTAAAAGAAAGAAAAAAAATAACCAAATGTCATTAATATACCCTTTTTAATCCTATCGTTATAGTATATTGACGATAGAATTAATAACAAATAGGCATATTAACTATCAAAGATTGTAAATGAAAGTTAAATGTCGTCCATACATCTTTTTTTTTTTTTTTTCTATTGATAAAGTATATAAGCAATAGATCTAATAGCAAGTAAGCACAAACAACCATGGATAGAAAGCTAGGTGAAATATTCTAATATACATTTTTTATTCTATTGATAATTATTAACCATATATTTAATAGTAAAGGAACATGTAAATAATTATTGATAAATAACAAATATAAATATTATTAATAATTTTTTTCTATTTATTGGTATGACATATAAACTAGAGATATAATAAGAATTGAGTAAGCAAATAATCACTAATAGAAAATAATTATCATTGATATACTATTTTTTTAATTCTATTGATACGGAATATAAGTGATAAACTTGATAACAAAGGAACGTACAAATCATCAAAGATAGAAAAAGTAAAGTCGAATATCTTTGGTATAGTATTTCTATATTTTATTAATAATGTATATTCATATATAATAAATAAAAAAATGAACATACAAAGAAATCATCTAACAGTAAATGAAAGTAAAATTATATAATTCTCATATACCATATTTTTATTCTATTGATATGATATATCAGTAACTAACATAATATCAACGAGCATGCAAACAATCAATGATAGACACCTATCACTAATAGACTTCAATCAATTATAAGTCTATCACTCACATCACGATTAATTTGTTTTTAATTGCTATCTATGCAATTGCCCAAACAAAAAGTCAGTTTTATCGTCAAGCAAAATTAACTTCTTGATTAGTTAATAAGTGAATGTTTGGGAATGATTTTAAAGTTGTTAAAATGATTTTTGACATGTTCAAGATCACTCTGAACCACAACTTTAATCACTCAAAATTAATTTAACGTTTAATTTTATATTCATAAATACAATTCCATATCATCAAATGAGTTTGGTATAATTAAATATATTTTAGAGTGACTTTGAAATTTTTTTTAAAAAAAAGTTAACAATTTCATAATCACTCCTCCACATGCTTTAAGAATCGATTTGTTGACCCCCAATTTTATTTTTGGAGAATTTTTAAAAATAGAAAAATAAGGAAACTATTTACACAAAATAGTAAAATTTTTAGATAGTTCCGATTGACGCTGATAAAAGTGATATAAATTATAGAAATGATAGAAGCCTATCACTGATAGATGCTGACAGAAGTCTATCAATGTCTATGAATTTTTTTTTGTTGCTATTTTCTATAAATAATTTGATATTTTTTCTATTCATGAAAATTTTCCTTAATTTTATTGGACAAGTAGGACAGAGAGCTATACAAAAGGAAGAGATGAGAAATTTGTCCTTTGTTTTTGAAAAGAATAAATAATATAAAAAGAATTTTTGGTGACCAATTAGGAGGTAAGTTTTATTCCTCATTTTTCATCTCTTGTGATATATATATCTATGAATGTGTCATACTTTTATGCACGTGCAATCACTTTCCCATTTTAAATAAATTAAGTCTTAATTATAGAAGAGGAACACAATATAAAGTATATAAATTGTTTTTTTTTAAAAAAAAATTAGGTTTATTTTTGCAAAAACAAATTTTCATTTTCATGAAACTTTTGTATTTTGAGCCTGACTCAAAGTTTATTAACAATAACGAATAATCGTCTATTAATGTCACGAATCACTTGCCAACAATTTCTTTTCCTTTTTTTTAGAGTGGCGAGCGTGAGTGAGAGAACGAAGAAGAGCGCAATCAAGCACGAGTAAATGATGCAAGCAAAAGTTATACATTCTTATTTTCAAATATTAGGTCAAAAGTTGTCATCTTTGGATTCTAAAATTTAGATCATCGGTACAAAAATGTACATATAATTTGTGTATGCCTTAATTATAAGGCTTGCACCGGAAGCCAAGAAGGACAAAGCTTTTTCTTGGAGCTGAAACATAGACCCGTCTTTTCTCAGTTTCTTTCCCTCACCTTTTCCCACTAACTCCCAAACTACTAATCAAAATAATATTCATCCCTATTATTTCATAAAAGTAACAACCTTATTCATGTTCTTTTCCCCTTTCTTCTCTTTAAATTTTATTCTTCCCCTTTCCCATCACCTCTCACACACCTCCTTGGGAAACTATATGCTTTAAAATAAATAAAAAAAAAATACTTCTTTTCTCTTCCCATAATTAGGTCTTTTCTAATGTGTCTGCTTTTTTGTCTAGATGAGTGAACCAATGCCTGCATATATTTATGAGGCCATTTGTTTAGATTGGATTAGATTTAGAGACATTTCTTAACACACAATTCAATTACTCAAATACTAAATTTGTCCAACCTAAACAACCCTAGCTATATATATATATATATATATATATATATATATATGATAAATCCAACTCAATACAAAAATATTTTTTGTTTTCGGTTGGTTGAGTAAGATTGATTGTACATTATAATTAAGATACGATGTGTAGTAGTATGTATATTGTTCAAAATGCAACTAAAGTCTCACATTAGCTAGATAAAAGGATGGGTATATAAGTAATGACAACTATCTCCAATGATATAAGACCTTTTGGGTGAAACTAAAAGCAAAACTATGAGGGTTTATGTCCAAATTAGTGGACCAATATCATATCATCGTTCAGATATTTGGAGGGTTGTTGTCCTCAACATATATCATAACCAATAAACTGTATAGAAAGCAAACTGATGTAGTAGGATTAGTTTCCTTGGTTTATGCTTTCCAAATCTCTATAAATAGATAGAGATTGTCTTCTTGTATTGATAACTTTTGATTCACAATAAAGATTTCGATTTTATTCTTGAAGATTTCTCTCCTCTTGTCCTATTAGAATACATCACAGACGAAAGTAGACGAGTAGAAAAGAGGGGAGAAAGAGAGAGATGATTAATGAGAAAGTAAGTGTGTTTTATATAATGAGAAAAGAGATGGGGTTAGGATTATGATGTGAATGTGAATGTGTGTATGATTAATTATAGAAATAGATGATTGAAGAGAAGGACTCTTTTAGGCTCCACTCTTTTGAAATGGAGAGAGGTCCAACCAAACCACTACCACAAAGCAAAGCAAAGCAAAGCAAAGGCAAACACAATAAAGAAAAGAAAGCAAAAACACACACACACACGCTCCCTCGAGAATAGGCAAACGCTCACACATCATTATCCCTTCCTTTTAGATTTCATGGTATCCAAAGCTAGATTGCCAAAACCCTACCAAAAACACATACACCCTTTTCTTTTCTTCTCTTTTTTCTTTTGTTTAATACTACAACATCATAGGATACTCTAAATAAAATTGGTAAAAAGACCACATATATTCATACCTGAACGACATCTAATCGAACGGTTGAAGTGCCTTGAATCTGTTAGAGAAGTGCACTATAGAAATTCTCTAACCCTACTGGTGCCTCTAATTCTGTGATATGATAATTTTTTTCTCTAATAATAAACTACTCTCTTCCTCTTTTCGTAGACGTAACTAACACACTATTAGTAAACTACGTAAATCTCTACGTCGATTCTCTATTGTTTACGTTATCTGTTTATTTTTTATTGTCGATTTCTTAACATCTGAAAATTAAGTTTAATAAGAGTGGTCGAGTTTATACATACAAGAGTGACACTAATTCAATTCTAGCCTGTCAATTAATGATATTTCGATATCATGAAGGATGCATAAAACAAACAAAATAAACATTAGACCATGGTGTAAAAACAAACTAAAAGATCAATAAGTTCGATGTAGTACTTCGATTTAGTTTTATTTTTTATTCTTTCAATAATGTATAATGTATCAAGAGGGTGAATGAAACATTATAATTAGGGTAAAGAATATGGCATAATTATTAATGCATGAGACAAAATATGGAAACTTTTTGAAGCATAAAATTTTGGTATATATGGGGAGAAGGAGAGGATGGCATATATTTCTTTTGCTTTTCAGCTACCTTTTCCTTTAAAATCTCTTTTGTTTGTTTTTTTGGGGTAATGAGAAATCTGACATATATATTGCAATGGGGACTATAAGTACCCCATGGACTTGATTCATATATATATATATTGGGTGCCATATTGCATTCACCATAAAAATCACCAAAAAAAAAAAAAAAAAACATATCTAAAAGATTAATTCATTTAGCATCATTCTAGCTTTTCAACTTCTTTATTCTCCAAAAAGGGCCAATCAACTTTTTCATTTACAACCAAATATATTAGAGAAACTTTTACGGATAAAAAAAATGTCAAACTATTTACTGAAAATAGCAAAAAAAAAACTGATAAACATTGATAGAATTCTATCAACATCTATAAGTGATAGACTTCTATATCATTTCTATCACTGATAGATCCTGATAGACTTCTATCAGCATCTATCACAACTATCTAAAAATTTTGTTATTTTGTGTAAATAGTTTTTCTTATTTTTCTGTTTTTAAAAATTCTCCAATATATTATTATTATTATTATTATTATTATTATTATTATTATTATTATTAAAAAAAATAAAGAAGCTCAACTTAAAGGATACTCTAACTTTGTCATCACCAACAAAAGTTGGTAATTTTGCCCATGGAAAAAGATAAGATATATAGTAAAAGGAAGAGAGATTCTCTGCCTTATATACCATATTCTATTCCCCACTTATTTTCCATTTGGTAAGGGAAAGAGAAATTTTAGCTTTATGATTGCGCTAATACTTTGGATTCCTTCTCTCTCTCAACTAAAATTATTATACCTTTTTATGCATTTAAGAATAAACACTTACATTTTTGTGCCACCCATGTTTTTTTTTTTTACTATACAACCAATAGAGAATATCACTACATAATTAAAAAGGAAATTTTGCAAAAGTCTTATGTGGGGTTACACCCACCATTTCCCATTTTATGTTTTTCTTTTAACTTTTCTTTCATATTTCATCCTTCGATTTTTAGTTTAATTTATAGAAGATTTAAAATAAATAAATAAATAAGGAAAACTATTTACATAAGATAACAAAATTTTTAGATAGTTGTGATGACGCTCATAGAAATCTATCAAGATCTGTTAGTGATAGAAATGATAGAAGTCTATTACTAATAGATGCTTATATGAGTCTATCATTGTCTATCAGTATTTTTTTTATCTACGAAAATTTTCCTTAATCTATAAGGGGCATGTATTAATGTTATGATATGCTTATCTTGCTAATGACCAATCTTAAACCTTTTCAAAGTACACAATCAAATTCTAACTTTTGTTTTTCTTCAAAAAAAAAAAAAAAAAAAAAAAAAAAAAAAAAAAAAAAAAAACCTACCATAACCCTTTTCTCAAATTATCATTAAGAATGTAGAAATCAAAACCCTAATTTCGACAATCTCAAATTTATACATCATTCGTTTACTATCATCGCACATGCATTTATTAATCAATAAGTAAAATGATCATGAAAATTTCAAAAGTACTTTTAATTAACCAAAAATACTTTTCATTTATTTTTCTAATAAAAGTGTACTAAACTTCATTCGCATTCTTTAACTTTATTAGACAGATTTTGACATTTACATGTGTTTTTTTTTTTTTTTTGTTTAGTTGTCCTAGTTATTTCCACATGTCATACTCTCATTGGCAGTATATAATATTATTATATACCCACTTATTCCACCCTTCTCCTCTCTATCTCTTCATATATATAACAATATAATGGATAAATGATAGGTCTAAGTTAATAATGAATAAGACTATAGGCTATACTATGATATATATATATATATATATATATAGTAAAACTGATATGGCTTTCATAATGAAGGGTAATGGGTGAGAAGTGGGAACCCAACTCCTTCACAATTTCCACTATTCTTCACTCATCACCATCCTCATCATGGTATTTTTTTTTAAAAAAATTAAAATTATCACAGATATTTGTTTTTCAATTTAAATCTCTTTGGATTCTTATTCTTCTGGATACTTTTATTTTAATTCATAATCATTTTGACTTGTAATAGTTATTTTCCATAAATAAAAATAGGTATAGAAGCCACATAAAATTGGCTAAAGCAGATATTAAAGTAGTCCATATCAAAATAAATGAAATAAAATGAGATTTAAACTATTTCTTTTCACGTACGGTAGTTAACATGATTTGAAACATTTAAAATTATCTTTTTTTTAAAAAAAATATCTAAATTGGTAATTTTTTTTTTAATAAAAGAAATGAATTGCTTAAATTCTTACTTTGAAAGGTTAATTAATTAGAAATCTATGATAATGGAAGGAGGAAAATTAATGTGAATGATTAATAAAGAGTTAAGTTAAATAATGTAGATTTAGGCACAAGATATTTACAAGTGGACTGCAGGTGGATGGTAGGATCCACACACACACATATATATATATTAATTACAAACTTTGTGAAGCAACTCAAGTGTGCCTATTCTATGTAGAGTACTTAGCCCAATTTCGAAAAAAACAGATTATTTGGGAATTTAGACTTCAAAAACATCTATCATGTTAGATCTTATCAGCAACATTATTCTACAAACGATTGATCTACTGATGATACCAAATGTTCACAAGAGATAATGCTATAAAAAATCTTGCTCGTTAAGGACTTTATGGATGTAAACATTGATTGCATCCCTTTCTGCAAGCATCTAATGATATTCCATTGAAGAAACTATTTTAATGGCCTCCAAATTTGTTTTTGAGTCTGTTTTGGATTGACTTGAAAAAAAAAAAGTAATTTGTTTTAAAAAATTCATTTTTATTTAAACTATTTTGAATGGTCGCCAGAAACTCCATTTTTTTTCTTTTCAAAATGACTTATTTTTTTAAAATTAAACACTTGAAAATGTATTCCAAACATGTCCTTCATCTTTAGAATCAGAGCATTATAATAACCCTCCACATTTTGACATCTAATGTCAATGAGATTTCTTCAAAGATTCCCTAGATCGCCTAAATTATGATCACTCTCTCCTTCCACATAGCAGCGCAAGATAGTGTCCTAGAAGTTTGATGGGAGGCATCCCATCCACTACAATACAAAAAAATAATAATAAAAATCCATGACTCTAAAAAAAACAATCATAAACACATTTTTTTACTCTTTTTTTTTCAGTCCTTGAATTCATCATCAAGGAAAGCACATCGAATCTGGCATTATTAGTTGTTTCACGACTTTTTAATGTAGTCAACAATAAGAATTTATTGACATTTATTACCTGTCATGAAAAGATTTTATATGACAATTTATCATTGTCAATAATTGACCCAAAAATTGACTTTTTTTAAGTTCAAGTGACAATACATTCGTTGACTCCATCAGCATATATACTATCAACCGCGGATTGGCAGCATTATTCTTGTAAAGATTTTTCAGTTACAAATGTGTCATAGTAGCAGATGGAAGATATACTATTTTCTAGTTGGTTTGTGCTCTCCAAATCATTCAAAATGATTGATGCTATCCCAATTGTTCTTGTCTCATAAATAAGAAGAAATATTAGAGTTGGACTAATGTCTCTAAAGATTCTTAAACAACTTGCACTGCCAAGGAGGAATACAATTGCCATAGATTCTTAAGACTGGATTTTATTCTGAGTTAATATATATACTATCATAGAGAATATTTTAGTACGTCATTAAATCTTCTTGCAGTCAACTCAAATGAGGTTGAAATCTCGATTTCGATAAAGTCTTCCTCGCTGTGACTCAAATACATAACCAAATATTTGTGAGAGCCTTTTGAAAGAAAATCCATAAGGAAAAAGAGATATTTAGAAAATTTTCTAATTCCGAGTCTTTTCTAAAATTAAATAATATATTATTACAACAAACATATTAAAAATTATATTTTATTTATTTCATTAAAATCTCATAAAATCTTCTACAATATATATTCAAATCTATTCAAATGTCAAATATATGTACTTATAATTGTAGAGATGAGGGATCAAACCTCCAACCTCTAGGGAGGAAAAACCATGTCAATTATCATTGAGCTAAGTTGACTTTAATTCATATATATATATATATATATATATATCAAATAGCATTTTGAACATATTAAATTTTAATTTATTATTCTTTTTTACATTTAATATACAAAATTTGAACCTTTCAAATAATTCTTTCAATTTTACTAAACATTTAGTGTTAATATTAACTTGCAATGACTAAAGTACATAGCTCAACTAGCATAGTGTTACCGATCAAAAGTTATATGGTTCAAATCTCCCCATCCCTATTATACTAGAAAAAAATTGGCTAGCATTGGGGCCATATGAACCTACAAATTATAAGCTCTAATGATATAATAATATTAATTAATTAAACTCTTTAATCAATTCATTTTATTCATTAGCTCTATATCACACCATTATAGACTTAGTGTTTCTTGACAAGTTGTCATTCACAAGATATGTTAATAATTATAGTTGTGTCAAAAGTTTGTTTTAATTACCTTTGCAATTACCTCGCTTATTGTTCCAAGATTTTTACACCATGTAAAACTGCAAGTGTCATCGGTATATCAAGGTTTAATATAGTGATTTAGTTCGAGTATTATCTATAGGATTGAGTCATTAATTTAGTTAAGTACCACACGACTACTTTTTCCATGCAAGTCAAAAACCAAACCTTTATAGGAAGGAGTTTATTAACTTATTCAAATTAAGATCAAATCACATGTGATCATCTTGTGAAGTATTGATTAATTTCTCAATTAACAAAGTCATAAAGAGACAATATTTCATGGTCCATTCTTATATGACTCATTGTATATAATCTTTTTCCCAAAAAAACAAAAAAGAAAAAATACTCATTGTATATGATTCAATCACTCACATATATCTCCATACATAAAAATTTGGATCAAATCATTTAATAACTATTACAAAGTGGATCTTATCAATATTATTACCAAGATTAGACGTCTGGCTTTATGAATACGTTATAGATTATATAGGTTACTATTTGAACATTATCGTTCCATTTGTCAACTACGTAATGTTCAAAGATTTACTCTAATAACTTTTAATTTTTCATAGTTGATAATGTAAAACATTATAATTAAAATAAATATTACATAATAACAAATTTATTGCAAAGTTTTATGACACAAATTCCAAAAATAAGCACTTTTAACCAAGAAAATCTCCTTATTATCTAGCATCCAATATAGTTCATCGTCATCTCTTCCATGGGTAGGTCGAGATAGGAAAAATCATTCCAGCCAGCCCTCTCTTTCATTGAACTGCAGGTATACTACTGTTTCTCTTTGAAGATTTTTCATGACATACCTAAGCTTACTGTTCCCTTATTCCCTCGATATCTTTGGGTCGTGACGAATTTGAATACTATGACAATTTTTCAGTCTCCATTTGTAGCCTTTGACTAAAAATTTCCTACTTTAAACAACGGTTCTCCAAACAGAAAATATCTCGTGCGAATAGAAAAATATTTAAGTACATCATAGACTACATTTATTTTTGTACATCTCATCCAATTTTGTAATCATAATTTGCCACGTGACAACTTTTCTTGCTTATTTTTAAAAATGTTTTTATTTTATTTTTTTTTTATTTTATTGAGTATGATTGTATGATGCACAAAATTGGATGCATCCACGTATTGTTCGTGGAGATATATCACTCTTCCACGTCTCACTTATATAGAAAGTTATGAGGATGGTGAAAGCACCGGCCTATAAAAATTCAAATTAATATCATCGATATAAATATAAATTGTTTATTTATTATTAGTGAAAAATAAGTTTTAAATATTTTTAGAAATGTACCTTTCACATTCCCACATTTATTAATTTGAAGCCTATTGTTTTTTTTTTCTCATTGATATTGATATTTTTGTCCTCCAAATTAATTAAAAAGGTCATCAACTTAAAAGAAAAGTAATAGCTAGAGACAAGTACGTACTTAGACAACAGTTCAACCAATAAATCAGAAGTCCAAATACATCATCTACCTCATCTATTGTTGAACTAAAATAACAATTATAGTTTTGAAATTTAATCAATTACAACAAAATCTACAACTCTTTTAAACATTAAAACCAAATTGAAATGATACTCAAACTAAAAAAGAAAATAACCAACAAACATGAAGAATGAAACTAAAAAAAGGATAGGACAAACACTAAAAAAAGGATAGATGTTGGTTAGAGAATTCAAACAATATTTTCAAATTTTGAATTGCAATAATTGAAAAAAAAAAAAAAAAAGGAATGAAAGAAAAAAAGAGAGATAATATAGTGATGTGAGTGATGGAAAGGAAGCATGTGGGAGTAGAGAGAAAGGATGCTGCATAGAATGGATTCCATGTGTTGAAGGTTTAGGGGACTATATAAGATAAAAGGAAGGGATATATAGCTGGCTGTCAGATGCCTCTTAAATGCATATGCATTACTATTTTTAGTTTTTTTTAAAAAAAAAACAAAGTGAAAAAATATCAAACTATTTAAAAAAAAAATAGTAAAAAAAAAATACTTATAGTTCTACCAGCATCTATAAGTGATAGACTTCTATCATTTCTATCACTAATAGACTTCTATCGGCGTCTATCACAAATATCTAAAAATTTTGTTATTTTGTATAAATAGTTTCTCTTATTTTTCTATTTTTAAAAATTTTCCAAAAAAAATATACTATTTTCATCTATGTACTTCTTAAATGATCATTTGGGTTCGTATACTTTCAATTTTCGTTCATTTTGGTTCTAGAACTTTCAAAAAGTGACCATTTTGTTACCTTAGAAATGAAATGAAAATGAAAATGAAGAGATTAAAATGGTTATTTTTAAAAAATATAAGGACCAAAGTAAACAAAAGTTAAAAGTATAAGAACCCAAATGAACCAAAATCAAAAGTAGAAAAATCGACTTTTTAGCATTCCGATAATGATATTACATCTCTTACACAACCCTCTTAGGTTTGGTGTATATGTTTGTGTATTGGGCCATTGTGTTTTTGTTACTACATGCAAATAAACTAATATACCACATTTATATACATCCTCCCTAACCTTTCTCCTTATTCCAATTATGTTTTAATTTACCGTTTTCCGTTTGTAAATATAACTGGTTGATAAATTAATTGAATGTACTCTACTGATCTTGTAATCGTGATTTATATATATGTGCATGACGTTTAATGAGATATGAATACATTGATCACATTCTCTATTTCTTTTCTTTTTCTTTTTTGTTAAGTTTGTATTTGGTATCTAAAAACCATTGTTTGAAATATTGAATAACTTTTGGAAAGTCACAAAAATTAGTTTTTGAAATCCTACAAAGAATAAGCGATAAAGGTGATGTCACAAAAGCATTTTATTGTCACTTTTTTGTATTATAGTAAAAATAGAAAGCTGAAAGCTGAGGAAAAAAAAATCTCCTAATGGAATTTTCTATTTCTCTTTTTGTAACCAAGAAGGGAATAGGAGAAAGAAATAATGAAAAATTGATTATGTAAGACTATGATATGTAAATGTAAATTATATATTTAGGAGATTAATTATATCTTTAGGAGATTTTCATGGAGATTTTCATAGAAAATCTAAGATTCGTATATATTTTATTTGTAGATAATCTTGGTTAAAACTTGTATTTAATCCCCTTCTTTGTATAATTCAAGTATCAAGAAAATATATAAGATACAATATTTCACATGGTATCAGAACTCTGTTTAGAGAAGTGTTTTGACTTTGTTGGATATCCAGGTGGCCTTGGTGGTCTTGTGGGACAGTTGCCTAGAATATGTCTACGCTTGTGACAATACATGCACTCTATTTTGAGGCAGTCAACAAATTTATGGCCAGTGAGCTTACAATTTTTGCAGAAGGGAGTTCCAGAGGAACTGTGTGAATGAGTGCTGGCAAGGACAACTTCTGATTGCTTGGAGGGGATGATGCCAAGTCGTTTTTCTTCAAACAAAATTTCCTGGATTGTTGTGTCCAATGAAGACAAAGGACTGCGATGTAGTAATGCAGCACGGACAGATTCATATTCTGGGCGGAGCCCCATAAGTACTTTAATTAGGCGAAGATGATCTGTGCTAATTTTGGCTTGATCTAACTGAGTCCATATAGGCTGGAGAACGACAAGATATTCATTGACTAATTGTCCATAATCCTGATTAAGACTAACAAGTGTACTGTGCAACTGATAATAGTGAGCCAATCCAATAGATTGGAATCTAGTAGACAGAAAATCCCACAGTTTCTTAGCATTATCAAAGGCATCAAACTGAACATGAATGACAGGGATAGATGTATTACCAAGCCAAGTGATAATCTGATGATTCTTACTGTCCCAATCTTCGAGTTGCTCAGCAAACTTAATTTCATCTTCAGAGGCAGATTTAACTGGTGCAGGGATATCACCAGTGACAATGCGCCACAATTTTTGCCCAATTAGAAAGCTTTTCATTTGATGAGCCCAAGTAAGGTAATTGGTCCCATCAAGAACCGTACTAATGGGATGAAAAATGTGATCTTTTTCCATGATAGTGATTATCACAAATTAAATCAATGCTATTTAATAGGCTGTTTTTTTATTTTATTTTATTTTATTTTTTTAATAAAAAAAAACTTATTTGGTATAAGTTCTAAAGTTTCTCAGAGTATAAAAGGGAATGTGAGATTTGGGCAAGGCAAAGATCAGATCTAGGGTAAGAGTGAGATCAATGCAGGCAGCGAGCAGTGCACGGCGGCGACAACTGGCGGTGACTAAGGTTGGCGGCGAGCAGTGCACGGCGGCGGCAAAGAGCAGGGACGAACGGCGGCGGCAAAGAGCAGGGGATTTAATCGCAGATCTCGACCGTGGATCTAAGTGATTGCGCACGGGTCTGTCTTGGTACGGGTCTGGGAGTACTGGATCGGAGAGGGAAACTCCCACGTATCTCAAAGATTATCATTGTTTTTCCACTATAGCTTCCTTAGTTGAACCCACCTCTTATCACGAGACAAGTACTAATCCTTTATGGCAGCAAGCAATGAATGAGGAACTCCAGGTTTTAGAAAAGACACACACGTGGGACTATGTTGATTTACCTATGGTAAAAGACCCATTGGTTGCAAATGGATCTATAAAATAAAGACACACTCTGATGGGTCCATTGAACGATATAAAGCACGACTTGTAGCAAAAAGGTTATTCACAAGAATATGGCATTGATTATGAAGAGACTTTTGCTCTTGTAGCTAGAATGACATCTGTTCGAAGTCTCTTAGTAGTTGCAGCTGCCAAACAGTGGCCCCTTCTTCAGATGGATGTCAAGAATGCTTTTTTAAATGGGACTTTATCTGAAGAAGTCTATATGAAACCACCTCCAGGTACTTCCCCTCCACCACAGAAAGTATGTCTTCTTCGTCGTGCGTTATATGGTCTGAAACAGGCTCCACGAGCTTGGTTTGCAACTTTCAGTTCCACCATTACTCAACTGGGATTCAATTCAAGCCCTCATGACATAGCTCTCTTTACGCGTCAAACACCTCATGGTATTATTCTTCTTCTGCTATATGTTGATGATATGATTATCACTGGTAATGATCAGGCTATATCAGACCTGCAATGTTATCTTGGAGAACACTTTGAGATGAAAGATCTCGGATCACTCAATTACTTTCTTGGTCTTGAGGTATCAATGCGTTCTGATGGTTATTTGTTGTCTCAAGCCAAATATACCTCTAATCTGTTAGCTCGCTCGGGTATCACTGATTCTGCCACTGCTCCCACACCACTTGATTCCAATGTTCATTTGACTCTGTTTGAAGGTGTTCCCCTTGAAGATGCAAGTCTGTATCGTCAACTTGTTGGCAGTCTTATTTATCTGACAGTGACGCGTCCAGACATTGCATATGCTGTGCATATTGTTAGTCAATTCATGGCTGCCCCAAGGACCATTCATTTCACTGCTGTTTTTCGTATTCTTCGATATGTCAAGGGTACCTTGGGACATGGACTTCAGTTCTCTTCTCAGTCCTCTCTTGTGTTGTCTGGATATTCTGATGCTAATTGGGCTGGTGATCCCACTGATCGGCGCTCTACCACAGGCTACTGTTTCTACCTAGGTGATTCTCTCATTTTTTGGCGGAGTAAGAAACAAAGTGTTGTCTCTCGTTCTAGTACTGAATCTGAATATCGTGCTCTTGCTGATGCTACTTCAGAATTATTATGGCTCCGCTGGCTCCTTGCCGACATGGGTGTACCTCAACAGTCTGCTACTATACTTCATTGTGATAATCGTAGTGCCATCCAGATTGCTCACAATGATGTTTTTCATGAGTGCACTAAGCATATTGAAAATGATTGTCACTTTGTCCGTCATCACCTTCTGAGCAACACTCTCACCTTACAACCCATTCCCACTACAGAACAACCAGCTGATATATTCACCAAAGCCTTGCCATCTGGTCGCTTCAATCAGTTGTTTACCAAACTCAAGATAGTTGCCACTTTACCACCTTGAGTTTGAGGGAGGGTGTAAATGTAAATTATATCCTTAAGAGATTAATTATATCTTTAGGAGATTTTCATGGAGATTTTCATGGAGATTTTCATAGAAAATCTAAGATTCATATATATTTTATTTGTAGATAATCTTGGTTAAAACTTGTATTTAATCCCCTTCTGTGTATAATTCAAGTATCAAGAAAATATACAAGATACAATATTTCACATGATAAATGATGAAATGAATTGAATATAGTTTAAGGATAAAATAACTATTATCTTCTCAAAAGTTGAAAGATCAATTATTCATACTAAAGGGAATAACAATTTAATCTCACGGCGAAAGCAGTAGATCATCTTTGATCTTATTTAGAATTAAACAAAAAAAATAAGATATAAGCATTACATGCTTAGAAATATAATGGAGAATGTGTTGCGGGTCTTTATCTACTTGCGCTCCCAACTGCATGAGGTCCATCTCCATCTCTACCATAAGATTTTTTTCAAAATAGCGAGAATGAAGAGAATTTTTTAAGAGAATTCTTTTAAAGAAAAGTTGTCTCTAGAAGCTCGGTTATTTTCCAATTGATATATATTTACTGGCTCAGCTGCTCAACCTCAATCTTGAAGTGTTGACCTTTTCTTTTTGGGACGTGCATTCTCCTCTGCCTCCTCACAGTACTCTATGGGCTTTAGCACACCCGTAGGCGTGGCCTTGGTTTCCCTCCATTAATATGTCAAATATTAATTCAAAAATTTCAAATATACTTTCAATTAAATTAATCACTAATTGTTATAAGCTACAAATTATAAACTTCGACAACACAAAATTAATTAACTAAAATCTTTAATCCGTCGGTTTCATTCATTAACTATAGACTACCCAGAGTAAAATTAAGTTAAATTTAATAGGAGAGAGAGTTTATATTTTTTAAGAAGGAAAAGCTATTAATTAATTGATTTACTAAATTGAACATAGTTCGTATCCTCCATCATATATTGAATTTTTTTAAAAAAAAAGAAAAAAATTATTAGTTGGATTTTGTAAAAATTTAAATTATTAGTTGGATAGAAAGAATGATTTGGATTAGAATAAAAATTTAAAATTAAAAAAAAATTATTTGAAATAGCTTACGTATAGCTTGACTAATCTTCTCAGTCATTTATTGACACTATATCTCTTTTTTTACCACTAGATCAACCTATAATAGTTTCGAGAGTTGCCTTAAAAAACTCCTTATAAATAGTTCCATTCGACAACTTTAAAAGGAGAAGTAAATAAACTTCAAAGAAAAGCTCTAACCCTCTTCTTTATGTTTAGTTGAACTAAATACTTTAGGTATTAAGTGCGAGTACTTTCATGTACGTCAATGTGAACAATAAGGTTGAACCAGAAGAGCAGGCCAGCAGAGCACCCAAAGGCTCACGTACGAGTTTTCTGCGCAAACAATTTTATTTTTAGTACAAGAGAGTGGAAATTTACATATTAGGACATGTTTGATGACATGTTTATTTCTCTTTGTTCATTTTTTTTTTTTGTTTCTTTCAAACACGAAACAAAAAAAAAAATTTGATGGTTGTTTCTCTTTCTAAAACAAATGAAATAAAATATCATTTTGGTCCCTATCATTTGAAGTTTGTTCAATTTTAGTCCATGTACTTTAAATTGTCCAATTTTAGTCCCTTTACTTTCAATAAATTTTAAGTTTAGTCTCTAATACTAGCTTATTGTTGATTTTTTTAACAATTTTTTTTTTTTTTGTTATCTATAGCATTTTTATTATAAATTTTGAAAACATATTCACATATTTTATTTTCTTGCATGAAAATTATTATTATTTTTTAATCAATTTCAGAAAAATTAACTTTGAGAGACTAAAAATAAGATTTATTGAAATTACATTGACTAAAATTGGACAATTGAAAATATAAAGACTAAAATTGAACAAACTTCAAATTATGAGAACTAAAATGATACTTTATATATCATGTATTAAAAATATATAAAATCATAATAAAGAGTCTATAGTATTTAATACAACTTCAATACCAAAACAAAACAACAACAACAATAATAATAATAATAATAGAAATTCATGTTGTTCAAGTTTGATCTAAAATGTCATTTCTCACTAACAAATTCACATCAAATGATGTCAGAGGTTGTTTAATTGGACTAATTTGTAAATTTAAATTTTTATTCTTTTACTTTAAAAATGCACTTATTTTGCCTGAGTCAATTATACACATAAATAAAATTTAGAAAAAGAGAAAAAAATTCTTTGAAAAATAATGGTAAAGATGAAAGAGACTATTAATTTATTTATTTAATAAAATTTAAAATCCTACTAAAATTAGGAAAAAAGAATAATAGAGATTTAAAATATAAAAATAGGCTGGTTAATGAATAAAAAATGATTAAAGAAAAGAAAGGGAAATGAGAGAAATTAAAAGTAAAAAAAAAAAATAAAGGATAAGAAAGTTTAAAAGATAAAAAATTAAATAAAATAAAATATGATGGAAGAGGGAGAAAGAGGAGAGAGATAGATGCGTGAAGGAAGGGGAGAAAGATGTGGAAATAATG
Source organism: Lagenaria siceraria (assembly GCA_002890555.2). Classification (NCBI taxonomy): domain Eukaryota; kingdom Viridiplantae; phylum Streptophyta; class Magnoliopsida; order Cucurbitales; family Cucurbitaceae; genus Lagenaria; species Lagenaria siceraria. Next base: position 22,760,635 of record CM016487.1, read on the forward strand.
TAGAGATGTCCACAGCGCGGGTAGTGATGGCTCCCCTCACTCCCTCTCTCATTCCCTATGCTACTCCTTCATTTAAGTAAAAAAAAAAAAAAAAAAAAAAAAACTTTTTAGATTAGAACTAACAATTTTTTCTATGAATTGAATTCCTTACTTGAAAAATGATAGCAACCTTCTTTGTTATCACAGACCTACATAAGTTTGAAAAAGTACGCAAAACAAAGAAAAAACGATTTTGAAAAAGGATTTTTTTTTAAATTTTCTTAACAATTTTAAAAACATTTTAAAATTAAAAATAGAAAACATGTCTATTATTTAAAACTAAAAACCAACAATAAAAAGCTAATTGATTATCAAACAACCCCTAAATGGTTAAATGAAGCTTAGTTTTTACAAATGATGAAAATATTCGTAGATATGTCGATATATATCCGTAAATTGAAGGGTTCAATATCGATGTTAAATATCCATAGATATCTCCAACATCTTTTATTAATGCTTGTAACGCATAAAAATGTCATCTATTTAGTCCAATATGAACCAGAATACTAATAACAATATATATCCATAATTTAGTTTGAGAGTAAAAATAACTTAATTATTAATCTAAATAAATTTTAGAAAATTCGTGATTTACAGAAATATCCTTTGATACCGATATATCCATCGATATATCTGTAAAATTGAAATGTCGATATTGATATTTTAATCATTAGTTTTTACAAAAAGAAACACCCATGAAATAAACATCAATGTTTTATAATCTTGTCAAAGCTCAACTGTATTAAACTACATTTGTTTGCAGGACCAAAGACCAAGATGTGTTTTTTTTTTTTTTTCTCCAAAAGTTGAAAATTAAAGTCTTATTTTATTATGTGTCTTGTTTACAATTCTTAACAATGATTTTCATTTTTTAAAATTAATATTTAAATTCATGGTCTAACTCTAAAATTAAAAAATCTATTTTTATTAAATTAATACAAAATGGTTGTTAGAAATTTAACAACCTTATACATGGAGCCTAAAATAAGTAATTAGGCATTTTCTTAAAAAGGTAAATGACCAAATTGAAAGAGAGAGAGAGAGAGAGAGAGAATGAGTGGTAAGAACAATTAAAAAGAGGGCAGAAGAGAACAAAAGCATCAGCGGTGAATCACGTGCAATGCAGCAGAGATGGAAAGTAAAAAATTTTGAAAAAAATTCTTATCGTATTTGCTTCTTGAGGCACAAGTACAACACGCATGCAGCGACCCCACAATTACTTTTAGGTTAAAATACTATTTTCTTTCAACTAATATTTTGAAGTTTTAAATTTTAGTTAATAATTTAATCACTCATAGCTAATTCTTACCAAAATTAGTAAAATAATAAACAATATGTAAATATAATTTCAAAATTAATGAACAATAAGATAGAAATGGGGGATTTAATTAAAAAAATTTGAAAAAGAAAAAAAGTGAAAAATAACACCCTCTTCCATATCATACGTGTCACCACCAAACGTATCAATTAAACAAATTCCTCACTATATTTATACATATATTTATATAGTTAGGCCAAAAACATTGACATTGAAAGGCCAACCAAAGAAAACACAAGTACGCAATTCCCGCCAAAAAAAATAAATAAAAATACAACAACTTATACACACGCTTCATATGCACGTGCTCACAGTAATTAATTTTAACTCAAAAAAAAAAAAAAAAAAACAAATAGATTAAAGATAGATGATAATTGATATCTTCATCTCTTCCCTTCCCTTGCATTTATTTTTTTATTTTTTTTAATTATTTCTCTTTTTCACTCTGCTAAGGAACAAAACAAAACAAAACAAAACAATTAAAAATTCTTTCTCTGCAAAAATTACCTACTTTCCTCTTTCCTCTTCATCACCATCACTGAGAGTGGGACCCACAAGCTCTATATTCTTTCAAATCACTAATAAATGCTGGCTCTGAATTCAACCTCACCACCACTTCACTCTTTTTTTTTCTTTTTTCTTTTTTCCTTTTTCTTTTTTTCTCAAAACAAAACAATATAAATATGTAATAATCTTCCTTTCTTTCTTTCTATTTTTATTTCTCACTCCAAAATAATATCTACAACAACAACAACAACCAAAGCTCCTTGTTTCCTTGGGAATCTGCAAAACCCATTATACCAAATGCCACTGTCCCAACCATTAAAATTCCACTCTCTTTATTTTCATTTCCTTTTTCTCAAGTGGGTTTTGGAAATTACCCAAAAAGAAAAGAAAAAAAAAACTCTTCATACATTTCTCTTTAATTAATCCTTCCTCTTTCTTTTTCTCTCTGTCAAATTATATTATATTATATATATTAAGATTTTTTTGAAGATAAGTAGTTTGGACCACCACCACAAGGAAACCCCATCAAAACCTTTTTCTTCTCCTCCCTCCCCTTTTTTAATTTCTTTTTATATTTATTCGTCTGCTCTAAACTTGGAATTTTCTTTGTCATCTTCTACCCACAAGCAATTATTTAACTTCCTCCTTTTAAAAGGTAACCTTGATGAGGAGGAGGAGGATGACGAGTCACTGTATCTCAACCCAGCTCGGATTCTGACTCGGAGCTGCGGTATCACTTTTGGTGGCTTCCTCCGACGACTCTCCGTTATTAACGGTTGCATTAACCGATAACATTCGACAATTTTATCCTATAAAAACAAGAAACAAAAATATTACTAAAATGGACAATAATGGTCCAATAGAATTACAAATAGAGACTCACTTTGCTGAGTCCATTGCACCAAGACTCGGCCTGTTCAGGATTCAAGAGGGTCAAATTGGGTATTTCATTTGCCGCACAAAGTAAGGCAGCGGCAGCAATGCAGGAAGGCCAGTACTCAAGAAAGGTAGCGTCTGTATGTAATAATAATAATCCACCATTATTAAAGCTAAATTATGAATGGGGTACTCAAAATTAAATGTGGACATTCCTAATCCAAGCTAATAATTAACGATAATATAATTGTATTATTTGATTAGTTAAATTAATTAATGACCTCGAATATTGGAGAGAATAATTTCCGTGGAGCGTGAGTTGAGAAAACTGGAAAATGTTCCGGTGGGATCAACTTTGTAGGCGAAGAATCCGATAAAGCTGAAAGGTGTTACGGATCGGAGCCGCCAATTCAAAGTTGTCAGCACAAGAAGCTCCATCCTACGTATTGTTCTAGGTTCAAATATATATTTTGCTCCTTCAATCTATATATGATGATCATCAATATTCCACTTAAATTTCTTCAAATCCACAGCACTGAAATCAAAAACTAAAGTACCTGCAGATCCATGAATGAAGGAACAATGGGTTCCTCCATTTTAGCTGCAAGTGACAAACAAGCTACTGAAAGAAGCTGCAATGGCCATCCATTTGTTTCCTGATAACAACATTTCAACAACGCTAATTCATCATAAACACTTCGGATACCATTTAACTAACTATGAACAGATTTCTCAATACTCAATATTCAGAACAGTTCAGAGAGAGAACAAAATTAACTCATTATCATGATCAAAGAGATGTCCAATCTCAGGGTAATACCAAAACTTTACAGTAAGAACATAATCATGACGAGATTTGACGCTGTGATTTTCAATAAAGCAAAAGTGACTTTTACCGGCAAGCGGCGAGAATAAAGGAATCGATCCAAGTAGTTGACGGAAAGGTATGCAGTGAGTGGTTGAAAACCGTAATATGCTTGAACCTGAAACAACAAACACAGTACGATCGATCACTACTCGTCATCTTCACTGAGACAACAAACAATACAAATTCATTCGTTACGTTTTCCAGAAATTAAATACAGTATTTCACAAAAGAGAGGGTTAATTCATTGTGGATTAAAGAGAATCAGATGCCTCGGTGGAATCAGAATCGGAATCCGAATCGCTCGATTACATTCAAGCGTTGGATTCTGCTCAAAGAAAATAAACCTAGATCTATGACTCGAGCATCGCCGACGATTCTCCGAGGCGTAATGGTAAAACAAACGAATGAAATTAGAAAATGGGATCAGTGAAGAGAGGAGAAAAGGAATCGAATCGAATATATACCTTGAGAATCCATGCAACAGAGTCGGCTCTTGCGGAAGAATCGAGCGATTGAGACTGAAAGCGCGACAAGTAATCAATTCCAGGAACGAAGTGCCTCTCGTCCTCTATGAAGCTAGCGATAGAATCCTCGCTGCTGGCCGGCGATTCAAGGTCAGAGGAGTACTCCGGCGACTCTCCGGACAAAATACCGGAGGAGTCCTCGTCACAGAGTAAGTGAGAGTCAACGAAGGAGTCGGAGGAAGAAGACATCGACATGATCGGAACTGAGTATCCCTCATTCTCTTCGGGGCAGCGTCATCCCTATCCGATTGAGAAAAGGCCGCCGGAGACACCGCCGGAGTTTTCAAGTGAAGAAAAGATAGAAGACGGGGGTGTGAGGGGAGATGATGGGATGGAAATGAATTTGGATGGGGATTGAAGAAGGGAAGTTGGGTTGTATATATACAAATTGTAACGGAAAAATTTGCAAATTCCGTTGGGGTCAGAACCGTAAAGAGCTCAGAAACTCAAAGGAAAAAGACTTTTGTTTTGATAATATTCGGAGTCGTTGTCCCTAATACGCTTTTTTTTTTTTTTTTTTTTTTGGAAAGCAAAGGAAAAAATCGACCCTTCAAAAAATAAATAGAAAATTGATTCAATGGACCAGCCTGAGGCAGTATTCCGTTTTATTGTTGAGCTCCGTAGTGTAGAGAGTTTTGATTTGCTCACCCGCGGGTATAATTGTAGGTGAAGTTTTAGTGCCACCTGGAACCATACTACTTTTTCTTTTTATTTTTCTTTCTTATTTGTTTTTTTAAAGGAAAATCATTTTTTCTTCCAAAATTTGTGTTAAATCAATTTTTAACGTGAAATTTTAATTTCATTAAATTTAAGTTACATACCAAATTTCATAAAGAAAATTACAATTTTAACCTTCAAATTAAAAAAATAATAATAATAAAGCATTGCAATTTTTGTCCTTCCATAAGTTTTCATTTGATGGCGATTTGGAAATGGCAACAACATTTCTACCTCGAGCAATTTGTGGATTCTAAATTATGAGAACTTCAAGCTAAGTTGTTCTTGATTTACTTAATGTCAATGGTTCATGGAACGAGATTCTTATCAAAAAGTTTTTCCTTCCTTAAAAAGTGATTGATATTCTTTAACATTCTAATAAGTCTGAGGTCTACTGAAGAAGAGATTTTTTTGCACTATGACAAAAGAGGGTTATTTTTTTTTGGAAAAACATGTATGGGGCATTAAGTTGAATAGAGTATCTCGCCCTTCTTCGTCTAATTTTGTAGAGCCCTCCAAGCTTTAGAAGGTGATCCTATGGAGGACTAGGGATAGACCAAAGTTTAACTCTACTGTTGGAGGATTTTTAACGACCTTAATCCAACTTTTGCAATTTACACTCGGTAGGATCACCACTAACTTATTTTGTTCTTTTTGCATTTTTAAAATTTACATTTTTTTGAAAAAAAAAATTTACTCTCAAACTTGTCAAGTTGTATCAATAACTTTTAATATTATCAAGTTGTACTCTAAGCTTAGATAATTGTTGCAATGTTAACCTTAAATTTTAAATGAAAAACTTATTGATGATAAAATTCTTATATCCTTCAATCCTCTAATAAGTAGGAATACCATCGTCTAATAAGCTTCCCGCTTGAAATGTCATTTAAAAAATACTTTTATATGCTTCCAAATTCTATAGAGTTATAAAATTTTGTATGGTACAAATTTAATAAAAATTCAAAGAATAACAATATTTCAACTATGTCTTTTGTTATCTTTTTTTAAGTGTTGACAAAATTATTTAATTGTTAATTTGTATATTAACCAAATTAGATTTATACAAAACTTGTTCTACATTACACAAGAGTACAACTCTAGGTCTATATAGAGTGATCTTGGGTTCGTGAATAAAAATCAATTAATTAATGAGTTTAATTAATTAATTATGTACCATTTGAACGATTGTTGTTGAAAGGGAAGAAATTGTGTCATTGAATGACTAACTACAGTTGGAGTTTGCAGTTGTAGATAGAAAATGTGAGGATTTAATGTGCACGGTTCCCAATCACATAACTTCATCAAGAATAAGAAAACTCTCGTAATAACAAATGACTAAGATGATCAATTAAATAGAACGTTTGTGAATATTTGACTCATACAAAACATGTCATTTATTTAGCTTCGATAATGGAATAAATGACATAAATAAAAATTACCCTACTAAAAGTTATAAAGCATGTGTGTAAAAATAAGAATTACCATTTTTTCAAGGAAAATTATTATAAATGAAAAAAAAAATCAAATATTTACAAATATAGAAAAATTTTACCAGCGACCAAACCAATTTTTTTTTTTGTTTGGCAAAGATTTGATTTTTATTGAAAAATGTTAACGCCACACAATTAAATAAGATGGAAAATTCTTCTAAAGGAAAAAAAAAAGTGAAAAAATGGTTATAAAAGAGGAAAGAATATAATAAAAATAATGGCATCGCCCGGACTCGAACCGGAGACCTTCAGTGTGTTAGACTGACGTGATAACCAACTACACCACGACACCAGATGTTCAATTAAATCAGTAGTTTTCTATATGATCATGCATAGAAAGTCGGATATTATCATAAGCCACCTTGCAAAACTGCTTCTATCTTCCATCTTCAGTGGGAAAATCGTTTATCCGAGAGCGAAGCAGAGAGATGCTCGATTCCCGGTCTCTTCACTGCCGTTTCATCACGATTTGGCCGTCAGTGCAACACAGTTGCCATTACAACTCTCCCAATTCGACAAAATTCCGGCCACCCCATTTCCGTTTGTCTCTTGTCCATGGCTCAGGACCAATGGGGTTTCCTGTTTTTGCCATGAAGAGGTCTGGGAAAGGCGGCATTGGCCTCACTGAGCAGAGTGATTCCGACATTGAGTTCGATGAATTTTTCGATGAGGATGAGGATGATTTTCAGGAGGAGGATGAGGATGAGATTCTTTTGCCGTTAAAGAATACGAGAGAGTGGCATGCGGCGAGGCCTCGTGGATTTGGAGAAGGGAAGGAGTATGACACCTCAATTGAAGACAAATTGCTACAAGAAATGGAGCAGAGTAGGGAAGCTCAGGCTACAAATATCAATAAGCTCAAGAATCAGTCTTCTTCTGAGCCCAACTCTAGTAGAAATGTCGTACAGATAGCAGGCCAGTCTCAATCTCTCTCAGTTTTTTAGTTCTTTATTCTCTGATTTTGCAACCTGCTGCCGAATTGAAATGTTTATTATTGTTTAGCTCGTAGTTTTTTTTGGGTAAATAAATTGTTTGTGAGGAGTGTAGACATTTGCACTGATGGATTATAAGTGAAAATATTATACCTTTATGGAGATATGTGAAAGGTCGGTTGTTCTTAGCAATTGGTGTCATAGCCACGGTCTAAAGTAAACCTAGCTATATTAGTGATGTTTTCAGATTCCAAATAAAATTAGTGAACCTTGTAGATGAATCTCTAGATCGGACAGGCAAACAATTAGAGGTCTATCTAATCCATTATATTTGGTAAAGGAGTATCTTTGTTTGTGGGGGAGAAGATTAAGGGTGCAATAGTGGAAGACACGCAGTACATTCCACAATGTGATTGGAGGTAGATCCTATGTGGCGTTGCTTTGGGCCTTGGTAAGAACAAACTCTTGTTGGTGGTCAGGAGTGGGATGGATGAAGGGAGGATTGTTAGGTGAAAACAAAGTCCCTAGTGAAGGGAGAGATCCAAGGTATATAAGTGAGGACAATTTTGTTTTTTGGTATGAGACCTTTTGAGTGGTTCCAAAAGTAAACTTGGGAGAGCAATAAAGTTTTGTGATAGTTGGTGAACTTCATAGTCGTCAAGAAAGAAGCATAGGGTTGTCCCAATCTAACCAAAATCTTGAGGCACCATGTGTGTCCACTGATGGTGCTAGTAGAGTATTCTTGGTATAGTAGTTGGATGATAAAGGCCATGTGGAATGGTACTCCGTTCTTTATAAGTCGAAGTTTCCCTTGATAGCTAAAATGCTTATGGGCTATGTGCAGTGCACTATTCTTCAATTGAGGTACAATTCCCTCAAAAAGTTGTTCTGCTCTACTAGTGAATGTGCAGAATCCCATTGTCGAAAGTGGGCTCAATGCTGTAAAAGTAAATTAGCCAATTTTTTTGCTTCATATTTGTTTCTTGCTTCATATTTGCCCCAATGCCTATCCTTGATTTCTTGCACTCTGTCAACAATGGTTTATAAAAGCTAGCCTATGCTAAAATTGAGGGTTCAATCATGGCCTGTTTAGGTGTTGTAATGTCAAATCAGCTTCCTTATTCCAGCCAAATCGATTTATTTTGATTTGCGGTTCTACTTTACCTAGTTAAACAAGGAACCCTTTTAGTTCTTTGAAATCTTGAGGTTGACCAATTCAAAATATAGCTTAGAAGGGTTTTCTAGCACCTCTTGCTCGAAATGATTTGGTCTGGGTTGGTTACTCAAATTTTGGTTGCGTGAGAACACATTTCTTCACATTAGTGTAAAAGTTAAGCACTAATAAGTCTTCTAACCCCAAGATAGATGGTCCATGTGCTATTCCAAATTTTTGCTCGAGATCAAGATATATCATCAAAGAAAATTAAGAACTATAAATTTACGAAATAGCAACGTAAAATCTGCAGGAACTCTCTAATTTCAATTAGAATCATGTTTTGTGCAAAACTAAATCTCATTAATGCACAAAATCGACCATTGTAATTCTACTAAGACCCACAAATTAAAAGAAGATAAAAACATTTTTTTTTTTTTGAAATCCTGTTACTTTTACAAGAGACCTATGTCTTATGATTCATTGAGGGCACATGAGTGATGAAAGTACTTTATTTTTTTCTTTTTATTTTGATAGAAACCAATTTTATTGATGTATAAAATTTAGAAAGGTAGGACAATAAGCCCAAACCAAAGGAGTTACAGAAGACTTCTCCAATTGATCAAAAGATATGTAAGATCAAAAGAACTAAAAAAAGATATACACTTGCACTAAGTCATAGCAAGGTAGATAATATGTTCAAAAAAGGTGTCAAAAGAGCTTCTTCTATCTTTGAAAAGACGATTGTTTGTCTTCTTCCATAATAACCACATGTAAGCATGAATCAAATGTGACCACATAATCTTTTTATGTGAGCTGAAAGGGTTGCCTGTGAGAGAATATGTAAGGAAGCTTAAAATATCATTAGGTTGTGGGGTAGACCAACCAAAGGAGAAGGTGATCTCCCTCCAGAACTGCCGAGCAAATGAGCACTGTGTGAATAGGTGACTCAGTGTCATGTATTCGACGTGGCAAAGATGACAGCATCGTGGAGAGAGAGCCATGTGAGGGAAACGTCTCTGAATTTTGTCATTCGTATTGATGGCATTGAGCCTAATTTCCCAAAGGAAGAATTTAACTTTTTTTTAGTAGAAATCTGTCCATATGGTGTCAATAAGGGAGGGCTTATGGGCAACCCCCTTGGTATCCAAATCATTAGTCAAGGATTTTGTTGAGAAGAGGCCATTTTTGTCTAGCTTCCATACCCATTTATCTCTTGTGGAGGTCAGCCGAACTCCATCAAGATTGTTCATAAGAGTCATCCAATCTTCAAATTCATCTTTTTTGATGTTACTTCTGTAGATAATGGTCCATCCATGTTGTTCATCTCACAAATTGTTTATGGTGGACAATTTGTGTGTGGCCAGAGTGTAGAGGTATGGAAATAGGGTCGATAAAGGGGCATCATGAAGCCAATGATCATGCCAAAAAGATATATTGTTTCCATTGCCAACTTTGATAGAAACTCTCTTTAATAAGGTCTTTTTTATTTTGAAGGTCTCTTTAATAAGGTCTAAATGTAGCAAAATGGATCTCCATGGGCCTCTAATATGTTCCGGGAATGTGGTGTTGGGCCACAATGAGTCAAAGAACCACACCGTATCTAGCATCAATAATTTGTCTCCATAATGCTCCTTCTTCATGGTAGTATCTCCATATCCATTTAGCAAGAAAAGCCCTGTTTTTGCCACCAATGCCTTGTATGCTGAGGCCACAGTGTGTGAGAGGCTTGATAATTTTCTCCCACCTAACAAGATTCAATTCAGGTCGGTTGTTGCCCCCTTTTCACAAAAAAGATCTGCACGATTTTTCTATTATAGTGATGACCTTGTTGGGGATCTTGTATACTGATAAATAATATGTAGGGAGATTCGTAAGAGTAGCCTGAAGAAGAGTAAGACGACCGAATGAAAATACTTTAAGTAAAAATTCCCCTAAAGAAAACCTACAAAGAAAAAAGAATTACTATACATCATACAAGTTTAAGATAATGACGACAATACATTTTTAAGTTTAAGGTATAGATTGTGACAATTGTCCAAGTTTAAGGCGTAATTCGAAATTGAAATTTTAGGGTAAATTGATATATATTGCATAGTTCATTGTGTAAAAGTTGATTTTACCCAAAAATAGAAATACCACAATACTATTATTGCTAAATAATAGTGAAAAAGAGAATTTCTTCTGTTCACATCCGGTCTGATTTTTAGCCACACTGTTGTATGAAATCCACTCTATACTTGTAAAATGCTTAATTATTAATGAACTTTTGTCATTCTAATTCTTCTACGTGTCTATTCTAGTTTGATCTAACCTTGAGTATCATGCATTTCTTCAGCTCCAGAAATTGTTAGTACTGGAGTTCGTGTACGCATTACCAACCTCCCTAAAAAAAAGAACATTCACAGAGACCTGACCGTCGCTTTTAAAGGGTTTCCTGGAATAATCAATATAACTCCTGCAGTCATTGGAAGCAAAAAGACTAGGGATCCAATCTGCAAGGGCTTTGCATTTGTTGATTGCAAATCTGAAGGAGATGCCTTAAGGTATGTTTTTAGATGATGAAGTTGTAGAACCAAAAGAAATTTAGTTCTAATCTTTTCCATAACCAAGTTAGCTTCGAAATACCAAACTTATTTAGTAAAAAAATGTATCACAGCCACAATTGCAAAAATCTTGAATGATTTTTGTCTGATTCTTACATCACTATTTATTTATTTATTTATTTATTTTTTTTATTTTTATTTTTTGGTAATAGAAACATTTCATTGATGAATGAAATAATGGGAAAAACCCACCACCAAAAGGTGATTTTAGTAAAATCCTCTAATTGGAGATTAAATAAGATAAGCTGCAGTGAGCAAATGGATGCTTAGTTTTACAAATTAAAAAAAAATAAAATAAAGAGAAAATAAAACAATCAAAAGAGTCTCTAAAAAGATGCCTATTACGCTCGCCCCAAAGATTCCAAAACAAAATCCACAAAAGAGCCAACCAAATCGTCTTCTTAGTACCATCAAAAGAATGACCAACCAGTAATGATGCAAGAATATCAAAAATATTGTTGGAGCATGGAAACGACCACCCAAAAGCTTTCAAAAATAATATGCTTGAAAAGAGATGCAAAGGAACAGTGCATGAAAAGATGGGCTGGTGTCTCAGCATTTTGCTGACACATGTGGCATCAATAAGGAGAAAGGTGCATGAAAGGCATTCTTCTTTCACTATCGAGGGGTGTTTATATTTTCTTGGAGAAAAGTAGGGAAAAGACTCATTAAGTCAATCGATGTTGAGTAGATGTCCTTCGTAGGGAAATTGCTAATAAGTCTAAAGTTTCAATCCAATGGTAACTAACTTATAAATGCACCTTTAATAACCTATGGGAAGCCATCTCTCTTTGCTTTCCAGAGTTTTGTTCTTTCCTCACCTTTTAAGTAAGAATGGCGGTAGAGTCTAGAGTCTGGTAAGACCTTTTTGGCTTTGGTTTGAACCTCTCTTTTCGGTTTTACTTCTTTGATCTCTGCCTCTATCTAGAATTTTTACAGCTCTTCTTGTCTCTTGTTCACAAGTTGGAACAAACTCCTTTGGATTTCAGTTTCGTAGGGCTCTCCTTGATTGGAAAATTAAGGAGTCAGTTTCTTTTGTCTTTACTTCAACCATTGGTTCTTTCACCTAGGTATAGAGACCTACCTACGTTTGTCTGCCTCTCTCTGTACTTTGATCTTTTATCTTCTTCATGAAAGTTAGTTTTCCATTAAAATAAATACGTGTTGGCTATTTACATCTGTGCATGCTGAGATCATCAAGTGTTAGCCATATAAATATGTACATTCTGAGACCATCACATCTTTACATGTCTTGGCATTATCTTTATGAATGGTTTCTAGATTTCATCTGAAACGGCAACATTTCATGCATCCATAACCGTTGATAAATTGGTTGGAAGAGTGACATTCATTTTCTTCTTCAGTTTTCTACAAGCATTTTCTGGACGATATCTTATGTTTGGAAGGATTCAGAAGCAAATAAAATGTGAAATAATTAATCGACAAACTTCGAGTTCAGCTCGCAAAAGTTCAGTGGGTAGTACCAATCTTTCTCGACTAATTATTCTTGAAGAGGAAGCAGATCAGTTTGCTGACATGGACGTGGATTTAGCCGGTGAAGTCATGAGAACAAGGATTGAGGATATTGAAGACAATCTGGCATATGCCAGTGAACTACATTCGGATGATGAGGATGATAATGGTGTAGAATCAAGAACAGAGTCCAAAATTCAGTCACCATCCCAAAAGGAAGTAAATAAAAGTCATGAACTAGAAGAAATTCTTCCTGAAGGAAGAGAGGAAGTTCATAGGGAAATTTCACCTATCAAAGGGAAAACTAAGGTTTCAAAGAAGAAGCAACCTAAGGAAAAAGGAGAGAAGAAATCATTGATAGAAATTCCAGGGTCTGCCAAAAGGTCTGGCTGCTTCAAGTGATTGTTTAGAATATGCTTTTACATTTTATGCTTTGAAAAGCTAACTTAATCTGGTTTATATGTTAATGAATAATGCAGGTTAAGGATAAAGGAGAAGGCTGTCTTAACTGACGTGTACTCGAGATATGGAAATAAATCAGCTTTGATTTCAAAAGAAGGGAACTAAATGGAGTGGATGTTCTCTGACATTAAGAACGTAAGAACTTTAACCCAAAAAACTCATATGAAATGTGATTGAAATGCATAAACTTCATTTTCTGGGTGATTATACAAATCAAATTTGTTCAGATAGAGGGCCTTTTTATGGACTTGTGAAACTTAATTCTTGGTCTTATTTTAATTCATCTCCTTTTCCAATCTGGTTATTCTGCAGCAAATAAGCTGCTGAAGGACGCAACATTATTCATGTCGCTTGCCTCTATGAAGTGTATTGGCATTTCTACTCAAATTCCTGCCAAAAATGAAGAATTATGTCGTTGTAATAGTTGGAATCAGCCATACTTCACGAAAGGTTTTGTTTAGAAAGACATTTGGAGTTAATAACAGTAGAGAGTTTTTAAAAGTTCATCGGCTGGGTTGTGGTGGGGATAATGGGTGCCTTTCTTTCAGTCCGTTGGACAATTGCAAATATAGCAATCAAAGTCAAAATATTAACGAATATATAACATAATGTAAAAGAATTTGCTGATATAGCAAAAGTTAGATTTAGTTTTTGGAGTCTATCGGACTATATTGCCAATAAGAATCACACTAATAGAAATCTATAAGCGATAGAGTCTATCATTATAGATTTTGCTATATTTACAATTTTTTACAAATATTGTTGTGTGCTACCCATTGCAATTATCTAAAAGAGCAATTTAGGAGAATCTTGACCGTTTTATATGTTTGGTAAAACAAATTATTCCTTAATTCTTTAAAATCACATTTTAAATTCTTCTTTATGTGCAAAATCATCTTACAACTTACCATTTAAATCATAAATACTGGCTTATAAAAGAGAAATTACTATAAACAGAAAAAATATCAAACTATTTACAAATATAGAAAAATTTCATTCTATCAGTGATAGACCTTCTATCGCTTTCTATCGCACAAGCAAATAAATTCTATCACCTGAGCGATAGAAAATGATAGAGTTCTATCGTGATCTATCAGTGATAGACTGTAACTTACAATAAAATAGATGTTAAAGGTTAATATAAAAATAATTTAAATTAGATAATTTTCTATCCTTTTATCATGTAATATAAAAAAAAACATAATTTTATAATTTAAACTATAAAAATTATAAATACTGGTTTATAAAAATGGGTAATTGTTTTAAATAACAAAACTGTTGGAAATATTTTGAATATAGTAAAATGACACCATCTATCGTGATAGACATCTATTAATATTTATTATTGATAGATGTTTATCACTAATAGTAGTCTATTAGTGTCTATCATCGATAGATAGTGACATTTTGCTATATTTATAAATAAGTTGACTCATCATTTTGCTATATTTGAAAACAACTCTTTTCTAAATAGTGTTTAAAAGAAAATGCATGTAAAAGTGAAGAATGATCATAATTTTGTCAATGGTGGTTTTGGATGATGAATGTGTGTGTATATATATATATATATATGGTGAAAACCCATCAAGTTTGATTTTCAAATTTTCATGTGTATGAGATTATCATTAAAAATTTAAAATCATTGATCCAGATGTAATAGAAGATTACAAGCCCTTTATTTTGAATAATATATATATTTTTTTAAAATCTTTTTCTTTGTTTTAGTAATTTAAATTTAAACAAGAAAAATCAAATTACGTTTTTAATAAAGAATGTAAAATATTGTTCTCTATTATTAGCCGCAGTTGCAAGAATAACAAAAATAAACCTTCTAAATATTGTAAATTTAGCCATGGTTGATTGAATTTTACAAATATAGCAAAAAAAAAAAAAAAAAAAAAAATTAGTTTTGATTTCTATTTTCTATCATTTAAAATTTACCATTGTGGTATATCAGCATGTATATCGATATCTGATAGTGTATGGTCAATTGATATATTTTATATTTGATAGATCAGCTAGTTAATACACCAAATTTACCATTCATTATAACAAACTTCTTGGCCAACAGGTGCTCATGCATATATCATTATTCTTGGACTTAATTTGAATTCTTATTCATTTGTTTGAAAGTATTATTTTCTTAGTGCAGCATCATCAACTTATAATGATTAAATTGATTTTATTGGTAACTATTCTAAATGTATGTTGATAAACTATTGGTACACCAATGTTACAATTGAAATTGAATTTTGAACAAGTGGTTTTCTACAATTCAAATATACTGAAACACGTATGATACATGTTTTAATTTAACAAAAATAATTGAATTTATAGCATGACTTGTTTTTATCTTTTCTAATATAATTTTGCATTTTAAAATTTTAAATTCAAAATCTAGATAACCAGAAAACATAAAAATGTTGTTTTAAGAATTTACACTATTTGGATCACAGAATTCGAAAATAATTTTCGAACATAGAATATATTTGGATTGCCTACCAAACGCAGATTCGTTGAACTACTAAATTTGAAAACATAAAATAGAATTTGAATTACCTACCAAATAGATCCTTGACTACCTAAAATTTTTTCTCTAACCAACTTTCCATTCTTCATTTTTTTAAAAAAAATCTCCAAAATCGCTCCTTTTATTTTCTAGAGAAAGAAGAGTAGAGATTTTGAGGAAGAAAGCCAAGAGAGGAAAAAAAAATGCAATGTGAATTTTTTTAAGCATTATATATATACATATATACTCATATAACTCATATATATAAGTATTATGGTTGCTATATTGAAAAATACATAGTATCTATAAGTATAAATACAGTATATATGGTGGTATTTATTAGGGAAAATTTCATAGATAAAAAAATGTTAAACTATTTACAAAAAATAGCAAAAAAAAAAAAAAAAAGTTACTGATAGACATTGATAGACTTCTATCAGCATCTATCAGTAATAGACTTCTATCATTTCTATCACTGATAGACTCTGATAGACTTCTATCAGCATCTATCACAACTATCTAAAAATTTGGTTATTTTGTGTAAATAATTTTCCTTATTTTTCTATTTTTAAAAATGCCCCTATTTATTACTAATAACAAATATATATGGAGGACTACACATAGTATATATTAATTTTTGTATACAATAATAAAATTAAAAAAAAAATGGAGATAATGAATAACAATACGGAGCGTTTGGGTGGCTAAGTTAGTTATTATAGTCAATGATTATTATAATATGTGAGTTATAATAGTTTGTATTTTGGAGTGTAAATATTTTAATCTAAATAGGAAATATTAAACACTGTAACAAAGAGGAAAAAAAAATGAGTAGAAAATAGTAAACACAATAACAAAGAGAGATTTGAAATAGTAATATTAATAATAAGTTATAATAGTTGAAAATACTAATTATTATAATTGGTGTCCTACCGCTAAAATTGTGAAAATATCGCATAAAATGGGGGTTATTTTTTCAATTAAAAAGAAACCATACAAAGGATACAATGAGAAGAAAATATACCTAAAATGAAAATAAAAATTTTCAAATACTAACACATTTGGTATATCTTCTCTTAATTAATTTATCTGTTGTGAAAAATATGAATTTGGTTGTAATTTTTCTCAACATATAAAAAAATTATTTGAATAATAATGAATAAAATTTAACAGAAAAAGATATTTAATTAATGACAAATTCTGCAATTTTGCAATTTTGTTGATTTAAATCAAGAAAAATGTATCCATTTATTACAAAACCACTGATCTAAGCTTTTTTCCTTTAAAAGATATGTTTTTAATTAATTTACTATATTATTTAGCTAATTAAACCAAAGGAATAATATATTTAACCAGCCACCCTCTATAAATACAAGGCTTCCTATTTTGAATATTATTTCAAGTAGTTCATATATTACTTGAAAAATCCAAACTTGAAGCTCTAAGCGCCCAAGCTTGACTTTCTTTTGCATTCAATAATTATCTTGTTTTATCACTTTAATTTCAAATTAACAATGGCATTATTATTATTGAAACTTGTTTTTATGCTGCTCTTTGTTGGTGTTGAATTTTCTGATTGCTTTAATTTCAATTGCACAGTGTCTTTAGATGGTACAGGAAATTTTGTTAAAGTTAATGATGCTATAGCAGCTGCACCAAATTTCAGTACTACAAGATTTTACATTCATGTAAAACCTGGAACTTATAATGAAATTATTGAAGTTCCATCTCAAAAAACTTTCATTGCTTTAATTGGAGATGATGCTTCTACCACCATTATTGTTAACAATCGAAGCAATGCCACTGGATTCTCCACAGCAACTACTGCTACTCTCAGTAAGCTTCAATCCCGACTTGTTTGGTAATCATTTGATTTTTTATTTTTGATTTTTTTAAATCAAACCAATAATAAACAATGCTTCCACTTCTAAATTATTTTTTTTATTACCTATTTTTTACATCTCTATTGGGATGAGATATAATAAGGACATTACCGGTGTGTTAATCCTAATTGAGATATTTGGGTGCGTCTATTGATCCCTTTACATTTAGTTTCCCGTTAAAAAAAATTACCCTACGTTTTATCAATCTTTTTAAAAACTAAGGCATGTTTTTAAAAATTTGGTACTTTAAAAAAATGTAAAACACGGTAAGAAGTTGAGAGAAAATAAGTTTGATTTTTAAAAACCAAATGGTTATGAAATCGGGTCTAAATTTTTTAATTACTAAAACAATGTTTGATTTTGGTAGATGTAAATGGAGGAAACTTCATGGCTCAGTCCTTGACCTTTGAAAACTCTGCTGGACCAAATGGGGGTCAAGCAATTGCTGTTCTTGACAAAGCAACACACACAGCATACTACAAGTGTGTGTTTTTGGGTTATCAAGATACTCTCTATGCTGGAGCAGTTCCCCAATTCTTCAAAGAATGCAATATATATGGAAGCATCGACTTTATTTTCGGAAACGGGCTTGTTATATTCCAAGACTGTAATATATACACTCGATTACCCGGTGTTGAGAGTACTGTAACGGCACAATCCAAAGAGACTTTAGATGCTATGAGCGGCTTCGTCTTCCAAAACTGCACTGTGACAGTGTCGCCGGAGATAGCTTCGAGTAAGGACAAGGTAACGGTGTTTCTTGGACGGCCATGGAGAATTTATTCGATGGTTACTTTCATTAAGTCATTTCTTGACAATGTGGTTCAACCTAAAGGATGGTTGGAGTGGGATGGAGTACCAGAGAATCTATTGTTTTATGCAGAATACAATAATAGAGGTGCAGGAGCTGACACTTCCCAAAGGGTGAATTGGCCTGGTTTCCATGTATTACACAATGCACACGAAGTTGCAACTTTTACCGTTGAAATTTTTATTCATGGGACTCATTGGTTGCCTGAAACTGGCATACCATTTAGGCCTGCTTTTTAATTATATTCTGGTTTCCCTACTGATAATATCTTGTTCAAAAAGAAATTAGGGTTTTCTTAAGATGTAGCTTTATAAATAAATTTTCATTTGAATTACTGGTTTTCTCTGCTTGGTGTAAACTCAGGGCCCTACAACTAAAAAATATTTATTAACTTCTTATACACTATAGGCCCCAAGAATTCATAACTCCCGAGACTTTACAATTCTACTCCTTGCTCCAAACATCCTATATTGGTGAGCTAATGCATGGAAACTAGTAAAGAATGATGTATATAAGTAAGCATTTGAAAAGTCATTTCAAATAGACTTTACGAAGGATTTGAAAAAGGGATAATAGCGAACACAAAACATTTTATTTTATTTATGAATTAAAATAGAGAGGGGAGAGAAGAGGGTGAGTACAAGTAGAAGGAAATAAATAAGTTCAAAAAACCAAACAAGCATGTATATGATTGCATTTAATGAGATTATTGATTCGTAATGAAAGAATTACGAGGGGGCTCACATAATCATATCTTGACTTCCAAGTTGAGGGTTCTTCTGTAAATCCTTCAAAATTAAACTCACAAAAAGATAAATAGTTATTAATTTGTGTCAAATCCATATCCAAATCTTCACTAATTTGTTGCTTCAACAATTGCTCCTCTAATATACCTTGTAAAGAATCTTTGCCCATTTGATATTGTGTCATGCAGCTCATAAAGACTTGTTGCGTTCGATTATCCAATTGTCCACTCGCTATTTGATTTGAAAGGTACGATTCATCATTGGCGACAACGAAAAGTGTTCGATTGACGACGATAGTGAGAAGACCTGTCAAATTTGACTTTAAATCATCGTGAGGATTAGAGGATATCAAAGAAATGCAAAGATCTTTCAATTCTTCGGTTCTTTCGCACGTGTCTTGAATGAAATTATCATTTCCTATGATAATTTTTGGATATAAAACAAGAAGAGTGACAAAGAAAATCACTAGAAGTGATTGATTCATGTTGATGATATATCTCTCTCACAAAATTCTGATATACGAACAACACTATGGAGAAAATGATGTATATTTATACATATAATTAATAATATTACCAGTCATTTTAAATTTCTTTGTAAATAAATGGATGTTTACTCAGTTAATTTTGTGAAAAAGGAAATAAAATATTCTCCATTTTTATTATCACCTTACCGTGTATATAAACCATCTAGAGAAGACCATTTTTTGTGGCTGAAAATAATGGTTGTCACTAATGAAGTTTCAGTTTAGTTTAAAAAGAAAAAAAAAAAAAAATACATTTTTTGTCCCTAGATTTTCAGTCTAGTTTTCATTTGGTTTCTAGGTTTCAAAATATTATACATTTAGGGAGTGTTTGGAGTGCTGAGTTTATTATTATAGTCAGTGCTTATTATTATAGTGTGTAGATTATAATAGTTTGTAGGTTACAATAGTTTGTGTTTGGGTTGCAGACTATTTTAGGCTGAGTTATAATAGTTCGTGTTTGGGATGTAGACTATTTTAACTTGGGTAGAAAATAATAAACATTGTAACAAATATTAAACACTGTAGTAAAGAAATACTTGAAATAGTAATACTGTAGTTTATTGTTATTGTAAGTTATAATAGTTGAAAACA
The DNA here is from genome assembly GCA_002890555.2 of Lagenaria siceraria. Classification (NCBI taxonomy): domain Eukaryota; kingdom Viridiplantae; phylum Streptophyta; class Magnoliopsida; order Cucurbitales; family Cucurbitaceae; genus Lagenaria; species Lagenaria siceraria. The sequence goes on from CM016487.1 coordinate 22,780,666, forward strand.
ACTATTATAATTGGCACCCCAAACATAGAGTGGTTAAAATAGCCAACACCACCCGAGACACCCTTTAGTCCTTTAGTTTTGAGTTCAAAATGTACAATTTTACCCTTGAGATTTGCATTTTATTTTAATTTTATCCCTAAGTTTTGCAAATTTATACTTTTAACTTCGAATCTTCACTAAATTAATACTCATTTTTTGTCTTTAGTGTTAATGTCTATTAATTAGTTTACAAGAATTATAATTAATACTCATTTTTTGTCTTTAGTGTTAATGTCTATTAATTAGTTTACAAGAATTATAATTAAAAGAATTATAATTAATTAAGTTTCACTATTTTTCATCACTTTTAAAATTAATATTAAAATTTTACTTCATAATTATTTAAATTAATTAATAGACATTAACGTCATTGACTAAAAGTGAGTATTTAATGAAAAAAATTGAGGTTAAAAGTGTAAATTGATCTTGAAACCTAAGGACCAAATTAGAATAATAGTCAAATTATCTCAGGGGTAAAATTGTAACATTTTGAAAATATAGCGACTAAATTAAAACCAAACTCAAAACTTAAGGACTAAATATTATTTAACTTTATTTTCTCTTGCTTGAGCATCTTTCTATTAATAATGCTATGCTTTGAGTTTTGCGATATGATAAGAATGTGTCAACTTAATTGAGACATTTCAGTGCATCTACTTATCTCTTTTATGTCTAAAAGCTTTTAAATTTCTTTTTTTTTTTTTAAACTTGAATACCAAATGGAAACTAGACTTAAAATTTAGGGATCAAAATTTTTTTTTCTTTAAAAAAAAAAGAAAGTTATATTTAAAAGTACAAAATCAAACATTAAATTAATTTTGAATACTTATAGATTTTAAAATCACTTCGAGACATGTTGCTATTATAATTACCTTACCATATGTATATATACATTTTTTAAACTTGAAGGCAGAGATTGTTGCTTTTGTTACGCAGTTGAAGACAGAGATTGTTGCTTAATAAAGTTGTTTCAGTTTTGAAATTTGTTTGTTTTATGATGCAGCTGTCAATAAATGAAGAAAAATATTTGTTAGCATTTGCATGCATTATTATTATCTTACCATATATATGCATTTAGAAACGCCTTACCACTTCAGGAAAAAAAAAAATAGAAAAAAGGGGAAAAACGCCTTACCATACATATATTTTTTAAACAACCTTACCATTTATATATACATGCAATGATTCCATTATTGTTATTATTTATTTATTTCAAGCTACTTATTAAAGATAAATTAATGTTAACGTAAATTTCCACCAAATTCTTCGATTTTTTTTTTGGAAAATTTTTACAGATAGAAAAAATATCAAACTATTTACAGAAAATAGCAAAAAAAAAAAAAATACGGATAGACATTGATAGACTTCTATCAGTATCTATCAGTGATAGACTGCTATCATTTCTATCACTGATAGACCCTGATAGACTTCTATCCGCGTCTATCACAACTATCTAAAAATTTTGCTATTTTGTATAAATAGTTTTCCTTATTTTTCTATTTTTAAAAACTTCCCTTTTTTTTTGGTTTGTTAAAAATGTATTTTGGTTTTTAACGTAACAATTTAGTCTTTGAACTTTGATTTAAAATGATCTAATATCTTTAGTTTCAATTTTATAACAATTTACAACGGCCTGAACTTTAGTACGTAATAATTTAGTCACCGTAATTTAAAATTTGCAACAATTTAATCCTTAATATTGTTAAGATTTTATTAAATTTCTTACTTAGGTATATCAATAAACTAATTAGAGATCCAATATATTTATAAGCCTATAATGTCTAAATTGTTAAAGTCTTGTTTAGTAATCATTTGGTTTTTTATTTTTTGGTTTTGCAAAATTAAGTTTATTTTTTATTCAATTTCTTATAATGATATTTTCATCTTTCTTAAGTAAGGAAGTTGAATTCTTAGCCAAATTTAAAAAACAAAAAATATGTTTTAAAATACTATTTTTTTTTTTTTTAGTTTTCAAAAACTTAACTTGGTTTCTGAAAACTTAGCTTGATTTTTTGAAAACATTAGTAGAAAGTAAATAACAAAACAACTAAATTTAGAGATAGAAGTAGTGTTTAGAAACATAAGTTTCAAAAACTAATTTATAGCATAGATTAAACTAATAAAATATCAAACTATTTACAAATATAGTTAAATTTTTCTATATTTGTAAATAGTTTGGCTCATTTTTTCTATATTTGAAAACAACCATTGATTTTAAAAGCACTTTAATGACATTATTTGTTTCTTAGATTTTATTGCTATTGAAACATTTGTACAATCTACTTCAAATATTATTGTAAAATCAAGATTATTTTAGTCTACAAAGTTCTAGTGTATTTAAATACATTTACATCAATAATAATAATACTACTAATAATAAGTTTTTAACATATATATATATCTATTGAAGTCCTTAACCCATATTAGGTATAGTCGCAAAAAAATGTAATTCTCATTTTATTCACATTCACAATCATAACATTAAACAAAATCTTCAAATTTCTAGCGCAAAAAGAAAATTTTAAAACACTATATAGTATGATAAGTTAATATAATCAATAGTGTGTTCTAACATATGGTAATTACAAATGAAGCCACTTGCAAAACTCAAAACAAAATGAGTACATACCTAATCCCAAAAAGTTCACTTACATTTGCAAATTAATAAAACACTTTGTATCAAACTTTAATCACAAGTCAAAACCCAACCTTCAAAATCGTAAGTGCAGGCGGGGTCCATTCTTCTTTAAGGATGTCAAAACAAATGTTTTCGTTGCTATTGATATTTGAGTGAAACAAATCGGTCTTAAAAACAACCTGAATAACAAATAGTACATAATCATAGAACTTTGTGATCCTATTTGTATTTAAAAAGGGTGACAATAATTACAAAATCACCTTGTAGTACAAATCATAATTAAGAGCAACAGATAAAAAGATTAACACTCCTAATCTCACAGAGAAATAGATCAACCAGAGAGTTGAAAGGAAAAGGCATGAAAAAAAAAACTCAAAATCAAGGAGAAAACACTCAACATTATTTTTCTTTATCATCCCAATATGCAAAAGTTTGCAAGAATAACTACTCATGTCTTGATCATCCAAAACAGTTCTAAAAAGTGGCTAAGTGCCACTTTGACCATCATCAAAGCTACCTAAATATTTCTAAAAAGTGTCTAATGGTACTATGAATCTCAAAATGACATAAAAAAAATGTCCAAGTAACACTTTCACTCTCAAAACCTTCTAAAAAGTGCCGTCATTTTAGCTCTTGAAACCACTTAAAAAGTTCCTAAATGTCAATTTTGGCTATCAAATCCACCTAAAAAAATCTTCAAAGTAGTTAAGTACTATCATTTTGACTATAAGAACTATTTAAAAAATTTCTAAAAAGTGTCTAAGTCATACTTTGACTTTCAAAATAACCTAAAAAGTGTCTGAGTGTCACTTTGACTGATCTCAATGCCACCTAAAGGTGCTGAAGCACCATCCAAAACCAAGAAATAACTCAAAACAACTAAAAAGTGGCTACTGTAACTGGAGAATAGCTACAAAACAACATATATATATATATATATATATATATGTGTGTGTGTGTGTGTGAAGTGGTTATCATACCCACCGGATCGCCATAGAACAATGCAATTACTATAACCAATTGTCCATGCAAATTAATTCAACACTGGATAAAAGCTTTTTGCTCCAACAACTATTGGCATTTGAACACAAAATCAATATGTTGTAATGAATTGAAATCAAGAGGAACATAAAGGAAACTCATTGTTATACGATTCATAAAAGCAGGAACACCAATATCAAAACTAAAAAAATACTTAAACCTCATCTCCAGCCTTCATCCAATCATTAATGTGGATACCAACTTAGGGAACATTATATTAAAGAGCTAATAAATATCACAATAACACATGTAAGGAAAATTAAAATGCACTACTGTAATATAACAAAGACAATAATATCATAGGGCTTCATATATCTTGTTTAACCTTGAATTCTCTCTAATTTCTGACAAACCTCAAACAATTAATATAGTTTATGTATGTAGTTTATCATCGCCAAATAGTTTCACTTACAACCAAAGTATAAGCATTAGGAGACTAATATATCCCAACAATTTTCTATGTCAACTCTCTTTAATTACTAACAAACTTATTAAGTAATATTCTGATAGTCAAAATTTAGTCTAATCGGTAGTTAGACTCAAATTTAAAACATTAAGAGAAGAATACATGTTAATGAACAAAACTTGTATTCTTGACCAAATTACTAATACATGGCAAGATAAACCGATTAAATTACAAATTTGGTCTCTATAATTTTGAAGAAAGTTAGAATTTAGTTTTTATAGTCTGATAAAACCTTATAAATAGTCCTTATGGTAGGGACTATTTATAAAAATTTTATCAAATCATAATAACTAAATTCTAACCATAAACCATAGAGACTAATTTTTTTTTTTTTTCAAATCATAGGAATCAAAATTTAACCCTAAAACAACCTAAACAAACACGAGACACATTACACAATTGAAGTAGAAAATAGCATGACTAAGAATTCTTTTTAGACGAACAAAATAATTTATAGTTGTACTACCTAATGGTAAGTGAATAAATTGCAGGTTCTGTTATGATTATGAATGAAAAATTTTCATTATTGTTAAGCGTGGTAGAGCAATTCTTACCATTGGTGTCATTCGATCTTGAATTGACACAATAATGAAAGGAAATAGGATAGACCTAAATTCCCCCTAATTTTACTCCCTCAAACGTTTAGAATTTAGAGAAACACAAGAAGAAATTTAGTTGATTTAGGGTTTCCACCTAACCCTTTGTGATTGAGGGTATGAGTATATAGAAACTTAAGTATCTTCCAGAGTTCCCCCAAACACTTCAGCTAAAAGCATCATCACAAAATTTTGTGATTAGAAATGGTTGTTATTTAATTTCTTCTGAAGTGCTTGGAAGGGAACTCAAGAAAACACCAAGATTATTTGGGATAGATATTGGCTTTTTCATTGAAGAAGTTAAATTCAAAGTGCAAAAATGTCTTGTATTTATATAGAAATAACAAGGCCAGAAGGAAAGAATATGTATGAATCAAGACGCAAGTATGGGATAGATACATTATAATGCATAGTGCCAAACACAAATGCTTCATGGAACCACCACTTGCCACATGATAATAAACCCTTTTTCTGATGCCTTTTCTTTTTCTTTTTCCATGTATATTGAAGCAAACTCCATTCTTTGGAATCTCTATTTTTAACTTTTCATTTTCATGGTAAATAAACCAAACTCTAACCCTAAAACTCGATGAGATATGGAAAAAAAAGAAAAAGAAGATTGATCACTTTCACAAGATTAAGTGCATAAATAACAGAAAAATCTTAGCGTTTATTTACACTGTATCGTAATAATTTGAGAATGAGAATAAAAATATGTGGGACTCACCTCAAGTTATGTTGAGTTTTGGCAAAATATTAGAAATAATGTAGTTGTTCCACATTATAAAAGTTTTCAAGAAAGTGAATCATGGGCTTCAAGAACTATAAAAGGAGTCTATGTATTTGGTTTCAAATCGTTCTAGCTAGAAGCACTTTAAGCTTGAGTGTGTTAACTTTAGTTAAATTCGCTTTTTATATTCTCTAGTTTGAGAGTAGAGAAAAGAGTTTGAGTGTTACAAATGCTTTGAGAGAGTGTTTTATTTGTAATTGGGGCCATGAAGAGATTTTTTTATGTTATAATAAATTTTCACATAGTGAAATTTTTTTGGTTCGTGGTTTTTTCTCCAGTTTGGAGTTTTCTTGACAGTTGTTGCAGGGATGCAAATTGTTTAGGATCCACCTTCCTCTCCTCAAGTTTGGAGTTTTCACACGTTAATTATTGTGTTTCCAGTTTTATTGTTTTCTTTGAATTTTTTTGTTTATTCATGTGATATATAGTAGTAAGAGGTTTTTTCCAAATTACTCAATGTATATAATATATGGAATATTAGTAAACATACATGTGTATAGAAATTCATAATATATGGAATAAATATAACACACCATGTTTCTAAATGTATATATAAATACAAATAAGAACTAGCCAAAATACTTAGGGCGGGTTTGGATTGAATAAAGAAAAAAATATTTTTTTAAAAAATCATTTTTATTTAAACTATTTTTAATAAAAGCGGTTCAAAATACATTTTGAAAATCTATTTTGAGCCGTTGTCAAATATTTCAATTTTTTCTAAAATGACTTATCTTTAAAATTAAACACTTGAATTAGACCAAACACACCCTTAATCTATATCCATCATCTACGTCTATGTACGAGCTGATTCACTTAAGGTAGAGGGGCTCGAGCCTTTCATTATTTCCATAATTTAAATTTCCAAGTCTTATCGTTTACGTAAATAATTGATCGAAGATTAAAAATATATATATTTTCCACAATGTAAAAAAAAAAATGTGAGAGACATGGTGCACTATTTTAAATATTTTTTACATTAAACAAAAATCCTAAAATATTAGGGTAGAGCAAAGGGCTTATATACCAAACATTTCCTTTTACAATTTGCTCAAACATAAGCTAAAATTTCAGTCAAGGGGAAAGAATACAAGAGTTCATCCAAAAAATAATAATAATTAATAAATTCTTTATGTTTCTTAGGGGTAAATTTGTCAAAATTTAATTTGGAGGTTTTAACGAAGGACACATATCTACCCTATCTTTTGGCTATTAGCCATTTTTCAAATGGAACTACAAAAATTAGTGATTTTTGTTGTTAATCCAACCCATTTAATTTACTCAATAAGATGAGGTCCATGACTTTGTAAGCTTTTGACGCCATACTTTTAAGGTCTGCTTGCATTAAGGTCTGTTGCATTGATTTTCTAAATATTTAAATAAGATTGATTTTCTAAATATTTAAATAAAGTATTTATAAGTGCAACATTTAAAAAGTCAATCTAAACAGACCCTTATATAGTCATGATGTTTCTATCTTGTACACGTATGTCTTAAAAGTAAAAGCTAAGGTTTTCAACTTGGTTCTCTCCTTTCTTTTTACCTAGAAATGTTGAGATAGAAAAATATTAGAAGACTTTAATATAAATTAAACAACCATAAAATATAAATTCGGCAACAATTACTATGGCTTTTTTCATGGAAGGAAATCAAATTCTTTAGGGGCGGTTTATTTTTTAGAACGTATCGTAGATGACCGAAATTTTTAAACATCTGCAATTATAGATGTCCAAAATTATAAATATTTGATATCTTTAATTAATCGTATTTGTTTGGTAGAAATATTTCGTAGATATGTAGGAATGAATAACTATATTTGTTTTGTAGGATTCCTTTTTTGAAATGTCTTAGATTTACATAATGTTCCAAGAATACTCTTATAACATTCATTAAATTATAACTAATTTAAAGGTTGTTTTCAAATATAGAAAAATGAGTCAAACTATTTATAAATATAGAAAAATTTTACTATCTATCAGTGATAGACTTCTATCGCTTGTCTTCTATCGTAGTCTATCACTGATAGACAGTAAATTTTTTATATATTTGTAAATAGTTTGATATTTTTTCTGTTTATAGTAATTTTCCTTCAATATTATCTTTTAAATTTGTCTCATCGTATTAGGACCCGTTTGAATTGACTTTCTAAGTGTTTATAAGTGCAAAAAAATTGTTTATAAACACTTACAAAGTCAATCCAAACAACTTTTTAATTTATCAAAAATCATTTTTGAAATATTAACTATTTGGTAACCATTTGATTTTTGGTTTTTAGTTTTTTAAAATTAAGCCTATAAATATCAATTCCACCTTTAAATTTCTTGCTTTTGTATCTACCTTAGTTTTTACCATTATTTTTAAAAACCATGTCAAGTTTTGAAAACTTAAAAAATTAACTTTTAAAAGCTTATGGGTTGTTTGATAATCAATTAATATTGATTTTCAATTTTTAATTTTTGAAAAACATGCTAGTTTGGTAACCAATTGAGTCTTCTATTTTTTTCAATTTTAAAAACGGTTTTAAATTTGTTAAGAAATTTTGAAGAGAAAAAAACGCTTTTAGAAAACCAATTTCTCTGCTTTTTTTCTTTACTAGTTTTTAATTTATTCTGGAGTCTTCATAGGTTCGAAACTCGGTGCCTGCACTTTTTTAGCTAATCTTCATTTTATTATAAATAATTTCTACTTTTTATATGAAATTGAATGCTATATAATATCGAAAATATTTTCTTGTTTTACACTTCATCGTCACATTAATTTTTACTTTTATGTTCATTTGATTTGCTACAAATTTGTCAAAGATATAGATATATTTGTCTCTCTATTATATCATACGATAGTTCTAATGATATTTGTGTCGTTGACTAATCCAGCAAATAATTCAAATGTTAAGTTTATGCACACCATAGCCCTAAGTTTTGGTTTTTAAAAATCCTCTTTCAATTTCAGTTTTAAAATAATCGTCTCCAATCTTAGATTTTATATTAAATTTAAATTAGTATGTTTTATGGTTGTTTTCCAATATAGAAAAATGAGTCAAACTATTTACAAATATAGAAAAATTTTATTGTATATCAGCAGTAGACCGCGATAGAATTCTATCGCTGATAGACAATGAAATTTTTCAATATTTATAAATAGTTTGATATTTTTCTATTTATAGTAATTTTCCTTTATATTAAGTATTTTCACTTTTTTATATTTTTATATGAAATTGAAGGGTAAATAATATCAAAAATATTTTAACAATAATATCTTAAAATTTTTCTAAACACTTTCAAATTTTAAGGTTATAATGGTTAGAAAGTATAAACAAAATTATTTTTTTTTAAAAAAAACCAAAACTCTTTATGAAAGAGCATGTTTTTATTATTACTATTATTATTGTTTTTTCCAAAGGACACAATTTTGATGAAATTATATGTCTTTCCTCACAAGATTTGACTATTTGAATGGTCACAAATAGTATATAAATTATATAGTTTTCTTATCAGTTTAAAAACACACAAAAACATAAAAGAATTGTCGCTCCAATTCTCATCTACAATTACTCACACATTGTAGCGTTTGTTGAGTCATGTGGTTGGAGTGTTGTATTCAAATATTAGTAATTTATCCTATATTGTGAGATAATTGTTTAAGACACATTAGTTCCATTAGAAGAAACAAAATTGTTTCAAAGAAACCACGTGAATTTGTTGGATTCAAATTAATTCTTTTATAATTTGTTCTTACAAAAATAAATCATTTTCTTGTATTTTGTCAATAGGTTTATTATTTTTTTTTCATTTGAATATTTGTGATTTATCATTGCATTTAAACTAGGAGTATTGTTGTTTTATCAATATGATTTTTTTAAAATATATATGTTTAAAATAAATATATAATTTTATAATTATGTATATTATATGAAAAATTATTGTAGAAATAGTTTGATTTTATTTTTATAAAACTATTACAAAACTAAAAAAAATCATCCGAACTTATTATGAATTTTTAAAATAGAATAAATTAAAACAGAATTATTAAGCATATATTTTTTGTTTTATTTTATAAAATACAGAAAACAAAAATAATTACAAATATATTTTAGTTTATAAAAAACATAAAACCAAAAATAATTACAAATATATTTTTGTTTATAAAAAACAGAAAACAAAAATCAGCAACAAACACATGTATGGTTTTTGTTTTTTAAAAATTGAAAACCAAAAAAAAAAAAAAAAAAAAAAAATTAAGACCTCATTTGGTAATCATTTGGTTTTTGATTTTTTGTTTCTAAAAATTAAGCATATTTCCTCTCAATTTATTAAAATAGTTTACATTTTCATTAAGTAAAATAATTAAATTCTTAGCCAAATTCTAAAAACAAAAACAATTTTATAAAGACTATTTTCTTTCTTTTTTTTAGTTTTCAAAACATGATTTGGTTTTTGAAAATATTGGTAAAAATTAGTAGATAACAAGCAAGAAATGTAGAGGTGAAATGAATATTTGTAGGCTTAATTTTAAAAAATTAAAAACCAAAAACCAAATACATACCAAACAGTGTCTAAATAGTTATCAAATAATCCTAAATGATTATAAAATAATTGGTTCTAAGTTATTAATTAGGATGTTTTCAAATATAGCAAAATTAACTAAAATATTTACAAATATAACAAAAATGTTATTGATAGATAATGATAGACACTGATAGACAACTATCATTTATCATTGTCATGAATATAGATAGTGATAGTTTGTTATATTTAAAAATATTTCTAACAGTTTTGACATTTAAAATAATTATCATTATTTATTTATTTTTTAATCTCTTCGTGTTTTGGGATTCGAATAATAATGTAATGCTTTATCCCTGGGTCTGCCTTTTGAGAGGTGAATGGAAATACTTTATGCCAAATGTCTTCCCTTTTTTTTTTTTTTTTTTCTTTCTTGTTTTCTTTAAGTAAAAAAAAAAAAAAAAAAAAAAAAAAAAAAAAAAAAAAAAACTCTATATTTATAAAAGTGGTGTAATTATACTCCTAAACTTTCATTTAGAAATTCTAAATAATTTTTACCTTAAGAGTAGTTTTGAAATATTTATGAAAATTTAAGGAGCAATTTTTGAAGGTGTAGGAAGTTTTTGAAACGAATGAGAGAATGTTCGAGGATATTTTTATAAGTTAAAATACAATTTTGTCCCTATACTATGAAATTTGTTCAATTTTAGTCTCTATACTTTTAATTGTCCAACTGTGTAGTCCTCGTACTTTCAATTAATTTTAAATTTAGTCTCTCAAAGTTAACTTTTACTAAAATTGATTAAATAATAAAAAAAATTCATGCCAGAAAATAAAATATGCGAATATATTTTAAAATTTTATAGTAAACAGGCTATAGATAACAAAAAATCATTACAAAAAAAACTAGCATTGGGGATTAAATTTAAGATATATTGAAAGTAAGGGACTAAGATTGAACATAAAAAATACATGGACTAAAATTGAGTAAACTTCAAAGTATAGGGACCAAAATGATATTTTAACCTTTTCATAACCTATATCCATGAATTGTTATCAAATTTTATTTCCTTTAACAAATATATCATTTAACCAAAATACCATTCTAGTCTTTATACTTTTAGTTTTATACTATTTTAGTCTATGATTTTTAAATTGTTTAAATTAGTCTATATACTCTTAATAAATCTTAAATTTAGTCATTTAAAGTTTATTTTTATCAAAATTTACTTAAATAATAATAATAATAATTTTCATGCAAAAAAAAAAAAAAAAAAAAAAAACTACCTGAATGTATTTTCAAAATTTATGCTAAATGGAAACTAAAATGAAACAAAACTAAGTTTAAACATTTGAAAATATTGAGACTTAAATAAAAATGAAACCTAAAATATAAAGACTAAAATGAATATTTTAACTTATCATAAACTCCCTTTTTCAATGATAATATACTTTTCACTTTTAATGATAATATTACTTTTCCTTACACTTATTTACTTTTGCTATTCGTATCTATGTTTTATCATATTTAGATTTTTAAACTCTAAACATATACATATTTGAATTCGACATGTGTTTTCTCAAAAAAAAAAAAAAAAAAAAAAAAAAAAAAAAAAAAAAAAAAAAAAAAAAAAAAAAAAAAATTATAAGAAAATAATAGGAAAATAATACATTTTTGGTCTAGATTTTTTGTTTAGTTTTCATTTGGTTCATATGTTTCAAAATGCTACAATTTTAGTCCTTCAGTTTTGAGTTTGATTCCAATTTAATTTCTAGGTTTCACATTGTTACAATTTTAACCTTGAAATTTGAGTTTTGTTTTAATTTGATCCCTACTTTAAAAAATTAACACTTTTTAACTTTAATTTTTTTTACTAAATACTCACTTTCCATATTTAGTGTATTAATGTCTATTAATTAACTTTATAAAATTATAAGAATTATAATTAATTAAGTTTCACTATCAAAATTGATCGTAAATTTTCACTTCATAATTATTTTAAATTAATTAATAAACATTAACGTCAAAGATTGAATTGAGTATTTAGTAGAAAATTAAGGTTAAGACTGTAAATTTTGAAACCAATGTACCAAATAAAAACAAAACTCAAATCTCAAAGGTAAAGTTGTAACATTTTGAAATTTAGAGGCTAAATTGAAATCAATCTCAAAACTTAAGAACTAAACATGTAACATTTTAAAACCTAGATATACATCAAATAGAAACTAAACCCAAAATCTAGAGACCAAAAATATTTTTTCAAAAGCCTCTATGTTTAAAGTTAGGTGAAGAAACTAATACAATGTTAGATTATGGAAACAAGATTATATATATATATATATATGAGAAATTACTATAAACAGAAAAAATTATCAAACTATTTACAAATATAGAAAAACTTTACTATTTATCAGCGATAGACCACGATAGATGCTATCGCTTGAGCGATAGACTTTTATCATTGTCTATCGCTCAAGCGATAAAACTTGTGTGATGGTAAAAATTGCTAACATTTTCTTAGGTTTCAAGTAAAAAATTAGAACTTTGACTAAATTTATTAAAATGTGATTAGATGAAATCAAAAGTCTATTAGTAAAGTTCCTCAAATAAAAGTCCATTTTATTTTACCTCTTTGCCAATTGGAGAAAGAAAAAATGTGACTGAATTTCTTTATAACACATAAATTTCTTGAATACGTTTTATAATTGTTTGTATTTCTTGTTTCTTACTTTTTTTTTTCTTTTTATTTCAACATTTTCAAAAGAAATTCTGAAAACATGAAAATCAAATTTCTCTTGTTTCTTTTCTAAGTTTATGAAATAGTTTTTTTTTTCCACAATCAAAATAAAAGCATTTTCTTATCAAAAAAAATTACAACAATTGTATGGTGGGAGGTTAAACCTTCGACCTATAGGACGGAGCACATGCCAATACTACCGAGCTAAGCTCATTTGAGCATCTTACCAAAACCTTTACTTCTAAAATGCATAGAAAAAATATAAAATAGATATAACATAAAGTTTATTATTTAGTTCTAAAAATGCATTCTCATGTAAAAGAAAATTCATTTTTAATGCAAAAATTAAGAAAAACTAAAATAGAAAAAATGGTTACCAAGTATATTTTTTTAAAATAATAATAAATAATAAAAAGGTTAAAAATACTATTTTGATTCTCATGCTTTGCAATTTGTTCAATTTTAGTTCTTATACTTTTAAAAGTCCAATTTTAGTCATTATACTTTTAATAAATCTTAAATTTAGTCCCCCAAAGTTAATTTTTGCCAAAAATAATTAAATAATAATAATAATAATAATTTTCATGCAAAAAAAAAAAAAAATAACATATGTAAACATGTTTTCAAAATTTATAGTAAAAATACTATAGATAACAAAAAAAAATTTTAAAAAATCAACAACAAACTAGTATTGAGGACTAAATTTAAGATTTATGGAAAGTACATGAACTAAAATTAAACAAACTTTAAAATATAGGGACCAAAGTGGTATTTTAACCTAAGAAAAAATAATTAACGAGAAATAGTTACCCGATATGGGCCAAGCAGAAACATAATTGAAAATAAATAATAAAAATAAACTCAGTATGAAACTACTTTTGGGAAGGTAACTCCATTTGGCAAAGTGTTTTTGTAGTGATTTTGGAAATGAAATTAGAAAGTAAAGAGCATAATAATAATTATCAAGTGAGAGCCAGAGTTCCCCCAAACACTTCAGTAAGAATTTTCCAATTATTTTTGACATATATTTTTTTTTCTATCTGAAGTGTTTGCAAGGGAACCCTAGAACACACCCAATTCATTCCTTTTCTATCTCTACACACTATTTATTTATTCAAATGGTTTCTATTTATAAGCCCCCTCTTCATTTGAACCAAGACGCATTGTTGGGATATATGCATTCATTTCATATATATGTGAAAAAAATAATCCTTTTCATATCCCTTTTATCTTATCTTTTACATTTTCATCCCTTTTTCATTACAATAAAGCAAATTCCAACCATTCCAATACCAATACCAATCTTTGTTGTTGCTGAAAATTTGTCCATAATAAGATTATATAATGGGGGTGGCGGATGACACATCCACTCTGATGCTTAAGAGAGTCACAAATCAAAGAGAGAAGTATAGAACTACAATACTCATAATTCACTTGCTTTTTCAAAGAGTTCTCATAGCTTATTTTTAGGTCATTTTGACTTCATTCTTTTAGGATCATATTTTCGTGTCTATCTAAGAGGATTTCTAGGGTTGATTAGATTGGCGGACTCACATGCGATAAGTCTCGGGTTAATCTATCGGGTTCAGCCTTGACGAGCAGCAGTGCCCATTCCTCGCTCTTTTATTGGTCCTTTTGTTGAGTTTTGCATACTGCATTGGGCTTCAGCTACCTTTTCTGGATCATTTCAATTTTTAATGACCTTCTTAAGATGATTTTACCCTTAGATCCAAAATTACCCATAACAAATCTAAAGATGCTTATTATAAATGATACCCAAAATTTAATTTAACTATTGATTTTTAACATCATGATGTCTAATATAACATACTAAGAATGAATTTGACTAGTTTTTAAGATTTTAGATTATGCTTTCAATTATTTAAGAAATTTTGAAGAAATCTTAAAAGAGACACTTTAGTACCTGAAGTTTGAAAAATAATTCTGAATGATTCATATGTTAAATTGACCTAATGAGAAAGTGGTATGACAATGTTAGACTGACTGACTGTTGTTCTTGAAGATTAAACGAGCTCTTTGCAATCTCCAAGATCTTCAGAGTCAAATTTGAGCGTTTTAGTCCACTATTTGTATACTTTTATAGTAATTTTTATACTTGTATATTAATGTCGAACTTGCTCGTCCTCTTTTGGTATCTCAAGACGTTGCAAGCTTCGTTTCTAAAACTAGAGATGATAAATTTGACCATTACAGAAAAGATCATACAAAGTACAAAAATATTTTGTTCTTACAATCTTGTTACTACAACAATTTTGGCTTTGGATGTCAATTTTAAACTGACATCATATATGTATGATGACGGATTAGCATTGTTATCGAAACTTTGTTATACATGAAGTACCACTATTTTGTGGGTTAATTAGATAATGAGGGTAGTTTTAAGAAAAAATTGATAAATAGGGGTGATTTTTAAATATTTAGAAAAATAAGATAGTTTTTTTTTTTTTTTTTGTCTTTTAGTAAAAACTCTTCTTGAAAATTGAAATGAGAAAATTGAAATGAGATCCACACAATAAAAGAAATGACAATTATTGTGATTTCTTTATTTCTTTTTACAAATTTATTTTCTTTATTTTTTTAAAGAAATATAATATCATTCTTTTTCCTATAATTATTATCTTATTATATCATAATATCGTTACATGAGATGAGTCTGGTAGTCGTTCTTTTGCTGATTCTTTGTCGATTAATTCACGTTTTTCTTTAGTTATTTTTATCTGTCAAGGTATCGAAAGAATTTACATTTTGTTTGAAAATTCAAATCAATGTAAAATCCAATTTTTATACAAAATCTAGAACAGCATAATAAATAATGATAATAATAAAAATTTGGATATTGGGGTGAATCGAGAATA
Source organism: Lagenaria siceraria (assembly GCA_002890555.2). Classification (NCBI taxonomy): domain Eukaryota; kingdom Viridiplantae; phylum Streptophyta; class Magnoliopsida; order Cucurbitales; family Cucurbitaceae; genus Lagenaria; species Lagenaria siceraria. Next base: position 22,796,352 of record CM016487.1, read on the forward strand.
GGTGATTAGAGTGAGGGTAAATGTGGCAGAAAAAAAATGTCATGCAGGTTTATCTAATTATATATATATATAATAATGATAATAATATTGCAATTAGTCGTAGTTGAAGAACTGCAATTGCAATTTAGCTATATGCTCCAAATTTATAACATATTATCCACGCGTTGCATGTAATCTCCATCAATTTTGCAATTTTACTAATCATGAAGATATTTTTATTAAAATTAAATATTTAAGTATTTAATTTGAAGGAGTTTTCCTTTTTTTTTTTTTTTTTTTTTTTTTGTAGGAGTTTAGAGAGTGTGACAAAGAGATTTTAGATCTTTAATGGAATGAATATTGATTTGATTAATAATAAAAAAAATAATTTTAAAAAAATCAAATATTTTGTCAATACCGTACAATATGCATTGGAGTGGATTGTGGAAGTTTGATTTTAATTGCCACTTTAGTAGAACAGTTAGATTTGGATATATCAAAATATTCTTATTTTATTTTATTATTTAAAAAAGATTTAGAGTTTTCTTTTATAATAAAAAATTTCAGAGTTGGACTAATGATTTATTTGTTTATTTGTTTATAATGTATGCATTATAGTTTTTTTTTTTTTTTTTTTTTTTTTTTTTTTTTTTTTTTTGCATTTTCGTGTATCTCTAAATATAAAAAAAAATTCATGTTTTCATGTAATTTTATGTATGTTTATGGCAATTTTAATTAAACAAATATATCCTGGATTTGAAAGAGTTTAGAAGATGAGAGTTTTCGATTAGATCTTTAATTGAATCTTTATGTTTGGAGAGTTGATTTGATTAATTATTCTGAATATTGGAATGTATCTATTTCAACGTTTATTTTCATATAGACAATTATATCTTATTATTAAGTGAAGTTTCAATGTCAAAGACAATAGTTGTTATCAAATTTCTAGAGAATCTAAATTTGTCATATATAGATAGAAAGAATATTGTTTACAAAAAGAGATTTTTACTTGAAAGCTCTAGTTTATTAAAAGCTCATTTAATTTATTTTTTTTTTTGTAAATTTGAGGTATACAATTCTTATGAAATTATATTCATTTCTTTCTTTCTTTCTTTTCTTTCTTCTCTCCCTCTCCCAAAATAGATCTTTCTAGATGCACCAATGAAATATCCATGATGTAATAAGTTATCTTCATTAAGTCACTTTTTTATTAATTTTATTTTTAAAATTTTATTCCAATTACATTATATATACTTTAATATTATCCCATCCAAATCATTTATTTTTATAGTTTTGTTTTCTCTTTTTATACCTTTAAATTTTAGGTCAAATATTTAAAATTTTAACTCAATTATAAGTATATTTAAAATTTCTTGTACATTGTAAATTAACAAATTCAAAATACATAGTTTTAGATTCTATTTCTTTAATTACTTCATTTCATACTAAACATTTACTAATTAAACTTTGAAATTTAGGTGAATCTAGTAAACAAGTCAAACACAACGCTACCGATAATGAATGAGAGGAAAATCAAACTGTAAAAGTAATAGAGATAAAGGCATAGAAATTTAATTAAAGATCTTATAAACACTAAAGCCTATGAAATGCAAAATTCAAAACTCGGAGACTTATTAGCTAGTTTTTAGAGTTCATGTATTTATTAGACAAACTTGAAAAATCAAAAACTAAACTTGTAACCAAAGAAAAATCATAGCAGAGAACATTTATAGATTTTTTGGTTCATCCCTAAATTTTCTGAACTATTTGTTTGTTATAATTACACCCCTAAATTTTAATTTAATAAATTAACCCTATACAATCAACCTCCTATGCTAGCATTGTGCATATATTTATAAAATTAAAATATCAATATTTGTATTGAGATAAATTTATTTTGTCAATTTTCTTTTTAAATTTAAAATTCCATTGAAGGTCACTTCAATAAAAGAAAAATTAAAAATATACTTATAACTCACGAACTAGGTAAATGTAGGACTTTAATCTTAATTTCTAAATCTTTTTAAATTGTTATTTAATTATAAAATTTCAGCTTTATTTTGCTCAATTCATTTTAGTTAATTTTCTTTGTAAATCTTAAACTTCATCGGAAGTAAATATATATAACTCACAAATTAATAAACTACAGGTACTAATTGCAACCATTATAAAATTACAAGACATGAGTGAAAAGGTAACAAACTACAAAGTTATACAAAGTTTATGAGGTAATTGATGAAGTTAAAAATTACTATAACGTTACACAACAACTATAACGTTACACAATTGTTGGTCTTATTGTTGGAATCAAAATATCCACAAGATCCAAATCACAATTTGTATCAATTGAAAGAAATAAAATTCTTAACATGATACATCCTTGAAGATCCCGATATTAAACATCGATAAGTTGGTTACATTGATATAGCAGAACAGACCACATTTTCCATAATCACATTGCCAAAACAATCGTGAACAAGATGAATATAAATCGTGAACAGATCACCTAATATAAATTTCAACAAACCACTTCCATTTTATTAAAAGCTCATCCAACATAACATACAAAAGGAATAACGTAATTTCACCTTCACAAGACAAAAAAAACCAATACTTTAGGAATAAAAAATGAAAGAAAATGGGATACCATTTCTATAAACATATTCAACACCTACCCACCTAAAAACAGACGCTAAATGATATGATTAAGCAGCATAAAAACCATGGCCAATGCTGTGATTTGTGGCTTGACGAATTATCCATACATTTTCCTTGATGTTAAGGCCGATGGTATACGTATTTTGTTCGAGGATCCACAATCAGGCCCTTCCCTCCATTTACTTCTAAGTCGTGCCTGCATTTATCACACAAGGAGGCGTCTAATTTTTCTGAATTGTAATCTTCACAAACTCAGGCATAACAAAGGGAACCATCCTATGCTCTAAATTTGTGGATGTGCACAAGTTTTCCAAAGTATCAAACTTTTAATTAATAGAAAGAACTAAATCATTGTTGAAAAAGAGTTTAAAGCAAACAACAACTCACTGAAATACAAAATCAGGGATGGTCAACTGCTCGCGAGGAACATATTTGAACAGCTGCAGTAGTCGATCAATGTACACAACTTTGTGCCATACCTGGATATCAATTACTCAAGACTTAATCTCATTCAGTGCTATAATATCAGAAATTATAACAAACACAAACCTACCGTATTATCCACAAGCAATTGCATGGCCAATACTGCAGCTTTCAATCCAAAGGTTGGGTGAAGAACATATATTGCCTATAAAAATCATACAGATTGATTAGAAATATGAAGGCAGATTTTTGGTCTGCACGTATTAAATACCAGAATAAGTTGGAGTTCATACATGAAGGTTACGCTGGTGTTTTCGGCCAAGAATCTGCTGCAATCTCTTCATCCATCCCATGTCTGGCCGACTAACAGTATATAGACCATAAACATGGTCAGAGAAGTTGGATAACATCCGGATAGACTACTTATATGATGCACCATCAAGAACTGAATGCACACAACTAGGTTTCATTATGACGGTCAATAACAGTCAAAACTCCAAAATGAACATTTTTCCAATACGGTATAGCAGTTCATTTGATGGATTTTAAATTTTATATTTCTTGAAGTTTGATTCCAGAGCTACAGAATCCTGACTCAAATATGAAGAATAGCATTTCTGATGAATTCAAATATTTCCCATGATAAGGTGCAATATAGAGAATTACACCTCAGTTTAGTTCCCACAAAGAATAATAGCAAATAGTGGGTGGGGGGGTGACAAAACTAGAATTGGTTTATTAGGACCCAAGGGCTGTGGCTGAAGGAAAAGACGATTGGTTGCAATTCGGTTGTCATCTTGCAAGTGTCCGAAGTGGCTAGGGTTAACAAGATCCACTCATCAAATTGTATTCGAGTTTGAGGCACGATGGTTCCTCTTTCTAAGGAGCTATTTGGCGTGTTGGAGGCATCACTATGATTGAAGATGAGCATTAATTTCATATGTGGCGGACATACTTCATACCTTCTATGAACTTCAAATAGAAAATTGAATTGGGAAAATGGATCGCCATGGTCTACGTGTACCAACCTCCTTTATAAAGATTTTATTTTGTGGAAATTCAAGACCTGTCCTGTCAGGCTCATGGTGTATGACAGGGTACATTCATATATCTAGTTCTTTGGAAGAACCTTCCTCCAAACTTTTTTATTGATAAATTGCGCTTCCATTATAAAAAAGAATAGCCCAATTAAAGGAGCCTTAAGGGAACATTTCTCACATCATGGCACATCCTTGATTATGGACCCAGACTTGATGAAATAGGTCAATGAGACAGAAATATGTTAGATAAGCATTTCCTTTTGTAGAAAGCATTGCCTAAATATTTATGTAATTAATGCCCAACGGAAGTATTCAAGCATGATATTCTAAAAACTTCTCATTTTCTATGCTTTTTATTTGAATAATATGTTTGTTTGTGTTTCAATTTTGAATAGATATCATCCACTGGAGCAGGAGATATAATTATTGTTTAGCTTTTGCAAGTTCTGACTTCGGATTGTCAAGGCCCAACGGTAAGTTTGTGTAGTTTTGAGTTGTATTGCCAGGTATTTAAGGGTGGTTTTTACGTTCTAGCTGATAGTTTTGGCTTGTTTAGTTCTTTAGATTATGCAGTTGGGTTGTGACTTGGTTCAAATGTTTAGTTGTCTTCCTTCTTTGGCCTTGTAAATTATTGGTGTTTTCTTGTTATTTTTCATTTTCATTATTTTTTATTTCGTCAATGAAAAATTATTTTCCTTAAGATTTGAAAACAATTGAAACATCCTAAATATTAATGCAACTAATCCTTAAGATATACATGCATGATTTTCCAAGAACCCTTCATTGTCTAGGCTTATCATTTGGAACAAACAAAAATGTGTTTCATCCCACAAAACCTTGCTCGCTTAAAAAATAAATAAGATAATAAAATAGAAGATCACTTCAAGTAGATATTACTGCACTTACGGCTGCAAAGATGCTGCTGAGTGAAAGTACACAATTGTATAGGGCTTTTGTATTAATGGCTCAAATTCCTGAAATTTAATAACAAGTCGGTGCATAAACAGAATAATGTCATAGCAAAACAACAAAGAAAGGATGTTCCAGAAAGTAGCGGCAACATTAATGGTTAACCAGAAACCATAAATACTACTTTGAGTAGAGCTTCATGTACCATAATTAAATTGTTGAATGAAATCAACTGAAATTGAAATAAATTCTATAATAATGTATTTCTTAATCACTCCGTAATAATTGAAAAATATATAATTCTTATTGAGACTATATTCTACATTATTTAATGTTGGATCTAATTGAGCAAACAAACCAAAAATTCTCGTTTTTTTAACAATTCCCTAACATCATAATCTTTTTCAGATTACTCTTACCTCCATGGATACTAAAATTTTCATCTTGGATAGTGTTTTCAAAGTGCAAAGCACACTCTATAGTGACAAGTGTCTTAATTTCCTTTAGGCAAGAGGCGAAAAAAAATACATCGTTTGAGTTAGGTGAGGTGCACTTAATAAAATATATTTATAAATAAATATTCTAAATGAAAATACAAATAAAACTACTAAACTTTCAAACAATAATTAAGAAAAAGTAAAAATGTAAGTTTTTAGTTGCATTCCCGTTTATTTATTTTCTTTATTTAGAACCCAAGCAAGGTTTGCAAGGACATTGAAAAATTAATGTGTAGCTTCCATTGGGAAGGGGTAGAGGAAGGAAATAGAATCCACTTGGTTAGGTGGGATATCATTGGGAAGCCGGTGAACCAGGGGGTAAAAAAATTGTAACCTATGAATTCACAACAAAACTATGTTAGTTAAATGGTTTTTACATTTTTCCCTCGAATCGAATACCTTTTCCCATAAGGTTATTGCGAGCAAGAATGAGCCTCATCCCTTTGAGTGGTTGGTTACTTTTTCACTCCTTGAGCAACTTGTATCTTGTTCAGAAAAAACTTGGTGATTCCTACTACTTACTAAGTCATAACTAGCTTAATGGCCTACCAGACAGCTTCTCGGATGATTCTTGATGCACAACTAGGTGACAACCAGCTCAACAAGTTTCCAAGATGATTCTTGATCCTCACTGGGCCAAGAATAGCTTAACTTGCCAATCAAGTAGGGTCTTGTCGTGTACAAGGCCACGACTAACTTTCTGACGCTTACAAGTGGCCACAGGTACCTTATGATACCATAGTTCATCAAGGTTCTCTGCTAACTTGGATACGCTTATCAAGAATCAACCCATCGGCATCAATCTTTCTTACTTGTCAGAGCCTTCCAGTCATCCACCCATCTGAACATTGTCGATGGCATGACAACACTTGCTCTCATGACATGTCCATGCATATTGCAGTCTAGGCCTATGTCACAACCTCCTATCTGTGAGAAGCACGCCAACACATCTATGCCACCTAACAATGTCATTGAGATTTTCATCCTCAAAGCCTCAAAGGAAGACGCCAAGACACTCATCTTGTGGCATGAGGTAGGTCACTCGGACCATGAACTATGCCATGGCCTACGGGTGGTGGAGAGCCAAAATCGTGCCTCCCCCAAGGTACATTCTAAGGCATTTCTCTAATGTCACCATGCACATCAAATGTGAGTCATACACCAACATGGAGTGCACGATCGATCTCTTTTCACCTAAAATCTGGCATGCTTGCATCTTTCACTCAAATGCATCTAACTCCAAAGTCACTTGTCAAAGCTCATGACACAACCCAAATTTAGTGGTTATGGCCCCACGGCCCCATTAAGCCTCCACTGACACCATTGACATATCACTTCTAATCTTGCCTGTGCCTAAGTTTAGCTTTCCCAGGTACTACTTTTGGTGTGTTAGGTGATCCATCCTCCTCCTTGGTCCTATCAAGGTATTTCTCTCTCAACTCTTACTTAGTCAAACGACACACACGTAATCACATACTTGCTTTATGCTCACACATGTCATGACATACTTACTTTATGCTTGCTCGCTTGTGGGGAGTCTCAACCCACAGTCTTATAGTAGGGTTGAGACACTCTCACCCACTTAAACTAGTCATCATCCTCGATGATTGTCCTTTGGCTTAGGAGTTAGGATTGTTACACTAAGCATGTGATTTAGAGAGTGTTCGTGCGTGTATGAATATATGAAATTTTGGACATGGAAAACATCTATGAAAGACATGGGGGCTTACACATCACGCATGGAAATGCAAAAAAGAATTGTATGCAGTGCAGCAGATGGTGACCACAACTTCCAAAGGAAATGAAGAAAATACTATCGCAACAAAAAAAAGAAAATTTTAAAGGCTGTGATCATATTCTAGCTTAGCGTATAGTTTTCCATCAAAGAACTATAACTTGGGGAGGAAGGTGGCTACATCCACAGAAAATAAAATAATCACTCTTTTTAATTAAGAGTTAGAAGTGAAACAATAATTAGAAGCCTTATAAAATATCTTTTGGAGCAATACTTGTTGAAAATTTGTAAAACCATAAAACAGTAGAAAAATGCAGAGGTTATAGTGGTAGTGCCATGGGATCATAGAAAAGACAAGATGGAGAGAGAGAAAAGGGGGGGTTGCCACCACAGATAAAAGGCGGGAAGTTATAAACAAAGAAAAAGAAAAACAAAGCCAACCATATTATATAGTCTAGGCCGACTACCAAAATTTGTTATGTAACTGAAGCGGGAGGCTTACACCCTTCACGCCCCAAAGGCTTAAGCAGAGAGGCTGCGGCATATCTCTTATGCTTCAAACAATTTTAAAAGCATCAATACAACACTGCTAATAATTTATCAAAGCATGATTGAGAACAACAATTCATGCATGCATCCTCATAATGTATGAAAGATTTGAAACAATCTAAAATATATAAATGGAACACGATCTGTTCTATAGGTTGTACAACTATCCTTGAGTTCAAAGAAGTTTATCAATATCTTATTACCAGGTCCATATCAATGTTTGAAAAATGGGTGATTCATTGTGTTTTGTGTCCATACCTATACTCATGCTTCTTAGGAGTCTTAAGATACAAAAATCGAACATGAGAAACAATTGCATAGTATTCAAGATTAAATTAAATTACCTTTACAACATAGAGCACAAATCGCTCAAGATCCAGACAACGCAGTAGAAAATGTGCTCCCACAACAACCATAACAGGGCGACCCTCACTATCAACTCCACCACGGTAACTGCAATAGATTGTAAATATAGGCATCTCAAGCTAGTGATATTTTCAGAAATGCAGAAGTCTCTCGCTCTTCTGATTTTTACAAGCCTCTAATCAGTTAGCATGCCGAAGAAAAACATGAACTTGAACTCGGTGCATTCCATTATGGGAAACAACATGACATTTCTCATAGACACTTCTATTAACCACTGGCACATATAAAATCTAATGACTAACAAAAACCAACTTTCTTAAAATGTACTTTCTCTTACAAAGCGACTCTAACAAAACCTCTCAAAAAGTAGTGAACAAAGAGAGGTAAATAAGTAAATACTAATTGGCCTGAAGATCCAGAACTTCAAGAGCAAGTCTACTTGGATAAATGATTTCCACAAAGGAAGCATAAATTATTATCTAGTATCCAAAACTCTACGATTTTGTCCTTATTTATGTCCACCTTACCTTTTGATTGTGTGGGTGGAGGATAGCGGACCATTATATTTATAAAGACATGAAAAGAAACAAGAAATCTGATACTCACACTATTTTCATCTCCGCAATTTCAGAGAGATTAAGAGAATTTGCTTTAGCAAGGTATCTCGAATGAAGCGAGTATTCTTCAGCAGCAGATAAAGGAGGTCCACCTAGGTCACCAAATCCAAGCATTCTACCATAATTCCATCCAGTCTGCGCCTGGGCAGTCTTTTCCCATTGTTCCTTGCGTCTTTGATCTGGATCTTTGATTAAAGCCATGAAAGCAGGATCCAAGTACGAATCCAAATATGATGAGTTCCTAAAAATACCAAGCACAATTAGTCAAGTTAAAATACCTTTAACAGAAGCAACATGGATTGAGAAGTCTCAAACCCAAAGATTCCCAAAACAAAACTGTTTGAAAACAGACCAAATTATAGGAACCATATTTTCTCTTGAGTTCTTTTTTTTTACTTTTTTCTTTCTTTTTTTTCTTCTTTCTTTTTTTTCCTTTTTTTAATTTTTTTTTTTTTTTTTTTATGTGATATTTGCTCTTGAAAGATGAAATGACCAAAGTAGATGAAGCCCTGAGTAGGAATGGAATAAAAGAATAAGGCTCCGGGCAGATGAACAATAATCAGTCCCTTTTTTTTTCCTATTTCGTTAACAAACTAAATATTACTAAAAAGGACACACATACGAAACCAAATGCGTAAATGAAGAATAACTGCACCAAGATAGAGCAAATTCCAGAGTAGAACACACACACACACAAGGGTAAGAGGGCATTTTTCTCTTGCTTTTTCTCTGGTGCAATTCTCTCTTTTCATTTCTAATGGCCTTTAAGGCAGCAGGTACTACCAAGAAAGTAATGAACTATGGGGTAGAACAGAAAGATTATTCCAGTGGGATTAGATAGAAAAACTGGATTTTGAATAGTAAAATTTGAGGCGAGAAGGAACAAGAAAACTTTTATTAATTATTTTAATTTAATATTCTTAAGATGGCAGCAGATAAAATGATTGGAATTAACTATTGAACAGGTGTCAGTGTGCTTTAAAACTTGAAAATTTTCATTAAAAGTAGAATGGCAAAAATTTAATAATGGATGCTGGAAGTTGTTAATCAAAGAGGGTGGGTTATCTGAAGGTAATATCACTATCCAATGAAGGAGATAAAAAAAAAGTCTAGAAATTCCCTGCAGGATCAAATCCGGAAGGATGGAGCCCAAGGAGGTCACTAATCCAGTACTTTTTAGGCTCCAAGAAAGAAGAATCTAGAAAAGAAGGGTTGGAAACCTGAAAAGGAGGGGCAAAATAGATAGACTTAAAAATGCTCAGGCCCACAAAACAGAATAGTGTTGAAGGGGTTTAGATAGAGTTGTATGAGAAAGGGTTATTGTAATCACAGGTGACAGGACTATCTCCTGGATTAGCTTTCAACTTGGGAAGCTATAAGGATCTTTAGGGAATATTGCATGCTTAGATGTTCCACATTGAGGAAGAAGTGACTGGTGAGAATCTTATGTCTTAGACTCATAACAAAGAACCAGGTTTCATCAATGCTAGGGTACTTTTCAGAGAAATTTGAACTATGGAAATGCTTACATGGAGAGTCGGTTGTATTTTCTGCTATAGGAAGGGAGTGGAGAAGGCAGAGTGGGGATGAAGATCCAATACCTCACTTTTTCTCTGTGGAATGAAGAAACCATAATATTGATAGGGAACATATTCTGCAGTTATACGTAGAGAACAAGGGAAACAATAAAATATGTCACTGTCTGCACGCATGTATGGAATAATAATGTAGATTTATTCCTTTATGAAGGTGGAGATCAATGCGGAACAGGGGCAGACTACTGGTGGCTGCATTTCAGCCAGACTAATCAGCTGGTAAAGTCACTTAGTTCCAAAGCTTTTTTGCATATGCCTGATAAAGTTCCATAACGAAGACATTGGTCCTTGCTCAATGGATGGGAGTAATTTTAATGTGTCAATATTAAAAAAGAAGCTTTCATTAAGAAAAAATGAAAGAATATAAGAACATACAAAAAAATCAGCACATGAAAAGGAGGCAAAAAAAAAGCACCCCAATCTAACAAAATAAGACCTAAAGTATAATTACAAAAATTCTTTTGCATCAGATTGAAGTGAAGGATAGTGTGTTGACAACTTCACACAAGGCTGGAAGACTACACGAGTTTTAATTTTGAGCGGGAAGTGAGTTTAACTCATATGGACTCGAACCTTACAAAAAACCAAGATAAGCGAGAAGGGCCTATGGAAGGACATAAGACAAGTGAATTTAGCCATCTCCCGCAGTGGGAGATGACTTCAACAACTACAGCAATAAGGAAACATGACCTCTACTCTTCCTCTTTCAACTCAGAGAACTCCTACTTGAGTCTAAGCAGAACAACAACTTCCTTTCTCAAGTCATAAACTCCCCATCATCTGTTCTCTATTGTCATTTGTACACATGAGAGGGGTTTGAGAATTAAAAACTTCATCAGAAGAAACATTGCCCTCCTTAATAATGGTAGTTCTGACAACTTCTAGCAGAAACTTGGTGCTTTTTGACATAAGACCATTTTTGTAACTGTGAACTGCATCACAACTGGGGGGACTTAACTTGGCTATCAAAATCAGATAACAGTTACAAGATAAACTTATAGAAAACTTTTTCTGTTCTTGTTTCTTGTTTTTTCTTTTTTCCTTTCTTGCTATGATAAGGCATATGATAACCACAAATCTAGCATCCTTTTTTACTTATATTTTTATAACTAGCATCCTATTTGACTTATTAACAGCTCGTTTGTCAAATAGAATATAACAAATGGTCTCATTCAATCAAGACAATCCCTTCCGAGTTGTAGAATGAGAGGAACGTTCAACTTTTTGAAGGCTAGTGTGTTGATGAGGTGAGGGATTTAGCTTGATGGCTGGCTTCTTCATGGTGCACTGTGTCAGTGTGTCACGGGGGTCTGACACACTGCTACTATATATATAATTCTTTTTCACTATACTACAGAACAATGATGATATTTTTTACTATATTCTCACGTCAATTTGCTGATTGGGGTCCACTTTTATAATCCCCATAGCTCGTAGGGTGGATTGCTCATTCCTTCGTGTATTTTCAGGTTATCAATACAATTTTGATACTTTCAAATATATATAACTGGTTGGAAGTCTTGATAACAGGAAACAATGTTGATGAAACAGATCAATGTCATCAAATTAAATGGAAACTCTAATCAATTATCAATGTCATCAAATTTGTGGCAACTTCTACTCATATAAGTATGCAATTCTCATGAATCTCCATTTGAAGATGAAATATTTTTTGAAGAAAATTGTTATATTCCATAAATCATTCCACTAACCTTCGTGTCAACCTTACATCACTGACTGGAGGATCATTGAGAATTTGGGGAGGGTTTGGAACATTCTTTTTAGGTAAGGGTTTTATCCTGATTTTCCGTTCGTCTATAATGGTCTCACCATTCTCATCTCCAACATCTGCAGGAAGCTTTGACAATGCAACTTCTTCCTCGTGTTTATCACGAGGAAAGTACAGAGGAAGCAACCTGCCTCAGAACAGATAAAAGCAGATAGAATAAGTCCAACCCGGATCATTATATTTGATAGAGCATGGAAAACATAACCTCCAGGAATGGCAGGCCTTAGTTGCTTGAGAGTGAAGTACCTTTTGTATATTTCTGTATCGACTGATGATGTTGTACAAAATACAACCGCTTTAATTTTATCTCTCTGCTTCTCAAGAAAACGACGTACAGTTCCTAAACAAAAGAAGAAGAAAAATTAAATGGGGGATAAGACGTAAAATTTTTTTTTTTTCTTTTTTTTTTTTTTATAAGATGTTAATTAGAGTTCCAACATAGTCCATCAGACAGTTGGAAAAACTACTTTGATTGCATATCAATAAGTTGATCAAGTTAACGGTTGTATCCCTAAATAATACAAAAAAATTTATTATAGAGACATTTGACATGTATGCCACTACAAACCAGAGATTTCATCATCTCAGATGATTTAATTCAATCACTGTGCTGATTTAAAGCATGCAAGTTGGTAACAATCATTAATGGTGAAGAATAAATGCAAATGACCCAACAACCTGGCCAACCATCAAAGAAAAATAATAAAATAAGTGATTGAAAATTTAGAATCAACTTTTCACAGTTTTATTTTTCATATACAAGAGCTAGCTGGCACTATGTGCGAGTCCTCATTAATATCTCACTTATTGCTACGTGTGCAGCAGGTTCACGGGGATAGTTTTTTGCCTCTGTATATATACAACCCATAGCAATGCTGCATTAAATGCCATTAACATGTAAGCTAAAAATACCAAGAGATTCATGAGATGAGCAAATAATATAGAGAAAATAGAATGTAGCATCAGCTATTCTCACAACCTCTGAAGCCCATTTTCAATGAGAAGTTCAAGGCAAGAACGGTAGCAATGGCTCAGGGCATTCTCTGCAGCAGTATGGTATTTGACAGCATATTTTGGACCAACAGTATGTATGACCTTCCTGAAAGAACATGGTAAAGATTAAATTGAAGTGGGAGAAAAATTAATGGTAGTGAGGATCAGTTTTTATGGAAAAATGTCTAGGTCTTGAACCTGAGATCCAAACATCAACTACATACTCACCTTGCTGGAAGGTCATAAGCATTGGTGACTTTTGCCATTCCTGTGCGACAACCACCCTTCAGGAAGTGAAAGTGTATCCAGTGAGTCAGGTTTTGACATTCTTATTTTCCAAAAAAGTGCTATAAAAAAAACTTTTTTAAAAATAGTAAAATCCATATTCCATTTTATCTCCAAAGTATTTACAATTATTCTTTTTTTACATTTTTTATATACATATGTTAATCTGTGGAAATTTTCAAAGGTAAAAGCAATAAATAAAAGCCTAACTGAAGAATAAATAATCACAGGCGTACAAGTGTTCCACATTCTTCTAATAGACCAGGTCCTGCAGCAGCATGCAAACCAGGGCTACTGTGCGCTTCATCCAAGTTCTGTATAATGTAATGTACAATCAGAAGAAATTGCAGATATAGAAATTAGTCACCTATTTTAATTATATAAACTTAGCCGAAAAGGAATTTTCTGATTTACAAATCAGATATTACGAATCATTAATTATCTATAATAACTTCCACCAAACAATCTTTCATTCTAACAGGTTGTAAATTGAACATGCCATAGACCACCATCATGTCTACAATTGCACTGCACTTAACCTCTTCATTTTCTTTTAGTACAAATGGGTTGAGATACTGTCAAGCCCTAAACAATGAGCAAAGCATCTCTACATTCTTTAGAGCCAAGGATGACAATGTACAAAAAATTTAAGTTATTCCAGTACATACAATTATAATACTCAAATGATTAATTTTCCCAGTACAATTAAGATAGCAACCAAATAGCAGAATATGGCTAGTCAGTTAGAATTCTGTCCACTTTCATCACTTGTTCTTGACTCATCTGCTCATTCTCATTTTGTCTGTGTACTTGCTTGATCATCATGTGGAACCATTTCAAAAGAGGGTTAGAGATTTTGGTTTGTAATTCTATCCACACATATTTTGTTGAGTGGGTTACCATCATACTCTAATTTTGTGCACCAGATTACATCCACCACTATCTAGATGGTCGCATGTTACATGACCTATCCATCAACTAGTTACACAACTTGTTCCAAGGTGATGCAACTTTGGCCTTGCAGATAAAGGATTCAATCAAAAGTCCGGTTGATGTTTGATTAATGATGATGAGTTTGTGGAGTTACTTGAATATTTGAAATTTCTATACTCTTCATATAAAAGTTAAAACTCCTTCCGAAGCTCAAATGTGGAATGGTAAGATTTAATATTATGCTTTGTTCCTATAAAGCCTCTAAGGCTGTTTTTTTCTCCTAACCAGAAATATTTGCCTATACTTCTTTTCATCTTCCTCAATACCAGTTCCTATTCATCCACCAATATTTCAATAACACTCTAGCTCTTGTGTACTATTTCCAAGTATATGTCTTGTACCAAAACATCCTTCATCATTAGATCCAAGAACAAGTGATGATCTTCCCTTGCTCATAATAAAGGTAAATAACTATGTACTCATCCTGCATAACTACCGTGGGATGTCCTGGCGGTCAACAAGGCTTAGGAACTTAGGTAAATAATAAAGGCCCTAGAAGGAATGAGTTCAAGCAATGGTGGTCACCTACCTAAGATTTAATATCTACAAGTTACTTCAGTAACCAAATGTAGTAGGGTCAGGTGGTTATTCCATAAGAATCATCGGGTACACACAAGGTAGTTCGAACACTCATAGATATATCCTACTTTCTCTTTTGTCTCATACAACCATTTGTCATTTCCACCATGCTCTTTTATTCTTTCTTTCCTACAACTACTCATGAAGTTAATTGTCTTGGTTGGTGCAAGCAATTTTAGAGAAGATGATTTTCTTAGATGATAATAGTATCATAGCATGTGAAATTTAGTAACTCTTGCAGCAGTAAAAAGTCAACACTAATGGAGGCTATAAAGCTCTCATTTTCTACCTCCTTTACAACGGACCTATGTCCTTTCAACTTCCTCATACACAACTTCTAATCTACCGCAAGCTAAAATGTTGCTTAAGCTCAAGCATTTAGCTTTTGACTCCTAGTCCTTGGTATTCACATCATGAATATGTTGTCAAGAACCTCTTGAGGTAAGGGGACCACCATCTAGTTACATCTTGCCAATGAACACAATTGCACAAAGACAATGTGATCTCTTGAAGTTAGCATGCGATATTTCATGGCATGTAAACTAGGCACTGGTTTCCTAGTCGATTGATCATCCCAAAAACTAATAATCACCGAAATTTCAATTTCAGCTAATTTCCCACTAATATATCCTATTTCAAATGATATCACATTAAAGCTGAACGAGATAAAATCACATTGTTATGTGATAATTAGTACGCATGGATGTAGCCTAAAACCAAAGAATTCAAATTCTTACTTGCAATTGGTTTCTCTGCTTACATCTAGTTCTTTGTTTTTTTTTTTCTTTTTCCCCTTCTTCTATGTAATGTACAAAATTCTGGGCTGACATCTTTCCTTCTGAATTCTTTTCCAGCTATTATTAAGTTCTCGGGACTTTTGGCATCGCTTTACTTTCATTTTGGTTTATGTATTACGGTTTTCTATTTAAGAAGGAAAAGAAGAAGAGGACGGAAAGAAGATTAACACTCACCTCGTTCGTAGAATTCACGACAGCATCTACCTCGAGATTCCATGGATTCCCCCTCCAGAGATATATTTTGGAATTAATTTCATGATCTACGGGAAATCTCGAAACCACTCCATTAGCCCCACCCTCGGCGTCAGATGGAGACGTGAGAGGATCAGGAAAGTACGAATTAGAGAAGGAAGGATCTTCGTTAACGAACTCCAATGAAGACCTATGTTCTGCATCACTCCAGCGTGGAATTTGATCCAAATTTACAACATAATCCACGCTATCTGTTGTTGTAGTTGTGGCCGCAGATGTAGCCACTGTCCTGTACATTTTAACAACGACACCAAGCCCTTGCAAAACTCAAAAATCGACGTCTCATGCAAAGACCCACATTCATCAGAGAAATCCCTGAAACAAACCCTGTAAAATTTTCACCAAAAAAACAAAAAACAAACAAAGTTCCATACATAATCAGAAGCGAGAGCAATTCATAGAAATTTTCTCATAAAGTACAAATAAATAAAAAAAAAAAAAACCGGTTCCAATTTCAAATCATCCCATAGCAACCGAAACGTACTCAATTTCATTTTGCAACCCTAACCTGACATTTTATGAAGAACAAAAAGGAAAATTGAAAATAATGAAAGAAATTCACAAAAAACTGATGATGAGAGAAGGATTAATTACCTGAAAATTCCTTTCGAGATTTCAGAAAGTGTTCTTCCTTTCCTTTTCTTTTCTTTTAATTTCTTTTTTTTCCTTGGACTTTTGTTCTTCAGGGGAAAAAAATCCAGCTAATTTTGATAAATTGATGAGCTAGCGAAGCACATACGGATTCGGAGATAATTACGACTTTAATTTCAAAAAATGTTTTTTAATGTTCGTTTCTTTTTGTCTTTTTCAATGCGATGTCGTTCGTTGCATTTCACAGTACAATTGTTTTCTCCAAATTTTAAACGAACTTTAAATAAAAAAAATAATGGCTCTCAGAAGTTGTTCCATCTTTGGAAAATTAGGACTGGATCGCAGATTTTATATTAAAGTATCTAAATTATATTGGTGTAAATTAGGTAATTTAAGTTAATAAAAATTAAATAATTCATTAATTTTAAAATAAATATGTTAAAGAAATTGGCTTCAATTTTGATTTTATATTTTGAGATTTGATTTAATATCAAATCAAATAAAGATTTGAATTTAAATCCCTTTATAAATTGACTAAACTACACCCCAAAAGTTTATATGTTATCTCTATTTTTTTATTTTTTATTTTATAGAAATAAAACAATTTATTAATTTTAAGATTGACTTTAGTTTTGATTTAAGATCAAACCAAGTAAAAATTTGAATGTAAATCCTCTCTAAAAATCAACTAAACTATACTTCAAATTTTTCATAAGTATCTCATCTCTTTCTTTTTTTATTAACTTTTTTTTTTTCTTGGCATTCAATCTCCTATGTTTGGTAAAATGTTTGGAGATTCTTATATTTGTTTTCAAGCGCTTGTTATATTATTTTTTTTGAAATAATTTGATACTTAATTATTGGTGCTTGAGCCATAATAGGCAAAAACGATTTGACGGTTGAATAAAACTTTCTCGAACTTATAAAAATTGAAGTTAGGATTAGTTACGCACACACATAGGTGAGAGATGATAGGTCTAAATATAATTTTGCTTACCGAAAGTTTATGATTAGTCACATTCTTTCCATTGTGATTTTTTTGCATCTACAATTATTGGGACGGAGTCATCCACTTACATTTTATATATGTTATTTGGCTCACGACTAGCAAAAGTTTAAGTTTGGAGGGTGTGATAGGTGGCAAAATATGCCACTTAAAACTTTAAGTTTTAGGTAGTTTTCGTATAAATATACATGTTTTTTCATGTTATTTGTTTGAATTTCAAGTTTTTTAGTAACTAAAAGTTAAATTGAGGAGTTCCAAAATTGAAAGAATTCAAAAAAGGAAAGAAATTGAAGCTTTGAAGATTTATAAGAAGAAAAATAAATTATCGAACAAAAATTTTCCTAATTTAATTAGATTATAAATTTCCAATTTAATTAGAGTATGGACTCCTAGTAGATTAAGTTATGGAGTGACATATTTTATTCAAAAAGAGATAAGATAATTCTTAATCTAACTGAGTGGAATTAGGTACTTGACTAAATAGAATTAATTTTGGTACTTAACTAAATTAATGGCACAACTCTGTAGACGATACTCGAACTCAATCACTATATTAAAATTTGATGTCATACACTTGCAGTTTTACATGGTATAAAAATCACGCACAATAATATAGAAAGACACAAGGGTCATTTCTCTCTTCTCCTTTTCTTGTTTATCTTTAATTCTTTATCATCTACATTCCAAAACCGACTGACTAACAATGTAATTAATCTGTTGGTTTCATGAAGCATTCCAACATTTTCAACTATCTATCGATTGACACTAGCAGGTCAATGTTTAGTGTCGATTTTTACCCAAAAGTGACGTCAACTGACCGATGATCACCCGTAACTTAGAGTATTCTCCACTTTATTATTTGTTAGCAGTGAACACTTGAACCTGACTGACTAACAATGTAATTATGTTTGCTATATATTTAAATCATTAACATATGCAATAATAACAATAAATAAAACTGTGATTTTTTAATAAGAACACATGAAAAATATGGATTATTTTGATACTCTTTTCTCAATAAATATTCATTTAGATGATTGTATTAAAAAAAATTTAATTGTTTTAATCCATATAATGATCTCTATAATTTGATTGAGTACAATTGTCTAAAATTTGAATTATATAATTTAGATATCTTAATGAATTTCATTATTTTAATAAATTTATATAGATATGTTTTGACTACATTTGTAAATGTATGCAAATGTTTTCATATATAGCAAACATAATTAAAGGGTCGTTTGGATTGGATTGAAAAAAAAAAGTGTTTTAAAAAAAAATTCATTTTATTTAAACTCTTTTGATAAAAAAAATGTTTAAAATATACTTCAAAATCTATTTTAAATGGTTGTCAACCACTCCAATTTTTTTCTTTCAAAAGGACTTATTTTTTAAATTAAACACTTGAATATGTATTCCAATCACACTCTATGATGAGCAAATCCATTTAAATTTCGATAGAGCAATTAAAGAAGAAAGAAGATTCTAATCGTGTTCTCTCCATCAAATTTGTTCTCCCCTCGGGTTTCGCGATTGGTGTAGTGGGTATATATAGGTGGTGGAACTGAAAATCTATAGAGTAAAATTTTGAAACATCAAAAGTTTTTTCAAATATGGAGTTTTAGTTTCAATATGGAAGTCGATGGAGGGGGTTACGTTTTTCAAAGGTACGTGTTATATTACATCAAACATTTTATTTTTTTCGTCTATACTCACATTTAGAAAAAAATACTTCAATTATGTTACCTGTAATTATGTATATATTACGTGCATGATAGATAGTATAATTTTCGAGAGGCATGTGAGCACATTTTAGCCATGAGAGTAGTTGGAAAAATGAGCAATTGAAGTGTGTTTTTTTTTTATAAAAAAAAAATTATAATCAAGTTTAGCCTCCATGATTTATTTATACTTTTTTAGATTTTTTTTAATCTTTATTGTTTTTAAAAGTGGATACAATAAACTGCAATTTTTCATTTTTTTCCCTTTATATACTTCGATACACTCACATGCATAATAGTGATTGTTGGAATAGGTTGTGTCCATGAGTTTGGTCCTATAAATTAATTTAAGAAATAGAAACATTTTGGCAATTGAGATAATTAGGAAAAAAAAAGAAATTGCCATATATATATATTTTTATTACAATTGGGCTTCACAATCAACTCACCTTCCTATAATTTTCTTCTTCTTTTTAAATTTTTTTATTAAAAAAAAAAAAAAAAAAAAAAAAAAAAAAAAAAAACTCACCTTCCCCCACCTTCCTATATTTTACTTTTAAATTTTCACAATCTGTTGCCCTACTTTATCACACATCCACATTTTCCAAAATTTTACCATATTTTAGCAATTAGAATAATTGGAAAAAATTAGCAATTTTGTATTTTGTATTTATTACTATTTTTGTTTACGCGGTTATATTTGGTTATATTTTATTTAGTAAATGTTCTTAATTATAGAGATTGGAATAGGTGGAAAAAAAAATTGGAGAGAAATGACATTTTTGTCATGTGAACACTGACAATTATCAAATTTAGACATTTTTGCAACGAAACTTTGTTTTAGGTATTTTTAAAATGTATCTATCTAAAATTAAGTATTTTCATATTCAATCCAAAAGAAAATCTAAGACTTGTTTGATAATCATTTCACTTTTTGTTTTTAATTTTTGGAAATTGTGTTTATAACTTGTTTACCATGTTTTCATTCTTCCTAACTAAACATTTGGTCAAAAGGTGCCTCAAAACCTTCAAATAAAATTATTAATTAATTAAAATCACTATTTCCTATTTATAAATAATAATTTATAAATTATAACCAAACTAATGTAACACAAAAGTTTATAGAAAAAGCATTAAATGGGAGCCTAGTTGATTGTTGAAAAGTGAACCTTTTATGAACACAATGATGAAAAAATTTATACTTAGTAGAGAGTAGAGAACTCATCTTGCTTCAATTGCTTCACTCTGCTAATCCTTGTGATGAATGTGAAACAACAAGATTAGAATTGGGTTGCTCTGAATCCCAAAGCTTCAATAGATCCACCATGACAGAGAGAATTAGGGCAAATTCATAGTTCAATTAATCCACTCCAGCCTTTTGCTTCAACATTGAGATGAAATTGTCCCTCTCCTCCGGCGACATCCCCTCCGCCGAGCAATCTCCGACTCCCCATTCAGCACCACGGATGCAGTATTTGTCAATAATTTTCTGTCGGTTCCTGAAGTTTTGCACAACAACGGAGAAACAGCAATTTCCATCAGTTCAAACAGTTCATTCGTTAAACAAACTTGGGATGAAACGTAAAAAAAAACCTAGAAAATTCTTGTTTTACTTCTCCTTGTTCATCTTCGATCGCTCCAGAAGTTCCTTCAGCAGTGGCGATGATTTGAATCTGGCATCAGATTCCGCGTATTTCTTCTGGTTTTCTTCTGCAAATCAGTTTCAGAAGTTAGGTTTTATTGAAGGATTGGAGCGTTTTTTCTCCTATTCAAATGAATTTGAAGTTAATCGAACCATTGAAGCGATTGAGAAAGTCGATTTGAGGTAATTCAGGACCAGGAACCGATTCAATTCCTGGGAATCCTGATAGAAATCCGGCATTCGCTGCATATAATCAGCTAATTAATCAGCTTCACATTCCAAATAGCGCGAATCGATTCTTAAATTTACCGACTATCCAGAATTACAAAAAAGGCAAAGAAAAAAAAAGAGAGAGATATTCCGTACAGAATTGTGGATAAGATTGTAAACAACAAATTTCGCAAACAAACATGGAAACAAGTAGTGATGAATAGAATAATGCAATGTTAAAACCTGGAGTCGGCCACATGAGAAGCGAAATCGAAGCGGCCAACGCGATGGATTTGTGAAGAACTGGAGAGCAGGTCGAAGTGAAAGAAGTTGGAGGTTTCTCCATGTAAGTGAATCGGACACTGTTGTGAAGATTAGAAGAAATTTCAGAAGGCTGAAAGGTTGATGATGGAATTCGCGCAAATGGTTGGGGAAGAAAGGGAAGGAATGAGGAACCCATTGTCGCTCTGTTCTTCTTCCCTCCACCAAACGGTTGAAAATGAATAAATAAATATAATTTATTTTGATAATGTTAAACCATGGTAGAGTTATCAGGTCCTAGGGAAACTTTTTTTTTGGATTTTTTTTTTTTTTTGAAAAGTACCTTCCTATTCAAAATATTACACTTTTTGAGTTGATTTGAATTTAGTCTCTAAATTTAAAATTATTATAAATTTACATTTGAGATTTAAGTTTTGTTTCAATTTAATCCTTAAATTTTAAATTTTACACTTTCAACCTTGATTATATTTTATTTTTAAATAAATACTTGTTTACAAAAACTTTAATACTTTAATTTAAAATAATAATGAAGTGAAAATTTGAAATTAAATTTAGTAGTGAGAAAAAATAGTGAAACTTTAAAAGTATAAATCTTGAATAGATTCTACGAATGACTTGATGAGAAGATTGCGAACAAGAGAATAAATTCGACCTTGTGAGAATTTAAAAGAAATGGTACATGTTGTCATCAAGATAGATAGGCAACTCTAAATGGGATTTTAAAGGAACACTAAATCTAGGACTAACTCCAATAACACATTAGTGGGAAAAAATAGTTTACCTACCATATATGAACAATTTAATAAGGTAGCAGTACGGAAAAGCTTACTAATGTTACCTTTGCATGACGAGTCTTGTTTTAACTCTTTGACCTCAACCAATCAATGGGCCCAAAGCCCAAATGCCAATCCAAGCCCGATCCAACTATTAGAGACATTAAAGTTTTCCCAATATCGTTAAGACCAACTATAAGAGACACTGCCATTTGAAAATCCGAAAACCAACAAACAAATAAGCAATATCTGTCAATTTATTTGGGCCACTTCCTCACTAACAAGTGGGTATTGTAAATGGGCCTGGGCTAATTCCCCAGCCCATAGCTTTTTAACACGCCCACCTTAATAACCAATGATGAGCTCATAGTTTAGTTTACATGTCAATGTCGACGAAAATATCAAAGTCTTAGTTTTACAAGACTTAAGTGTTGAGTTAGAAATATTAATCAAACAGCCACAACATCTCTTACCAAATGATAAATCTACTCTTATGGAATTGAATATTATTTCCAACTAATCTTCAAACACTAAAACAACATTAAGACTAATACTAAAGGTAAGGTTGGAATTCTTTAATGCGTGGAGGGATTAGACAAATTTGTATGACCTCTATAAAGATTTGAAGATCATCTCCTACTAATCTTCAAACTCTAGAACAATCATCAATTCTGATAAATAACTTTAAGGACTAGGTTAGCAATCTTTAACACAAAGCAAATTATATCTTCCCAAAAGATATGAAATTCATGGAAAATTGAAGGTTATCTCATGCTAATCTTCAAAACCTTAAAAATTCACTTAATATGAGATGATAAATCTTTACCGTTAAGTTAGAAATATTTAAAATATGGTAAAATCATCTCTAACCAATTAATATGTGCCCCCTACAGAATTGAAGATTGAAGATTATCTCCTGCCAAAACTCTAGAATGCTCTTTGAGAATCAAACCTAAGTATTAGGTTAAAAACTTTGAACAAAGAGCACCAACATCTCTTACCAAATGATATGAATTCTCTTATGGAATTGAATACCATCTCCTACTAATCTTAAAACACGAGAACGAGATTAAGATGAACACTACGAGTTAGGTTGAAAATCTTTAACATATGAAAAGATTAGACAAAATTATATGAACATTTATAAAGATTAAAGATCACCTCCAGCTAATCTCCATATTCTTTAGAACTGAAGGACACAGTTGTACAACCTATAGAAAAAATCATGTTCAAGTAAGGTCGTTAATCTCCACATTCTAGAACAATCATTGACGTTGATGAACGACTTTAAGGGCTAGATTAGCAAATTTTTAACACAAAGAAAATATCTCTTTCCAAAAGATATGGAATTCCCAGGAAATTGAAGCTTATCTCTCGCTAATATCCAAAACCTAGAAAATCCACTTAATATGAGATGATTGATCTTTACGGTTAGGTTAGGAATCATAAAAACATGGCAAAATTGTCTTTAGCCAATTAATATGTGCTCCCAAGAGAATAGAAGACTATTATAGAATTGAAGACTATCTTCCACTAATCTTCGAACTCTAGAATGCTTTTAGAATCAAACCGAGGTATGTTTAGTTAGAAATCTTGAACAAAGAACAACGTCTCTTACCTCTAGCGATATAAATTCTCTTATGAAAGAGAATAGTATCTCCTGCCAATCTTCAAGAACTAGAACAACATTAAGATGAGCACTAAAGGCTAGGTAATCTTCAAATTCTAGAAGAGTCATCAATCTTGTGGAATAACTTTAAAGGCTAGGTAAGAAATCTTTAACATAAAGCAAACTATCTCTTCCCAAAAGATATGAGATTCCTAGGAATTTGAAGATTATCTCCCCCTAATCTTCAAAATCTAGAAAATCCACTTAAATATGAGACGGTCGATCTTTACAGTTAAGTTGGGAATCTTTAAAACATGGAAAAATTGTTTCTAGCCAATTAATATGGGCTCCCAAGAGAACTGAAGAATATCTCCCTCTAATCTTCAAACGCTACAAAGTGTGGGTTATAAATTTTGAACAAAGAGAAACAACGATCTCTAACCAAATGATATGAATTCTCTTATGGAATTGAACACTAAGGTTAGGTCATAATTCTTTAACTTATGAAGGGATTAGAGAAAATTGTATAAACTCTTATAGAGATTTGAAGATCATCTCCCGCTAATCTTCAAATTCTAGAACAATCATCAATGTTAAAAGTTAGGTTAGCAATCTTTGACACAAAACAAATTATCTCGTTCCAAAAATACCTAGGAAATTGAAGTTTATCTCCCACTAATCTTCAAAAACATAGAAAATCCACTTAATATAAGACAATCAATTTTTAGGGTTAGGTTAAGAATCTTTACACAAAGCAAAATTATCTCCAGCCAATTAATATGTGCTCCCAAGAGAACTAAAGATTATCTCCCACTAATCCCAACCTAGTGTTAGGTTAGAAATCTAGAACAAAGAGCAGCAACAACTCTTCTCTTACCAAATGACATGAATTCTCTTATGGAATTGAATACCAACTCCGGCTAATCTTCAAACACTAGAACGACATTAAGATGAACACTAAAGGTTAGGTTGGAATTCTTTAACATAGGGAGGGATTAGATAAAATCGTATGAACTCCTGTAGGGATTTGATGAGTTTTATGACGAAAGAGAATCATCAATAACAGAACTCGTCAGCCTAAAACAAAAACGAAAGAAATGGAGTCACAACAATCTAATGTCATGCTGATATAGAGCCCTCTCTAAGCAATGCTCGTGCTTTTTTGTCATATGAAATGGAGCTTTCTAGATTCCATAATTCTTTCGAGCCTCTTTTTTCTTTATTGAAAACTGGAATGGGATGTGTCATCTTTAACATGATGAAAATTATCTCTTTCTAAAAAAAAATATGAAATTCCTAGAAAATTGAAGATTATCTCCCGCTAATCTTCAAAACCTAAAAATACCTCTTAATATGAGAAGATAGATCTTTACGATTAGATTAGGAATCTTTAAAATGTGGCAAAATCGTTTGTAGCCAATTAATATGTACTCCAAAGAGAATTGAAGATTACCTCCTGCGAATCTTCAAACTCTAGAATATGCTCTTTGAATCAAACACAAGTGTTAGGTTAGAAATCTTAAACAAAGAGCAACATCTCTTGCCAAATGATATGAATTTTCTTATGGAATTGAATATCCTCTTGTTAATTTTCAAACACTAGAACAAAATTAAAGAATTCCAACCCAAGGGTTAGGTGGGAATTCTTTAACGTATGAAGGGATTAGAAAAATTGTATAAACTCCTATAAAGATTTGAAGATCATCTCCCGCTAATCTTCAAATTCTAGAACAATCATCAATGTTGATGAACAAGGGTTAGGTTAGCAATCTTTAACACAACAAATTATCTCTTTTCAAAAGATATGAATTTCCAAGGAAATTGAAGCTCGTCTCCTACAAATCTTCAAAACCTAGAAAATCCACTTAATATGAGACGATCAATCTTTATGATTAGGTTAGGAATCTTTAAAACATGGTAAAGCCGCCTGATCTAACCAATTAATATGTGCTCCCAAGAGAACATAAGATTATCACCTGCTAATCTCCAAACTCTAGAATGCTCTTTTAATCAAACCTCAATGTTAGGTTAGAAATCTTGAACAAAGAGCAGCAACATCTCTTATCAAATGTTATGGATTCTCTTATGGAATTGAATAACATCTCTTGCTAATCATCAAACACTAGAACGACATTAAGATGAACACTAAGGATTAGGTTGGAATTCTTTAACGTAAGAAGGGATTAGACAAAATTGTATGGACTTTCATATAGAGATTTCAAATCATCTCCTGCTAATCTTCATATTCTAGAACCATCAATGTTGATGAAAGGAATTGAATATTATCAAATATGTTACCAAATGATATGAATACTCTCATGGAATTGAATATTATCTCCTCCTATGTAACGTAAGAAGGATATTTAGGATAAGGAATGAAATTCTGAAGTCTGAGGAGTTGTAAACTATTGGGGCCGACGGTGTAAAGAGTTAATAAAAAGTATAAAATTAATATTTTTTTAGTAGTGGAGGGTAGAGTCAGTCTCCTTTTTAGCCAAATACATGTTTTCTGGCGGCTAACTCAGGCCAAAGGTGAACCATCTCCAACGGAAAAGAAGCTGTTGAATCCTAAGGAATTTTCCCCTGAAAGGCAGCTCCTAATTAAAGTTCTGAATCATAAAAAGGGTTTGATATATGCACCACCATTGATAAAGATGAAGAGGATGGGAGCTGGATTGTTGGTGGTAGGAAGTCAAGTGACCATTGATTGATAGGTACATTACAAATTTTTAACCAACCTCCATAAGATGGTACCTTCAAAACTTTGTAAAAAGCCGCAATACTCCATTGCTCAAACTTTAACATAAATTTTCCAACTTTGAACCAACCTTCGAATATTCGGGGTAGAAGGCAATAAGCTCAAAAGAAGAGGGAGGAGAATCCTTTTTTATGGGCTTTGTTGGAGAGGAAGGAGGGTGGTCAAATGTAGCCAAAAGATCATTCTTATTTAAAGCTTCCTTTGACTTCTAGATTTGGTGTATTTCTTGTTTTTGGAATAGGATATGATGAGGGTGTTATGGAGGTGTCAACCTAGTTGAGATGTCCAGATGCACCTACTGATCCTCACTACTCATTTGGATATTAGTTTTTTTTGTAATTGAGCTATTGGTCTTTTCATTATATCAATGAAAAATTCCGTTTCTGTTTCAAAAAATATATATTTTAAAGCCTCCTTGTACTATACCTTAGTATGAAGGGTACAAGGAAGTTGGTTGGTGTCTTGAATCAAAGAGATGAACAACTTCCATCCCTTCTTTTCTTCTCCCGCCGGGGTGATGATTTTATTCAGGCCTCCATTAATGCTAGGCTTAACAACTTCTGCACAATGTCTTTTTCGGCTAGTGATCTTTTCTATCCAAAATCATATTTGTCAAGACAACTTTTTGGAAGAACTTTGGGTTGGTTTGGGGGGCATCGATCAATGCAGCGAAACACGAGGCTGACCAAGAACGAGACTCCATCTTCAAAGATAGAGTGAAAGATCTATCTTTCCAAGCCACGATGATGCACGAGTCATGATAATCAACAGTGAAGTACTTGTTATCGATGAAGAAGTATGGAAGGGGAGAGTAAAAATGTCAAGACATGTCATTGATCAAAACAGTGTTAAAGGTGGTGAAAGGTGGACAGGGGATTGTATAAAGAGATTTCTATTAGAGAGAATTGCATGTACTTTCTTTAATATGATCTTATATTTCATCATTCTTATCTCAAAGAAAGTTGTCATTTCCATCTTCTTTTTTTTTTTAAAAAAAAGTTGTAAATCTACGAAAAGAAAAAAGTGCACCCTTCTTACAAGTTCAATCCAATTCTTAGTATTCATAATTAATAATGAAGAGGTAGTTATTGATTCGATTCAATTTAAGGTTATAATCGACTCGCCAACACCTAAGAAAGTGAAGGTTACCTCCTACTAATCTTCGAATACTAGAAAACTACACTAGTATGAGATCTACTCTAAAGGTTGCGCTAAAAGCCATGGAAAAATCGCCTCCGACCAAATTATATGAGAAATGAATATTATTGTCCAATAATCTTCAAAACCTAAAAAACTCATTTAATGGGAAATGCTGCCCTAAGGATTGGGTTAAAAATCTTCAACACGTGGCAAAACCAGCTCTTAACAAACGACATTACCTTCCTTGGAAAATGAAGATTATTTGCCACTAATATTCAAATTCTAAGAAAGCCATTCAATAAATTGAAAAAGAAAATGGAAATAGAATAGGATTTGACAAAACAATAAAAATTAACGGAAGATAAAGATAGAAAATAAAAACGACATTGAGGGGATAAACATACAAAATAAAAACAATAATTCAAAACATAAATACTAATATAGATAATTATATAATTGACCATTCCAAGACCAGTGTTTTAATAAGCCCTCTCGAACGTGCGCCTAGGCTCAAGGTGCAAGTCTAGCACCTCGTTTTTAAAAGGCGAGGCTCACTAAATAAGACGTGCGCACGCCTTTTGTGAAGTCCCGAGGCTTTAAATCTTGGACCTTAGAGCTTTTTCATTATTTTTAAAATACAGTAATAATTAAGGTTTTTGCTTCTTTATTAACTAAAAAAATCAAATTTATTAAGGCTCAATGCCGTTTCATTAAGACCGTCTTGCATAATAGAGAAATTCTAGGCAAGAAAAGAATTCAAACATCAATTTGAAGGGAACAAAAATTATAATATAGACATACGAAGATCTGAGTTAACACAACAAGGCCAGCCATGAAATTAAGAAACGGATGAATGAAAGCATACCTCGACTCACCAGAGTTAACCATCTTATTTTGATTAACTCATTAAGAAAAGATAGCGAACAATGAACCAACCTTCATAGTTCATACTGATACTTTTCAAACTTGCCACTTAGAAACACATTAGCTTTCTTAAACCACATATACAATGGAAAATGAACGTTTCAGTAATTTCTTGAGGCCAATTTCTTTTATCAAAGAGCAGAGAAATTGATTTTATGTCAGCGTAAAATTATCGTTTTTAAAAGGAAAATAGAGAGATACTAACATTAGCTAAATCTAGTAGGGCATTATCTCAACATATACAAAGATAATTTTCAAACAGAAGGAAGATGGGAATTGGGAAAGAGGGAAGGGTACCTGTGGCATTGAGGTAGGCAGGTCAGAATTGGAGATTATACTTGCTTTGAAGCATTCATACTTGAATGCAAATTTTGGAAAGAATAAATCTTGGAAAAAGCATTCATACTTTCAATAGATCTTAAGCTTCCTTAATTCATATAGAAACTGGCTACAAATAATAATCATAATTTTCACACTGAATATATTTTCACAATGTATAAGAGGAAATGTGATTACAATTAAAGTTCTTTGAAAAAAAACAATAATAAACTAATTTTAGGGTCTGATTTAAAGATTTATTACAAGTATAATGACTAAAATTGGAGATTTGAAAGTACAGAGACCGAAAAGAAATGAACTTTACCTAAACGAGGAAATTAGGTTTTAAGACAAGTGTAGCATCCCAAAGGTTGAATTTTTTTTTTTTTTTTTTTTGGGGGGGGGGGGGGGGGGGGATTAGGTCTTAAGGAAATAAAATTAAAAAAAATAAAGCACACAAAGTACAGTAATATTAAAAATATATATTTGAAAATTTTAAAGAGGATTGACGAAATGCATTCAATTGTTTTAATTAGATACACTATTGAAGCACAAATTGACTTTTAAAAGATTATTTTAAAAAAATGAAAACAATAAATAATAGAAACTTCAAAACCCGATGGACAGTAAGACCAACTCACTCTAGAATTGTGATTAACAAAATAAAATAACCTACGTTACGCATCTTTAATAAAATCTCAAAACACTTATCCTCCAACTGAAATTTATATTTAAAACCTCCATACAAAAAAAAAATAATAATAATAAATAATAACATTAAGACACGCATAATAGAAGACAAGACCTAAAATTTTAATTTAGGCAAAATAAAATATAGGTTTAAAGACACAACAAAGCCAACCATGATTGAAAAATGAAAGGATGAAAACATAACCTTGTTGCTCTTACAACTCTTCAGATAGTGAATGTGAACCCATTGACAGATCTATTTTATGATTTGTAAGATTCAAGCCAGTCAGACCTACCTCCGCCAAAATGGAAAATCCTAGCAAAGAAGATATAGAATGTGTCATCAGTTACTAACAAATGAATGGAAAACGTGAACAAGAACCTCATATGATGCATCTTTTAGTTATCTGAAAACGAGTTGGAGGATTGAACCTTCAAATTCTAGGGAGAAATACCATGCCGATTACCGTTTGGCCGTAAAATCTCATCTTCATCGGGATCCTCTGGTTCAATTACTCCCACACATGTCTGGTTCAAGAGACCATTATTTCGAGGGACTAATATTTCAAGACAACTGCTTAGAGAGATCCAACTATTTCAAATAACCAATACTACCTCGAGCCAACCACTATTTCACAAGACCACTAGTTATTAAACAACAAGGTTGTTTGGGACTAAAATTTTGAAACAGCCAATATCTCGAGGCAATTAATATTTCAGTGCGCCATTATTTAAAAGCAACAATATTTTAAAGGACCGCTATTTTGAGGGATTAGTATTTCGAAACCAAGAATATTTCAAATATGCACTACAGCCAGCAAAAATAATTCAATGGATCAATATTTTGAAGCCGCAACTATTTTTTAGGACCACTCTATTCAAGGCAACAAATTTTTCAAGCGACCAATATTTTGAAGCAACATATATCAAGGCAACCATTATATCAAGGGACTATTAATTTGAGACAACACAATCTCAAGGAAACCAATGTTTCAAGAGAGCAACATTTCGATCAACCACACATTGCAATGTAACAATATTTCAGGGACTTAAATAAAGGCAACTCATATTTCAAAAGACCAATATCTTTATAGACCAACATCTCAAGGCAACCAATACTTTTTAGTCACTTATATGAAGGCAACCAATATTTCAAGGTAACAATATCTCTAGCAACCAACATCTCAAGGCAACCAATACTTTGATGGACTAATATCTCAAAGCAACCAATATTTCAAGGAGCTTTTATTTCAAGGCAACCAACATTAAGAGTGATCAAAGTTTCAAAGTAACCAACATTCCTACGGGACCAATTTCTAGAGTGATGGCACCAAGGCATCAAAGGAGCAAATCTCCAATAATCCTTGCTAATTAGTTAACCTACAACCTACTAACTAAACAAACAACCTAGGAAGAATGGACACGCAACACGACACCGCACGACATGACGACACCAATTTCTAAAAATGTAGGACACGTTATTTTTCTTAATAACATATATATAAAAAAAAATATTATATGTATACATATATATAAAAAAAACATTATATATATACATACAAAAAAAAACATTATATATATATATATATATATAAAATGTTTTTTATTAATTATTAAAAATACTAGTTTTTTATTAAGCATTAAAAATAATTAATATTAGTTTTTTATTAATTATTAAAAAATAACGTATACAAAAAAAAAATTAATGCAGAAAAATAAAAGAGCATTTAAAAGAAAAAAACGTGTAACCCATTTAAGGGAAAAAAACCCATGGCCACATTACTAATAAGGAACAATATCTGAATTTTCATCCATGCCTTCACAAAAAAGCATATTTTTCAAAAGCAATCCCAAACAAACCTATTAATTAGTTTACATTTTCTCTGAAAAAGACCTACATACCTTCAACATCCACTAAATGCACATTGTAAACTGAAGTTAATTTATGAATCTTCAATAATGACAGTGACTCAATAATCATTTCAAAGAAGGAAGGAAAATGCATCAACCGTGTGGTCCCCAAAAGTCAAGTTTCAAACCAACAATGTTAATGCATATGCATTTTTTTCCTCCATAAAATTAACTGTTCAAATGAGGGAGAAAGGAATAGAAATCATATGCACAAACATCACCTTGAGTGCAGAACCAACAGCGTCTTTGCTTATATACTGTACAACATTATTAATTCAATGGTCCAGAGAAACAATCTATCAATATGATTTTGCTTTACAATAACTTTCAGTTTGATGACAAGATCTATGTAGCTGCTCGCAAGTAATATTATAAGAGATAAACATCAGAATATGAAGGTGGGATAAATATATTAACCGATGTATAATATTAGGGAGGAATGGTATGGTAAAGGATGCAAAAGTCAGCATGATTACATGAAGAGACGGGTAAACAATTAAAAAACACTCTCCAATAACATGTACCAATTTTGGTGCAACAACCAATCTTCCATGTGGGCTGCAACACTGGAGAACAAAATCTAGGGTCGATGGGAACGAGCAACAGCATACAAAATTTCTACGTCTGAATAGGCCAGAGTTGCAAAAGTACTGATAAGAATTATTCTTCAAGTACACAAGTGATGCTCTGCCTCATATGAATTCAATTGCATTATGAAATTATGTTGTACCTCATATGATTACCATAATATCCTTTTATATTTCTAATAAGATAAAATGAATTAGCTAAAAGATATTAAAATTGATATTCCTCTGAAATCATACTTTCGTTGAAAAACAAAATCTACCTAAAAAAATTTAATTTAGTAAGATAATATTATTTAACTTCTTTATTTAAATTACATTAAAATTGAACGAGAGAAGACATAAGATGAAAACATAGCATGGCAAGTGAAAAAACAAAAATCAATGGAGTAAAAGAAGTCAATCCTTCATGAAAACTGAAATCACTTCTTTTTACCAGACATAGATAAATGGGTAGGAAGAGAACAAAAATCTGGACACACTATGTTCTTGATCTTTAAAGAATTATTAGTCAATAGAATTAGGGAACGTAATAGTTTGAACCAAAACAATAAATTAAAAAATATATCCATCCCGAGACTGCCTCACCTACTATGTCAAGCCAAGATAGCGGCTCTAAAATATTTGTATCTTTCATGGTGAACCACATTTATATCGTTTACAAATAAAGTAGGCTTAGAGAAAATGTATCGTCCTTGATTTCGTCTCAAGAAGTTAATGCATAATGGTACTTTTTCCCTGCATAAAATAGTTCAGAAAGGAAATAGCAACAAAAATCATAGATATACATATACCCAATCGATCGAGCACAATTAATTTGTGGTTTGATCAAGTGTTCGAACAACATATGTTCCTCGAAATTCAAAAAGATACTTGTCTCCACGGGAGTGATTGAAACTTGAAACTCTTGAACATAAAACCAAGAACTTCCCATTTAAACCATTTTAAAATATATAACGTTGACAACTCAAATAATTGAACTAATAAATAGAGAACAATCAAAACTTCTCACCACTTAGAATCAATGACAAAAGGGGATCCAAAGTCTCTTTCAACAAGCTGGTGATCTTGAAAATATATCCCTTCAAGATATTGGATCAATAACATTTTTTTTTTGTACGAGTGCAAAATTTAAACTATGCAATTCCTTTTCCTTTAGAGGAGGGGGGAGGGGGGAGGGGGTTGTAAAGTCAGTTCAAAGAGGCATGTGATCTTGAAAATAGGTGAAAAGCTTCTAATTAATTTTAGAAGTCACATTTAGAGAATTGCTTTTAGAAAGCACTGGATTGCTCTCAAATTTGGTGTTGAATGATTTGTTAAGCTTCCTGTATTCTTGTCCATGTAACACAACCATCTGCACAAAGATTCATAAAGAAACTACTTGAAAAAGTCCCACGAACCTAGGTGCTACCTTTCATTTTGTACATTTTGATGAGGGCACACATCAAATGTACCCATTCTCCCACTGAAGTGTTCTTCAAGTTACCATTTGCAGAACTTGAAGGGACCAATATCTTGAGCCATTCATTATTTAATAGGAACAATATTTCAAGAGACCAGTATTTGTACATTTTAACAAAATCCCTCTTCGATGGGGGCATGTCATCAAATATATCCATTTTCCCACACTTAAAGCGTGTGTGTACCATTTTCCAAATTTGAAGGAACCAATATCTCGAGCCATTTATTATCTAGATGGATCACTACTTCAAGATACCACTATTTTGAGACAACCCAATATTTTAAGGCAATAAATATTTCAAAAGACAAAAATTTTGAGGCAACAAATATGATAAATCAACAGATAATTTCAAGAAACAACATTTTGAAAGACCAATATTTCGATGCAACTAATATTTCAATGGGACAATGACAAGATGAAACGAATATTTCGAGGAACAAATATCACAAGCCAACAAATATTCTTTTTAGAGGGAAATTGATTAGAGTGAACTATTTCAAACTCTAGATGACTCTATGAACCAAACCTAAGTGTTAGATTAGAAATCTTGAACGAAGAGCAGATACATCTATTGGCAAATGGTATGAATTCTCTTATGGAATGGAATATTATTTCCTACTAATCTTCAAACACAAGAACGACATTAATATGAACACTATCGCTTAGGTTGAAATTGTTTTAACGTATGGAGGGATGAGACAAAATTGTATAAACTCTATTAGAGATTTGAAGAGCATCTCCCGCTAATCTTCAAAGAGAAAGGCCGCTTTTTGTGGTTCGCGGGGGTGTGTGCTTTGTTATGGGATATTTTGGGGGAGAGGAACAATAGAGTGTTTCATGGTGTTGATAGGGATCCTTGTGAGGTCTGGTCCTTGGTGAGGTACCATGTCTCTCTCTGGGCTTCGGTTTTGAAGGCTTTTTGTAATTATTCTCCACGCAATATCTTACTTAGTTGGGAACCTTTTCTGTAGTGGGGTTTTATTCCTGTCGGTTTGGTTTTTGTATGCTTTTGTATTATTTCATTTCTTCTCAATAAAAGCAGTTGTTTCCATCAAAAATCAAAGAATTGAAGACTATATCCCATAATCTTCAAACTCTAGAATGCTCATAGAGATTTGAAAATCATCTTCCACTAATCTTCAAATTCTAGAACAATCATCAATGTTGATGAACAACTTTAAGGCCTAGGTTAGCAATCTATAACACCAAACAAACTATCTCTTTCCAAAAGATATGAAATTCCTAGGAAATTGAAGATTATCTCCAGTTAATCTTCAAAACCAAGAAATCCACTTAATATGAGACGATCAATCTTTAGGGTTAGGTTAGGAATCATTAGAACATGGAAAAATCGTCTCCAACCAATTATCTCCCGCTAATCTCCAAACTCTAGAATGCTCTCTTTAAATCAAACCGAAGTATTAGGTTAGAAATCATGAACAAAGAGAAGTAACATCTCTTAACAAACGATATGAATTCTCTTAACACTAGAATGACATTAAAATGAACGCTAAGAGTTAAGTTGGAATGCTTTAATGTATGACTCGATCCGATAAAATTATATAAACATTTATAAGACCATCTCCAGCTAATATCCATATTTTAGAACAACCATTGATGTTCATGAAATACTTTAAGGGATAGGTAAGAAAATTTTTAACAAGGAAAACATCTCTTTCCAAAAGATATGAAATTCCCAGAAAATTGAATATTATCTCCCGCGAATCTTCAAAACCTAAAAAATCCACATAATATGGACAATAGATCTTTACGATTAGGTTAGAAATCTTAATAACATGGCAAAACAGTCCTTAGTCAATAAATATGTGCGAATCAAACTTAAGTGTGTTTGGTTACAAATCTTGAACAAAGAACATCTCTTACCAAATGATATGAATTCTCTTAAGAAATAGAATATTATCTCCGGCTAATCATTAAGAACTAGAACGACATTAAGATGAGCTCTAAAAGGTTAGTAGGTTGGAAATCTTTAACGTATGGAAGGATCAGACAAAATTGTATAAACTCTATAGATATTTGAAGATCATCTCCCGCTAATCATCAAATTCTAGAAGAGTCATCAATCTTGTGGAATAACTTTAAGGGCTAAGTGAGAAATCTTTAACAAAAAGCAATTTATCTCTTTCCAAAAGATATGAAATTCCTAGGAAATTGAAGATTATCTCCCGCTAATCTTCAAAACCTAGAAAACCCACTTAATATGGGTGATTGATCTTTACGGTTAGGTCAGGAATCTTAATAACATGGCAAAATGATCCTTAGCCAGTAAACATGTGCTCCCAAGAGAATGGAAGACTATTAGAGAATTGACGACTATCTGCCGCAAGTCTTCAAACTCTAGAACGCTTTTAGAATCGAACATAAGTGTGTTTGGTTAGAAATCTTGAACAAAGAACAACATCTCTTACCAAATGATATGAATTCTCTTAAGAAATAGAATATTATCTCCTGCTAATCTTTAAGAACTAGAACGACATTAAGATGAGCACTAAAGGTTGGTAGGTTGGAAATCTTTAACGAATGGAAGGATGTTAGGCCTCCTATTAAGAATGTTTATACAAGAAGGGTAAAAAAAGGATTGCACCCCAGACAGTGGGGTAACGGGCTGTGGGTCCCTTTCGATACTTGTGACAGGAGAGTATCGGTATTTATACCTTGTTTTGGCTAGGGTTAGTTATCTTGTGTTTTGTGTATGAACAGTAGTTCATTGTGGAGAGAACAACCCACTAGTGTTGTTGTTTCTATCTTCATTTCTGTGTAATCGAACTTGTTCCCCTGTTTATTTTGGATTTCTTATCTTGGAATATCAAACTGTGAGAAAGAATTCTCATAAGTGGTATCAGAGTCGTCCGAAAACCTGGGGAGGTGGTCGAAAATGACGCAGAAGCAGATGGAAGAACGCGGTTGAGTGCGACGGAAGCTAACATTGGGAGAATTAAGCAGGAACTTCAAAAGCTAACGTCTCTGGAAAAGGCGGTAGATAAGATACATGTGATGATAGCGGAAATGCATCGATCACAGGGGCGGTCGGAGGTGACGGAGACCACCACGGGTAAGCGGAAACTTAGGGCAGAAGACGAGGAGGAAGGAAACGACGAAACAGAAGAGGGAGAGTCCTCCCAGCTGAGGGAAGGAATGGAACGACAAGAGAGAATCAAGTTTAAAAAACTTGAGACGTCGGTTTTTTAATGGAGAAGACCCAGACGGGTGGTTTTTTCGAGCTGAGCACTATTTCCAGCTGCACCTGTGAACAGAAAAGAAGTTTAAGATAGCGATCGTGAGTCTAGAAGCGAGGGCGTTAAACTGGTTTTGATGGGCGGAGAATCGTCGAAAATTTAAATCATGAGAGTTAAAGCAGAGGATATACGACCGTTTTTGGCCACGACAAAGAGGGATGTCGTGCGCTCGTTTCTTAACAATCAAGCAGGAAGGGACTGTTACCGATTATTTGCAGAGGTTTGAGGAGCTCTCGGCTCCGTTGCCGGATATGGCGGAGGACGTCCTGGTAAACACGTTCACAAACGACTTGGACCCAATGATTAGAACTGAGGTCTTTTCCATGCGGGTCGTGGGCCTGGAAGATATGATGGATGCGGCCCAGTTGGCAGAAGATAGAATCGAAACGGCCCTATCGGCCCCAGGCCCATACGGCAAGGACTGGAAACCAGCCCAAAGGCCAACGGTCAAGAGCGCAGATGGGGTGACAACACGCACCATCACTCTGGCAGAAAATATTCCAGCTCCAGGACCTACTTCGGGAACGAATCGTCGAGACCCTCCTTTTCGCAAGTGGACGGATTCGAAATTGCACGCACGGAAAGACAAAGGACTGTGTTTTCCCTGTGACAAGCCGTTTAGCAAGGGGCATCGTTGTAAGAATAAAGAGTTAAGACTGTACATGGTGGCTGACGATTTGGACAAGATGGAAACGGAAGACACTCCGATGGAGTCGCATGCTGGAAGTAAGTCCGATAGTCGAGTTATCATTGAACTCGATAGTGGGTCTCACAACCCCCGGAACATTCAAACTTAAAGGCTTAGTGGGAGACCAAGAAATCGTGGTGATGGTGGACTGCGAAGTGTCACGGTCATGCTTGTCCAGGGCGTGTTGCCTATGGCCGCATTACCGTTCCGAACCCTATGTCATTTCATAGTATGTATTTCATTATGTTTGTTTACCGCTTTCCTTTATCGCTTTCCTTTACTTTTCATTTCTTGTGACGGCGTAGCACTTTGTACGTGCAACCATGCCACTCTTGTAAAAGCTTATAATGTACTATATGCGAGTGAGACTAATCATCATACTTGCATACCCGAGAGTTGTAAGCTATAAAGCCGTTGTTGTCCCCTATTATGCTTTCTAGCCTTACGACACATTTTTTTTCTCAAACATTCTTCTAAACTGTTTGCGAAAGCCCTTTCCTCTAAACCCGTTTCCCTCTAGAAACGGGGATAGTCGTTGCGAGAGGCACCCGGTGTGCCGAAGGTGATTTGAATCAGAGTTGGCTGACTTGTTCCTGAGCGAGGACAAGTGCCGCACAATCGTTTAGCAAAGTACGATTGTGACACGAAGCTACCCTCAACATCGTGGCATAGCAAGTGGTGGAACTCCTTAATCTACCATTGACAGAGACAACCAACTATGGAGTCATAATGGGTTCCGGGCAGGCCGTTCAAGGGAAAGGGATATGTCGAGGCGTCACGGTAAGCCTACCAGAAGTGACGTTTGTGGATGATTCTTTGCCGCTGAAATTGGGAAATTTGGACATGGACTTGGGAATGAAATGGCTGCGAAAACAAGGGGCTATGACGATTGACTGGAGGGAGCTAACAATGACCTTTACGGCTGGGGATGCGAAGATCGTGATCAAGGGAGACCCGACATTGGCTCGAATGGAGATCTCTCTTAAAATGCTAGCCAAGATGTGGCAATCAGACAAAATTGTATAAACTCTATAGATATTTGAAGATCATCTCCCGCTAATCATCAAATTCTAGAAGAGTCATCAATCTTGTGGAATAACTTCAAGGGCTAAGTGAGAAATCTTTAACACAAAGCAATTTATCTCTTTCCAAAACATATGAAATTCCTAGGAAATTGAAGATTATCTCCCGCTAATCTTCAAAACCTAGAAAATCCACTTAATATGGGTGATCGATCTTTACGGTTAGGTCAGGAATCTTTAGAACATGGCAAAATCGTTTCCAGCCAATTAATATGTGCTCCCAAGAAAATTGAAGATTATCTCCCGCAAATCTTCAAACTCTAGAATGTGTTCTTTGAATCAAAGAGCAACAACATCTCTTACTAGATGATATGAATTATCTTATGACATTGAATACCATCTCGTGTTAATCTTCAAACACTAGAACAACATCAATATCACTAAAGGTTAGGTTGGAATTCTTTGATGTATGAAAGGATTAGATAAAATTGTATAAACTCCTATAGAGATTTGAAGATCATCTCCCGCTAATCTCCAAATTCTAGAACAATCATCAATGTTGATAAACAACACTGTAAGGGCTATGTTAGAAATCTTTAACACAAGTAAAATGTTCTCTCTCTTAAATACTTTGTTATGTTCTTGATATGAATGTTTGCCATAGCTTGTTAGGACGTAAGAAAGAGATAACACCTACGAGTTCAACCGGAGGGGCCGTAAAGTAGTTCTTTTACCTTAAAATGGTGAGGAAATGGCCAAGAAAGGTGAAGAAGGAACATCCAAAAGGCAACTTTATACTGTTATTCATAAAGAACCTTTCATTTCAAAACATTGAAGTTTGGGCACTTATTGTTGATGGCTAAGAAACGGGTGATTGTGAGAATACCGTCTATAGGGAGATTCATTTGTTGGAAGAATTTCCAAATATTACGAAAACACCTTCGGACCTCCCACCCCTAAGGGGCATTCAACATCAAATTGACTTCCTTCTTGGCTTTGTTTTACTAAATCTACCTCACTACCGAATAAGTCCTAGGGATTATAAAATTCTTCAAGAACAGGATCAAGAGTCATTGGATAGAGGATACTAATCTTAAAAACCTAGAAAATTCACTTAATAGGGTTCCTTTCCTAGTGATATGGTCGGACCTCCTCTATCTGCCTTCTGGAGAGGAGTGCTTTTGATGGATGGTCGAGATGTGTGTTGTTCTTAGGGTCATGTGGGGGAAACAAAATAACAAGATGTTTCAAGGGTTAGAGATAGATTTTTTTTTATGTCTGATCCACATGATCCTATTTTCTATAGTTGGAATCCCTTCCTTTTGAGAGATTCCTCTCTGTCTTTGTGGGCTTGATTTCTTGTATGCCCTTGTTTTCGTTCATTTTTATCTCATTGAAAGTCATATTAATAACAAAGAGGTGGGTATTTATTCAATTAAATTTAAGGCTATAATCGACTCACTAACACCTCAGAAATTGAAGGTTACCTCCTACTAATCTTCAAATACTAGAAAACCTGACTAGATTGAGTAAAGGTTAGGTTGTAGAAATCTTTAATAATGGAAAAATGGCTCTTACAAGATTGTATTAAAACCATGGAGAATCAATCACTCAATTAAATCATCTCTGACTAAATGATGCGATTTGCCTAGGGAAATGAAAATTATCGTCAAATAATCTTCAAACCTTAGAAAATTCTTTAAATGGGACATGCATCAACCCTAAGGATTGGTTTATAAATCTCCAACACGTGGCAAAACCATCTCTTAACAAACAATATTAACTTCCTTGGATTTAAAGATTATTTGCAACTATTATTCAAATTCTAAAAAAAAAAAAAAGCCATTTTATAGGTTGCCAATGAAAATGGAAAAAGAATATGATTTGGAAATGATAAAAGAAACGATATACAAAAGTAGAAAATAAAATAAATAAATATAAACAGCTGCAGCATTATGAAAAATAAGCAAGGAACAAATTAACTTAAAACAAGAATAAAAAAATAGATACTAATATAGATAATTATATAGAATGACAGTCCAAAAGACCAAGCACAAGAATCTAAACGAGAAGCCAATAGTTTAGAGTTAACTTAAAAAGCTGACATTGAGTCTGAAGCAAATACACAACGATATTATCTTCCCTGGAATTGAAGATTACTTGCCACTAATATTCAAATTTTAAAAAAGCATTCAATAGTTGCAAAAGAAAATGGAAAGAATAGGATTTGGAAAAGATAAAAATAGAAAATTAAAAAAATAAATATAAATAGTTGCAGGATTATAAAAAGTAAGCAAAGAACAAATTAAGTTCTTAAAAAAAATTGAGGGGAAAAACATAAAAAATTAGAAAAGTAATTCAAAACATAGATACTAATGTAGTTATGTAGAATCAACAATTCAAAAGATCAAGCACGAGAATAAAAATGTGTCAATAGTTTAGAATTACTCAAGCCCCATTTGGTAATCATTAACTTTTTGTTTTTGATTTTTGAAAATTAAGCCTATTTTCTCTCCATTTGTTACAATGATTTGTGTCTTTTTAAAAATATTGGTAAAAAGTAGATAACAAAGCAATAGGAGTGTTTTTATAGGCTTAATTTTCAATAACTAAAAACCAAAATTCGAATGATTACCAAACAGGCCTTAAAAAGCTAACTCTGAGTTTGTAGCAAATAAACAAAATTATTGTTGAAGATAACGGCTTATAGAAAAGGAAAACAGAGAGATGCTAATATTAGCTCAATCTATTATCCCGACATATACAAAGATAAATTATAAATATCAAACATAAGGAAGATGGGAACAGGGAAGAAGGGAAGATACCTGTGGCACTGACGTAGGCAGGAAGGGAGGCACTAAGCAACTAAATGATGTAACAGTGAGAAATAGAAATAGAGACCAAATGACATGACATCACAAATCCTGCAAAGCAACGTTACAAACACAGTAGATGTTCAGGAATTTATGAATTTAAGAAGTTTAAATAAAGACATGAAACATTGATTTCATGTTATTATAGAATTTTGGCGCATTCATTTAGATAGATGTGGCTTGTATTAGAGGTCATAAAATTCTGCAGAACAATCATTTGTTCAGTATAAAACCTATTACGATTAACAAAAAAAAAGATTCATAAAATGATAGCACCCATGATCAGAAAAGACGGGCACCACCTCCTCGTGAACAATGCGTACAACTATGTTTGAAAACAAATCAAAAGAAGATGAAAATATGGAGTACATTGGAAACAATTCAAATGAAGAAACCACTTTAGATTGAGATCGACGTTTAGAATAAGTCAGTATGAGTCCAAACCTTTATATGGTGCCCTTTGTCTCCGACTATAGCCTGTGATTTGCTCCTTCGTCTCTGTCTCAACTACAACCTACACACAACGGATCCAAGAACACAAGCAAAAACAACGAACACCAATTACTTGAAGATCAAAATAATAACAGTTTTGCGAACGGGGTCGGGATTCGGCTGCTTCGTGTTACTGGTAGCTTCTTCATCACGCAAAGGACTACCTACGTTTTCAACGCGGTTAGGGTTTATATTGCGGCAGACTATCTGGCAGTTCATTTGGGCCAATTCTCCGGCTCATACGTTTTTAACAGGCCCACGGTTTGTAGTTTGGGCCGATTCTCCATTCTAAACAAATTCTTGGGCTTCGGATAGAGTTGATAATTGAGATTGGATGGAATGAGAGGTCATCTTGAATTTTGGCAAAATCTGAATTTAATAAGATTTTTGGCAAAAGCATGTCACGCACATGCCATATTTTTTTGTAATTCCCAAATTGCCCTTGTGGTTAGATTATAGTTTTATAAATTACCGTGTAAGTACAAAACTGCGTATCTATTGGAATAGAAATACAGTGTACTTGGCATCATCGAATACGAGATCGTGCATCAATTCTCATAGTAAATACAGTGTAATTAGAATCATCACTTACCTAGTTCAACCGATATAAGAGATAAAGTTGCCATATTTTTCTCCTATTTTAATTATTAGGTGCATATTAAATTTATTTTTATTTGAATTTTAATTATTAATTGCATTTTAGATTTGTTTTTATTTAACCACTTTACGAAAATGATAACATTTAATCTATCTTTATTTTGTTTAAACCATCCAATTTATTATATTTGATTTCGTTAACCAATTTGCTATTTTAACAAATCTTCATAACTATTTTAAAGTTGAATTGTTATTTGCCTATTAAATTTGTTTTTATTTAGCAATTTTGAATTTGAATTATTAAT
This sequence comes from Lagenaria siceraria, assembly GCA_002890555.2. Taxonomy (NCBI): domain Eukaryota; kingdom Viridiplantae; phylum Streptophyta; class Magnoliopsida; order Cucurbitales; family Cucurbitaceae; genus Lagenaria; species Lagenaria siceraria. The sequence continues at coordinate 22,839,263 of CM016487.1, forward strand.
TCTATTTTAGAGTTGTTTTTATTTAACCTCTTTCTTATGACATTTAATTAATCTTTATTTTGTTTAAACCATCCAATTTATTATATTTGATTTCGTCGAAGGAACTGGCGGTGGCAACGTGGTTAGATCTGCGTTGAACGAAATTTGGCGGCGGCGGCGGCTGATCTGCGTCGAACGAAACTGGCGGCAACGGCGTCGGATCTGCGTTGAACGAAACCTGGCGGCGACAGCGACGGACCTGGGTCGTCGGATCTGCGTCGAACGAACCCTGGCGGCGGCGAAACTGTTGAGAGATGACGGCACTCGGCGGCGAAACTGTTGAGAGATGACGGCACTAAGAGGAAAGATTTGGGTAAACCCTATTTACCCTATTTTGTTTTATTTGAAATTCATATTTATTATTTTGATTATTTTAATGGATTGACAAGATATAAGTATGAGATTTATTATATTATAGTGTATTTGTGATTTTTAGAATGTTTTTCAAATTTTTAACTTCATAATTGAAAACGTAGTCATATTGGTTAATCGGGGACAATTTTGTAAAGTTTTAATTTTGAATTTTAATTATTTAATTACTTTTGCTATTTCTATTTATCTGGTCAGCGCTTGATAATTTTTAACATTTTGCATATTTTTAAAAACAAACTATTCTTGTAGTTAACGTTTATTTATATATAGAATAATTGTAATGGGTGGTAAACTAAATCTGTAAAGTAATATCTTTTTTTATTCTTTTTTTTGCCCTATAGAGAGTATTCGCCTCCCTCCCTTTGCGTTTTTTCTTTAATATTTTTTTGTGTGCTTCAATATTTTTAGCGAGGTTCAGCTTTATTTTGTTTTTTCATTTAACCTTGGTTAAAAGATGAACCCAACCCAACCATGAAAGATTTGAATTGGGTTGATTCAAATTATTCGGGTCATTTATTTCAATTTTTGTTCTAAAAATAAGTAAAATGTTAATATGTAAAAATTTGATTTAATTATTTTGATATATTAAATTAAGATTCACAACTCAACCTCAATTTTATAATGAAATTTTTCTTTCGAAAATGCTATAGTTGTTGGAGAATAAATTATCTAAAAAAAATAATGAAATTAAATAAAACTAAAATAAATATATGTATATATAATTGTATCACAAGTAAAAAAAATTACATTTTAAAATTAATAATAAGTTTGAGTTGGTTCGAGTTGGTTTGAATTATTTTAGGTGAACTCATGAACCAACCCAACCCATTAAATTTCTATTTATTTGAACTCAACCAACCCAAATGAGTTAATAACCCAACCCAACCCAACCCAAAAATTATAACTATGCATTTCAATTGTACTTCATTTCTAACATAGCTTTTCAAAATCCAAACTACCTAACCGATCTTCATAATTTAAGATTCTTATGTTTAAGATGTCAAACCTAAATTATACGACAAACGCATCGTTAAAGAGTTTAATTAAATTCCATACTCTTTCGACTCATTAGAATACTAAAAACTTGACCTCATGACACACTTACAACAAAAGTCGTTGATACACATATATATAATACAAATTCTAGAGTGTTGGAACACGTTAGGTTGTTTGTTGAAGATCTTGAGATGATGTTGTAGTCTTCACCTCTTTACTCTTACCCCATAATACCATATACAATCCACAAACAATCAAAATTGCCCCTAATATGCTGCCATATCATTGGAAACACACAACATACATATATCATATATGTGTAACATTATTTAGTTTGAATTTTATGAAAGTTGAAATTATTGTTGAAAAATATATACCTTCCCAAGTGCAACTTTTCATCAAGAACTAAATACCCAGCTATAGCCATCACCACAATTGCAAGTGGGTTAAAGATTGACACAAATAATGGGCCTTTTTTTGTAAGACACCAAGATATAAGTGCAATCACTACTCCTGATGCCACAATTCCCTGCCAAAAGTGACAGACAACCAAAAATTTTGATAGAAATTATTATAAATAAAAAAAATATTAAACTATTTATAAATATTAAAAAAAAAAATTATTGTCTATCAGCAATAGACTGCGATAGAATTATATCGCTCAAGAGATAGACAATAAAATTTTTCTATATTCATAAATAGTTTGATATTTGAAAACATCACAAATCTTATTGGTAATTTCCTCTTTTATTATTTCAAATAATATTTATCATTATAAAAGTAAATATAAATATAATTCTTATTTTATATATATATATATATATATATATATATATATATATATATATTACAATTTTTGGGTCCTTAAAGTTTTATGAAACTATACCCTAATTTTAGCCAGTTTATAATGCTTTAGTATTAGTAATAATTACATTTTAAAGTTATAATAATTTAATCTTTATATTGTAAAGAATTAAAAAAATCTTTATATTGTAAAAATATTGTCAGATTTAATGAAATTTATTTTATATATATATCGATAAACTTATTAGACCAATGAACTATACACGATAAATTGTTATTCATCCATGAATTTGAATGAATTTTTTTAAGACATGAATTAAAATGTTACAAAAATTTAAAATACACAAATCAAATCATTACCTATTAAAGTTTATTGACCAAAATTTTATACTTTTCAAAGTATAGAAAAACTAGAAAAAGTAAAGTTATGAAGCTATATACTTTTTTTTAGTACAAGAAACTATATTTGGTAACTATTATTTGGTTTTTTATTTTTGATTTTTGAAATTGAGTTATCTCACTTATTTTAATCATGATTTTCATCTTTTCTAATAAGGAAATATTTGAATTCTTAACCAAATTCTAAAGACAAAAGTAAGTTCTTAAAAACTATATTTTTAGTTTTTTTTTTAAAATTAAACTTAGTTTGAATTTCAAAAATACTTCTAAATGCAGACAACAAAATAAAGAGATCAACAGATGAAAGTGGTATGTATAGGCTCTTAATTTTAAAAATAATAATAATAATAATAAAAATAAAACTAAGTTCCTTGTTTGATAACTATTGTTTGATTTTTTGTTTTTCAAAATTAAGCTTATGAGCACTCCTTCCATCTATGTTATTTATGTTTTGTTATCCACTAACTACTAATGTGTTTTTGAAAAAACAATGCCACAGTTTTGATCAAAACAAAAAATAAAAATAAAAAGTTTTAAAAAACCTGTATTTGCTTTTAGAATTTAATTAAGAAGTCAAGTGTCTTTTTTAACGAATTGATGTAAAAAATATAATTAAAAATTTAAGAAACACGCATAAATTTCAAAAATAGAAAATAAAAAATGAAATCACTATTAAAGAAACTTTAACGATTATTAAACAGCAAAAGTGAGCTTAACTCAATGTGGTAATTGACATGACTTTCATCACTAAAGGTTAGAGATTTGATTCCGAACCTTACAATTATTATACTAAAAAAATAATTATCCAACGAGACTTAAATAGTTGGTTTCATAGAAGTTGAGTGACAAAAATATTTTTTAATATTAATTATATCCATAACTTAGAACTATTTACAAAACTGGTTAGGAAATATATATATATATATATATATATATAAAAGTGAAAGGAGTACCGAATAAGCAGCTGAAAGAAGCCTAATGTTGAAACCCAGCCTCCATTGGTTCCAATCCCTCACAGTGCAGATCGCAAGAAGAAGCGACTGAATAAACCCCATGACCGTCATCAAAGCAGTGCTTGAGTAATAATATGGGTATGACTCGTTCATTTTTCTCTGCAAATTATCCAACCTCACTTTCATTCCTTTCAATTTCTATTTTTACAACCGCAAACCGACATTCATTTCATTTTAGTCCCATAATAGCAGTCGTAAATATAAGAATTAGGTTCAAAGTATTTATAGATATAAAACAATGTAAAAGAATTTATAAATATAGCAAAATTTAGATTCTACTTTTGAAGTCTATCAGGATCTATCAATACCATATCGCTAGTGAGTCTATCACATAGAGATTTTGCTATTTTTGCAATTCTTTAAAAATGTTGATATACACTTAATTATTATCTCTAAAAGTACTATCTAATGCAATTATTTTGTATGAGTGGCTTATTCTCTGTCCCCTATATGATTAATGACGTGCCTAAAAAACAAATTAACTCTAACTTTTTCTTTACATTAAAGTGTATTATCGTTTTTTATACACTATTGCATTAAGAATGATCATGTCTATTGTAGTTAGTAATGAAGTTCTAACTCGATAGTTATATTATTGTGATCTTTATCTATTTTTTTTCATTTAAATGCAAATGTAGAATATTTACGGTGAAAGTACAAAGAAAAATAAGGTACGACCGAAGTTGCATTTAAAGAAAAAAAAGGATTATTTTTATATATTCTTTTACTATGTATAAAAAAGGACCGCATGAATTATGATACGAATTTTTAGTAACCTGGGCTATCAACCAGAGTGCGTAAGCTGCACAACTGGCAAGAGCGAAGATGGAGCCCATCAGGTGTCGGATGAAGGAGTCGTGAGATGATGCCACGTGGGCTTGTGGGGCCGGATTGTGATGCAGGACATTGAAATGTGCGGTGGGGATTTGAATTTGAATGCCTTGGTAGAAGGTTGAAAGCATGGCCCCACCAATCCCAACTACTGTCCCCACAACCTTCGCCTTCCCTGCCATCGTTCCCACTCTCAATTTCTCAACCCTATTTTCGAGTTAGATATTTTCAATTTTATGTATATATCAAGTATATTTCTATAAATTGTAAAATGTATTAAATTTATTTAGATTATTAATTTAGTGTATTTTTACTCTTAAATTAAATTATAGATATTATTATTAATATTTATATTTATATTAAATTAAATAGATATATTAATTTTAAGTTTGATGAGCATTTATAAAAGATATGGGAGATATATCTATGAATATTTAATATCGATGTCAAACCTTTCGATTTACGGATATATAAAAAAAATATATATATCGTGTCAACAGATATTTTCATCTTTGGATTTATGTAAATACATTATGGAACTTTTAAATTCGCCCTTCAACTTTAAAATTTTCTTATAAATTTTGAACTTTCAATTTTTGTGTAAAAATAAAATTTTATCTTTTAATGTTGTGTCTAATAGTTCATTCTTTTATTGAACATTTTCTTTGAAAAATTTATTAACATACTGAACACGAAATTGAAAGTTTATATCCCAATAAATTTGTACGTAAATTTTTAAGGAGGTTGAATATGCTAGGAACATGTAATATAGAAAATTCAATATTCAAGAACGACCTATTTGTCAATTTTAAAGTCTTAGGACCTATGAAATACATTTGAAAATTTATGCATTTATTATACCTAAACATGAAATTTCATATAATTTCGAACTTTATTAATAATTTTTTTTTTAAAAAAAGATTGTTAATAATATTTGAGATTTGACTATTTAGTTAGCATTGTCAATAGTTTACTGTTTATGAATTTATACGAGCGAACAAGCGTTCAACAACTTTTTAATATCTAATTTAAAATAATGTGTTGTTAAGATAGAATACAAAAACTTTCTCTATTTCATTAAGTTTTTGATAATATAATTAAAATTGATTTCTTAATCTTTTCAATTTGGGAAAATAATTAAACAAATTCTTCTACATATTAACATGTTACTCTTTTTAAAAATAAAATTTTAAATAATGACTCGAATAATCCGAACCAACTCAATTCAAATATTTAATGATTAGATTGAGTTGAGTTCATTATTTAATAAGGGTTGTTTGAGTTGAAAAAAATTAAAACTCAAACGATTGGGTTGGACCTAAAAAGTGTTTCAACTCAACTCAACTCACGAACACCTCTAAATTCTTGTATTCAAAGTTTTATCTTCCAATTAAATCACTAACCAAACACACTTTTACTAAGAAAGTTTTCTGAGATTTTATGAACTAAAAAGCATATATTTTAGGGAAATTTTCACAAATAAAAAAATGTCAAACTATTTACCTAAAATAGCAAAAAAATACTAATAGATATTGATAGATATCAGTGATAGACTTCTATCATTTCTATCACTGATAGATCTTGATAGACTTCTATCAGCGTCTATCAAAACTATCTAAAAATTTTGCTATTTTGTGTAAATAGTTTTTCTTATTTTTCTATGTTTAAAACTTTCCCTATATTTTAGGATAAATTAAAAGGAAAAAAGGACTAAATTTGGAAAGAAAAATGGGAGAAGAAAGATATACCGAAAACAAATGGCTAGGATGAATGTGAATGCAGGATTGAGATTGGTCGCAGCTACAGCAAACGTTGTAGAGGTCAAAGCTAGTCCTTCAATGTATAAGTTTTGTGCAAGTGTTACCCTGTATATATTTGGCTTTTGAGTTAAAATAAAATGAGAGCAGTGAAAAAAGTAGTACATGTCAAACAAGTTGAACTATAGGTTTATTATTATTATTACTATATATATATATATATATATTATAAACATTTTTATAAAAAGTATGTGCAACAATAAATTGCTTTAATTCATGTTTGATAATGGGATCTTCCTTTTAGTTTTGTGTTTGCCTATCTTCTCACACTTTTATAATTATGTTTTCATGTATTTTGTTAATATTTGAATTCTCACTTAAATTTTGAAAACAAAAACTTATATATGAATAAAAAATAAAAAATACATTTTTTTTTAATTTCTCTTTCCCTCGTTTCCGTCTTCCTCCTCTTCAACTTCCTCTTCAATGGGCGTCGAGGACCGTTGGTCGTCACTCGCCAAAGAATGCAATCATGTTGGTCATGCTAAAGTTATATGCTCAAAGTAGATAATATCATACCATTGTAAAAATAGGTGGAGGTAGGGTATATGTCTAAAGTGGTCAATATCATACAATTGTGGAGATAAGTGGAGGTTCCATTATCCTTAATTATCAATTGGTATCAGAGTCAATGATCTAAACCTAGTTGTGTGGGTGATATCCTCACAACGATTTCGAACAAAAGTAGTGAGTTTTATGGATGAATCCTTAGAACGCGGACGACGAGTGTTTGTAATGGCAAACAAGTATAACTCTATCAGGCTTTACTAGTAGAGAAAATCTTCATTTGAGGGGAGGAGATTAAGAGTGCGACAGGTAGCAAACACCAAGTGTATTCCACAAAAATGATTTATGGTTGTGCTCTATCTAACTTTACATAATTGGGCATTGATAAGAGCAAGCTCTTGAAGGCAATCAGGAGTGGATGAATAGGGGAAGTGCAAATAAAGTTTCATACACTGGTTAGGGAAGGAAGTGATCAATGTGGGTGCGCAATTTAAAAGAATACAATAACATGAGCATATTCTAAAAAGTATTTTTAGACAAACTATGATGCGCGTTCGAGATCTAAACTCATTCTCACACAATGTGTAACAAACCACAAATGCGAAGATGCATTAGGGATATTCACAAGTTCGCAAGTGGTTTGTTTTTGTGTCATCAAACAACTAGTCTTCATTCATTTCAAAATTCGGGTCAATTGACAACTTAGGGTTGAAATTTAGGTCATCCATACATAAACTCAAGAAGGAGATTAAGGAGAAGAATGAAAAAAATGAGAAGAGAGGGAAAGAGAAATAAATATTTGAAAATTAATTTTCATTAAAAAATAAAAATAAATAGGTGTCACGTTACAAGTAATTAACAGAAAACTGACGAAGGAACTAAGAGTGCTACAAAAAATAACTATCAAAAGTTAAAATATTGAGTTTAAACTATTATATTAATGTCACTATTCTTCTATACAAATTGAAAGTAAAATAATTCAAATAACTTGAAATTCATGATAGTTCAATTATGTTCATGTCAGTAAACTATCTCGTTAGTTTGTATTATTTCACTTGAAATAAAATTGTCTCAGAAAAAAAAAATTACACACACAATAAAGGAGGAAGTGTGTAATTTAGAAACTTACCCTAATAATCCACAAACAAATGCTTGGTAAAGTGTCACCCTCGAAAGTTTTGGTCTGCTTTTCCTGCAATTTTCATTCATAATTAAAGCATCAGACAATTTTATAATATGATATATTATTAGGTAGCCTGAAAATTTATGATAATTATCTTTACTTCTAAATAACAACAATATAGTTTTTTTTCAAACCAAACTTAATTCAACTAGTTAATGCATTATATAACTTTAATAAAGAAATTAGATATTCAAGTCTCTTCATGTCCATACATATTGAAATAAAAAAAAATTAAGATGAACAATAATTAGATGGAGATAGTTGTACTTATTCCATGCAATCTTATTTTATTTGTATGTAATAATAAAAAAATCAATTTTTTAAAATAATTCAATTAGTTTTATCATTCAACCCTAAACTTATATGTATAATTGACATACTAATTAATTAATAATTAATTATAACTAATTAAAGGGCAATATACTTGGGATTTGAAAAAAAAAAAAAAAAACCTTTCAAAAAGAAGAGCAAGAGGAAGCATAAAGGCAGCAGCAAACATGGCACGATAAGCAACCAAAACCCTCATATTCATCCCATCTTCCACAGCCAACTTGTAGATTACGTTCATCAAAACGTATGAGATTTGCACAAAAATCATCACCAAAATTCCAACCATAATATATATCCTCAAGATTTGTTTGATCAATTTTTTTTTTTTGTCTCTGATCTTTCTTAATTATTTTGGCATTTTCAATTTAATTTTATGTATAATATAGTACAAAAGACGAGATTTAATTGGTCCATAATTGAAAGAATCTACACGAGTACTTTAATTTGTTTGGTTCAATGTGCGTATAATAAAAGCTAAAATCTCTATCATATAACAACATATCATGCATGGTTCCAATTCCCTCCCCCAACTTCACCCTTTACCACAACTTTCTATATCACCGTCTTTTACTGGAAAAATTTTAGGTGCATTTGGGGGCTACACTTATTTTTAGGCTCTCTTGCTGAATTATTCAATCACAATTTATCGATTGACAAATTCTTCATACTTTTTTAAATATATATATATATATATATATATATATATTTTATGTATACGATAAGATTAATATGCATAAAAATAAGTGTATTTTATGATGCATTTAAGTATTATTTTTCCTTTTCTTCTTTCTTTCTTCTTTTTCCTTTTATTCTTTCTTCTTTTCAATGACAATTTTATTTGACATTATCTTTTATTCTTTTTTTTTTTTTTTTTTTCTCTTTTCCTTGAGAGTAAAAAAGTTGAAAACGATAGGATAAGTTTCCATTTGTTTTTTATAGGGAAGAATCTATAAGTAGTGGTAAGGTATGTCGTCTTTTGGTTGGCCATGTCAAAAGCCAAGAGACTAGTGATGTGAGATGATAGTACCCCACTTAATATAATATATTAAAAAAATTTGGATGCAGGACTGCACTCATATTTTGTGCAGTTTAGGAAATACCCAATCAAAATATGTAATGTGAAAAAAAAATTAAAAAATTATTTTTTATTTAATTTTATTTTTACTATGTAAAAAAGGGAAGCATGTGATTATGCTAATTGGCCGTATAATATTTCGAGGGGTGTGTGAGGAAGAGGAAGTCTATAACTTAAATACTATTACAATTTTAAGAGCTCGTATACCAATTTTATATGCTCATATGAATATAAACATAATAATAAACATTTCTGCCTCTTTCGTCACATATTTTGTATCTATACTATTAGAATATATTATAACTGTAATTAGTTAGTAATTAGTTATTGTATCCTCTGTACTTTCTCTGTGTATAAATACCTTGGTCACATTCATTAATAAAGTGTGCAAAGATTAAGTTACTCTCTCTGTTTTGATATGGTATCAGATGTAATCTCTTCTTTCTGAGAGTTTTCTTTTCTTCCCTTGCTTCCCCACGATGGTTGATCCTCTCCCACCAAACCCTAACTTCACAAGCTCCATGAATCCTTCATCCTCGACTGCCAGCCCTTCAACCAACGCTTCAGTTCTAGAACAGTATACCAACCCATATTACCTCCATCATTCTGATTCAACAAATGTTGTTCTTGTATCCAATTTGTTGACGGAAACAAATTATACTTCATGGAGTCAAGCTATGGTAATTGGCCTCACTGTGAAGAACAAGTTCTGTTTCGTTGATGGATCGCTTCCACGACCGTCTGGAGATCTCCTCAAACCATGGAGCATTTGCAACAGTGTAGTCACTTCGTGGATCCTTAATTCGCTCTCGAAGGAAATCTCTGCCAGTGTGAACTTCTCGGATTCTGCTCATGAGATTTGGACTAATCTTCAAGAACGATATCAAAGGAAGAATCGACCTCGTGTCTTTCAACTTCGTCGTGAATTATCCAATCTTTCTCAAGAACAAGATTCCGTTACTACCTACTTCGCGAAGTTGAAAACCTTATGGAATGAACTGTCTTCTTATCGGCCTGACTGTTCGTGTGGACATTATACTTGTGGAGGCGTCAAAGATCTGAACAAGTATCATCAAACAGAGCATGTTATGACCTTTTTGATGGGCTTAAACGACTCTTTTAATCAGGTTCGTACTCAAATCCTATTAATGGAACCCAAACCTACGATTAATCGCGTTTTCTCTCTGACTATGCAAGAGGTTGAACAATGCACAATTCCCTCAGCCATGACTACTTCTCCACTCGTGACATCTTCCATTCAGAATGCGACTGCTCTGCTTGTCAAAAACTCGAACTCATCCTCTGTTCAGAATACTCGTTCCTCATCAAACTCCAACAAAAAGAAAGATAGGCCTATCTGCACAAATTGTGGAATACAAGGACACGTTATTGATCGATGCTACAAGCTCCATGGATATCCAGTAGGCCATCGTCTTTATCAAAAGGCTTCAGCCTCCACCTCCGCATCTGTGTCTGACAATGACTCGCTTGGCTCCTTAAATGCTAAATAGTGCCAACGCTTATTGACCATTCTTCAGTCTCATCTTGCTAAAGTGAAAACTGAACCTCAATCACAAGTCTCTGGTTCTTCTCATGTCGCAGGTATTTGCTCTTCCCCTCCTCTCACTCCTGATTCGAATTCTTGGATTCTTGATTCTGGGGCTACTACACATATTTGTTGCAATCGTGAGTTATTTGCTTCTCTAGTTCCTATTACGGATGCTTCTGTCTCTTTGCCAAATAAGTCTCGCATTATTGTTGAATTTGCTGGAACAGTTTGCATCTCCACTGATTTTGTGCTTCATAATGTTTTGTTCTTGCCTTCTTTCAGCTTCAATCTGATTTCGGTTAGTTCTTTAACCACTAATCTGCCAGTAACAATGAAGTTTCTTGGTGATTCTTGCTTCATTCAGGGCAAGTACTCTTCGAAGACGATTGACAAAGCTAAGCTATGGCAGGGCCTTTATCTTTTGCATTCTGATCATCGTTTGCTCCACCCACAAAATTGTCTTAAGCCTAAAGATCTTGCTATCTGTAATTGTGTTATGAAAACTACTATCCATACTTGGCATGCTCGACTAGGACACCTATCACATAAACATTTACTTGCTTTACAAGATGTTTTGTGTTTCTCAAAGGTTGAAGTGTCTCCTTGTTTAGTTTGTCCACTTGCTAAACAAAGAAGATTGTCCTTTGTTAGCCATAATAACCTTGCAAATAAAATGTTTGATTTGATCCACTGTGATACATGGGGCCCTTATCAGTCTTTAACACATAATGGTTATCGATATTTTCTCACAATTGTGAATGATCACTCTAGATATACTTGGGTTTTTCTAATGAAACAGAAATCTGATGCTTTGGCCATTGTTCCCAAGTTTTTTGCCTTTGTGGAGACTCAATATAATTGCTCCATCAAGTCTTTTCGCTCTGATAATGCTCCTGAGTTTGCATTCACGAATTTTTTCCTATCTAAAGGAGTCATTCATCAGTATTCTTGTGTTGAACGGCCAGAACAGAATTCTGTAGTTGAAAGGAAGCACCAGCATTTATTAAATGTAGCCAGAGCACTTATGTTTCAGTCTCGAGTACCAATCCAATTTTGGGGAGAATATCTTTTGACTGCGGCATTTCTTATCAATCGTACTCCCTCCCATCTGCTGGATTGGAAGACTCCATATTATGGGTTACATAGTTGTGATGCTGATTATTTTTCTTTGAGAACCTTTGGGTGCCTTTGTTTTGTATCTACACTGGCTTCCAATCGCTCAAAGTTTCATCCCAGAGTTATTCCTTGTGTCTTCATGGGTTATCCTCCAGGTGTAAAAGGGTACAAAGTATATGATATTGCCAGACAGAAGTTTATAATCTCTCGAGATGTTATCTTTCATGAAGATTTGTTCCCTTTTCATCAAGTTACACTACAAACTCAAGTTCCTGACTATTTCCCTGATCTTGTATTGCCAACACCCTGTGACTCCATAGTCCCTCTCAAAGAGAAGTTTGTCCTGATGTGGAAGTTTCTGCTGGTCAGTTTTTATTTGACAGCACTGAGATAAACACTACTGAACAGTTTATTAGTACCCCTGTTGAAGCCGCTACTGCTGCTAATGAAGCTGGACTTGCTAGTGCAGTTGTTGAGCCCCTTTCATCCGCTAGAGATGATAATTCTGTTGTTCCCCTTAGGCGATCTTTAAGACAACAGAAACAACCTTCATATTTGCAAGATTATCATTGCAATCTCCTGTGGGGAGTTTCTGAACCCTCGACAACCAAAAAGGCTCCAAAATTCCCTCTACAGAAAGTGTTGAATTATGATGCTCTAAACACTGGATTTCGTCAGTTTGTTCTCAGTGTTTCAGCTGCTTTTGAGCCCTCTTTTTATCACCAAGCTGTCTCTCATGATCACTGGAAGCAAGCTATGAATGATGAGCAATGCCATAGAACGGAACAGCACTTGGTCCATTGTTTCCTTACCTGCTGGTAAGCATTCCATAGGTTGCAAGTGGGTTTATAAAGTAAAACACAAGGTTGATGGTACTGTCGAAAGATACAAGGAACGCTTAGTAGCTAAGGGTTATACACAACAGGAAGGTCTAGATTACATCGAAACCTTTTCTCCTGTTGCAAAATTAACCATGGTAAAAGTTTTACTGACACTTGCAGTTTCCTTTAATTGGCCCTTAATGCATCTGGATGTAAACAATGCTTTTCTACATGGTGATTTGTTTGAGGAGGTATACATGGACCTTCCTTTGGGTTACAAGCACTCTGTTGTTGCTCGAAAGGGGGAGAAATTGGTTTGTAGACTTCACAAATCAATTTATGGACTAAAGCAAGCCTCTAGACAGTGGTTTGAGAAATTTTCGAATGCCTTATCGGTGCTTGGTTTTATGCAATCCAAGTCAGATTATTCCCTTTTTGTTCGAGGGACATGTTCGACATTTGTTGCACTTTTAGTTTATGTCGATGATATCATAATCACAGGGGCATCTACTGGCATTATCTTTGATCTCAAGAGTCATCTTGACAATACTTTCAAGCTAAAAGATTTGGGTAACTTGAGATATTTCCTTGCCTTGAACTCGCTCGTTCTGCCGAAGGTATCTCTCTCTCTCAAAGGCATTATGTCCTTCAAATATTAGAAGATACTGGCTTTCTTGCTTGTAAGCCATCTCCTGTTCCAATGGATCCTAATCTTAAGATACGTGCTGATGATGGTGTATTATTAGAGGATCCCTCTGTCTATAGACATCTTATTGGAAGGTTGTTATACCTTACTGTTAGTCGTCCTGATATTACTTTTGCAGTACACAAACTCAGTCAGTATGTAGCCAAGCCTCAGTCTTCTCATCTTACTGCTGTCTATGTCCTATTGCGTTACCTCAAAGGGACCCCTGGACAAGGCATCTTCTTGAAAAGATCAGATCATTTCCAGCTTAAGGCTTTTACAGATGCTGATTGGGGTTCCTGTTTAGATACTCGTAAGTCCACAACTGGTTTTTGCACATTTTTGGGTGAGTCTCTGATCGCTTGGAAGACCAAAAAGCAGAATACTGTATCTCGTTCTTCTGCTTAAGCCGAGTATCGTGCGTTGGCCGTCACAACTAGTGAGCTTGTTTGGTTGCTTCAATTACTTAAGGATTTACGAATTGATGTGCTCTCACCTTCTCTGATTTTTTGTGATAATACTGCTGCTGTACATATTGCTACGAATCCAATTTTTCATGAGCGAACGAAGCATATCGAGTTGGATTGTCATTTTGTTCGAGACCGGATTGTTCAAGGTGATGTGAAGTTGTTACCGATTTCTTCAAATTTTCAGTTGGCTGATCTCTTTACAAAACCATTACCTTTACATTCTTTTTCTACTTTATCATCCAAGATGGGTGTACATAATTTGCTCCTTCCATCTTGAGGAGGACTATTAGAATATATTGTAACTGTAATTAGTTAGTAATTAGTTATTATATCATCTGTACTTTCTCTGTGTATAAATACCTTGGTCACATTCATTAATAAAGTGTGCAAGGATTAAGTTACTCTCTCTGTTTTGATATATACTTACCATTTTTCTTCTTCATCTTCTTTGATCTCATGTCAATATTAAAATAAAAGAAAATCCACCTCCACCGACTTTATAGAACCTTAAATGAAACAACTCTAGCCAGTCCAAGAACCAATTCCACAAGAATGAAACCCTTTTCCTACGCTAAAAAGTGTCCGTGTAGATAAAAAATTTGTCGGAAGAGGTTATGCCAATGCAATTTGACCATAAAAAAAACGTCGAAAAATGAATTGCCGATGCTAAATGGTTGGGTATCGGTGTAAAGGAGGCTTTGTCGATGCCAAACCCTAATCGGTCATCATTAACCTATATCGACGTCTTACGTTTGGTGTCGACTGTAGGTCCTATACCGATGCCTTACATTTGACGTTGACATAGGATCCTACACTGATGCTAGAAATTGTAAAATAAAGATTTATTTTTAAAAAAAAACAGGGGCAAAATGGGGAGATAAAGATTCTCCTCTCATAACATCTTTTATATATAGTATAGAGATTTCTTGAACATGATCTACCCATATGTCAACCACATATTGTTTAAGATTACACTTAATAACCTTGAATTTTAATCGTAATGAATAATTTATTATTACAAATAAAATAATTAAAGAATTCATTAACTATACAAGCCTTTGGAGCACAAATTCCAACTAGTACAAGATTAGCGGAGAATAAATGTTGCTAGAGAATGAATTTAAGTTGAATGCAATGGAAGTGAGATTTTCAATTGACATTGCCTTAGAGAAGTTTAATAGAGGTAGTCTTCATTTAAAACAGAGGTTAGAATTGGAATTTCATAGTTATAAAAAAGGTTAAAATAAATAAAATAAAGGCAAAATATACTTTGGTCTATGGAGTTTGGACTTAGTGCCTATTTGATCCATGAGGTTTCAAAATGAATACATTAGTCCTCGAGTTTTGGTAAATGGTTTTAAATGGTCCTTGGACCACCATTAGTTGAGTAATGGTGAACTATGTCAGACAAGTTGGGTCATTCGGCCCAACTCCCTTCTTATGGTCTTTTACTCCTTGACCCGTTGGCCCGTTTCCTGCATTTCTCTAATTCTCATGTGACGATCATTTTTTTGAACTCGAAATTCTTAATCTGGGATGATCCATAACATTATTTAGGGATTTCACACTATAAATTTTTGATTATATGATGAAAAAGAAATGAAATGGAGAGAGATGTATACCCAAAAAAATAATAGTAAAAAAAATTAAAAGTGGGGGAGATTTGTTTGTGTTCTACCCATACTCAAGGCCAAAAAATTCCAAATCTTTTCTATGTAGGCTAAAACTAAAATAATCCAATCTCTTCTCCCATAGAATTTTCAAAACGAGCACTTTCTAAATATCATCTTCAGTTGAACCAACTTGATTTTTATTTTAATTTTTAGATTTTAAATTTTAGATAAAAAAAAAACTCATATTTGAGAATTCTTCAATCATAACAATGACAAAAAAGGCAAGATGGATGACTTAAAAGCGATGATGAAAGAAGAGAAAGGAGGCAGAACTAGAGATGAGCGAGCATAACTACTTCAACAACAATAATAATATTGAATTAATAGAAAAAAATACATTTTTGGTCTATGAATTTTCAAGATAGATATTTCAAATATAGTTCCTAAGTTTTCAAAAATACATTTAAAAGGTTCTTCTACTATTAAAACCATTAAATTTAATCATAAAATTTACTAAATACTAACATCACAAGATGACTTTTTATATAAAAATTTTTCCCCTCATTCCTCTTCTCCTCTATCCTCTTTTCCTCCTCTCGTCTTCTCTTTGAATCTTTCCTCCCTTTTTGTTCTCTCCCTTTCTTTTTCATTTTTTGATCAAATGCAATGTTTTCGTCCAAATACAAACTCACGTGTTATTTTAAATATTCAAACATCAACAACTTTCTTGTCATTTATCAAAATGAGCATAGTTCAACGGATATATTGTGTGTACTACCAATTTCGAAATTAAAGGTTTGATTCCTCCATCCCAAATGTAAAAAAAAAAAAAAAAAAAAAAAAAAAAAAAAAAAAAAAAAAAAAAAACCTTTATTACCAAAAATTAATTTTTTTGTCTGAGCTACAAGCTTGCTTTCACTTTAACCTTGCTTAGAAAGCAATTTCACAACTATAAGCTTGTTTTCTTCTGTGTCTCCCCAATTCCTTTCCCCTTTCTTTTTTGAGCTAAAAAATTGTGTTAGAGAGAAATTTGGTTTCAAATGATTATCTCTGTTTCTTCACACGAGAAGTTGAGAATACTACGCACAATCACACGAAAAACTCACTCTAGAATTTTCTCTCTCGAGAAATTGGAAGGAAAGAGAGATATAAACAATGTAATCAATTAGAAGGCAGATTCAGAGCTACATCCATACCTTCTGAGAAAAATTAACGTAAAGAAAAAAGGGTTGAGATTGTAGAGAGAGGAAATTTAAACAAAATCGCCGCAATGTGTCTGTTTCAACATTTATTTTCATACATTAAGTTTGTATATTGAGGGAAAAGTTGCATTCCATTCAAAAATGAGAGAGATAAGAAGAAGATGGAACGGGAGGACTCGGGGGAGAAAGAGAATTTTTTTTTTTTTTCAACTCATCTGGCTATTTAGCATTTAGTCATTTATAATTCAGCTAAAATATTTGGGTTAATTAGGGATGGGGAATAGTCTTAAGAAAAAATTGATAAAAAAAATGG
This sequence comes from Lagenaria siceraria, assembly GCA_002890555.2. Lineage (NCBI taxonomy): Eukaryota > Viridiplantae > Streptophyta > Magnoliopsida > Cucurbitales > Cucurbitaceae > Lagenaria > Lagenaria siceraria. The sequence goes on from CM016487.1 coordinate 22,856,398, forward strand.
TGGTTTTAAAATTATTTAGGAAAATAGGGTAGTTTTTTTTTTTTTTTTTTTTTGTCTTTGAGTGAAAATTTTCCTTAAAAGTTGGAATGAGACCCACATAATGAAGAAAATGTCATTATTTTGATTTTTTTTTTTTTACAAATTAATTTACGTTATTTTTGTTTAAGGAAATATAATATCACTTTTTTTTTTATAATTGTTATTTTATTATTCATATATTTTCTTTCATCTTTTTAGCAAGATTAAATTTAATTTAAAAATATTACATATTTAATCATTTTATTTGTAAAATAATAAATTATTAAATATAAATGAATATAATATCACTATTTTTTTTAATCTTACGTAATAGATAGCAAAATCAAGGGAAAAAATCTAAACATATATCACTTCTTTAAAATGTTTGCAAATATGGCAAATGTTGACAAGTCAACTTTTGAATTTTTTAAAACTTTTAAATTTGTCCTTGTTCTTATGTTAGGGAGCACATGTTTTCATCTTCTTCTTTCTTTTTTTTTTTTTTCTGGTTATTGCAGTCTTCGACTTTATTATACTCGCTCATATTATACCATTCTTTTTTTCTTCTCTTCATCTTCAACTTTTCCTACTTGAATCATGAAATTTCAAACTAATTCTTAATTAATTTTTTCAAAATTACAAGTTTTTTCCCTTCTTTTCTTCTTCCTCCTCGTTTCACGCAAATATTAGAATTGTCAAAACCCAAAAGATCAACAAGATATATTGATTGAGATTAATTTTAATTTGATCCTTCATTATGAACATATAATCATTATAGATTATTTATAATCAATTAATTATTTATTATGATTAATTTTTATTACTTCATTCATTATTAATATATATTTTATTAAAAAAAATTAATTTATTTTTACTATCATATATTTTATTTTGTTTGTTTCACTTTTTATATAATCTATTTTTATTAAAATATATTTTCTTAGATTGTTTAATTATTTAAAATTACTAGTGTTGAACCTAATTAATTATAAAAATGATTAAATAATATATATAATTAATATGATGTTCATTAAATACATTAATTGGTTAATTTCAATTATTACTCAATTTTTAAATTTTTAATTAAGATTATTATTGATTTTTAACTAATTATTTTTATCAATGTATTGAATGATGTCTATTGTTTAATTAATTAATCTATTACAATTATATAGGATTGTCATGCTTAATTTTATAAATCTTTAAACCAAACGACCCTAACAGTTATGTTATCTAAAGGACTAAAATTGAGCATTATTGAATCTCAAAAACAAAAGTGTTAGATTTTGAAGCATATGAACCAAATAGAAACTAAATCCAAATCTAAGAAACCAAAGGTATTTTTTCGAAAAATATACTATCCATTAATTTTACTCGAAGGATTAGTAATATATTAGAAAAATTAGAACTTTTGATATTTCCACGTAGCAGGTTTTAGAATTTTACTTATCTATGTAATAAATTTATTTTACTATATCATATTGTAGTTTTCTTTTTAAATATTACCTAGTTCACAAATTAGTAAAATAAAACTACAATATGACGTAAAAAAATAGTGGTATTATCTTTATCCATAGATAATAGTTTATTATTTTACCAATAGATGATTAATATATAATATTTTTTTTAATTAAATTCAATAAGATAATAATTATAGAAAAAAAATGTTATTATGTTTCCTTAAAATGTTAAAGAAGATGAATTTGTAAAATAAAAAAAAAATCACAATAATTATCATTTCCTTAATTATGTGGGTCTCATTCCAACTTTCAAGAAGAGTTCTCACTAAAAGACACAAAAAAACTACCCTACTTTCCTAAATAATTTTAAAACCACCCATTTTCATCAATTTTTTTTTCTTAAAACCACCCTCATTTCCTAATTGATCCTAAAATATTTACAAATATAAAAAAATTTCATTATGTATCAACGATACACCACGATACACTTCTATCACTAAAGCGATAGAATGAAATTTTTCTATATTTATAAATAGTTTGATATTTTTTATATTTATAATAATTTTCCTTAAATTTAATAATTTAATGAGTAGGGAAACCTTTTAAAACTATTATAAAAAACTTAGAAACTAAAATGACCAATTTGAAACACTTATTATTGAAAATTCACAAATCAAAAAGGTATTTTCTTCAAATTGATATTCTCCAACTCAACTACACAATCAATAACTTAACTTTCACATCATTTTTTTTGTTATTCAACTAATGGTCCAAAGATTATTTAAAACCATTAAACAAACTTCGAGTCTAAAATATTAATCTTAAAATCTCATATGTCAAATAGATCGTAAGTAAAAATTTTAAAGACCAAAAGTATATTTTGTCTAAAAATAACAACTCAATTGTATAGAGTTTTTTTTTTTTTTTTTTAATAGTTTATTTTGGACTATTTTTAAAAAAATAGAGGCATAAATTGGGATTGGCTCAAATATAATAGTTTTAATTTGTGTCCATAAACATATATGGACATCAACATCCATATTTATAATCATAATTTTTTCTTTTTTTGAGTAATTTATAATCATAATTCAACCCCTTCATAAACTCCAACCGAAAAAGAAAACCCATTGAAAAAAAAGGGTCTGTGAAGAAAAAGCCAAGATGAAAGTGAAGGATGGTGGAAATTGATGAACGAAAGTGAAGTAAGAAACAAGCATCCAGCTGAAGAATATGCCCAGTTCCTCTGTTTCCAATTTCATCATTAACAAGTAAGAACTCTGGTAAATCTCCTCCATACCCGTTGTTATCCATGAATAATCTCATCCCTCTCATTCTTCTCATCTCCTTCCTCCCCATTTCAATCCAATCCAAGGTCTCCATTTCTTTCTCCCCCTCCATTCTCTCCAAATCCGGCGATCCAGTTCAAATCCAATGGTCTGGAATCGAATCCCCTTCCAAGCTCGATTGGCTCGGAATTTACTCGCCCCCAAATTCCTCCCATAAGCATTTCATCGGCTACGTCTTCCTTTCTTCCTCTCCCACCTGGCAATCCGGCTCTGGATCCGTTTCCATCCCCTTAGTCAACCTCCGATCCAATTACTCCTTCAGGATTTTCCGGTGGACCGAATCGGAGATCGACGACAAGCATCATGACCACGACCACAACCCTCTTCCCGGCACGGCCCACCTTCTCGCGGCCTCGGAGGAGCTCCGATTCTCCACCGGCAGCGGCCCGGAGCAGATCCATCTGGCGTTCACGGATCACGATGACGAAATGAGAGTGATGTTCGTGACGGAGGATGGATCGGAAAGGTATGTGAGATATGGGGAAAAGAAGGAGAAGCTTGATCAGATTGTTGTGGCGCTGTTGAGAGTTGAGAGGGAGCATATGTGCGATTCCCCTGCTAATGACAGCATTGGCTGGAGAGATCCTGGTTTTATTCATGATGCTGTCATGAATAAATTGCAGAAAGGAGCAAAAGTTTATTATCAGGTAATTTTGTTTTTTCTTTTGCCTAATTTGGGATTCTGGTGGAATTTGTGATGCATTTGCTTTTGAGTTTTGAACATTGGCCTTGGTAGTTCAGCAGTTCATCAAATGGTTTTTTAGGGTATTGGTTTGGTGAAGATTTATGCAGCTTGTTTAAAATGTTGATTCATTTTTGTACTCTGCTCTGGTATAGCCATGAGGAATCATGGAAGACATTGGTACTATATGATGGTTCTATTCTAGTACATGAATTGCTATTGGTTGACTAATTAAGATTTGAAATGTTAAAGGCCTGATTTCATTCATGGATTCACTCAAATAAGAAAGGAGATTGATGGTGCTTTTTTCATTTTTGTATTGAGTTGACTTATAGTCTAGACCATCTAGGTACAGAACTATAATGCAATGCATTTTGCTTTTACCAGGTTGGAAGTGATTCTAAAGGTTGGAGTAGTATTCTAAACTTCGTGTCACGTAATGAGACTCGCTGAAAAATTGCTTTCCTTTTCGGTGATATGGGAGCTGCAACACCATACATGACCTTTGTCCGAACACAGGAGGAAAGCATATCTACTGTAAGGTGGATACTTCGCGACATTGAAGCGCTTGGTGACAAACCTGCATTTATCTCTCACATTGGAGATATCAGCTATGCAAGGGGTCATGCGGGTGTATGGGACGTTTTCTTCAATCAGATCGAACCTGTGGCATCAAAAGTTGCATACCATGTATGTATTGGCAATCATGAATATGACTGGCCTGTTCAACCGTGGAAACCCGAGTGGGCCTTCGGGATATATGGGAAAGACGGGGGAGGGGAATGTGGGGTGCCATATAGTTTGAAGTTCAACATGCCAGGAAACTCTTCAGAACCTACCGAAAGCCACAGCTTGCCTACTCGAAACCTTTTCTACTCTTTTAACATGGGATCGGTGCATTTTGCGTACATATCAACAGAAACCAATTTCCTTCAAGGAAGTAGCCAATATGAATTCATTAAGCGTGATTTGGAGTCCGTTGATCGGAAGAAGACACCATTCGTAGTGGTACAGGGCCACAGACCAATGTATACAACGAGCAACGAACTTAGAGATGCCCCATTGAGGGAGAAAATGCTGCACCACTTGGAACCATTGTTTGTGAAAAATAATGTGACATTGGCATTATGGGGTCATGTCCATAGATATGAAAGGTTTTGCCCGCTTAATAACTACACTTGTGGAAGTATGGGTGTGGATGGGGAAGGCTGGGAGGCATTACCCGTCCATCTCGTCATCGGAATGGCTGGACAAGATTGGCAACCAATCTGGGAGCCGAGACCAAACCACCCAGATGACCCGATCTTCCCACAACCAAAGCGGTCGATGTACCGTGGAGGCGAATTCGGTTACACCAGATTGTTTGCTACAAAAGAGAAGCTTACAATCTCTTATGTTGGAAATCATGATGGAGAGGTACACGATTCTGTCGAGATTTTGGCGTCGGGACAAGTTCTAAATGGTGGAGTTGGTGCAAAATTCAGCAACAGTAGTATTGCAAACTCGACGACCAGGAACGAGATGCTAGAATTTTCATTCTCCTGGTATGTGATGGGAGCAAGTATTTTGGTTCTTGGAGCCTTCGTTGGATACATTATTGGATTTGTTTCACATGCGAGGAAGAATTCAATATCAAGAAACAACTGGACTCCTGTGAAGACTGAAGAGTTGCAATGAAATAAAATTTGAAGGTAAGTTACAGATGTAAAGTCTTTATATAGTTACAACCAGAAAGGGGGAAGCCTTTGTAAATAGATATTGAAAATGTGTTGCTGATCAAAAGAATTGTGAATTATGTATTTTGTCAAATATTGGGTTTTTGTATCTTATGAGTCAACAGAATATTTTGTCGAATATTGGGTTTCTGTATCTTATGAGTTAACAGAAAATTGTCGAATATTGGGTTTGTTTCCGAGGTAGGGCATCAATTCTAATTGTAGTCTATTGAGTGCATGGACAATTTTTAAATATAATATTAATAAATAGTCTAAGTTGATTTAGTTATAATAATTTAACATTTTATGGAAGTAATTATATGATTCATATGATTATTTTTTGAACTAAGGCCACGTTTACCTGATAATATAAAAAGTTGACCACATTTGATTATCTTTGGTGTTGTTGTTTACTTATGTTCAATCTAATTACATCTGAAAATTACATTGTATCATTATTAATGTTACCATTACAGTTATAATTATTGTTACGGTTCCAAAGGAAAAAAAATTATGAATTTAGACACCTTTACTGTTATCATTATCGTTGCAGTTTGACCAGTTTGACCCTCAGAATCAAAGGTAACAGTAGTAGTAATGTAACAAAATTTCTAATTTTGAATAAATGCGATAAAAACAATCAATTACATTTGCGATTCAGATTTATTACAATTGATCCATCAATAGAATTTTATTATAATTACACTAATTTTCATTACTATTCGATAAACGTGGCTTAAGTTTGAATAAATGTGTAAATTGATACACTTACAAAAATTCAAAAAGTTAAATTGATATAATTATTTGTTTAGAATTTAAATTGATACAAACTCCAAAGTTTAGGAAGGTAAAATTTTTCCAATAAATTTATTTCTCACTAATGTTTGAGAATTCATATTGTTTTACAGCCTTGAAAAATTAGAGTTGCTTAATAATGCTGAAAAATGTAGATGTGTCAAATTTCTATCGAAAGTGAGTGGAAAAGAGTCATTTAAGTGGTAGGGAATGAAGTTGGAAAAAAAAAAAAAACTCCAAGATTTTCTATATTCTTTTACTTCAAATATAATTAAAGCCTAATAATTTATTGAACTTTTTAGATAAAATAAAAAAGTGCTTTTTATATGACTCCAAAAAAATTTCAAATATAGAAAAATGAGTCAAACTATTTACAAGTATAGAAAAATTAAGTGATAGAACTCTATTGCGGTCAATCGCTGATAAATAGTAAAAAATTTCTATATTTGTAAATAGTTTGATATTTTTTTTCTATTTATAATAATTTTCCTACTTTTTTCTTATTCTAGCCTATTAAATAATTTACATAACATATAATTAATTAAAATTATCCTGTCAAAGTGATCATAACTCATCTTTTGATCGGAAGGTCAAATCTCTACGTCCCAATCATTGTACTAAAAAGTAATAAATAAAAATAAAAAAATTGTAAGATTCTTAAAAAGACCAAACAAACCAACTAAACTATAGAACTCAAAGGACGCAATTGTATTGCATAACATATAGAACAAAGTCTGTTCAAGTAAGATCGTACAATAAAGCCAAACTTGCTTCTAAGACATGTTTCCATCCCCTTGTAACTTTATACAAATATTGCATAGTCCAAGTGACTGTCGTGGCAAATATTTTCTTTTTCTCACTACTCAACTCAACTTCACAAAAAAAAAAAAAAAAAAAAAAAAAAAAAAAAAAAAAAAAAAAAAAAAAAAGACACAGATACTCACAATGATCAATCGGTAATCAACAATGACTCCTAAAATTCTATTTCCATCAAATAAATTTATTACTCCACCTAAACAATCATAAAAATTGTCTGATTCTGTTAACGGTAGTATTCACAGATGAATCCATCCACAGTGAGAAAACAGGGTTACAGCCAATGAAGATTAGATGTCATCTTGATGTGGAGTAGGGTCGTTTCCTCTCTTAAGGAAAGGAGAAATAGAAGCACTTATTGACTCAGAATTCTCCAACACCATGTATATACACAACATGCATAAACCTGTTAATCCAGAACTACTAGCATCAATGACAGATTAGTTCCATAAATTTGCAAAAAGGATCTTATTATCTCCAACGTAAACAGAAATGCGCCTCGGATTAATCTTTAAAAATTATAACAGAAGTGTAGAGAAATTGCGAATAGGGTATGTGTAATTGCTAAGTGACAAATCAGATGGTAAAACAAATTATACTGCAATGCCCCACCACAAGACGAGTTGTAAAAGAATTAAATATGAAGAGCATAGAAAAATGTCCTATCAAGTCGTCATGCATATTTATTTTCTTGTAAGATAGAAGAAATATAGACAAGTAGAAAGGCCAGACATACCAGTGTAGGCAACTGTAACACCTGAAACCAATCTTCCAAGCACTGAGAGAGCGTAAAGGCAAACAACGACCTACAGAAAGATTTGCATCACTTTAATTTACAAGCACAAGATGAAAGATCAATACAGTTATATGGTTCTCTGAAAGACCTTATCTGGTAGAGCAACTTAGCTCTTGCAAACGGTCACATATACCAGGTGTATAATACTCCAGAGTTTTGAAGTAAGTTTCATTTATATCCTTAAACTTTGAAAAGTTTCATTTTAACTCTTGAACCTTTTGTAAGCTAACCTCTATAGGGGGAAATGAAACCAGAATTTGTTCGGATCCTCCCACATGTTCAATATTTTTTAGCGGTTTCCCCTTTTTATTGTTAAAGCGAAGGACATTAATTGATGCGGCAACTAAATGTATAAATTGAAAAGCATATGTAGCATAATTTACAACTCAATTTCAACTATATAAACTATTAAGATCGTCATTACCATTTATTTCAATACAACAAGATATCATTAACATCATTTATAACATTATTCACGAAATCAAGTTTTACATATCAGTTGTCACATTAAGTTGTATTTATAATGTTGTAAATGATATTATGTATGTGTTCCAAATTTTACACCATAGTTGCTGGGTACATTATTATGTTTTATATTTTTTTATAAAGGACCATCTTTCATTGATAAAAAAAATGAAAGAATACAAGGACATACAAACAAACCAAGCCCACAAAAGGAAGCATCCTAGAAGAAGGGTCTCCAATCTAACAAAATATGACCTAATAAATAATTAAAAAAGAACTCATCATAGACGCCCAGAGAGAATTTTTAAATGTATTTATTGGAACAATTTCGAAGTTTAAAGATTAAAATGAAAATTTTCAAAGTTGATGGACATAATTAAATATACTAAAATTGAGCAGTATTTGTATCATTTTGACATATAATACGTGCTGCTGATACCAATTACATGATGTTCATTATTTTATCTAAATGAACAAATACCTCGGTTGTGCAATTTGTCTAATAGATATACATATTTATTTATTTTTACAATATACCATTTTGGACTCCTTGCATGCGTTGTAACTTGTAAGAAAGGTTTGAATTCACGTGGCACTCAGACATGTTTATATAAATCTGTCTAGGTTCACTATAAGTAATGGTACAGAAATGCTCGCATACTAAGTTTTTTTAGTTATAAAAGAAGGAAAATGCTTGCCAGAACTCAAGGATAAGGATACAGTTGTATAACCCAAAGAACAAATCTTGTTCAAGGAAGGTGGTAGGAAAACACTTGTTCCAAAATGTCAGTTTACAGAAAAAAGATTTAGGAAGATGACATACTGTAACCCAAACTACTGCCGAAGTGATAACAAAAGAGCCGTCCGATCGACCTTAATTAAAACATACGCTATAATTGAGGAAGATTTTGGATGGAAAAATAGATAGAAAACTTCAAAGTCTTGATACTGGCCTTTTGGAAGACCATCTTTTTGTTTCCAATTGGTCCATGGCTCTACCAAGGGACTCTTTATCATTACTGGAATCTGTGCTAATCGGCCATCTACTCAAGAAAGACAGGGAAGTTATTTGGCTCAATTTCATAAGGGCCTTTCTATGGTCCATTTAGATTGAAGAAAACATTGTACTTCTGAGGAAAAGGAAAAAGGACTTTGATTGCTCTTTTAACATCTTTCTAATCTTGCTGCTCTTGGCGTATGTTCTCGACTTACTTGTTGGGTACCTATAGTCTTACTACTCTTATAGCCCAGTGTGAGTGTTTTTTTTTTGTAATTTCCTTTGGTACAGGGGATACCCCTCTTTTTTTAACGAAGGAAGTTATGTTTCACAGAGAAAATAAAAGTTAAAAAAAGAAGAAAAAATCCTATTCGAGTTCATACAATAACCGAAAAAATCCTATTCGAGTTCATACAATAACCCAAAACTCACTGAAAGAAGCTTAGTTAATACTAACCAAAACTGTGTAGAAGGCCACTAATGTACAAATTAATGACAATCGAAGAGCAATACCTTAACAAAAAGCCTCTTATCATGCCCTGTTGCTGCCACCCTCAGAACAGACTCAGCCGCACCTATGGTATTGGCTAACCAAGCAATCATACTATTAGCAGTATCCTGCGATATTTGCCACTCAAGAGGGTCCACTGGTACCCTACAGATCATTTGAATTTTAGCATTCAAATTATATAAATCCAAGATCATTACGAGGATAGGGACATGCATATAGATGGAGCATCTAAGTTCAACAACATTGCATTTCTAGGAAATTGAAACCGACTAGACAAATACGATCGTTGACATTGAACTCTTATCAAAATCCCAACCATTTAAGACAATCTCCAAGAAGTTCTCAAATCTAGTAAATACCCTAGAAGCATCATAGGCATCAAAGGAACGGGATAATCTGTTTATCCAACAAACGATTCAAAGAAAACACATAATTTGGCAGAAAGAGGAAAAAGAAGGAAAGCTTACGAGACATTCATATGGCGGAAGAGAAGGCCGAGAATGGCGAGAGAGCAAAGGAGAACGATCAAAACGTCAGCGACAAGGGAGAGGAGACTGGAATTTCGATAGGCGCAATGGTAATAAACCAATGAACCGCAAATCAAAGCTACAAAGGGTTTGCCTACTTCTGTCTTGCAGTTGATCGTGCGATTCGCCATTTCTGTCTCTCTCAAGCTCTCGCTCCTTCGCCAAATTTGACTCCGCTGCCAATATGAAATACTAAAGATTCGTCAAACTCATGCTGCCCATTCTTTCCTTCCATTTCTTTTTTAATTTTCAAAATGTTTTCTTAGGTATATTTGTACAAGGTTCGAAATATTCGATAACGGAAATATCGATGTCTTATGGAAATATCTATAGAAATTTTGAAATTTTTTATGAAAATTGATGAAAATTGTTATAATTAATTAATGAGACTTTGATTGTGCTTAACTAGACTATAATTGACAATTTTAAATCATCATTCTTATAAAATAAGACAACCTTTAGATACATATTGTAAATATCTATGCGAGAGCATAAATTTAAAAAAGAAATGGAAAAATAATTACGAAATAATATCAAATATTGGTAATTAATTGTAAAATTAGAGGAGATGAAATGTTTGTATACAAAATAATTGTAAATTGTTTGTTATAAAATTTATATGTCTTATACCAAAAAGATGGTCTTGGAGCATCTAATCCATAATCTTGATATATGTTATTTTTCTCAATTTTGGTTTTTTAGAAATGAAAGCTTTGGATGATAAAAAAAAAAAAAAAAAAACTTACATCAATTCAATTTTGAGGTGAGGTGGTGTAAAAATTCAATGGAAAATGTTTGAATGAACTTAAAAATAAATATATGTTGTCTTTCTCAATTCTTGGAAATGAAAGCTTTAATTTGGATGGTAAAAAAAATAAAATTTACATCAATTCAATTTTAAGGTGAAATGATATGAAAATTAAATGTAAAATGTTTGAATGAAATTAAAAATAAATATATTTTGGTTGGTTGAAAATCAAATTTAGAAGGGTAACTTCCATATCTTATATAAAAAATAAATAAAAATAAAAAATATGAAATTTCGAGAAATGGGAGGAAAATCAAAATTCCCCCTATCCAAATTTCCATTATGACAACAACCGAGATTTGAAACATTGTCGATGGAAATTTTGAGAAAATTTATATAAATGGATGGAAATTAATTAAAATTGTTATAATTAGTTAATGAAATTTTGATTGTGGATTAATTAGACTACAATTGACTATTTTTAATCATAATTCTCATAAAATAATATAATAAGACTACAATTGACTATTTTTAATCATAATTCTTAAAAAATAATATAATATTTAGATGTCTATTATTGTAAATGTTTGTGTAAATATTGATGATTTAAAAAAGAAATGAAAAAATAATTACGAAATAATATACTGTTTTAGGAATATTTTGAGGTGAAATAATATAAATTATCAAACTTTTTTCATTAAATTTTTAAATCGTTGTCTATTATTATAAACATATGTGTAAATATTGATGAGAGAACATAATTTTTAAAAAGAAATGGAAAAATAATTACAAAATAATATACTATTTAGGAATATTTTGAAGTGACATGATGTGAAAATTATGAAAATTTTGGATGGTAAAAGAAAAAATTAAGGTGAAAAATGATGTGAAAATTTAATGAAAAAGTTTGAATGAGGTTAAAAATAAATATAGGTTATTTTTTGTGATTTTTTCAAATTCAATTTTGGTAGAAATGAAAGTTTTCGGTTGAAAATAAAGCTAGAAATTAAGAAAAATTGGAAACTAGAAAAGGTAATACATAAAAAGGCTTAATATTTTGTCAAAAATAACATTGACGTGTGAAACTATAGAATTGTGTGTAATCAGAACTATAAAATTGAAAATTTTGAACTGAGCTAACGTAATTAATTAAAAAATCAAAATATTCTCAAATTGTCGAAATTTCTCGAAATCTCAAAATTTCGTTGAAGTAGGGAGAATCGAAATATTCTTAAAATTTTAAATTTTCTCAAAATTTTGTTGACATTGGGGAAAAACGAAATTTCCCACAATCAAAATTTTGAGGCATCTATAAAAAATTTTAAACCATGACATTTACCATTGAACTACATTGATGGAAGATGTAATTGTTCAACCTCTAGAAAAGAATATCATGTCAAAATTCACTTTTGTTAAATTTCATCCCGATTAGGGACTATTTGTTTCTTTTATTTTTCATGGGATTTCAAGACATGATTTCACATTTTAAAATAAAGCATAATTAATTAATAAATTAATATATGATTAATATTATTTTAAATTAATTATTAAATATAAATATATTATTTAAACTAATACAATTACCATTAATATTTTAGATTATATTACTATTTAATCTAAAAAAATTTATTCTTAATTATTTCTATTTCTTAGATTATTTTAGAAAATTAAATAAACAATTAAGTAAATGTTTGATATAAAAATATTCATTAACTTTTAGATTTAAATATTATTTTGATCTCGATTTTGGTTCATTTTGATCTCTATACTCTCAAAATATTCATTTTGGTCCCTATACTTTCAACTTGGTTCATTTTAGTCTCTCTACTTTCATAATGTTCATTTTTGTCCTTGTACTTTTAAAAGTGACCACTTTAATATCTTTACTTTCATTTTTACTTCATTTTAAGGCATCAAAATGATCACTTTTTGAAAATTAAAGGACCAAAATGAATCAAAGTTAAAAGTTTAAAGACCAAAATGAACCTTTTAAAAGTATATGGGCCAAAATCAACCAAAGTTGAAAGTATAAGAACTATAATGAACATTTTAAAAGTACATGACCAAAATGAACCAAATTCAAGTAATATTTCAATTAATTTTTTATTTTAACTGATTAAATAATTAATTAATAGCAAAATGAGTCTAACTCATTTATCAACTTAACAAAATATCAGTCCATATCAATATCTATTCATGTCTAACAGACATTAACATTTTGGTTATAATCTCCGGCAGTTTCTATGGAGAATTTCAAGCCTGTTTGTGGGTATCCAGGCAAGGTCGCCCTTTTGCCGATGGCGGCGGGGAAATCCAAACTGTGGATCAACACGACGGCAACCACCGACACTAAAATCCCTCTATGTTGAAACCCAATATATATCTTCCAAGCGTCGAGCTCTATTACGTCGGCGTTCAGCACGGTGGCCTGAGATCTGAACGCTCAAGACTGAGCAGAAACATTCTTCACATGGGGAATTTCTCTCTCACTTGAAAAGAAAATCCAATTTCATTCATTTTGCTCTAGCTAGACAGAGGGCCTCCGATATGTTTGTAATCTTGTGAAAAAGAGAGCTCAAATTTTGATACCAACACAAAAAAACAACCAAAAGGGAAAATTATATACACTGTCCAAAAAAAAAAAAAAAAACTTCCAAATTGGAGGTAAATTCTGGCATCGACGACGACAGAATAAGTGGGAGAGAGGAGAGGAGGAAGAGTAAAATAATAATTTTTTCATGTCTTTTTTTTTTTTAACGACATTTTAAACCTATTCTTATTACTAAATATTTTTCCCTTAAAATAATTATCCTAATTAAGATAACAATATATTCAAGTCCGTTTGAATTATCTTGATTCTATTCTCTTTAACCTAAAAAAAAAATTAAGGTATTATATTATTTATATTTTTCTCAAAAGAAAATTTAAGAAAATCATATTATTAATAGAATAAAACTCGAGAGAACAAAAAAGAGAGTAACATTATTAATTATAGTAGATAAGTAATTATTATATTATTTTGTATTTATATATGCCAATTCATAGATGAATGACATTAGTCCAAAATATATATATATATATAGACTTATTCGGAAAGTACAGACTTAAATTCCAGGACAAGTGGTGTTGCTAGTTGATTATAAAACACTTTAGCAATATAAGTCCAATCAATTCCGTTAGAGTTTTTAGTTACCAACACAATTGTATAAACAATTCGTGCAATCCGTCATCCTTGTTCGTAACCATTCAACACGCTCTTGAACTTCATATGTTCTCATTTTATTTCATTATGTCTAAGCACTGCAAAACTTCCAACTCCTCTTATCACGTTGCTATCAACGTCCTTAATTGGAACTCGTTCGTACTCAGAAACAAGATCTTCTTCAGGATAACTCATTGCTAATATAACCCTAGCTTTTGATAGATATATACTTTCTAATTCTAAGACTACGTAGTGATTTAATTTGCTTTTAAATATTGAAAAAGAGTTCCATATATTTATACTTATGGAAGTGATTGTTAGGAATATATTCATAAACATTAAATATGTACTCCTACGAATCAATTTAAAATTTTGACATGGGAAGGAATTTCGGTTTTTGAGAAAGAGATCGGTAGGAATTTTAAGATACGTACTAGATACAAATCGATCATTATTTTTTTTTCTTATTTTTAATATCAACACGATTCAAGTTTTGTATTTATTGTGTATCAAAATAATGTGATCTTAAAGACACTATTATGTCATATATGGATAATGACTAGATATTTCTTTATCTTTATAGTTTAGGGGAAAATATCTTTATAGTTCAGCTTCCATTTAGTCCATAATTTTCAAAATATTACACTTTTAATCTTTCAATTTAGTCCGATAAAAGGGAAAATTTTATATTTATTCTCATATCATTTCATACTTTTATTTGTTCCTTTATTTTTTTTTTCTATTTTTCTTTATGAACCCCTTTTATTTTGTTTTGCCTTGTTTTGTGTTTTTAATAAGAAAGGGTTAGTAAATTAAAACTAAAAAGATTCCTTCCCACAATAACTACACTCCCATTTTTTAATATATATATATATATATATATTTATTTATTTATTTTTTCTAAACTTCATTTTACTCAGAGAGCTCAAAATCTTCCACAGAGAATGATGAAAATTAAAAGTCTTTATTTTTCGTAAAAGAAACATCGAAATGTGATCGAAGAGAAATGATTCGTAATTTTTTTTAACTGGATTGAGAGGTATTATTATTTTATGAACGTTAAATTTTTATTCAAAAGAAACAAGATCTCTAACTAAACACTTTTTTAAGAAGATATAACTCTTTACTTATTTAAAAAATATATATAAATATAACCCAAAAAACGATTAAAAAATTTTCCTCTAAAATTAGAGATTAGTAGGTAGTTTATTATTAGTTTTTTTTTTCTCATATAATAATAACAACCTCAATTATGGGATATAATGTTAGATTACATAAATGTTGAATTTTTTTTTCCAGCTAAATCAAAATTTTGTATCTAAACAATTTCTTTTTGTTTTATTTTTTAATCTTAATGTGACATAACCATTTATTAATTACTTATTTGAAAACACATATAAATATAATAGAAAAAACTATTTGAAATTCTCATCCAAAAAATAGTAGATAACTTATTTGATAATATCTCATGAACATTATATTTTTGCTAATAAAAACAAGTTCAAAATATATTTAGATACCGATAGACATTGGTAGAAAGTGATAGTCAATAATGGACTGGTATCATCTATCACTAATAGACAGTGACATTTTGCTATATTTGAAAATATCTTCACCAATTTTGTCATTTAAAATAATTATCTAAATTTTTAACTATGTACATCATATGTGCCCGTTAACTATCTCCACTACTATATAAAAATGATAAAATTGGGAGAATTTTTATATTTTCATTTTGTCCTTCATTCCTAAATATATATACCTTTTACAACCTTAGGTTTAATGGTTTTTTTCTTTTTTGTGAAATTAGATTGGTTATTTCAACCCTAAATTTTTATGCATTTTTTTTTTACCTTTTGACATTTTCTATTATTTTTATTAATACCTAACCAGATCAAATAGCATTTTAAAATGTGTTAATTAGGAAAAACATAAATTAGAAACAAATGCCTCCATAAAGTGTATTTGCTTCAATGATTAAAGCTACTTAAATCTTTATTTAAGTGCGAGTAATAAAACAATGAGATAGTTGTAGGTGTTGGACAAGGATTAATAATCTATCCAATTACTTTTGACGATAAACTTTTTTTAAGTAATTAATTAATTAGCTCATCATAAAGTGATTGTTAGGAATATATTTACAAAGATTAAATATGTATTGATTTTGCGAATCAATTTAAAATTTTGAGATGAAAATGATTTTTTTTTTTTGTTAAGATAGAGATTAGTAGGAATTTTAAGATAGGTATTAGATACAAATCGATCTGAAAGACTATTATATATGGATAAAGACTACATATTTCTTTATAGTTCCTTTTAAAGGGAAAACAATACTCTTTTTGGTATCTAGATTTTGGGTGTAGTTTTCATTTAGTCTCTAGATTTCAAAATGTAGTTGTTCGTATGAGGTTTTCGGATAAATGTGTTTCATAGAGTTGAACTTAAGTTTATGCAGATTTGATGCGAATGTAGTTCGATCTCTAGTACTTGATTCTCTCTCAATTGAATGCATATTGATGCGTGAGTCTCAACTTGGAGAGTCTTTTAGAGAGAATTCCTCTAAGTTCTTTGAGTGTAAATTTTTTGAATTTTTCAAATACAGAGAACTCTATTTATAGAGTTCTAAGTTAAGCTTTATGAGCTTGGACTTGATTAGTCCATGAACCTGCCCTTGGACAAACTAATTAGATTTGAGTCTTAGTTGCCATTTTGGTCAATTGAATTTTAGCCCAAATATTAATATCAAATTGAACCAAAATATTTTATTTAATTTTTATTTTTTTTAAAGAAATATCAATCGAAATCGATATTTCCATCTAAATTTCTATATAAAATTAAGACTCGTATTTTCATGGACATCAACCTTTTATAAAACCTTGGCTATAAGGGAGAACTTTAATTTCAACTTCTCTCTTTGCCCTTTTCAATGATATCTATTTTCTCACAATCACATATTTTCATATATTCTACATATCGTGCATACATTTTTCTTTTTTATTTTATGTCTATTTAATTTTACATTTTCTTTGTATCATTATTTTTTTTTTCCGGTATGAAACTCTTTTATTATTTTATTGTTTTGTGTTTTTAATAATAAAGGATTAGTTAATTAAAATTAAAAACCATACAAACACATCCTTAAATAAATACAAATCCCTTCGAACAATAACTACATTCATGTTTCCTACATTTCTTCACATAAAATAAATACTTTTTTTTTTTGTTTCTCTCAAACTTCATTTTATTAGAAAGCTCAAAAGAGTATAGAGAATAATAAAAATTAAAAATATTTGTTTTTCATAAGACAAACAATGAATTGTTCTCAAAGTGCGAGAATTCAGAATTTTTCTAGATTGAGAGGTACTGTTATGGTATGAACGTTCAATTGTTATTCAACAAAAACAATATTTTGTAACTAAATTAAACAATTTTTATTAAAAAAAAAGTTATAACTATTTACTAATAACTTATTTGAAAAAGCATATAAACATATACGTAACTAAAAAAACCTCAATTATGGGATCCATAAAATGCTAGACTATATACATGTCCGATTTTTTTCAATATCTAAACAATTTTTTTTTTAATCTTAAGATAAATCTCATAAACATTCAATTTTTTTTTTCTAACAAAAACAAGATTATGTATTTAAATAGTTAATTATAGATCTCACAAAAAATGTTGTTTAATTAAGATAGAACAACTATGACGTTAAATAAAAAAGAATTGATTCGAAGCTATCAATTAGTGCTATGAATACGCTATACTAATCCTTATCTAATAAAAAATGGTCCACAAATTGTATTCGACGATATCAATTTGTAGGGTTTGAAGAACACAACAACTATAAATATCGAACTTCAACTTCTTCTCAATATTCAAAAGCAAACAAGCTTACAAAGTATATATATATAATTAAATTAGCAATAATGAGTTATGAAGATGTTATTTCTGGGTTTGATCCAGTACCAATTAAGGATATTGATAGCGAGGAGATTCAAAGTTTTGGAAGGTTCGCAGTGAATGAGCATAATGAAGGAGGAGATGAGAAGTTGGAGTTCAACAACGTGGTGAATGGTTTGGAACAGGGAAGACGGTTTGGTCGAGTACTTTTCACTCTTGTTTTGACTGCTAAAAAATCCAATGGAATTATTTGGACTTATATTGCTAAGGTGTTCTATAATCAACGAGCTGCACTACGTCTCATAGAATTTAAATCTGTACTTTAATTAATTACCAAGTTTTAACACTAAACTTGGACCACTACTGCCCTCTTTATCTACGTAAAAGTATATGCATGCATATATAAAAATAAAATAAATTTTACTTATTATCTCTATTAATTAATTTCTCGTCTCTGTCTATTAATATATATCCGGTGTTTGATTCTCTCAAAATTTATCCCTCATACTTTGATATTTATTTTATTAAGGGTTCGTTTGAATTGACTTTCTTAAGTATTTAAATAAGTATTTATAAGTGCAAAAAAAAATATTTATAAATACTTAGAAATCAATCCAAAACGGACCCTAACGATATAAGACTAATTTTGCAAAATTATATAATGGTTATTTATGAGACAATTTCACATGGATTGTTTTTTTTTTTTTTTAAAAAAAAAGAATTTGCACGAGTGTCACAACTTTTTTTCTTTTGCAAATTTAGCAAAATCATAGTCCATCCCAAACATTAAAAAGCTAAAAGTCCAAAATATCATTCTACTATTAATATATTTCATTTTAGGTATTCATCTTAATTATATTTGGATCGGCCCATCGGGCTTATCATTGGACTAACCCAAATATAGTTTTTCATATACCATATTAAAAAAGTAAAATTTTTAAAACTCTTTTTTAAATATATTTAGATATATAGTAGTTTTTATAGATATATCTAAGTTTTTAAGTCTATAGTCCAACAATTAATCTAACAAGTTCTACCTACTCAATTGAAATAGTCAAAAGACCAAAATGTCCTCATAGTTAAAAAGATTAACAATTGAATACTACTTTTGCAGAGTTATATAAAGCATGGTTAGGGCCACTTGTACTAAAAACAAAACAAAAAGTATAAATTAAGCTCATAGCTCAACAATTAATTTAAAGTTTGCAAAAATAGCAAAATTAACAAGTCTAGCCTAATTGAAATAGTTGGATGAATCTCATATAGTTGATTATCAAATTCTAGCATCTCATGTGTACTTACCGTGAGTTCAAACAAACATTACATCAAGTTTTGATCATCAACATGAATATCGTCATATACGGATACTCATTGCCATATATAATAACATACACTAAAATATTAATGATGTCGTTCATCATCAATCACGCTTTGATGTTCATAAAGTACTTCATCGTGGAACACATCTGAGAAGACAACTACCGTGTGACACGTGAGTGTTTTGTTGATATGTTATCTTATTTTTAAGTTTCTTTGTAATTTTAGGTAATTAACCTTGGTTTTCTTTCAAGCATTTTAATATATTATTCAGAAAAGAGTATTGTTTTTTTCATTGACTACCGATATTGTTATGATTCTAGAAACAATTATCCATTGTTTTTTTATTATATTTTTTTACCCTTTCTTTTCTTCAAAATTATTCTTGATTTCAAATTGTAGTGCGTGATGTAATCGCATTTGGTTTTGAGTTTTTCAAAGGAGATAGACATTTGAATTAAATGTTAATGTGGCTTGATCTTGATTAGTTACGAAATATTTGATTTAATATTGAATTCTTATATGGGTTTCTGAAAGTTTATTTTTGGAGTTTCTTTTTTTTTCTAAGTTTTTATGTGAGTAGAATTTGGTTTTTATCAAATTTTAAAATTATACCTTGCATGTAATTATTTTAATTGGAAGAATTTTCTATTTGGTGTACCACATAAAAAAAAAAAAAACAAATCATTGCCTTTAGAAGCACATCTTTGTCAGCCTTGGAAAAAAGACAACCCTTCCAACCTTGAAGTGTTTTGTAGACCTTTTCCTTTAAGGAAATTTGAAGAGCCCTATTTCTTTTTTTTTTTCTTTTTTTTTTTTCTGTTTTTATAGAGACGAATGTACACCAAAGTATTTTCCATGGTTATGAACAACTTTAAAACTAAAGACGGTGTGTTGGAGGAGAAAACAACGAATGATTTAAGAAAATTTATGGTTTGACCTGACGCCTTTTCGTACACCCTCAGGATTCTCACAACTTCAAAAAATTCAACTTGGAAGAAAAGCATGCTATCATCTGCAAAAAGAAAAAAAAGAAGGGAAGCAAATCTAGCAATACAGATGCCTGTTAAAATATTGCCAGCCTCAACTTGTTGGGGAAGGCTCATTAACCCTTCAGCACGAATGAGAAAGATAGGGTAAAAGAGGGTCACCTTGTCTCAAGCACCTAGACGACATGAAAGGAAAGCAAACATTTACATTAATCAAGATTTGAAAAGTTATAGAGCTAAGAGTCTAAGACACATATTAATTAGCTTAATCCAATTTTCACTAAATCCCAACCTTCTCATCATATTATAGATAAAAGACCATTTAACTCTGTTATAAGTATTACTCATATCAATCTTTAAAGAAGCAAAACCTTTTCTAAGAGAAAAAATTTAACAATGATCAATTAACTATTACATGAAATCTTTCGTCTAGTCAATTGACAATTAACTTAGTCTAGAGACTCTACCCTCCAAAGAAAAGGAAAAATAAAAAAATAGAAAACTTTTTTTTTTTTTTGTCTAGGATCATTTAAAATTATTCTCTAAATTCTTAAGTACTAATTGCCCAAAAACAGTACTCTTAAAAAAAAAAAAAAAAAAAAAAAAAAAACTGCCAGACCTTGTAGCTGATAAAATTGAAGAACACTGGGCAAGGGCATGGCAGGGAGAGAATAGGAATTAAAATGCGGCGCCAATTTCCATTCATACCGTTCTCCTTCATCCTTTTCCTTTTAGCTCTTCCTCAACAATCCGTTCTCTGCAAAACCTTGAAACGCGATGGTATCTTCTCTTCTCCTTCTTCTTTCTCATCCTTATCAAGCTTTATTCGGTTGAATTTTACACTAGGGTTTTGTTTTCTTGTAGTGAAAGCTTTGAATGAAATCAAGGCCTCTCTCGGCTGGAGAGTGGTGTATTCCTGGGTCGGAGATGATCCCTGTGGTGATGCTTTCCTTCCACCTTGGTCCGGCGTTACCTGTTCCACTCAAGGAGATTACAGAGTCGTCACTGAATTGTAACTTCCCATTTTTTGTTCTTCCTTGTCATTTTTGCTGTTTAATAACTTCATCCTACTAAAATGTTCATCTACTAATTTCATTTTTGTTTGTGATCTTTTCTTTACAGAGAAGTTTACGCGGTTTCAATTGTTGGACCTTTTCCTGTCGCGGTTACCAATCTCTTGGACCTTACTAGGCTGTGAGATTTCTTCTTTCCTTCATCTTCATCCTTTTTATTCCTCTTTTTCCTGTACCATTGAAATAATGAATGGGGAGATAGATTGATCCGTTCGTCATTGTTGTCCAAAATCGTTTCTGAAGAAAATATGATAATGCCAGGGCAGTTTGGGAAATGATTTCAATTCTTTTCATTAATTTTACATTGTTTATGTCTTCTGATAATGAGAAGCCAGTTTCCAATTAATATTCTAAAAAACTACAGATACAATGCTTCTTTATTTAGTTTTTAATTTTCAAAAACACTCCCACCTCTAAATTTTAACCAAATTTTAAAAATAAAAAACTAAGGTCCGTTTTGTAACCCTTTGGTTTTTTGTTTTTGAAAATTAAGCCTATAATCACCTCTCCCACCTCTAAATTTCTTGCTTTGTTATCTACTTTTTACCCATGTTTTCAAAAATCAAGTCAAATTTTGAAAACTACAAAATGTGGTTTTTAAAAAACTTTTTTTGTTTTTGGAATTTAGTTAAGAATGCACTCTTGTAATTAAGAAAGATGCAAGCCATTGTAAAAAAGTAGGAGGAAATATGCTAAATTTTCAAAAATCAAAAACAAAAAACGAAATGGTTATCAAATGGTGGCCTTTTGATATACAAAAACCAAAAACCTAAGTTTTGTTAAATCTATTTATTTTAGTTCTTAAAAATCGGCTATGATTTTGAGAACAAAATTGAAAGTAGATCAAAAACAAAGAAAGTTGTTGGTAAATGATTATAGTTTCTTAAACAGCAATTTCATTCGAATGGTGGCCTTATGATGTACAAAGTAGTTTTGCCAGTAGCCAACTGTTGCATTTTCATCGGTCACAGTCAGTGATTCAGTATATTGCTGCTATTATTATTGCAGTTATTTAAATATCTTTTGCCTCAAATCACATCTAATGTTGATTTTTTTAGATTTATTAACTTTTCTTAGAATTTAAATGAAAGATGGTTAAGGGGAAAATAGACTCCTACCTCTTCAAGATTCTCATGATTTGTATGCCTGTGTTTGTTCTTATAACAGGGATTTTCATAATAACAAGTTGACTGGACCAATTCCTCCTCAAATTGGGCGGTTAAGACGTCTCAAAATACTGTATATCCCTTGTACTTTTTTTCTGTGATTTTTCTGGTTCCTGTTTCTTTATTTCAAAAGAGTTCAAAGTCCAATTTTTCAGTGGATGTTATATTATTTAAGGAAATAAAAAAGAAGGAAAAAAAAACAATTTGCAATATGGTTTCCTTTTTCAAGAAAAAAAGGCGGCTTGCTAAACTCAATGTCAATAACAAGCAACTACGTACATGTCGTGAGGATCATGTTTCTGAAGTTTGGTTCTTTTGCTGATCACTTGTTGATGTCTAGTTTATTTATAGTTTTGCATCATTCCGTTCTTAGTAATTTAAGGTGGAATAAACTTCAAGATGTCGTCCCTCCCGAGATTGGTGCACTAAAGAGCCTAACTCATTTGTAAGTAATTTTAGTTTCTGGTATAAATTGTTTTACCAATTTCTTTGCATTTTAATCTATTCACTTCTGTTGCAATTATGAGCTTATGCATATGAGCTTATGCAGATATTTGGGTTTCAATAATTTCAAAGGAGAAATCCCCAAAGAGCTTGTTAATCTTCGGGAGCTCCGCTATCTCCATTTAAATGAAAATCGCCTTTCAGGGAGAATTCCTCCTGAACTAGGCACCCTAGCCAATCTTCGTCACCTGTAAACTTCTGTTATTTGGACCTTTTTTTTCTCCTACGGAAAGTTATGTATTGCTTTTTAATGTTTGACATGGCATTTGGATTTTGTAAAGGGATGTTGGTAACAATCATTTAGTAGGAACCATAAGGGAACTGATTCGCCTTGAAGGCTGCTTTCCATCACTCCGCAACCTGTAAGTTAATTGAAGTCAAAATGTCATTGTCAATTTTTTTTTAAAATAAATAAATACTTCTTTTAACTCGTTTATTTCTATTTTGCGTGTAGGTACATCAACAATAATCATTTTTCGGGAGGAGTTCCATCACAGCTTGCAAACCTGACTAACTTGGAAATTCTGTAATTTGTTGATAAAAAAATGAGCGCTTTTTTTCTGAAGTATATTTCATTTAAACAGGTTGCTCATATACCTAATATATGTTGTTATTGTCAGTTTTATTTGGTTGAATCTGACATTTGTCAGCTTGCAACTGCAAAGAAGTTACTGAGTGCAAATTTTTCCCTTTCTAAAAAGTAACAACTTGCCATAATAAGGGATAGCGTTCTTCATGAATTGTTTCCTAAAATTACAAGTATGGGTGAAACCTATTAGTCCTATTCAATTTTTAAAATCCTGGAGAGTGATTTGCTTTCTTATGTCAATAAAAGAATCCTACACATTACAGCCAGACCATTCTTCTGTTATAATCTTTTCTGTAATCATCATTGATATGAACCGTTCAGGGCATTAGGGTTTTCATTGGAAGACTAAGCCTTGTCATTAGGTTGTTTAACATGATGAATTGAATTTTGGTCTTTGTGCATTTTCTTTCAAGTTTAGCTGGGAGAACTTGTGTTTGAGAATTAAGGGTTCTTAATTCTAATTCACTAGAATTTTTGTATCAATCATTTATTGTGATACACATCAATTATGAATTATTTTTCTTTTTCAATGTTAGTGTCGTACTTTTCTTTTTACGGTTGCAAGTATCCTCTTCTTCTTCTTCTTAGTATGATCGTGTTTTGTTTTCCTTCAGATTTTTTCTTTACCAACTGTGAAGGTTTTAATTTTAGGTACTTGGATCACAACCAATTTAGTGGAAGAATCCCCGATGCCTTCTATAAACACCCATTCTTAAAAGAGATGTGAGTGAATGCTAAATTCACACTTCATATCAATTATCGTTCTATAGCTATTTTCTCCAAGGCCTTGTTGTTCATAGGTACATTGAAGGAAATGCATTCCGGCAAGGCGTCAAGCCGATAGGTTTCCACAAGGTTCTTGAAGTTTCTGATGCAGAATTTCTTGTTTAATTAGTAAGTTGAATAGGGGACCGTAGCACTATTTTCACTGGATTTGATTCTCAGAGCATGATAAACATCTTGGTGACGTTATCCTTGTGCAGGGGTTATGCTAATCTTCTTCGTGTCGTTCCAGTTTTATCAAATGTCTTCGAAGGGACGTAGAAATCTTGTTTATGTTTACGCGGACATTCATATGGGCAAAATCTATCTCTGGATCTTTATGAACTTCTGAGAAGAACTAGGTAAATTCTGTGATGTATATAGAAGCACTCATGAATCGGTTGTTAGAATTTAGTATAAACTATGTTCTTCGTAGTAATAGAATGTCAAGTGAATATATCGGCTTGTGTTTGGTGCAGCCTGCACTATTTGTAAAAAAATTAAATGAAATGCTTTAGTTTTATAATACAAAAATAGGGAAGGTTTTCACTTCTTTTCCATTCAAATATGGACGGGTACAATAGACATTATTTTCTCTTTTTATTATTATTATCTTTGAAGACAACGAACACACTAGAGAATATTGTCAAGACATAGAGCACTTTTTGAGTGTTTCTCATCTCCATTAAAACGAGTTTGCTAAGATGATTAGAACTTGGATAGCCTAAATTACTAACTGGTTTTGCTCTTGAATTAGACCAATCATACAAGGTTGTAAATTGGATTAAACAAATCAGCTTAGTCTATCCATCAATACACATGCATGTTTTGATTTGTGCTATTCAATGAATTACATGAGATTAAATGTTATATATCGAATATGAATCTCTAGCCGCAAAGAATAGATGGAAGGTGTTTGGACTGATACATAAATTCAAAGCATATAAGTAAAATTGCATTAAAGAACCACAAGCAATCATCTTAATGAAACTTACCTTAGTCACAAATCATCTTAATACTTACCTAAAAAAATTTACAAGTTCTCCCAATACAATCAAATGGGTTTTGATACTAATTCTAAGCTAGAAAATACTTACCTTAGTCGTAAATCATCTTAATGAAGCTCCCAATGGCTAAGATCATCCCCAAAGTATGAAAATAGAATAAATGCAATAAAGAATGGAGAAAGGGGCGAGAGGATCAAAGTCTCATGGGTTGGATAATCTAAATGAGGGAAAAGATTTTCTTTGATAATCTATCGATAGCGTCGCAACGCCACAGGACAGCGTCGTGGCACTAGAGCCCTTTTTACTCACGTGCCATAGTGTCGAGGTGTTGCATTGTTACTCCATCTAGGTAGCATCATGGTGCCACAGGATCGTATCGTGACGCTATAATTTCACAACTACTGAAATTTGGCGCCGAGCATAGTGTTGTGCAGTTTTGCAACGCTAGGCTACTTCCTCTTTGATCTAGTTGTTTTATTAGGCCTTCAAATGGTCTGTTTTAGCTCGGTTTCCATCCTAATACTAGATTCTACCTCTTAGGTGCTCAAAACTGCAAAATCATTAATTAAATACGTTAAACTTAAAAACTGAATCTGAATTAAACTAATCGCGATAGCACATTTAAGGTGCTATCAATTGGGATAGCTCGATCTAGACCCAAATAGCGCCTTAAGTCCATCAAACTTAGAACACACTTTTTAAGATCGAGTCAAGCCAATGAGAAGCACACACCATCACTTTGTCATTAAATTTTAAGGTTTTTGTAGGTTTAAGACTAGTTCTCTTTCCTTACCTCAATTAATTTGGATTCATTTCTTCACTTGCTCATAACCACTCTCAGAAAACTCATTTATGCGATTAAACTGTTTGTATTTCTAGGGCTTTAATGTAGTTATGAATATTCAACTGTTTTAATTCCTCTTTAGAGATTGATTTATGCGATTTTCATTATAGCATGCTTATTTATTTTTGCCTAGTTTCTTGCTTGAGAGAGAGGCTGTTAGGTTAGATACAATTTGCTAGACTAATGTTTAAATAGGCACGAGAGTGATAAGCAAACAATAAAGATTCACAATGAAGAGTATTAATGTCATGCATGCTTAGTTAATTAATTGCACCGGATTGAGTTATTAACTATATATAGGGAAATGTTGAGCTTGAGAAAAAATACACGTATCTTAGGCTTCTAGATCTATGATCATTAAATCGATTTAAGGGTTAGGCAATTGATTCAATTAGTCTATTAGTGAAGTTGATAGCTTAGGATGTGCCTCTACCTAGATTTCATCTATGATTGACATTAATTCGATTTAAGGGTTAGGCAATTGATTTAGTTTAAGTTTTTATTAAGAGTCAATCCCCAAAAAAAATTGAAATGATTTCTATAATAGTTGAATAATTAATCACCTGATCTTCAGAAGATGGTAATTGGTCTCAAATCGTTTTAGTATATTATAATTTGGCGTGTGTGTTTGGGCGTATCAATATCCAATGTCAGCCGTTGATATTATACCTTCAAGATCAGCTTGAACAATTAGTTTATTCAACTCTTCCAAAACCAAATGTATACTACCAATTTGGAGGTGTGTTTTTTCCCCTGCAATGAATTCATTGACAACCCCATTCACTTTGATGGAGCTGCAACCTGGTACCTTCTCAACCCCTTTCAACTTCATCATCTTCCTCACTCTTTTAGCCTCCCCATGTTTCCCCAAAGCAGCATACATATTTGAGAGCAAAACATAAGCCCCACTATGCCTTTCCAATTGGAACAGCCTCTCAGCAGCAACCTCAGCCTGCTGCGTTTGCCCATGCTTGCAGCAAGCGCTTAGAAATGCCCTCCAAGCCACTGCTTCCTCTGAAGTGCTGGCTGATTTTGGAAGCCTTTGAATCACTCCCTCTGCTTCCTGGAACCGCCCAACTCGACTCAGCAGGTCGATTACGCACCCGTAATGTTCACTCTTTGGCTCAATTTTGTGTACTGTAGACATTCTATTCCATATCCTTAGACCTTCATCGACCATACCTGAGTTGCTACAAGCAGCCAAAACGGCTATGAAAGTAATGTCATCCGGTTTCATTCTAGCTTTTTCCATCTCCATGAAGAGCTTGAGTGCACCTTCTCCATCTCCATGCATTGCCATTCCTGAAATCATTACGTTCCAACAAACACTATCTCTCTGTGACATTTCATCGAACAAGTACTTGGCGAGGTCCAAATGCCCACATTTTGCATACATATCTATCAGCCCAGTGCTCACTCGTAGAGTTAATGGCAATCCCAGCTGACCCAAATACCTATGAATCCAAATCCCAGTATCAAGAGCTCCCATATGAGCACAAGCACAAAGGATTGTCACAATTATGGCTTCATCAGGCTCTAATTCAGTCAGCTGCATCAGACGGAACATGTGAAGCCCCTCCTTAAAGCAATTGTTCTGCACATACCCAGATATCATAGCGCCCCATATTCCTCTATCTTTAACCGTAGCCATGTCAAACAACCTTCTTGCAGTGTCAACATCACCCATTTTTGCATACCCATAAATCATAACCGTCCATGACACAGTACTCATCTCAGGCATTTCATCGAGCACTTGTCCTGCACCTCTCATGTTACCGAACGCACAGTACATAACAAGCAAAGAATTGCCCACAAATACATCCAGTACAAAACCCAATTTTACAATACAAGCATGAATGGACTCTCCGAGGTGAATTTTTTTCATCCTCGCAGAAGCTTTTAGAACGTAAGGAAGAGTATAAGTATCAGGGTGGATCCCATTTCTTAACATCGCAGAGAATACAAGAATGGCGTTGAGAAATTCACCTCGAAGCAAAAGGGCTTTGATCATGGTATTGCAGATGCAAATGGTGGGGTGTTGAATGTGTTGGAAGAGCTTAAATGCATGAGAAAGACTGCCATGGCGTGGCTCTGCACAAAAATTCAACAATCTGCTCAACACGAAGTTGTTGTTATGGAGGCCAGATGTAAGAACCTGTGCATGAGCTTGCTTTAGCTGGTTCATATTTATGCATTTTTGTAGCAATAAGAGACATCTCTTAGAACTACTACTTGACATGGGCAACCGTCTTCAATGGCTACCATCTGATATAATTTCTTCTTAAATATTTTGAAATATAAAGATCGATTGATAACACTCTGCCAAAGAAAAATCCACCGAGTTCTTCCAAAGTTTCTTATAATGAAGGAATTTTTTTTTAAAAAAAAATATTGTTATTTTAATAAATAATGACAAAAATAGGATAGATGTAAAAATATGAGAAATTTTCACCAATGAAAAAAATGTTGAACTATTTACAGAAAATAGTAAAAAATTTACAGAAAATAGCAAAAAAAATTAGTTAAAAAAACAGTAATAGACCCGATGGACTTCTATCCGTTTATTACAACTATCTAAAAATTTCTCGAATGGTAAATCGTAGACCGGATCTACGATTTTGCTAACGGCTGGGTAAATCATGGACCCAGTCCACAATTTTGCCACCCTATTTTTGTCAATATTTTCAACTACATCGTCATTGACATCATTAATTTCCTTCCAATTTTATTTCTTTTTAGTATCATTCATATTTTAGAAAAACAAATTCCATCTTTGTTAATTCATCTTAGTAAATTTTAATAAAATAAATAACAAAAATTTTACAATTTTTGACACTTTTAAGTTGCAATTAAAACTCTGATGACTATACTTAAATATTTGAAAGTGCAGAGACTAAAATGAGACCAATATATATATATATATATTAATCTATCATTTATAGAGTTAGTCTAGAACTTCATTCAACCAAACCAAACCAGTAAATGTTGTATTCAGATGTAGAATTTTAGATTGCTTCTCGAAAGTCAAAAGAGTTGTAAAAAGCAAAAGACAAAGATGGTATTGTTTGAAATTCACCAAATCATATTGGTTAAGACATTTCATGAAGTTATATCATTCATAAGCTTTTTCAAAGCATGGAGTGCAAGGTAAAATATCAGCAAAGATGGCAATGCAAAAAGTAAAGTGATTAGCAGGTAGAGCAGCAAGATGAGTGCACTTCCAGGGATTACAAAAACAACTATCACAAGAAATACGACAACCAGTAGAAACTTGAAGATTAAATGGACGACGAAATCCAAATGATTATAGAAAAACAATCGCCGCCTCTCAGAAGTATTAGTATCGGTATCGGTATCGGATGGCAGAGAAAACACTGGTTGATTATCCCCATTGAAGGAATGGTCAAGTTTTCCCTCATTATCATTAAAACTCTCAACCATCCAAAGAAGAAAAAAGTTCTTGCTTGGAAACTTCAGGTTCCCCTTGTATACCACCCTTAACGATAGCTGATGACACCAAGGGCAGGAAATGAAGATCGGGATTCGGATTTGGCGAGTTGCTAGTTTCAGAACAGACCCTTGAAGGCCTAATACACAATTTTTGCACAACGAATGGCCGCACCATAAGACATAAGGTACATTCTCCACAATGTTAAAAGATTCCCAGCAAATAGGGCATTCCAGTTCTTCATCTCTACTGGTTTCCGAGCAAACCTCGTCGTCCGAGAATTCCCAGAAAACTTGCTTTGATACAGCTGAGCTTTTCTTAGATCGAATACCAGCAATGGCGTTCGACGCCAACTTCCACATCCTGACAGAAGAATTGTTTCAATATGCTATAGACAGGACATCTGCAGAATAGATGTTCATCTATGAAAGAAAAACTACAAAGCTTCCTACAAAGAAACAATTCTTACGAAGTTTTCTTCTCCCAGTACTCAATCCAAGAAATTGCACTCCTCAAACCCAAACAACCCAGTTCCAAATGAGAGATCCAACAAGGAAGTTACTTGGTTGTAGATGCAGATCTTTTTATAAAAATATTATAAATCTTAATAATAATATCTTTAAAGACAATATTTTGAAATCTATGGTACCTCTTTAGTACAATTGACTGTTCAAACAGATGGTTTTACTAAAACACAAATATTTAAAACATCTCTCATCTATCCACATTCAAAACAATAAAATAAATAGGGTCTTGCTTAGTATCCATTTCGTTTTTCGTTTTTTGTTTTTGAAAAGTAAGTCTATTTTCTCTCATTTTCTTCGCAGCTTGCATCTTTCTTTAAGAACAAGAATTGAATTCTTAGTCAAATTCAAAAAAAAAAAAAACAAGCTTTTAAAAACTACTTTTTTTAGTTTTCAAGTTTTGACTTGGTTTTATAAAACATTGGTAAAAAGTAGATAACAAAAGCAAGAAATTTAGAGGTAAATGGGGTGTTTATAGGCTTAATTTTCAAAAACTAAAATCCATAAACCCAAAAGATTACCAAACGGAGCCTTAGGTTTTAGTTTTTAACTTTTGAAAATTAAACATATAAACACCAATTCCACCTTTAAATTTCTTCGTTTATTATCTACTTCCTACCAATATTTGAAAAATCAAGCCAAGTTTTTTTTAAAAAAATAGTTTTTAAAAACTTGTTTTTGTTTTTGGAGTTGACTTTGAAATCAACTACTTTACTTAAAGATGGATGAAAACTATGATATAAAAAATGGAGAGAAAATAGGCTTAATTTTTAAAAACGAAAAACCAAATGGTTATCAAACGGGGCCAAAAAAATGGTATCAAACTATCACTTATATGGAAAAGTTTAGATAAATTAGGACATTTTTCTTCCAAAGATTTCAACACTATAAACAAACAATAAAATCACACCAACACTTGTATGCAATACATACATGAGATAATCATCGATCAGACGGCTGCTGCCAATTCAACAATTTTCGACATCCAAACCTTAAGCAAATAAGTAGATTACTACCAGAAAAACACAACAACAAAAGGAAAGCAGTAACTCTAAACAAAAAGCAATTTCCAGAACGGTCCAGTATGCATATCAAGTCTCACAAAATAATCAAAAGCGAAGAATATTGACATACATTGTAACAGAGATATAATCACATAAACGCCATATCAGAGAGAAAAAGAAGAAAACAAATTGCTGCCGAGCATATACACTTGCTCCAAGATGCATATTCGCTAATCAAACTTCGATGGAAGTTTCGATATGAAAATTCACAAAATTATTATCAACGACAAAATCAATCGCCCGCAACTATCCATCGGAGAAATGCAATCAGTCTCAGAATTCAACGGGAGAAAACAGAAATTCAAAAGAACCCTAATCAAAATCGAATGAAACAGGGAACAAAATCAAGATCAAAGATGAAGAATGCGAATTTACCTTTAGAGAAACTGGATGAACATGCATTTGAATGAATATGGGAAGGATTCAGAAAAAGAAAAGAAGATCAAAAAAGCACTGAGGAAGAAGGTCGCGATCTTCCCCCTTCATTTTCTCTCCGCCAAACCAACGTCGAGGATGCCGATTGCGTTTTGGAGGAGAGTGGATGAAGAAGGTTTCCAATACAGATTTTTTTTTTTTTCCTCTTTTATTTTAAGAGAAAATGAAGTTTAAATTTGAAAAATAAATAAGATTTGTTATATTTATATATAAAGGAAAAAATATCAACTTTAAAATTTTAACTCTAAACTTTAATTTCGTCATTCTTGACCTAGACTTATGGACGTGGTAGAATTTTAATTTTAAACTTTAATAAGTATTATCATGTTAACCCTTTAAATAAATTTTTGTCCAACTATCGTTAAAATAATTTACTCTTATATAGTTAATGAATTATAAACACGTGATATTGATATTATTTTAGAGACAAAATAAAATTAGATTTTTTTTATTCTTATAATTTATGGATTTTGAGACGGTTATTCAATGGTTAATGTGTGCATTGGTTAAATTTACTTTTATGCAAATTT
This sequence comes from Lagenaria siceraria, assembly GCA_002890555.2. NCBI lineage: Eukaryota > Viridiplantae > Streptophyta > Magnoliopsida > Cucurbitales > Cucurbitaceae > Lagenaria > Lagenaria siceraria. The sequence goes on from CM016487.1 coordinate 22,888,631, forward strand.
TATTTTTTTGAAATTAATGAGTTAGTGAAGATTTTTACATTATTTTTTTACGTAGTCATGTTAAGTCCTTTCTATGTCATTTGTTCAACATACTTAATATATGTATTTGTTGATATTGAAAATTGGCACAAACTGTGGATTTATAATTTATATGAGGAATTGAACGAACGCCATGTACAATAGAGGAAAAACTCGCACCAGTGTAGTGCTTGGCCACCAACACTCCGATGATAAAGTCAATGATCGTTTAGAGAGCTAGATGGTAGAGAATTCGGGATGTATTTCAGCGTACCTCAAATGTCTTGAGCTCTTTTGATTATATAGACAATTGGGTTCGTAATAGTCACTTGACTACTTAATCTCTTGAATAATTAATTTGACTATTACTTAGTTTAGCTGTTACAAATAATCTCATTGGTGGATTCATACACGTGTAGTTGGCCTAAGACAAACATTGGAGCATAATTTGTCCATCATTGTCGACCTTATGAGTCAGTCTTTATGATGTTTGTTGATCTCTTGACCCAACTTAAGGAGTTGATCTCATTAGCCCTCATAGTTGATCCCATGAGTCGGTCTCCATAGTTAGCCAAATAAATTGTTAAACTGAAAAAGGCATTTCTTCACATTAAAAAAAAAAGAAACTCATCCATTAATAATAATATGAGTATTTGTAATAACTTAATTTCACACTAAAAAATACAACTTAATTATTAATCTAAGTATATTTTTTAAAAAAAATATATTTATAAAATTTTCCGTTTTGAATATATCCATCGATCCATATTAATTAATAATGCTGAAATGTAGACATGATTTGGACAACAATATTTAAAGGCCACGAAATAACAAAGGATGCTTTAAATTTTGTGGACATTGTGAGTTGGACTGCTAAAAATTGACACGTGCTTTTATTAAGATTCATAACTCAAGGGACAAAGTCAAAGACTTGGTATGGATGGACCCATCTAAAGACTAATCCTAATCTCCATTTCTATTATTATTATTTTGCTAGGTCAATCAAAGAAATAACTACATTTAAATAGTAATGTTTGAAAAATGACTAATCTCCACCACGCTCTATCCTGTCGATGAGCTCTTCTACCAAAAATAGATGCTTTCTCTAAATATCTCCATAGTAAAGATGACAAATTCAAACTTCAGTGTGTCATTCGATATTCATACGACAAAAAATCACAACACAATAGTAACTCTAATCCTAATTTGCAGAATTCGATTATGAAGACCGATTACTTTTCACTATCAAAATTTTTTTCGGTGTTTAGAAAATAATCGACGAAGAATAATCCAAAGCTTGAAACCAGGATCACACGTGAAGAAAATCAACTCCTCTGTAAAAGAAATTTTCGAGAAGTATTTAAGAAAATTCTAGTTGTTATACATAAAATTTTCATAAAAGTAAGAATAGATAAGGTAGAAGAAAGAAAAATCGGAGATGAAGAACAAGATAAAATATAAAAAAGAAAGAAAAAAAATCAGAACAATAAAAATAATATGAGATGTGAAAAAAAGTAAAAAGAAAGGAAAATCATAACAATAAGGATAATATATATATAGTTTTTGCCGATCTTCGAAATGGAACCTCAAATATTGCTTCCCGAGTCCAATTTCCCTTTCCATTATCTCTCTAGTTTTTTTTTTTTTTTTTCTCTCTCTTTTCTTTTCTGTGTGTTAGGTCAACAGTAGAAATAATTGCATTTAAATAGGAATATAATGTTTAGAAAATGACTCAAACGATGTCCTTTTTTATATATAAAAATGAATACATGTATATTTTGGTAGTATATAATAGTTTTACTATGACGAAAGTACCATCGACTAAGATTATGTAATATAATTATTTTTCTCGACTACCTTAATGCCTATAAATAAGGATGACATATAAAAAAAATCTAAACAAGCATAAATAAATTGTGGAGGTCAAACGTAAATAAAATTACGACAATTGCTATATTTTTTCAGCTACCTCAATTGCTAAAACGTGTCTACATATCTTTTATATTAATTTTTGGAACCAAACTCACATACTAAACTTATCCCAAAGATTACCATCATGATGTATATATGCATAAATATTAGGAGTGTAAAAATCTGAACCAATCTGTGGATCGAACTAGACCAAACCATATTGATTCAATTCGGTTTGGGTATAATTTTTACCAAAATTAGAATCAAATCGAATCGATTCGGTCCACAGTTTGCCCAAACCGAATATCATTTTAAATTAAATAAGGGTTTTTTCTCATGTCGTCACATCTCTTTTTGTGTGTGTCTCTCTCTAAATTGAAGAAGATCTTAGAAGAAGAACTCGGTTATATTTTGGAAGAAAAGGGTTTGATACTTGTTTTTGGTGAAATATAAAATTTATACTTCTACTCATCAATCTTTAAAAGAAAAAAATCAAGATCCACCTTATCGGACCTGCTTCAAACCCGAAATGAACTAGGTCGGGTTGGATTTTGTTTGTACAAATCAACATGGGTCAGGTTGGTCAGTTTTAATGAAATCCAACCCAAGCTGAATCACTTACACTCTTAACAAATACAGGTAAAATAATATCAATGATTATCTAAATATTGGTTTACGAGGTTTTGGAGTATTTGCACAAAACTTATGCGACCCACATTGTCAAAATATATATAAGAGTAAAAACATGGAGAAGTGTAGTTTATTCCAACTTCCTATTAAAAATGACAATACCAAAATAATGACGAGTTGCATGCAACTTTAAAGCTTGTAGTAACACCGTAATTACTTTGAATAACTTCGTAAAATGTAAAACCATATATGTTAGTCCCCCGGAAGTTTTGAAACCTATTTTCTATATTAGCCTCTTTGTATAGTATAAGTCTCTTGAGAAAAATATAGTAACTATAATTATCCACACGGTACATAAGAAATAAAAAAAATAATAACAAATATAAACTATGATATTTTTCAATCAATTTGAAAGTCAAAGTGGAAACAAGAGCATAAGACGGTTCAAGTGAGCCCAAAACTAGGTACATCTACAGATACCATATAATGTATAATATGTAAGTAGATATCCTAACTTTCATCCCTAAGGGTTTGCATGACGATGTATATGTGAGTGTAACCTAACTCCTACCCTATGGAATGTTAGGCAAATAGCATTCAGAAAAAAAAAATGTAGAGAGTTAAAACCTTAACCCTTTAAATCAATTAAAATCATGTTGAAAAAACTAAAGAAAAAAAAAGTACAAACTAATCAAAGGGGACGGTATAATAGGCATCTATTAAAATGTAAATGGCAAAATGGGTGTTGAAAATTCCACGTATATTGACCTACTTACTTTTTGTGAATGTTTCACTCATGCATTCTACAGATGTGAAAGTATGTCATAAGTTTGTTGATCAGACAAAAAAATAGTTTTTTTCTACCTCAAGTACAATAGTTACATACAAAAAAAATTGTAAAATATACGTGAAGTTTTTAAGTGGACTATCTCAATTGAGTGTTTAAAATTGGAGAAAATATGCGTGTAAGTAGATGAATTAAAAAAAAAAAAAAAGTTAAGCAAACAAAACATGCAACAAAAAATCAGAATTTGTTAGGCTATAAAAACTACACCAAATGTCGTTGACAAAATAACTCAACTCAGCACCGCAAAAAGCTTACTCAACTTAGCACTCGACTTTTTATTCCACATACAATCTTTTAAATTCAATTATGTGCGTCAAACGCTCCATTAAAATCAAAATGATCGTTTCTAATAGGAAAATTTTAAAAAAATAGAAAAATAAGAGAAACTATTTACACAAAATAATAAAATTTTTAGATAATTGTAATAGGCGCGGATAGAAATATATCCGGGTCTATCAATGATAGAAATTATAGAAGTTTATTACATGCGGATAGAAGTCATCCATTTTTATGAATATTTTTTTTTTTTTTTTTTGTTATTTTCTATACATAGTTTGATATTTTTTTTTGTATTGGTAAAATTTTTTCTTTTTAATAATTATTTTGAAACTAGGTAGACTAAAATGATAAGAAGAAGTTTTAAAATAGGGAAAAATATTAGGAAAATACATATACTAAAAAAAACCAAAACCTCTAACCTTGATTTGATACGGCCAAATTGTATTCAATTGTAGCAAGTATAGAACGACGCTCCATTTCGGGCTCGGCGGTTCGTTACAGACTTGAGAGCTTTTGTCCAATCTTAACCTTCAAGTTCTTGAAATCCATGGATATGGAAATCGATGCTTCCAAAGATGTTCGTCTAATCAAAGACGAAGATCTTTTCAAAGCCGCAGAGACCGGCGATTCTTCCGCTTTTACTGCCCTCGCACCACAGCAGCTTTCTCAATCTCTCTCCCTAAGAAATGAGGATGACCGCTCTCTTCTCCATGTTGCCGTCTCTTCAGGCCACGCCGATGTCAGTCGTTACTTCAACTTTTCTTTGAAGTAGAAAATTTCGAAACCAAAAAGACTTCTCCCATGGCTTTTCTTTTGTTTTTGGCATTGTTCTTGTTATTTAAAAGGACCTATCATCTTGTCAATTCTAAATTTGGATGTCTGTTGGCCTTATTTATACATTATTGGAACTCTTCGTAATGCACCAGGTGGTAAAGATATTGGCTACTGCTGATCAGTCTACTAAATTAATTAACTGTGCCGATGAGGAAGGTTGGGCACCGATTCATTCTGCTGCTAGCATTGGGAGGTCTGATATTTTAGATATCTTGTTGAGCGCAGGTTAGTGGATTCTAAAACTGTTTGATTTTTTGTCCATCTGTTTACTTTTGTGATGATTTGAGTTAACTAGATTATGAACAAAGCTAAGTTGTTTACCATAGGGTTGAATCTTACTTTAGAGTCTGCGGTATTGACTGTGGACGACTGTTGATTAGAAGTTCTTATTTTACTTTAGTTAAAAGGCGACAAATTTTTGGACGTCTCTAGAAAAAGGCACCTTGAAGAGCGTCACTCCCACCTTCCATCTTCAAGATGCCCATGAAATTTGTTAAAACTGTCAAGTCATCAAAATTATCTTTTCTTTTTTCTTCTCTTGTTATTATTAGTTTTTTGGGTGTTGATAAAGAGTGTGACTCTCACTATCTAATTTGAACTTAAATCTTAAATGAATGGTGTAACCAGAAAACACGGGCACTAATGTTTGGAGGACCTAGGATAATGGAAAGACTTCTTTTGGAGCATCATCATCATGTACGATTTTTAAGGCTATCTGGTACTAATTCTTAGATTTTTCACCAGTGGTATTAGTTGTGGTGGGCGTTTGTTGGTGCATTCAAGCTAAACCTCAAGTATTGGCACAGGACAACACGTGGTCTTGTTATATATTCTGAGTACTAATTTCTAGATTTTTCACATCGGGGATAAGGTGTTTTTGGAAAGGAGTAATTTTAGGTCTTCAATAGTGAAAGTTTACTAGAGGAATGGTTGAAAGGAAAATGTAACCTTTAAAAGGAGTAATTTTAGGCCCCCAATTGTAAATGTCTATAATAGAAAGGGTAAAACGGTAAAGTGAGAAAATTAGTTAGAATGAAGGATGTGTTTTGCCTTTTTTTGGTCAGTTCCCTATAGGGGGAAATGATATCAGTTATTTTGGGAATTGTAGTGCATTTTTGGAAGAGATACAAACACTTTTGAATTGGCTAAGCTTTGTAGGTGACGTTGTCGCTTTGTTCTCCACATTGCAAAAATAAAAGTTGCCACATGCCTATTAGGAACTCACTTCAAAATGATGGTGTAGGCCCTTGGGAGAACCAAGATCATTATGGTATAAATTCATTAGCAGCAAATATGGGTACCACAAGTTGGAGTAGTGTTGATATGATCATAGCCTCATCTAACCCTAAGAAGACCAAATTGTAAGAGAAAGAGCTCAAGAGGAGGACAAAGGTGAAATACTGCCACACCACTAGCGCACCCAACTCCCTAAGCCATTTGTACAAGCATGCCCATGTAGACATGAAGCTCACCATGCATACCAGCTCACTTGCTTGCACGCCAAGCCATGCCCCACAAGCATGCACGCGTACGAGTTGCGTGCAGACAAGCATGCCTCATGGAGCATGCATGACCTTCGCCTTAGAGGCCAGTCAGAAGACCTAGAACACACAACAGCCCATACACGAGCGCTCATGGTTGATGACACTCAACCTTGTGTGACCAGCGTGCAAACACCTACCAGCCCCAATTGCCCAATTGCAAGCGTGTGACATGTCCAACTCGCCCAAGTGAGGCCTTTCATCTGCTCACCTGCTTGTATCCACGCCCACGCTCTTGCTCACCTACGATGGGCCAGCCTAGAGCTAGCCATTTGCCCATCAACTCACTCCACACAGCCAGGTGCCAACCCTTGACACACCAAGCTCACCCCATGCCTACCCTTGTTTAAGCCCATTTTGATGAATCCTTCTAGAATTTAATTTTTTAACTTATCAAGATCTTCTGGAGAAGTTGTTATAAGAATTTTGACTTATGTTATTTTTAAGGTATTTATTACACTTTTAGAATAGGATTTAGTTATATGAATTAGATGAAATCTAGGAATTTTGTTAGGACCCTTGGCTACATAAACCCAAGGAGTTCTCTTATTGCCACACAGTTGAGTTGAATGAATTTGAGTTCTTTTTAGAATTGCTTGAGAGCATTTTGCCTCTTTGCAAGCTTTGTGTTTAGGTTGTATGTCGTCAAGTATTCAAGCTTTGTTGGTCACCAAACTTGTAGAGTGTTTCAACCTTGAGATAGGAACTAGTTCTCTCTTGGTCTTTGACCATAAAGTAATCCATCTGAACCTTCACCTTGGGTTGATCTAGGTCGATGCGAAGGTGTTGAGGCTTGTGTTTGAAAAATCATCATAACTAGAGGGTTGCCCAAGTCAAGTGTCATAGAGCATGGTATCATTTGATAATGTTCCAGATTCAGCACTGTGTATTCAAATAACAATGTCCCAAGAGTTGAAATACTTTTGAACAAAACAAAATTTGGTTACAATGCTAATTCAATTTGCTTCAGTTCGGGCTCCAATTTGATGCAATTTGAATTTCAACTCATAGAGAAATAATTTACCCAAGTATCCTAAAATTCATTGATTTCTTTGAATTATTCAATAATGGGAAATTTTTAGTGCATAACTTCAAATGATACGGTGCTCTAAAGAAGATGAATTAGGCATCTGGTTATGTGGATTTTGAAGACAACAACCTCAATATCTTTTCATCAACCAGTATCACTACAAGATGAAAATTTGAATGGATTACCTTATGGTCGATGACTAAGAGATCAAAGAACTAGGTTTTATTTTAAGGTTGAAACACTCTACAAGTTTGGTGACCAAACAAGCTTGAATATTTCAAGACATGTAAGCTAAACACAAGGTTTAAAGGGGCAGAAAGCTTTGAGGCAATTCTAAAGAGAAAACTCAAATTCAATTCAATCAACTCAACTGTGTGGAAGCAAGAAGCTCTTCTAGATTTTCTCTAATTCATATAGTCAAATTCTATTATAAAAATGAAATAAATACTTTAAAAATAAAAAATCAAAGATCTTTTAACTTCTCCTAAAGATTTTAGTTGGTTAAAGATTAAAATTAAAAATAAATATTTGAAAGAACCATTAAAGTAGGCTTAAGGAAGCGTGGCGTAAGGTGAGCTTGGCGTGTCAAGGGTTGCATTGCATGCTTGCTAGGTTGGGCACCTGATCATGTGGAGTGGGTTGCCAGGTGGATGGCTAAGTGCTCTAGGCTGGCCCATCTTAATTCTTGCCAGTGTGGGCAAAAGTGGATGAAAGGCCTCACTTGACATTGGGATGGTGAGGCTTGTTGGTTTGCGACCGGCTCACGAGGCTGAGCTCCATGGGGCTCTAGGCCTTTGTACGGTAGCTTGTGGAACGTCATCGTGTGTGCTTCATGAGGCGCACATGCCAGTGCGTGTGTTTGTGGGCAAGGCTTGGTGTGCAAGTGGGTTGGTATGCCTAGTGAGCCTCACACTTGCATGGGCGTGTTTGTGCAGGTGGCCTAGCAGAGTTGGGTGTGGGTTGCGCACGCTGTGACTTCCTGTGGGCTTTCGTGTGTGACTGGTTCCTTTGGCGTAGCTTGCTTGTATATGGTCTTAAGTTTTCCAGGCTCACTCCTTCATCCTAATTTATAGAGTTCTTTTTTTAAAAGAAATGTTTGTTCTTAGGTTGTGAGCAACATTAGATTTTGAGAAGGACGTTTCCTATGGTAAACAACCTCTAATCTCTTAATTTCTTACAATCTTGTTGATAACGAGCAAGCCGCCATAAGGAGTTTTGAGTTCCAGCTCTTGTTCTTGGACCACAGAGCTTAGAAGATCTTTCAGTGATAGGGAGGTGTAGTGAGGTCTTCTTTATTCTCTTTAATTTGTGTCGGTGTCTTACTACCTTCATTCAGGAAATACTGTCACACTACAACTATTTAACTTTTAGACATACGAGAAATAAAGTAAAAGATGAACGTAAGAAAAATATAAATTAAAAGATGCTTTTGATGGGTGCCTCAGTCAGTCATGAGACCGTCAACTACATTGTGCCTACCTCCCTAAGAATTTTTTTCTTTTTCCACTCCCAATAATTTCTTCTTTCTTTGTATCTTTCTCCCCTAATTTAATGAAAGGCTTTGATTGTTACATTTGAAAAGGAAAGAAAATAAAAAAAAGAATGAAGAAAGATTATTGACAAGGAACTATGCTCTTGTGAATGCGAGAATCAATCTGTTTATGGAATTATCTATAATTCTGAAGCTGTCTTTTTCTCTCTTGCTTCTTCTTTTCAAAATATTCATCGTGTTGTTTTGATATAGCCTACACTCTCATAAAAAATCCTCAAAGGAAATCTTACTCACAATTGAAAATAATTTTGATGGGGTATGATACAAGAGCCAAAACCTCTATTTTTTAGTGGATTGGAACCGTTAAGTAAATTAAAGAAATAAACCAAAAGTAATTTAACAAACTCAATGCATCATGTTTGTAATGAACACAATTTGTATACTTCTTGAGATTTTTTTTTTATGCTCATGTTTACGTTCAAAACTTCTCATTTCTTATCTTACAGGAGCTGATGTAAATTTGAAAAATAGTGGTGGTCGCACTGCTCTTCATTATGCTTCAAGCAAGGAATGGTTGAAGATTGCTGAATCTCTTATCTCACATGGTGCCAAAATTAATCAAAAAGACAAGGCTTGTCACCTCAAATATAGTATTTTAAATTGCATAAGCTTTAGTTCAATTCAATATCTAGTTTGCTAGTAAGCTAAAGTTGAAAACTCTTATTGTGTCATACTTGTGCATCATCTGATCAATATTGTTCATGGGCGGTGATGGGTTGAACACAAATTAGGTTGGTTGCACACCATTGCATCGAGCTGCTAGCACTGGGAACTCAGAATTGTGTGAGCTTCTGATTGAGGAAGGAGCAGAAGTTGATGCAACTGACAAAGCTGGTCAAACGCCTCTTATGAACGCAGTAATTTGCCAAAACAAAGAGGTTATTTTGGTTCTGATGTTTTTTTCCCCTAACTCTTTATGTTTTTAGTTTTGATTTAGTTAGATAAGTTTGTTTCTATCACCTGTTCCACCATGTTGGTTGTATATGACATCTTCGTCTGGCTTAAAATGGCATTGTCAATTGATGATTAATGAGACAATTAGTTCTAGTTTCCCATAGAAGTGAAACTGAGCATAATTCAGTTGGTTAAGGCATATGCTCTTGACCTAGAGGTCAGAGACTCAAATCTCCCATTCCCACTTGTCGTCGAACTCAAGATTTTCTAGAGATAGAAAGTCTTAAGCAATTTCAACTTGTACTCGAGCTAAAATTTCGACTTGCAATTAGTTTGACACTTTTACTTGACTGTTATCTTTTATGATAGAGAAGTTTCTAAAGCCACGTATTGGTGCCGTGGGGAAAACATGTTATGCAGCAATTCCCTCATATTGTCTTCCTTTATTAATTATATTTGTTTTACATTAAATAAATTACAGATTTCATCCTTGGTTCCCCTCTACAAAGAATTACATATTTCATCCTCTGTAAATGTTTCTATATTGAGTCTTTGAATGTTAAAAAAGTTAAATTACATCTTTAAACTTTGGGCTATGTTTAGTTATAGTTTTTGTCATTAGCTTTGGTTTGATAAAATGTAGATGTACTTGTGTTCTCATGGTAGACAAATGATATGCAGTAGTTCTGTAGGCTGAAGGGAAGATGTTTACTAATGTTGATGTGTCGGACAGGTTGCTCTTCTTCTAATAAGACATGGAGCTGACGTGGATGTGGAAGACAGGGAAGGTTTCACTGTTCTTGGTAGAGCTTCAAATGAATTTAGGCCTGCACTGATTGATGCTGCCCAAACAATGCTTGAAGGATGATGGATACGACGTCGTATTTAAAGCTGTATCCCGAAGATCAAGAGCATAGTTCACACCTCTAGTTCAGGAAAAAAGGTTTCCAGATCGGGTTTGAGAACCGAAACCCTCGTTTTTTTTTTTCGTTTTTTTTTATATATAAAAAGTAGTAACTGTGCATGATATATAGTGAATGGGGGATCATCAAGTCTGCAGCATTTGAAAGATGCAGGGGTTGAAGGGAGTTTTTTCGAGTTTCATGATATAATATTGCTCTCTCAATTTAAAGCTAGGTTCATAAGTTGGAAAATATTTTGATTTGTTTATATTCCGGAGTTAATTGAATTTTCTGCGAGATGGATAAGAGTAGAGATTTGATCATCTAACTTTTATATCTAATATATGAGCTTTAATCTATTGAGTTATATTTAAGTAAGTTGATTGTTATAGTAAGATTATTGATCAAAATTTGACTTTGATGATTTAAGAAAAATAATTAAAAATTGAAAGAGTTTCTCATGCACCCAAGATTTTGCAGATTTAAGATTAAATTACAAGCTTGGGTTTTGAATTTTGAAGATGGTATCTAACAAAATTATTTAATTTTGAAATGTGTTCTCTAGGTTCTGAATTTGTAATGTTTTGTGTAATTGGTCTTAAAATTTTAAGAGATTGAGAAATTGAATTGAATAGCTTATTGATAAGCAAAATGCATGCCCTTTCGTAAGACTATCTAAACACTCTTTTCAAATAGTCTGATTTCAAGTTTAGATATCAAAATCCATATTTCTTCATCAATTAAGAGTTAAAAAACTCTATTAAATAATCTTTTTTTTTTTTTTAAATTATACATGTAAACACTACTCTCACTTATGTTAGTTTTTTTTTACCAACTTGAACTAACCCGAAATTATTATTAATTTTAAAATGTATGCTTTTTTTACTTATGATACAATTATCTATACATGATTTATTTTAATTTTATTTAATTTCATGATTTTTTGGAGATAATTTATTTCCAACAACTCCTAAAAATAATTTTTTTAGCACCTTGAAAAAACAAATTTTCGTCATATAAATTGAGGTTGAGTTACTAATCTTAATTCAATATATAGATATAATTAAATAAAATTTTTACGTATTAATATTTTACTCGTTTTTAGAATAAAAACTTAAATAAATGACTTGAATCACCTGAACCAATCCAACCCAAATGTTTCATGGTTGGGTGGGAATAAGTTCGTTATTTAATAAACGTTATTTGAGTGAAAGAAACTTACAATTCATTTTCTCTGCATGGCCCAAACCTACTTCTAAGGGGTGAAAATTCCCCATTTAGGTGGCGAAGGAGTGAAAAAAAAAATTCTCCATCCTCGTCCTCGTCCCCGCTCCTGCCCCATTAGCTTTTTTTTTATATATATAATAATTTAATGTTAAGTTATTATTATTATAATATAAATATTGTTTTTATTGTTTAATAGTCAAGATAATGTTTGAATTGAACATTTGAACTTTTTTTTTTTTTAAGAAAACATACTTCATCAATACTCTGTTTGGGATTGTTGTAACTTTTAAATAATTGCTGCCAGCTTTGCTTTATGAAAAAACAACTGTAAAAGGTAGTAAAATAGTGTTTGGTAAATTTTAATTTTAAATTAGAAAAAGAAAAATTAGTTACGGTGTTAGATAAATTAATACTAAATTGATGTAATTTAATTATATGAACTAAAGTAGGCTTATTAGTTTAATTATTTTCACATTGATAATTATTTTATAGTTTATTATAATATATTTTTTAAAAATTTTATATGATTTGAATTTCAACTAATTTTGTTTAATCTAAATTATTTGATAAAAGTTTAAGAAAAACAATTGTCATAAAAAACTTGAATCAATTAAAATTTAAAAATATATTAATATGGAAGAATATTGTTATAATATATTTATTTAGATGGTTAAGAAAGTAGCATATTTTTAGAAAAGTTGAATCTAAAAGCTACTATTATTTGTTAAAAAGTGATTTTCATATATTAATTAATAATTTGATTTATCAAACAAATAATAGGCTGTTTAGATTAACTTGAGCAAAAAATGTTATTAAAAAAATCATATTTATTTAAACTCTTTTGGCGAAAACAGTTTAAAATACACTTCAAAATCTATTTTAAGTGGTTGTCAAACACTCTAATGACTTATTTTTTAAATTAAACACTTGAAAATATATTCCAAATACATCCTAAGATAAGATTTTTTCAAAAATCACTTTCAACAATTGCAAACTCAATCTCAAACGGAGCCTAAACAGAAGCAACCTTTACCGGGTTACAAACCAAAGCATCATGTTCAATTACAGGCCTAAGCCACTAGGTATGCTAGCCATCTACATTCCCATCGTATTAGAGATAGACCACTCGACTAACATATGAGCCACCCCATTACATCCATGAGGAATGAAATTACAACCCTAAAACATGGAAACGAATCATGCACTCTCTAATCTTATGAACATTTTAATTTAGATTATATATGTAAATATTGATTGGTAAATATTTCTTCTACTATAAAATTTGAGTCTCCTTAAATTCAAATAGTTCACGTGGAACTTTTAGTGAGAAATTTAAATTAATTACTTTTAAAAAAATAAATGGTAAAAATTTATTGTGGAGAATTTGATCCTGCAAATTTATCCAGAGAAATTCCGCGTGGACATCTGACTCTATCTATGATTTCTAGCAATCTTATTCCCAAATATTTAATTTTCTAGACTTTCATTATTCCAAAGATATAAGAAATCTTGAACTAGAGAAAATAATATTTTTTAAATTAAAAAGTATAAATTAGGTTTTTTTGGACGGTTTTTAAATATAAAAAAAATAAGTCAAACTATTCATAAATATAGAAAAATGCTTTTACACCATGATAGAATTTTATCGCTAGCGGTCTATCATTGATAAGTAATAAAAAAAATTTTATATTTGTGAATAATTTGATATTTTTTTCTCTAATTTTGTTTAAAAAAAAACAATAAAAAGTAGTTTTCGGGTTTAAAGTATTGTAGTTTCTTCACCTAAGGTTGTTAGAAAATCACATAAATCTTCAAAAAGCTTCCTTGTTATTCAGTTTCCTTCCTTCCTTTTCATTGCGTTTCCCTCATAACTTGGTACTGCAGAACTCTTGCTCCTTCAGCGAAACTTTGACGATCCATCGCAAATTTTCTTCACGTAATCCTTTTTATCTTTTCCTTCCATAATTTTATCATCGTTGCCTTGCTATCAACAGAATGTTATTTGGTTTTACTCCTTCAATCCGTTTATTTTAGGATTTTGTTAATTTGGTGGTGATCCATCTAGAGGTTCCCAATGAATTCTCGTTTGTAGTTTCTCAACTTTTTTCTTTCATTCTGTTGCGTAGATCTGCTGCTTGCCTGCCGCTCTTCTTTGAACGAACGAGTGTGGTGTCTAGGATATTGGTTCTAAATCGAGTTTGGGGTATGATTTGCTATTTCAGAACAAATACTTAGCTTCAGCGATGAAGAGGTCCAGAGAAGATGTAAACATGGAATCACAGCATCAGCGCCCAGTATTTCCCTCTAGAGGAGAATCGTATGTCTATCGAATATTGATATTTTTCGTCTTCTTTTAAGCGAGTTAACTTCTATGTGCTGAGTTTGCTTTATCCTTTTACTTCGTTTTCTCCTTGAACAATCTTATGAGTTCTCACAGTTTTTTTGTGGTTTATCTTGACGCGACATATAGTGATTTATGCTTGAGGATTTACATTCTGAATGAATACTAGGGTCAGGATAGATGGTTTTTCCAAATTAGTTGATGAGAAGTGCTTGTATGTGCAATGTTTTATCTTGAGACTCGTCCAGTGGTGAGTTCTGTAGATCACCGTAATTAACAGATCTTTTTACTTTTCTGTGTGTCGCCTTGTAAATGAAGAACTGTGCAGAGCCAGATGGTAGGAGGTGACAGTATGCAGAAACTAACAACGAATGATGCCCTAGAATATCTTAAGAATGTGAAGGACATCTTCCGAGACAACAAGGAAAAATATGAAGATTTTCTTGAAGTCATGAAAGAATTCAAGGCTCAAGGGTTTGGTTACAATAAAATGTGTACTTTTTCCCAATCTTGTTTATAGGTATTCGCTTGAGTTTTAAATGATCTGTTTTGATGTTATCTGTTTGTAGAATTGATACTGTCGGTGTCATAGCAAGAGTGAAGCAGCTATTTAAAGGTCATCGTGACCTGATTTTGGGCTTTAATACATTTTTGCCAAAAGGATATGCAATAACTTGCCCTCTTGAGGATGAAACACCTCCTCAAAAGAAGAAGCCTGTTCAATTTGAAGAAGCTATCAACTTTGTCGGTAAGATTAAGGTAATTAAAAGTTGCATTTTGACGTTTTGTGATGTGATTTCTTTTTCCTTTCCTGCATTATATGTAGATTTCTTTTTTCCTTTTTTTGTACATGCAGACACGGTTTGAAGGTGATAACCATGTATACAAGTCATTTTTAGAAATTTTGAATTTGTACAGGAAGGAAAAAAAGTCTATAAGTGAGGTCTACCGGGAGGTTCGTTTTCACTTTTCAAGTTCATGCCTCTTTTTATAAAAACCCTATGGCTGTTATTCTCAAAATTTCCACTTTTTGTTGCTCTTAAAACATTTGATGAGAAGTTTTGCCTTTTGCAGGTTTCTGCACTGCTGCAAGACCACCCGGACCTTCTTGGGGAGTTTGTTCATTTTCTGCCTGATGCTTCAGCCACAACCTCAAATAATCACGTGTCATCTATGAGAAATTCTGTGCTTCGTGATAGAAATTCTTCCATACCACCTATTCAACAAGTATATATTGACATGGTCTTAAAATGTTCATGCTTTTATAACATTCTTATTTTTTTCCAATTGTTGGGCCAATATTTTGTATGTGTTCACCATTATCAGAAAGAGAGGACGATGGCTCCACAGGCTGACCATGACATTGGTGTTAATCATCCCGATTGTGACCATGCCAGAGTTACTATAAAAGGCGATAAGGAGAAATGTCAGGACAGTGAAAAAGAGAAGGATAGGAGAGACAACACAGATAGTATGGAACAGTATAGGGAAACTGATAAAAAATTTAATGAGCACGATAATGGTAAGGACATCAGCATGCAAAGTTTTTCCCAGAAGAGAAAATCTACCGTTAGAGTCGAAGATACAACTTCTGTGAAATTGCATCTAGGTGGAGAAGGTGAGTAAGTTTCTGGAGTGCGTTTCATTTCCCGATGACAAAAAAATGAAAAAATGAATATGTTCAAATACTGGAGTTTTATTTCATTAATTCAAAGAAAAGTTTATCTGCAACATAGCTTTCATTGCACATCCTATATTAACTAAAGACAAAAGTTCCTTTTCTTAAAATTTTAATTTTTACGCACACATCCTGGATCTGTAGATTGTATTTGATTAAAGCAACAAGAGCTGTAACTGTGTCCTTATACTTGGTAGCTAAGAAATTGATAATCTAATTACTCTTTCTGAAAGAAAAAAAAGAAAAGAAAAAAGCCCTTTGGCTGGTTGGTTCTTTACTGAATTTCTTATAAAAAAAAAAATTAATCTTTCTGTTGTTGCATCTTTTAATTTGCATATTTCATGACAGGTATGTCTTTTATTGAGAAGATAAGGCAGAAGTTACCAAATGTTGATGTTTACCAAGAATTTGTGAAGTGCCTTGATATATTTGACAAGGAAATAATCACTCGATCAGAACTGCATTCTTTGGTACGAAATATATATCTATGACTCAAGAACTTTATTACTCGTCTTTTTTAATATATTTGCTCATAAAAATTGTGTTATTGTAATTAACCATGGAAGAAACTCACAGCCTTGCAAATGTATGGCAACAATGAACGAATTTGGAAGCAGATATACACCATTGAGTTGATATCTAATTTAATTTATATATTGATGTGGCCATATTTACAACCTAAGAACAATGATTGCTCTTCCTTAGTGTTAGTCCTCATCCTTAAGTATACTCCACGACCTTATAACTATTTTACCATGGAACCAGACAAAATTAGTAATCGTCTTGACATTTCCTCTCAGGTAGGGGCTGCTCATGCCCATTTCCCACTCCTCAAGGCTTTACATTTATCTGAAACTTCTTAAAATATTTATTTGGGTGGTCCAGGATAATTCTAAATTAATTTTTAATTTCAAAAGTTAGCTAAATATATCATTAGTTTGGCATTTTCCAATTTCTCTAACATTTTATAAGTTTTAATTTAGTCATCTATATTTGAAGATATGAGAATAGGTTATTTCTTTTAGTTGAGTGAAATGTGTAGGCAGTGAGGGGAGAGTAGGGATATATAGGGCATTGGATGAGTTTTGCTTTTAATTAGGTGAGATATGAAGTATCCTATGTTAATATTTTGCTTGGTGAGTTTTATTAGGATAAGATCTGTTAGATTTTTAAGTCAGGTGGAAATAAGGTAAGATATTTAAAACCAAAAATGGCCAACTCATGAAATATTATGTAGAGTCCTACATCATGATTGTGTGATTCTATTTCAATGACATTATTTGGATCTCTTTTGAAAAGTTATGATATAAAATTGAAACTTTTAATATAGGGCAAAATACACCCTTGATCCTTGAGGTTTAGATTTTGTGTCTATTTGGTCTCTGAAGTTTCATAATGATCACTTTAGTCTTTGAGATCTGGAAAACAATTCTAAATGGTCCCTGAGTTATTTTGTTTGTTAGTTGACTAACGGTAAAATGATGTTGCAATTAGATTGATGTGATTTGGTAAAAAAATAATAATATTGTATATTTTTTCTAATGAGGTGGATTTTCCCTTCACCCCCTATTTAAGGAAATAGAAAAATATAAAAGTAAAGAAAAAAGGCAACTACTCTACGTGGTAAATATTATGCAGCCCCTCCCGCCTCTCCCTCAACCCATTTTCTTCTTCTACTTTGACGACCCTTGATTGAGAACGGCGATGAACCCACATGGAAAGACCCATGGCTTCTCCAGTGAATGGCAGCAGAATTAAGTGTGGTATTGTTTTCTGGTGATCTCAACCGTCATTGGGTGAAATCAAGTAAATGAACCTTTAAGATTTTGAAACTATTGCTGCAAAAATCTATGTCGAAGATATGGCTTGAGGTCTTTGATTCGAGGACGGTTTCAATCGATTTGACAAAATGCCCCAACAGAGAGGGTGAAATTATGAGGAATGGAATTGTGATGAGTGTCACCAGTGTCGATTTTTTGCTAATCAGAGTGGGGAAATTGGGAAGGTGCATTGGAGAAGTTGATTATGAAGACAATAATTCATCTTTTGTTTCGGTTTGAAATGGATTTTTTTTTTTTTTTTGCAAGATAAAATTCATCCTTTATTTTAGAAATGAAGGAGAATCTAGAACCTCCTTCTTTCAAGATGCAAGTGAAATGCCACCTTATTAAAGAGGAAAAAGAAGAAAAATGCCACCCCATTAGGAAAAAATATTAAATTACGCCAAATCAAAAATCCATCTAACCGCCACATTATTTTATCCTTAGTCAACTAATAGTCAAAGTAACTTTGGGACCATTTAGATCCATTTTTCAAACTTCAAGGACTAAAGTTAAAGTGTTCATTTTAAAATTTTAGGTACCAAATAGAACAGTCTAAACCTCGGGAACCAAAAGCCTATTTTGCTCTTTAAAATATAGAGACCAAATTACAAGATTGTGTAGAACCAAATGATATATTTAACCTAAAAAATAACTAATAAGTACATAGTATCAAATTGATTCTATTTGAACTTTGATTCTAAAATACTTTTAGTAAATATGATATATTTGATTCTACCGTATATTGTATACTTCGATTCTTTTCGTCTTTCAATTCCTTTCTCATTTAATAAAGAGGATCTTAGTTCAATTCCTTAGCTCTCTTTTCCTGCATGAACCAGCATAATTTTGGAGTAAAAGACATAAGGAACATAACAGCTCCTGACCGCTTGATGAAAGAAGAGAATTCGGAGGTTATTTTGTGGTGGTTAGAAGTAGTGGGACTAATTTCAATACTCCTGATTTATTTCTAGTTCTGTTTAGCCATGGCCTTTATTACTATGAAAAATCTTTGATGGTTTTAGGAAAATGAATACTGCATTAACTAGGTTTGTTTACATTTATCCTTAATCAGGTGAGAGATTTACTTGGAAGATATCCAGACCTTATGGATGCTTTTGGTGAATTTATGACACTTTGTGACAAAACTGGTAACTGCTAGTATACTAATATATTACCTGATATTGATGCTGTATTGCTTAAATGATAACTATATTAATTGTTATCCTGCAGAGGGGCTTCTAGCAGATATCATGCGTAAAAGTAAGTGAAGTGATTGCCTTACTCTATGTGCTAGTATCAGTAAATAAATGGAAATTTTCTCAGACATGTGGCCCTGCTATGTTTCTTTCTTTCTTTCCCTTTCCCATATACTTGCAAAAGTTATTTGAGATAATTTTGAACATTAAAGAATTGTTACAATGTCACAGAATCCTTGTGGAATGAAGGTAGTCTACCAAGATTGGCAAAGGTAGAGGAAAAGGATAGAAATCGAGATCATGAAAGGGAGGATGCTGTTAAAGACCGAGACCATGGAAATCGAGAAAGGGATAATAGATTTGAAAAAAGTGTTGCTTTTGGCCATAATGATGTTGGTATCCACAAGATGTCTTTGTTTTCTAGTAAGGACAAATATTTTGCGAAACCTATCAATGAACTTGACCTCTCTAATTGTGAACGGTGTACACCCAGTTACCGTCTTCTCCCAAAGAATGTAAGAAGTAAAGTAACTATTTTATGTTTGCATAAAAAATAAAAAAATTAAAAAAAAATAAAAAAAAAAAAAACTATTATTATGTACTGATGTTTTGATTCTGGCGTGTGTTCTTTTCCTTTTTGGTAATTTATGTGCAGTATCCAATACCCTTTGCTAGTCAGAGAACAGAAATTGGTGATCAAGTTTTAAATGATCATTGGGTTTCTGTCACTTCAGGAAGTGAGGATTACTCTTTTAAGCACATGCGCAAAAATCAGTATGAAGAAAGCCTCTTTCGTTGCGAGGATGACAGGTTGAACCTCAACTGAGATTAGTTTATTTGTTTTCGTCACTTCATATCTGTTGAGTTAATAGATGGAATCAAATTTTGAGGGTCTATTTTGCTAGCATCATTGGATATAGGCAGTTCTTTGCATTCATTGTTTCATGCCAATGCTTAGGCTTGATTTTCTGTCATTAAGTCTATCATCAAGTTGAAGTATTTATTCATCTCCGTTGATCTATGCTTTATTATAACTATCTTAACTTATATTATGAATTATTTTCACTTATTTTTTCTTCCTTTTGGAGGTTTTATTTCAACAGATAATTAGCTGTGTCTGCTGTTTATGCTGGCAGGTTTGAATTGGATATGTTGTTAGAGTCTGTTAATGTAACATCTAAGCGGGTTGAAGACTTATTGGAAAAAATCAACTTGTCGGACAGTCCAGTCCATATTGAAGATCATTTAACAGGTAATCTTATTGATGATATCCATAGGATATTTAATGAGCTCAATGTCATGTTGGCAATTAAAAAAAAAATTACATTCTTCTTAGAAATTTCCAAACCTTTCATTCTAGCAGCACTTAATTTGAGATGCATCGAACGCTTATATGGTGATCATGGCCTTGATGTGATGGATGTGTTAAGGAAGAACGCACCTCTTTCTCTTCCTGTTATATTAACCCGCTTGAAACAAAAACAAGAAGAGTGGGCACGGTGTCGATCTGATTTTAATAAAGTTTGGGCTGAAATATATTTCAAGAATTATCAGAAATCTCTTGATCATCGCAGCTTCTATTTCAAGCAGCAGGATACAAAGAGCTTAAGCACAAAAGGTAAATTGCAAATACGGACACAAAAGATAAATTACAAGTAATCTCTCCATTTCTCATTTGCTTTATGCATGTTATTTGCAGCTTTGTTATCAGAGATCAAGGAAATTAATGAAAAGAAGCATAAGGAAGAGGATGTACTGCTCACTATTACTGCAGAAAATAAACGACCTATAATTCCAAATTTGGAGTTTGACTACCCTGATGAGGATATTCATGAAGATCTCTATCACCTTATCAAATATTCCTGTAGAGAACTATGTTCCACAGATCAGTCTGATAAAGCTATGAAAATTTGGACAACCTTCCTGGAGCCCATGCTTGGTATTCCTTCACGGCCCCTGAGTGCTGAGGATTCCAAAGAAATTATTAGAGAAAATAATTTAGCGATTAGAGGTACTGCAATTGGTATGGTAGGGATTAACAGTAGTCTTATTGGTGGAGGTGCTGAGTCCAAGCTGCCAGATCCTCCCAGAATTGAAGTAGAAGGCATTCCACCTAAACAATCAAGCCCTTGCAGGGTTTGGCCCATGAATGGAGATTCTTGTCTTGAGGAAAATAGTTTTCACAAAGCAAGCCATGTTGACAGCAAGGTTGATGGTCTCGGTAAATTGCAGTTCAATAACAAACAAGAGCATTCTAATGAGAGGTTGGTAAAATCCAATGTGTTGGTTAGCACTGTGCTCGAACAAGGGAATGGAAAAGTAATTGTAGAAACTGCACCAGGTTTGTAGAATGGTTCCAATTGATAATTTCTTCAAATTAATTGTTCAATTTTCATCTGCATCTTTTTCTAACTACTGTAATCTAATGTTTGTCTTTTGGTTGTTCAAGGGCCGCGTTCTACTCCATCCAGAACTTGGAATGGTAGTGTTGATAAAGGGCTTGAGTTAGCATCATCACAGGTACGGCCCAATGGTGCAGCAAAATTTCTTTTTATCGGAACTTGCCTTATGCTTCTTTTATCCTGAAAAAATTTGGCATTTAAGGTTAGTTACTATATAAATCGATGGTGAAAATATGCATGCCACTCTTATCCAAACAAAGAAAATATGTATGCCACACATTGTCTTAAAACTTTTGTAGTGAAAATATTAGAGAGAGAGAAAAACATTTTGGGGGCGTTTGGCCCACCGAGTGGGGTTAATAAGTCTGGAGTCCGAGTTAATATGTTGGAGTTAGTAAGTTTGTCTTTTGGGTGTAGAATTGTAAGATGGAGTTACTCGGTAAATGTGAAAAGTAGAGATAGAGGGGAAGATGGAGTTCTTCGATCAATGTGAAAAGTAGAAAAATATGAAAAGATGGAGTTACTCGATAAATGCGCAACTTCAATTGTGTTTACTATTGAAGTACAATTGAAGTTGAGTTGTTTACACCAACTTAAGAAGTTGGTGGGCCAAACACTTTAATTGAAAAAATTTATATTTTTATCCTCAACAACCTTTCTCCATATACATGAACTCTTTTTAAATAAACATGAACAATTTAAGAAAGAAAAAATTATGTAGTGGTTAAAAAATTAGGGAGATGAAAATTATATAGGGTAAAAAATATAGGGAGGGAAAAAAGTTAGAAAAAGATTGTTGGAAAGAAAAAGGGAGAAAATGTGAGTAATAGAAGAAAAATAAGTTTCTGAAAAACAGAAATCTACTTTTAAAAACTACTGTTTTTGATTTTTGAAATTTACTTATAATTTAAAAAACGCTTTTAAAATACAGAAAACAAAAAAACTGAGCGGGTTATCAAACGAATTTATAAAATCGAAATGGTTATGAAACAAGCCTAAAACTTTAAAGTGTTTAAATTACATCTAAAGAAAGTCTAGCTTATGCAAAATATCCCTAATATATGTAATTGTTTTGATTTTACTCACTGTTTTAGAATTTTTCATTCTGCCCTCAATTTTTTAATATAAAGAGAATCATTAGAAGTTTTGTGTTAATTACCTTTCTCTTTCCTTCTTTCGGGAGAGAATTTTAGCCTTCAACCTTTTTTTCTTTATAGTAATAAAATCTCTTTATAATAAAATAAAGTACGATCTATTATAGAGATTAATACATTTTGTGCAAGGCTGCAAGCTGAAAGTCTTTTGGCTACTTCAGGGGGGTGGTTCATCAAGGCCACTGTTGTCCAATGGTGTGATGGCAGAAGGCTCAAATGCTCCTAGTTTCAATGAAAAATGTGATGGACACTCAAAGATAGAGAGAGAAGAGGGCGAATTATCACCAACCGGAGAACTTGAGGATAACTTTTCAAATTATCAAGAAGCTAGTCTTGATAAAGCAAAAGACAGTGCCGTGGGCAGGCAATGTTTCAGAACTCACGCAGACAAAATATTTTGCAGGGATGTGACAGGAGAAACTCATATAGATGCTGATGATGAAGGGGAGGAAAGTGCTCGGCGGTCATCAGAGGACAGCGAAAATGGTTCTGAGAATTGTGATATTTCTGGAACTGAGTCTGTTGATGGAGATGACAGTACTCGTGAAGGGCAGGAAGACAGGGGTCATCATGACCGTGATAGTAAGGTTGAGAGTGAAGGTGAGGCTGAAGGAATGGATGATGCCCATAGTGCTGAGGGTGATGGAACAGTATTGCCCTTTTCAGAACGTTTTCTTCTTAATGTGAAGCCGCTTGCCAAGTACATCCCATTGGCATTACGCGATGATAAAAAGAACTCCCGGATCTTTTATGGAAATGACTCCTTTTATGTTCTTTTTAGACTTCACCGAGTAAGGTTCATAAATTTGAACTGATAGTTTTGGAGTTCTTTGTTCAAATGAGATTAATGATGAATTGACCTTTGACTTTGCCTTTACACTGACAATTTAACCTCATTTCATTGATTTGGCAGACATTGTATGAGCGGATACGATCAGCAAAGATTAATTCATCATTTGGTGAAAGGAAGTGGAGGGCTTCAAATGATACTGGCCCTAATGATCTCTATTCCAGGTTGTTTTCCTTTGCTTGAATTTATAATTACTTGTGTTTCATGGTTACTATGGCTTCTAAATGTCACCCAATTTTGGTCATAGTTACATGGGAGAGGGAAGAATCAAATGTATTCAGATCTGAATCTTTGATCAGATTTTGTTCCAAAGTGACTTCCATCTTTTGGTCTTGGTAGAATGTTGCTATTTTCTTTTTCTTCTTCCATGTTACTTTGTAAGATTGTGATACCAACAAGTATTGTGTACATTATGATCTGGTCCATTTGTAAAGCAACCGGACCTTGTATAATCCCATTTGTAAAACTAAGTCGGCAACCTATGTTACCCTGAATAGCACATGTAATCTTCAAACTATTTAGTGGGGGATATCGGGAAAGAGCTCTATATCATCCTTGTTCTTACACTTAGATATCCCATTCCCAACAAGGACCCCACCTTTTATATTCACTGGGTTTGGTTTTAAGGTTTATTCATTTTCTATCCACGTTCTTGATAATTATCAATTTGTTCATTATCACTTGACCTTCTGTAAACATGTTCATGAAACAGATTTATGAGTGCACTTCGTAGTTTACTTGATGGCTCCTCTGATAATATGAAGTTTGAGGATGACTGCCGATCTATTATTGGAACCCAGTCGTATGTTCTATTCACTTTGGACAAATTGATTTATAAACTCGTTAAACAGGCAAGATTTCTTAGCTCCATAGATGTTTCTCTTCTGACAGTCTTTTAGCTGCTGCGTCATTGTGCTTTTGACCTGAAAATGGCTATTTCAATACTATTTTCAGCTTCAAACAGTTGCTACTGATGAGATGGAGTCCAAGCTTCTTCAATTATATGCATATGAGAATTCAAGAAAACATGGAAAAGATGTAGACACAGTTTATCATGATAATGCCCGTGTGCTTCTTCATGATGATAGCATATACCGAATCGAATGTGTAAGACTTTGTGAATTACTTGTCTTGTGAACGATGATATGTTGATTTAAATTTTTAACTCTTGAGCCGTGCTTTTAGTAATAATACTTGTACCTTCTTCACCAGTCATGTAGTCCAGGTCATCTATCCATTCAGCTAATGGAATTTGGCAGTGATAAGCCCGAAGTGACGGCTGTTTCGCTGGATCCCAATTTCTCAGCTTACCTGCACAATGATTTCCTCTCCATTCTCCCAGACGACAAAGAGCAGTCTGGAATCTACTTACAGAGGCATGCCGATTATTGACAAACTCAGATTTTACAGGGGCTGTTTGGGAGTGATTCTGAAATGATTAAAATCACTTGTCATTTTCAAAATCACTCTGAAACATGTTATTAATCATTCAAAACCAATTTTTATGATATGAAAATTGCATTTAAAAATGTAAAATTAAATATTAAATTAGTTTTGAGTGATTAAAGGCATGTTTTGAAGTGATTTTGAACATGACGAAAGTGATATTAACAATATCAAAATCACTCCCTAACATGCACTTAATATTGTTTCCTTTGGATATTAATACTTTTTCTTCTCTCCTCAGAAATAAGTGCAAGCACGCCTGCAGTGATGAAATTTCTGCTGCATGCCAGGCTATGGAAGGACTTAAGGTTGTCAATGGTCTGGAGTGTAAAATCACATGCAATTCATCAAAGGTGGAGTTTCAATAGAATGTTCCTTTTATCCAACTTTTCTTCCGGTATCTCAAAAGCTATAGTTTTAATAAAACCAGTTTCCATTGAAATAGAACGAAAGTACAAAAGCTATAGTAATACAAAGACAAAGGCCCTAGCAAAAACTATTTTGACTTTTATTATGTAATTTTTTGTACAGAAATAGAACTGGGAGAGATCGAAGTTGATATTAGCGTTTATTTTGATAACGTTGGGTTTATATTTGATGTTGTAATTCATTTGTCTAGACTTGGGACTTCTGTTGATATGATGTGGTTTATACACCATAGGTCTCCTACGTTTTAGATACAGAAGACTATTTGTTTCGCACAAAAGGCAGAAGAAGAAGTTTGCATAGAGGTGATTCGTGCCGTCACCACCAGTCAAGGTCTTCAAATGGAAGCTCAAGTAGAGGTCACCGATATCAACGATGGCTATCGAGCTCATGATGCACATCCCACTACCTGATTGTATGCTCTGCATTAATACGTACTTGAAATTTTTTTTTTTTTTGTTAAGCATCACATTGCTCTCTTGTATTCATGGCCTATTCTTTTTCATATTTCTTCATCTGAGATTCCCTTTCTCTGCATATTTAGGTTTCCAATGGCATGATACTTGCATAGAAAGAAGCTCAGGAAATGAAAGAACCGAGCGTGCCAAAGAAAAAAAGGAAAAGTTGTGATATTAGCCATTATTTGTTTGTAATCAGACAACTTACAACAACACGAGACATTGGATGGAGGTTGGATCCAAGCTATAGATTCGTTAATCAGAATCTTGTAAATAGAGGTAATTTGTGATGTGAAGTGGAGAGAGAACTACGTTACCTACAATTCTACATTTCATTCTTTCTGGTTTCTTCTGAATAAACTGTATTTGTATACAGAAAATGGTTGCGTATTTCATCTATAATTAATTTGTTTAGGCCACTGTAAAATCATTGGCTGCTTTGTCTGTGCCATAAAGAGTGAGAAAGGAATACCAACAGTTTTAAATGCCTATTTTTGTTTTCCGGCTGTAGTTTTGAACTTTTTAGTATTTTTGCTTCTTTCTGTGCCACGCACGGCCTTGAGAGATGATGAGATTGATTATTTGTTTCTTATGAAAATTGTAGATATGGACTATTCTTTTATCTATGCATTTATAATCTATTATTCACTTGAATACTCACTGTTCGTTATCTTTCATTGCATTGCAGATTTAACCATTTATCACAGATATTTGTACCTAATCTAATTTCTCGGAAATTCCTTCATGCGACAGTTTGGTTTGATGTTTGTTTGGATGCTCATAATAGATATTTAAGAATAGTACTTCTGAAATCAAATATTAGAGTGTTTAGCTTTGTATGGGAATAGTACCAAATTTTTATTGGAAGACATTATAGGAATAACAGTACAGATGGGTCCTCTATATTTCATATATGTTCAGCTTCTGCCCATCCTTGGAAGTTACAAAATTGCAGGTATTTACCCTTCAGTCTCTCCCTATAAATTTTAGGTTAAATTACAAGTTTAATTTTTGAGCTTTTAGGTTTAAGTCTTTTTATCTTAACATTAAAAGAGGTATGTGATATGTTTTTAAATTTTGGTTATAATAGGATCTTCAACTTTAGAAAATGTTTTATAAGTTTTTGGACTTTTAATTTTGTGTTTCATAGGTGAATTAACTTTTTATTTTGCATCTAATAAGTCTTTCAAGAAACTTGTTACCTATTATGATCATGTTGTCGTTGTGGTCATGGTTCTCAATGGCGAGGATCTCTATTAAATCTGCCCTTGAATTGACGAGGTGACAATATCATTATAGGACGGAAAGCTTATTGAGGTCCTCTAGATAGATGGCAATTGTTGTCTTCATCATTTGCAAGTCCATTCTTTCCTCTGTGAAAGTCAATTTGTTCATGTTCTCCCCAATTTCCCAAATTAGAAGTATAAACTTCTCAGTGTCTCCTTGCCTCTTTATTCATCCAAAGCAAGCCAAAACAGTCCATAGCCGTCCAGGATTTGATGAAACGTTAGAGTAGGATTAAAGAAGTGTCTTCACAGTTTGCACTTCCAAATGAAGTGTATATTAGATTGTACTCTACTCCATTCTCTCTTTATCTTCCTCCCTCCACCATCGTAGAGAGAGTGAGAAACTATTTTTTTTTTTAATTGAAAAATGACATTTTTTTTAGTATTTAAAATAATAATAAAAATATATAATTTAGAGAGAAAATCACAATAGGAACCTTTTAAATATATCCTTCAAAACTAGGGACTGCAGTGTTGAAATTGGAATTTTTGAGACTAAACACATCTATTCTTAAAAATTCAAAGACTAAAAGGTTTTTTTTTTTGTTATTATTATTAAGCTTCAAGTTTAGTTCTTGAATTTTCATAGTTGTGTTTAATAGATCTTTAAACTTTGAAAAGTATTTAATAGATTATGGACTTTTAACATTTTCTTTAATAGATGCCCCAACTTTAGAAATATCAAATGAATTCTAACTTACAAATTTGTAACTAATAGATTGCCAACATATTGAATAATTTTGAAAATGAATGAATCTACTAGACAAAATTAAAATTTTAGAAACCTAACGATTTTATCATAATAAACAAAAGTTCAACTTCAGAACAAGTTATCAATTCGAGTATAACATACCAGATAAGACAAATTAATTCCAAAGCTCGATGATTTTGCGCAAAAATTTAAGGTAAATCATAATTTAACTGAGCCTACAAAAAAAAAAAAAAATTGGTTAAACAAAATCTATTAATATTATGTTATCATTTTACAAATGACTATTTGAAGTGACAAAAAATTGAATACAAACGAGGTATTCGCACCATAAAGCAGCTTCATAGAGGATGTGCTTTGTTTACTTTGAGCCAACAGCTAAACGACCTCGTAAGAAAATGTCTCGTCACTGTTAATTTGGCTTGCGAAAAATGCAGCAAGAAGAATAAACAGATTCATGTATAAAGGGCAAAGTTACTTCGAAACAAACCAGAGTGAAAACCTTAAGCCTACCATTTTCAGAGAAGGTTATCCAGCCAATTCGCTTATGGGTGGACGATTCATGACATTAGAAGCAGATGATGCATTGCTTTGCAAAGAAGGGTCAATATCAGGCAATTTTGGTATTTGAGCCAACAAGTCGATTGTTCGTCGCAAGAGGCGTGCCAGATCGCCCTCATCCATTGCACAATCCATCATCATTTCTCTCCAAGTCAAACCAGAAGCCCAAGCCTCAACCATTCCTGAAAATTGGCTGTCTAAACAGCATGGTATGTTCACTCCATGCTTTTCTTGAAGATCTAAAAGAGAATTTCTCTGCTCTTCTAGGAAATTTATCATATTGATTACCGTTCTTGACGCTTCGAATATGTAACTGTTATTTCTTCCGGGGCGAACTTTGATGCCTTCAGAAACTAAACTTGCACAAACACCAGCAAGCTCTGTAGGCTTTAGTTGTACTAAGAATTTGTTTCTTAGAACCATGGCAATCCACAGCTCGTTTTCACCTCGGATAGCAGCTGCAGTTTCTCCTAGTGGAAACATTACATGAGTATTTATATCCAGTGCTCTGATTTCATGTATCACATTGCTGATCTGTAAAAACTCTTTCCACCCTGATGGTTCGATTTGCTGAATTCGATTACTTAGCCGTTTATATCTAGCCTTCAATTGTCTAATCTTGTCCTCTATAAGATTGGCCATATCTAAAATCTTCTTGTACTCTCTGAATCCTTCTGTTCTAGCAATCCTTTTCTTCAATCGTGCAACTTTATTTCTTTGCTCCTTGTACCTTTCTAAAGACTCCATGTACGATTGAGACATCTGCAAGAGTTCGTCATTTTCAGAAAGACTATTCAGAACTGGCACATTTAAACTCCATGACCATGTCTCCAGAGATCCTTCCATACATGCTAAACTGCCAAGCTCAGAATCAGCAAGCTTCTCCCACTTCATTCCCTCTTTATCAAGAAGATCCCTCATAATCTCCCGAGGTAAAGCATCCCCTTTAGTTAAAGCAACATTAGGAAAGCCAGTTTTATAAACAGTCTTGATCC
Source organism: Lagenaria siceraria (assembly GCA_002890555.2). NCBI lineage: Eukaryota > Viridiplantae > Streptophyta > Magnoliopsida > Cucurbitales > Cucurbitaceae > Lagenaria > Lagenaria siceraria. The sequence continues at coordinate 22,917,621 of CM016487.1, forward strand.
ATTTCTCAGTAAATAGGTACCAAGAGTTATCTGAACCTAGAGCCACATAATAAGATGATTCAGCACCTGGCTCCAGGTTGATACCAAGATTTGATTCTGTACCACTCAAAGAATTATCAGCAGGAAACATGTTAATAAGTTTTGATGAGTCCATGTTTCCAAGGAGAACTGCAGGAATTGAATGTTGGACTCCTTCAGAATCTTTGTATTGCAAACACAGAAAGGGCAACTGTCCATCTCCTAAATTTCGTAACAGAGAATTGAGGGCACAAATTCTTTGTGATTCCATCTCTTTTCGCAGTTCTGTCCTGTGACGTTTCTCTGATCGTAGTTCCTCCTGCAGTTCTGCTATCTCATTATATGCCACATCTGACAAGAACTTCCTGCTTTTTCTATCAATAGCTTCATCAGTTATTTCTAAGTTGAGCATTTCAATCTCTTTTTCTATTTTAACAAGCTCCTCCTTTGCTGCAAGCATGACGTTGCTCCCAACGTAGTTTCCAAAACTTTGCTCAACCAACTTCCTAGCTTCTTCTAGAGTTCGCCCAGCTTGGAAAGCTTTCGTCTCATCCATTTCACTCGTATGAGTAACCTTTGCACCTGCGAGGAGATTCAGTACCATTCCATATGAAGCTGTAAACTGAGAAACAAGTGGTTCAATGCCAGCAAACAGGAGCTTGCAGCACTCTTCAGCACCTTCATATGGAGTTTGAAGAAGCACCACATGACCTTTTTTATCAATACCTCGACGTCCAGCACGCCCTGCCATTTGAAGCAGTTCATTTGAGCTTAACTGGGTACGACCATTATTGCTTCTTTTGCTCAGGGATGCAATAACTGCTGTCCTAGCTGGCATGTTGATTCCAGCAGCTAATGTTTCTGTTGCGAAGACAACCTTCACAAGTCCCCTTTGAAACAGCTCTTCAATGAATGACTTCCACAGAGGCAGACAGCCAGCGTGATGTGCAGCAACTCCTTGCAGAAGTCCTTTCACTGCCGATTCCCGGAGAGCATCTGGAAATTGAATACGGAATTTCCTCAATGCAAGTTCGACTTCACTCCTCTCACAATCATCTAAGAGGTTGCTGCCTTCAATGTACTGAACAGCTGCATCACATCCTTTCCTGCTAAATATAAACCAAACTGCAGGCAGCATATCTTTTGCCTTAAGTTGCCACAATGTATCAATGACCTGAGGAACCTGGAAAGATAATAAGCAACCTGTTAAAACATTCTTTAATTGAGTTTACCAAGATAATATTGGCAGAAGTTGAAGGGAGATAGAGAGGCTGGTTCACCAAGTACATTTGAACGCCGGATTGAGTTTATGTCATTCTTTGAAAGTGTAGCTTGTCTAGACATGCTGCTAACATTGTCATAGCTGATCTCATTCCCATGCCTCTTCGGTTTTCTTCTTCTTGATCCATCGTCCTTATACAATTTAGCTCCTGAAGCATGAAGCTGAAGATAATTGAGCGACAGCTTCCTGCTCCAATTCGAAAAGAGAGAAAAGAAGAAAAAGATAGTGTACACTGGTAAATTATTTCAAATGGCCCACACACACACACACACACAAGGGAAACAAAAAAAATTCACTGATTGAATTAAGAACTACAGTGGAAGTTATAGATAGCTTTCATTAACATATTATACAATACTAACAGACCAACCAATAACAAAAGTTACAACAAATACACACAGCCCATCCCCAAAAATATGAAGTTTTAAGTTATTCCAGAACTCCACAATGAAGTTGAATAAGTGAGGCAGAAGTAATACGAAATATGACTAACATATCAGCTGTAAGCAAATAGTGATGTCTTTACATCATTGCATATGTATTTTTTTTAATTATTTTTTATACTTGTTACCTATTACTTTTTTGTTTTTAGCGAAGAAACTTAACTTTAACTTTTATTTTTTCGATATTTGCAAGTGTTCGGGATAGCTTGCATGCACCTCTTAGCCTTTTATTATTATTATTGACCAGTAGGCATGCTACAGCTTTCTCAGATAAGAAATAGATCTCTCAAAGAAGGAAAACAACTACAAACAGTTCCTTTTATAAGAAAAATTAACTACAAACATGAAACTCACTTTAAAATCAAACCCTACAAACAAAGGCTTCACACAAACGTTAATCCTTTTTATCATAGCACAACAAGATGCCACACCAAGCTAAATAAGATCAAATCTATGCCAATAACTTTTACAGAAATTAAACGATACCCATTCATGCGCGCTCCTTTCTCATCAAGGAGAGGAAGTAAAGAGGTCTTTGTGGAGAAATGCCAAGTCAATGGTACTGGACGCTTTGATGATGTTACTAACTCAGTTTTCCCATGAATCTTAAGAAGTGAAAAGAAAAAGTAATTAACATTCACACCATACATACTTTCAGCACACTAACATCATAAAAAAAACTCATCCCATTCATCAAGAAACCTGAAAAGAAACAAGAACCAACTTTCACATCATCATACTGAAGACTATAATATCCTAGAAAGGAAGCAATAATATTAACAAATAGAGAACGGAAAGCAGAAACCCAGGGGTTAACAATTGCATTATAACAAGCAGCAAAAAAGGAAAAGGAAACAAATGTGATATTCAGAACATAGATGTGCAGACCACTGAACTATTTTTAGGTATTAGATTGTTTGTTCTTTTATGATGGGAAAACATCCATTTAAATCCTAAACTTTTGGAGGTCGTATTAATTAAAACTTCAAACTAAGAATTGTATCAATTGAAACCCTAAACTTTCATAATCACAAGTGAATCAATTTAAACCCTCCATTACAATTTCATTTTAAAACCGTAAATGAATAACTTTCACACGTGGATAAGACTTCTTTAAATGCAAGAATTAGTATAAATTAGAGAGAAATGCAAGAATCAATAAATAGTAGTGGTTTTTCATTAAATGTGAGTGATTTTTCAACTACTCATCTTCCTCTATCATTTTCTACTCATTTTATTTACGTGATCGTGAGTTGATTATAAATGAAATCAAGTGAAAACAATAATAAATAACTAACAGATGGTCTAAATTGATTAACCTATGAAAGTCTAGGGTTTCAATTGATACAATTATTAGTTTGTGGTTTCAAGTGATACAATCTCCAAAGTTTAAGGGTATAAATTGATTTTTTTTGTTCTCTTCTTTAATTTAATATGATGAAATGTGTCCTATCAAAACAACCAGCAAAGACAATAACCAAAAGGTCTCTAAGATCTCTAATAATCAAGCATTAGAGACCTTTTCCACCTCAACGCACACCAAAAAAGTGGTCTAAAAGAACTTGTTGTCCTGTTTGCTTTATTGGATCCATGCTATCATCTAAAGCATGAAACGCTTCCTATCAAAACAACCAGCAAAGACAATAAGGAAAAGGTCTCTAAGATCTCTAATAATCAAGCATTAGAGACCTTTTCACACACACACCAAAAAAGTGATCTAAGAGAACTTGTCCTGTTTGCTTATTTGGATCCATGTTATCATCTAAAGCATATGTCAAAGTTTTCATACCTTTGTTTGGACATGTCACTGCCGGTTAAAACATCAATAAGCAAAACACAATGTCATCTCATCTGAGAAATGTTGAATGAGCAATGGAACAGGAAATTTTCCACTAAAAAACCAAAAGTGAAGTATCACTGTCACTCTGATAGGCCTTAGCCTTAACACTTTATTTATCAAAGAACGGGGAAGAATTCAAGAGCTTCCCCTTCCTCTCCTCAAGTTTTCCTCAGAAAACAATTACAAATTACTTCCCTCCCAAGATCCCCTAACCCTCTCTCTTTACCCTTATATAAAGGCAAAATCTCTCCCTAACAAATCCTAACAACCCGGGCCCACTAACTACTAACAAATCCTAACAACCGGGCCCACTAACTACTAACAAATCCTAACAACCTGGCCCACTACTAACTACTTATTGCATATTCTTTTTCCTATATCTCCGGGTGTACACTTTGATGCCCGGAGATCTATCATTACCTGCCCGCCAAAGAGCCACCTTGTCCTCAAGGTGGAAGTCCGGAAATTGCGTGCGGATCCAGTCAGCCTGCTCCCACGTCGCATCCTCCGGAAGAGTATGCGCCCACTGGATAAGAACTTCCATGTCTTGATCGGCAGAGGAGGAATGTCGCATCCCGAGAACTGCCTCGGGCGAAATTTCCACCGACAAGTCAGGCGCTAGCTTGAGTGGAAGGGAAAAAACTGGTAAGGAGGCGCCCACAGCCTTGCGTAGGACGGAGACATGAAACACCGGATGTATACTCGAATTAGGGGCAAGGCCAAGCGGTAGGCCACTGGACCAACCCTTGCGATGACCTGAAACGGACCCACAAACCGTGGAGCCAATTTGGGATGCGCGTGGCGATGGATGGAAGACTGGCGATATGGGCGGAGTTTCAGATAAACCCACTCATTGACATCGAACTGCACATCTCGCCGCTTGGCGTTCGCGGCCTTAATCATGCGCTGTTGTGCCCGCTGCAACGACGCCTTCATTTTTTTAACATCTCGTCGCGTTCGTGCAAGAGGCGATCAACCTCATGTACCACGCTATCACCTTTGTCATAGGGAAGCAAGGAAGGCGGCGGGCGACCATAAACTGCTTCAAACGGCGTAATTAGCGACGAGGAATGGACAGCCGTATTGTAGTTGAATTCCGCCCAAGGTAACCAATTGGACCACTGTTTGGGTGTACCCATGGTAAAGCAACGCAAATATGTCTCAACGCCTCTGTTAACCACTTCCGTTTGACCATCTGTTTGAGGATGGTATGCGGTGCTGCGCCGTAATTGCGTCCCTAGTAAACGCATGAGTTCCTCCCAAAACAAACTAGTGAAAATTTTATCCCGATCGGATACAATGCTGCGAGGACAACCATGTAGGCGCACCACTTCCTTCACAAAAATTGCTGCCACGGACTTAGCGGAGAAGGGATGTTTCAAAGGTATAAAGTGGGCATACTTGGACAGGCGATCAACTACTACCAAAATAGTATTCCAACCATCAGACTTAGGTAACCCTTCGATGAAATCCATGCTAATATCGTCCCAAATTTGGTCGGGAATGGGGAGAGCTTGCAATAGGCCTGCGGGAGACAACGTTAAGTACTTTGCCTGCTGACACACGGTGCATGCGGCCACAAAGCTACGAACGCGAGCCTTCATTCCCGTCCAATACACCTCACGCGCCAAGCGTTGATATGTCTTCAGGCTACCCTGATGGCCCCCCACCGGACTATTATGGAACTCAGCTAAAAGGAGGGGAATTGTTGGCGAAGTAGCTGGGAGGACCAAACGCCCTTGAAAAGTCAACAACTCCCCGCGTAACGCATACCCCGCTGGCGCCGACTGTTTGCGTCGAAGAGCTAACACAATCGCGTGAAGGCCAGCATCCTCTCGAACCTGTTCCTCGAACACGGAAGTATTGATGCCACCAATCACACTCAAAAACCCGAATTCCATGGCAGGCGGCATCCGAGATAATGCATCGGCTGCTGAATTCTCTCGGCCTTTTTTATATTCAATCGAGAAGTCATAGCCCATCAATTTTGCTATGCGATCAGCGCTGGTACTGCGGACCCCTGCGCCCCAATAAAGACGCGTTGTACCGCAAACACAATTGCCATTTCGCGTTCATAGACGGCCTTGAAGCGATGAGTTGAGTAGGCAAGAGGTCTTTGGTTTTGCATCAGCACGGCTCCCACACCTATCCCTGACGCATCCGTTTCGACAACAAATGGCTGAGAGAAATCCGGAATACTCAGGGTCGGAATGTCAACCATCGCTGACTTTAAGCGTTGAAAAGCTTCTTGCGCTTCTGTATTCCACGCAAATCCCCCCTTCTTCAGCTGTTGCGTTAAGGGCAATGCGATGGAGCCATAGTTGGCCACAAACTTGCGATAGTATCCCGTGAGCCCCAAAAAGCCTCTTAACTCCTTAACATTCTTAGGGGGCGGCCAGTTCACCATGGCCTCGACCTTAACGGGATCCGCGGCGACACCGTTCGCTGAAATAATATGGCCCAAGTACTCTATCCTATCCACCGCAAACTGACATTTTTTAAAGTTGGCCACCAACTGATGCTCCCGCAACAACCTCAACACTATTTCCAAATGAGTGATGTGCTCCTCCAGCGATGGACTATAAATCAGGATGTCATCGAAGAAGACCAACGCAAACCTTCGCAAATGTGGCCGCAAGATATCGTTCATGATCGATTGGAAAGTCGCCGGCGCATTTTTCAGGCCAAAGGGCATCACCACAAATTCATAATGTCCTTCATGGGTGCGAAATGCTGTTTTGTGCACATTAGTTGTGCGAACTCGTATCTGGTGATACCCAGATTTCAAATCGATCTTAGAAAATACCACAGCCCCCCACAACTCGTCCAATAACTCGTCAACCACGGGGATTGGATATTTATCAGAAACGGTCGCATCATTGAGTGCGCGATAATCCACACAAAAGCGCCAACTACCATCTTTTTTCTTGACTAATAAGACTGGACTTGAAAACGGGCTGCGGCTAGGCTGAATGATCCCTGCGGCCAACATTTCAGTCACCAAGCGTTCAATCTCATCCTTTTGAAACTGGGGATACCGATATGGCCGCACATTAACCGGACCTGCCCCAGGATGGAGTTCTATCGCATGATCATGTTGGCGTTCAGGGGGTAATGCGTGCAACGGTTCAAAGACTACCGCAAACTTTCTTAACAACTTGGCCACTTGCGGTGGTGTCGATGTCAACGCCTCCTCGCGGCAATCCCCAGAGGCGTCCATCACCAAACGCTCCACCGCACTCAACTCTATCAACATCCCTTGGTCCTTCTGCGCCCACGATTTCATCATGGATTTGAGCGAAATTTGGGATTTGACTAAGCTCCAGTCGCTGCATAGATGCACCTACCATCCTCCAATCCAAAAATCCATTTCTGACAGGCGATAATCAAACTGGATCTTACCCAACGTTTCCAACCATGTTACCCCCAATATAACGTCAGCACTGCCCAGCAGTAGCGGCAGAAAATCCTGCATAATAGCTAATTCAGAGATGGTTAAAAGCACCCCCCGACAAATCCCAGCCGCGCGCACGGTTCCCCCGGTACCCAGCATTACACCATACCCTTCAGAAGGCGACACCGGTAATTTCAGTTGCTCAACCACATCCTCAGATATAAATTGTGCGTTGCTCCCCCATCAATTAATACCACCACTTCCTTCCCTTGGATCTCCCCTTAATTTTGACAGTCTTGGGAGAGTCCACCCCCGCGAGCGAATTCAAGGACAAGGTTGCAATCTCCGCTTCTGACGGCTCCATACTCTCCTCCTCCTCTGCTACCACATCCTTCTCTTCCAGATTCTCGCTGACATCCCCACATTCCTGGACAGCGATAATATTCAACTCCTTCTTGGGACAACGGTGGCCAGCGCTGAATTTCCCATCGCATCTGTAACATAGCCCCTTTTCCCGCTTTAATTGCATCTCACTGTCCGTCAATCTCCGATACGGCGCCGTTGACGATGCCGGTTTCCCACCCCACGCTCGGACGGAGGTCGACGCTGTAGTCGACGCGCGATGAGGACCGATGGTAATCGTTCGCGCTTGCCCTCCTGCGGTAGAACTCGCCGCGTACCCAGTTCCAGATGAGCCGCTACCGGTGGTCGCATGAAGGGAGCTCGCCGCATTTTTATTTGAGGTCTGGATACTCGCCGCGCCCTGGATCCTTTTTAATTCCACCGCCAATTCGTCCTCGATGACTTGGGCCATTTCCATCTTAGCCGCGAGGCCCCCTGGATTTAATTTTCGCATCTCGCTTTGAATATCTTCCTTGAGCCCACACACGAACTTACTCTCCAGAGCTGCATCACTCATGTCCTTTAATCCCGCCGAATACTGCTCGAAGCGCCGACGATATTCTCTGACGGTTGTGTCTTGCTGCAACTTCATTAACCGAGCATGCTTATCGCTTTGATCGGATGGCCTAAATCGCCTCCACAATAATTGCCGGAACTCTGCCCAATTCTCTATTTTTGACCGGCCATCTTGCCATTGATACCAGTCGAGGGCTTCTCCCTCTAAACACAGTATCGCCGCATCCAACTTGTCCCTTTCCGTAAGCCGATTCACCACAAAATAGCGTTCAACTCGGTGTAACCAGCCATCTGCATTCTCCCCAACCTCACCTTTGAATACTGGAACCTCGAGCTTACGCAACCTCATATCGAACAACGGTACTTCCGAATTATTCAGAGCAGTCGGCGCACTGATTCCCTCTCCCCTTTTCAGGCGCGTACCCTGGCCTTCCTGGCTCGTATCTTCCTCCCTCAGTTTCTTTCCCTTATCCGTAACAGTTCTTTCAGACGAAGCTTCGCCTGGCTGTTCGCCGCCCCACGCCTCCATTCGTCGCATGATCATCTCTAGCGACTTCTCTATCCTCAATTCCGCCTTTGCACGATTCACCTCTGCTTCTGTCAAACGCGAGTCAAGTTTCTCTTCCAACTCGCCGAGTTTCTCTTCTAACTCACCTACTTGACAATGGATCCCCGTAAGCTTCTCCTCCAGCTCTACTACTCTTGCTTCCATTTTTCCAACCATCCCGGAACAACCGCTCTGATACCAAAATGATAGGCCTTAGCCTTAACACTTTATTTATCAAAGAACGGGGAAGAATTCAAGAGCTTCCCCTTCCTCTCCTCAAGTTTTCCTCAGAAAACAATTACAAATTACTTCCCTCCCAAGATCCCCTAACCCTCTCTCTTTACCCTTATATAAAGGCAAAATCTCTCCCTAACAAATCCTAACAACCCGGGCCCACTAACTACTAACAAATCCTAACAACCGGGCCCACTAACTACTAACAAATCCTAACAACCTGGCCCACTACTAACTACTTATTGCATATTCTTTTTCCTATATCTCCGGGTGTACACTTTGATGCCCGGAGATCTATCACACTCACTCTATTTATATGAGCTCTGAGAGATTAATGTGATACTTGTCCACTAGCAACTAAACACTGGACACAGTTCTTTCTAGTAGTAAATCAACAAAAGATTGTTCATTTCTTTATTTTTTTTTACATAGTGTCTCGCTTTATCACGAAAAGATAAACTATAAGTAGGTGTTTTGGGCGCTAAGTTGGTAATTATAGTCTGTGGGTTATAATAGTCTGTAAGTTATAATGGTCTGTGTTTGGAGTGCAGACTATTTTAGTCTAGGTAAGAAATAGTAAAGAATGTAATAAAGAGGGAAAGAGAGGATGACTAGTAAATTATAAATACTATAAAAAAAAGAGATCTGAAACCGTAATACTGTAGTTAATTATAGGATATAATAGTTGGAAACGCCAACTATTATAATTAGAGCCCCAAACATGGAGTGAGTTATAATAGCCTACTCCACCCATTGAAATTGGGAGCCCAAACATCCCCTAAGAGTAAAAGAGAGTCTATTTTACACCAAGATAAAGTAAGGAAAAGAAAACTATCAAAGAAAAACCGGATATGTTTTTTTTCCTTTGATTTGAAAATCCTATGCTTTCTTTCCATCCAAGTCGACCATAGAAAAGCCCGAACAAGATTCATCCAAAGGATCTCTTTGCTTCCATGGAAGAGGTGACCCAAAATGAGGAGATTGAGAAATATTTAGGGATGTTCTAATTCTTTGACCCTCGTATTAGAAGGAAGAAATCCAAAAGGTCAACTATTGAACATGATTTCCAAGATAGATGCCAAAACAATAATGATATATAAATAAAAATTAATAAAAAGAGAGACACCAATCATGGTTGTTTTACAGGCTCAGATGCTTAGAGAAAACACTACCTGACTAATCCAGCCAGCCAGCTCATCTGGATTTGCAACTGTTGCAAATAAGAGCAATAAATAACCTGAAATATTCACTATCTGATTACTAGAACATGCGTTACTAAGTTAGACACAACAAACGAGAATCCCCAGTAACAAATACTTACAATCTCTTCCCACACTGTGCCCCGAGAAATATCACTAAGGTAATGAACTTCATCCAAAACAATAACATCCACATGAAACAGTCCACTCGCAGATGAGGCCATTCCAACACTGCATGAAAAGATATTCAACTACCTATTACAATTCAACAATATGCTTGAAGTTGGAAAGAAAACAAAAAAAAAAACCTTCCACAGTTAGTAAGTAAATAATTATATATATATATATATATTATGGAAAACAAAAATATAACGATTCATAGTCCTGTAAAACCAGAGTAACTTTGATCACTTTTTGTGTTATCGGAAACACCTTAACCACCACAAACTCATTTGATTATCAAAGAGTTGTGAAAGAATAGGAAGCAGATGTCTGTAGTCGCCTGGCACCATCTCCATTAATCAGAGCGTATTTTCCACAAACGAAAAAATCTTGGATGAGATGTGTATAGTCAACAAGACAATTAAGGAGGTTAAAATACTATTTTGATCCTTATACTCATTTTAGTCTCTATACTTTCAATTGTCAAAGTTTAGTCTCTATATTCTCAATAAATCTCAAGCAGTGAATATTTCAGGTTATTTATTAAAATCTACTTAAAATGGGCTTGTGACCATGTAGATTGGGACTTCTTAGATAAAATGCTATAGAAAGAGGCTTTGACATTGAATAGGGAGCACAAATTTGTAATTGTGTCATAAATTTTTTTTCCATTGTGGTATATATAAGCCTAGTGGCAAGATTCTGGCTACTAGAGGTATCAAGCACGAAATTCCTTCATCTCCTTTTCTTTTCTGTGGTGGAGGTAGACGTTCTTTGTAGACTTATTTTTAGAAGCATGGATAAAGATTTAGTAGAAGGGTTTGTTGTGAGAAGGGACAAAATTGTTATTACAAACCTACAATTTGTTGAAGACACTATTTTCTTATATCCTAGAAAACGGGACTCCTTTTTGTACCTTAATAGAATCTACACGTTTTTAAAAGCATTGAAGATGCCATTTTCCAGTGAAGATTTTTTAGGAGGATTTGGTGAGACTTTTTTTGTCAGTTTAGCACCTAGTGGAGGTTGTTGGGACATGATTAAGGGGCGTTCATCCCTCCATTTGTGATGGAGAACTTCCCTGGTACTGGTAGATGGTGTTATTATTATCTGGAACATTATACTAGAGAAAAAACAGGAGAATCTTCAAGGTGCAAAGAAATCTAAAGCATGGCTCACTTCAATACCTCCTTGGATGTTCTTTACTGTAATTTTCGGTTCTTACTAATTGGAGTTACTTCCAGTAACTGCTTTGGTTTTGCTGTTGTGGGCTGCTTTTTTCAGGCTAATTTTTTTCTTCTTCTTTGTATAGCTGGTTTACTAATTGACATGAAAATAAATAAACGTTCTATATAAAATGTATCCCAGGGAATCGTTCATAAAATGAGCTACTTCGACGGAAACCCAAGCTAGGCTTTTGCCACCTGATTGGAAGTCGTTGACAAGTTCGTGCATAACTTGCAATCGTAAATAGAACATGTTGACATCTTACCTCTGATACAACATGTTGCGCAAAATTTCTGTAGTCATGATTAAAACCAGTGCATCTTTATTAACTGCAGAATCTCCCGTTAGAAGCCCAACGTTGCTGTCTCCAAACGTCTCACTGAAACAATAGAAGGATATTGACTTAACAGAAACTAATCGATGTAAAAATTGCAATAAGTAGCAAAAATGCAGAAATTGTTTACCGAAACTCGCGAAACTTCTGATTCGACAATGCTTTCAGTGGAGTCGTGTAAAACAATCGTCTCTTCCTTGCTACGGTGGCGACAGCCGCAGCCTCCGCAATCAAAGTCTTGCCACTGCTGGTAGGCGCCGATACCACCACCGATGATCCTCTCAAGAATGCTTGTATAGCTAGACGCTAACGAAAGATGAAAAAATTTCAAGAGCAAAGTCGGTGAAGTTTACGCGAATTGATAGGATATGTCATAACATTCTTCAAATTACAAATAAATGCAGAATTCACCTGAAACTTGTCGATGCGAAAATTATAAACTGAAGCAAGCTCATCGACATCGATAATTCCATCTCCAAACTCTTTAACTTCACCGAGAAGCTTTTCGACTCTCTGCCATTTGAACTCTTCGGGTGCAGTAGAGATTTCTGTAGCTTCCATCGACAATTCCACTTCATCGTAGCTCTGCTCGAATCCTCCCAATGCATCGCTGTCGTACTCCTCAGCTGCCACATCGTCGTCGTCATCTTCATCCTCATCTTCATCCTCGTCTTCGTCGACATCGGAGAGTTGGGATTTTTGAGAGAAAATGGACCTCGGAGACTGGAAGGAAGGTCGAAATCGAAATGGATAGGTACAGTAGATGGTCAGGCCCAGAGGTTGAAGGCTGAAAAACCTGGAGGCCTGAATCGGAGGTGAAGAGTATTGAGGGCATTTGAACGACGGGAAAGGATAAGATAACGGCGGCCAGAGACGTTGGGGAGAACTGATGGAGTAAACGTTAATGGCGGGAGAAGCCATGACTCCGGAATTCGGCTTTAGCTACCCCTTCCGATAATTTATATTTTATTTTCTTGCAAGTATAATTATAGATAATGCCCATGTTTCAACATCGACATATCAAATATTTTCTTTTTTTAGTACAATTCGGGTAAGGGTATTCCCAACACACATCTCACGTTAGTAACAACTCTTATGACATTAATAATTAAGGTTAAAAATCACTTCTAGTCTCTTTTATAAATATAATAATTTAGTCTCTAAATTTTAATTTATAATAATTTAATTTCTAAACTTTTAATTTTATAACAATTTAGTCCATAAATTTTACTATGTAACAATTTAGTCCTTGTACTTTAAAATTTGTAACAATTTAATTTTTATTGTATAAAATAATGTTAAGATTTAATGAGATTTATTGTATAAATGAATCGATAAACTAATTGGGTTGTTTTCAAATATAGAAAAATAAGCTAAATTATTTACAAATATAGAAAAATCTTACAGTCTATCAGTGATGGACCACGATAGAATTCTATCGCTTTCTATCACTCAAGCTATAAAATTTATTTGCTTGAGCGATAGAAAGCGATAGAATTCTATCGCTGATAGACAGTGAAATTTTTCTATATTTGTAAATAGTTTGATATTTTTTCTGTTTATAGTAATTTTCCTAAACTAATTAGGTGTTGGATTTTTTGCAAAATTTTAGAAGTGCAGTTGTCCCACATAGGTTAAATTGAATAGTAGGGATGGACTCCAAGCCTATAAAAGGAGTCTATGCCTCTAATTTCAATTTGTCCCAGTTAGAAACACTCTAAGCTTAGTGTGCTAACTCTAATTAAATTCATTTTGTATTTTCTAGTTTGAGAGTGAGAAAAAGGTGTAAGTAGTATAAAAGTTTTGATAGAGTGCTCTTGTAATTGGGATCAGGAGAGAATTATTCTGTGTGATTGTAACAATTTTTCACCTAGTGGATTTTTCTTGATCCGTGGTTTTTCTCCAAGTTGTGAGTTTTCCACGTTAATTGTTGTGTTTCCATATTTATTGTTTTCTTTTAATTTCTCATATATTTTTCTGCTTATTCGAACTTAATATTTTTATAAAATACAAGGTCTACATCATAAAATAAAAAAATTAATATCTAATTTTGATAATTGTTTTTATGTTAGGAACTAAACTGTTACAAATTTGGAAATACAATGACTAAAGTGATACATACTAAAGTTTGAAGACTAAATTGTTACAAAATTAGAAGTACAGTGACTAAATCGTTACAAACTAAAGTTCAGGACTAATTTGTTACCTTCATAAAAGTTTAGAGACTACAAGTATTTTTTAATCAATAATTAATGATTAATAGATATTAATTTAGGAGATGAATAGTAGTAAAAATAAAGGAATAATATATTTTTGGTCCTTAATACGTGCATTTGGTTTCTAAAGTTTTAAATCGATCATTTTAGTCTTAAGTTTTTAAAAATAAGTTTAAAAGATTCTTCTATAAATAAAATTATTAAATTTAATTGATTTAATTGACTAAATGCGTGAAAAGATGTCTTGGAAATCAATATATTTTTAACTTTTTTTTTCCTCTTCTCCTCTCTCTTCTTTCCCTCCTCTGCTCTTCTCTTTCCTTCGAGGGGTGCCTTTTCATCCTAATCGGCAACCTCCACCAGCTAAACCACCATTTTCACCTTTGTTTCCACCGCCTCTCCCACATATTCGACCCCATCCTTCCTCTAACTCAACATACATAGGTGTAAATAAATCTCATTTTTGTGATTCCCTTTCAAAATGGAAGAATACCCACAAGCCATAGATTTGGGTTCAAAGGAAAGCTTGGATATTTATGATAGAACATGATCAAAGAATTGCAACAACAGCAAAGTTGAGAGGTTGAAAAGGATGGTGAAGTTCATTGTGTTTTCTTTGGTTTTAGCCTTGTTTTTCTCTCTCTTCTCTCTCTTCCCTCCTTCCTTCGATATCTATTTCTCAACTTTCCACTTCTCTCTCCTCAACCAAATTATGGAGACAAAGTAAATGTTCTTAATTTGTAATGGAATCTTTTTTCTTCTAGTCACTTCTTCTGTTATTGAAGATTCTTCTTCTTTCTCTTCTTTGGGGACTTATTCATTTTCTCATTCTAATCATCATCGTTATTGTCACTTTGAACATGATCTTATAGCTGCCATTGATGGGTTTGATTTTGAGGAATCAGAACAGAAAAATCAAGAAGAGGAAGAAGAAATTTATAAAGGTGAATTAGAAGAAGATGAAAGGTGCTTTACAGATGAGGTTGAAGAAGGATGGAAAGGCACACTTGGAGGAGAGAGAAGATATTTAAACTTATTATTAAAAATGGCTAGGACGGTTAATTAACTTCTCTAATTAATTTAGCTAAGTCCAAACAAGCAATTGAAATTAAACCCATGAGAATTCGATGATCAAGTATACTAAATTGGGAAAAGTTCGAAATAAACTCAAGCTAAACCTTTCATTGATATTATTTCTCGCAACGGTCTCTTACTTTCATTTACTTTTATGCAATTCACTTTCGTGCATCTTTCTAATTACAAACAAACATCAAGCCAACCCCCCTCGGTTACCTTCAGGATCGTAAGCGTTCTAATTGAGAAACGTGAAGGTTCCATGTGGATTCGACCCGTATTTCTACTACTACGGTTAAGTAAGAAATGAAAATTCATTTGGTCCCACCGAAGAATTTGACACCATTAGGTGGCAGACCAAATCGACGTCGTTGCAGGAAACAAGTTGTTTCTCTTTTACAAGGCTTACGATTTCTTATTTGTTTTTTAGTTTATCTTTTTGTATAGACCGATCCTCCAAATTCGTGTAGAAGACACAGAAGGAAAAGGGAATTAAAAAAAATGGGACGATGGTGGTGGTTGTCCCAGAGAGCATACTCTGAGGGACTTAGCGACCCTTGACCTAATAGACGATAGTAGTCTATCAATGTCTATCACTTATAGACAATGATATTTTGCTATTTTTGAAAATATTTTCAGCAGTTTTATCATTTAAAACAATTACCTTCTAAAAGGAAATCATTTTTTTACCTAAATGTTGGATCAATCGTTTTCTCTATTTAAAAATATATATATATATATACTATATTTATCCAATTAACCTCTTTCTTTGTTTCCAGTTATTAAATCAATAAGGGTTGTTTAGTTGGAGAATCTCCTGTATGGAAATTGACACATGCATCCAAAACTGATATTTGTTACACATTTTTTAACACTTTACCTGAAAATAGTCTATTGATTCTTAATTAATTAACTTTTATCAATAGATTGGATGATAATTATTGTTTAATTAATTAATCTATTAAAATTATATAACATTGTCGCACTTAATTTCATAAATTAAAATACATACATAATTTTTGTTCATAAAATTTTAATAACATACAGAACTAAACATAGTCATCTTTAATTTCAAGATATTTTAATTTTAGACATTTTTTATTCTCATACATCTATAAAACTTTAAATGAAACGGTCACAGAGAGGATTTAGAATATATATATATAGTCAAAGCCAAAGAATATATGAGGTGTCGAAGATGGGCAACCAATGATTCAAATGTTAAGTAAAGGGTGACGCATGTTTGTGTTTTGATTTGGTTTGGTGTGTTTTAGTTGGTTGGATTGGGTGAGACCGCCAATTTGGAACAAGTAAACATTTAAAAAATAATAATAAAGAAAAAAAAAGTAGTTAAGAATTAATTTGGGGTTTAATTTTGAATATTATATCTTCAGGGCTTTCTAGTACGGTCTAGAAAACGTTAAGTCATCCACGTGTCATTTCCTTACAGGTTGTTTAATTTTCATACATGGACTGTTTTTAGTTTAACTAACATATGTCATGCGCTTATGTGGATGCAATAAACCCACGAATTGTATGAAGCCAAAGCAAAGTATGAACTTCTAAATTGTTTTTTATATATATATTTTTCTTGAACTTTAAAATAGGTAAAATAGACCCCTAAATTTTTTATTATGTATTTTATAGATTCCTATGATTTCAAGTTCATATTCAATCGGTCTCTTACATTGGTATATTCGAAAAGAAAAAAAAAAAAAATCAATGTACTATCTACTACTTATTAAATTGAAATTTTAAGGCTCAATTTAATTTTGTGTCTAATAGTTAGTTTTAATTTTTTAAAAATATGTTTGAAACCTATTGTATACAAAATTGAAAGTTCGTGGATTTGTTAGACATTTGTGACTTATTAGACACATAGCTAACATTTTCGGCCTCGTTTGGTAACCATTTCATTTTTTATTTTTGTTTTTGAAAATTAAACTTATAGACATTACTTCCACCTTCAAATTTATTCATTTATTATCTATTTTTTACCAGCGATTTAAAAAACCAAGCCAGATTTTAAAAACTAAAGGAAAGAAAATTAGCTTCTAAAAACTTGTTTTTGTTTTTGAAATCTGGCAAAAAATTCAACTATTGTACTTAGATGCAAACCAATGTAAGAAATGAAGAGGAAATAGGCTTAACTTTCAAAACAAAAACAAAAAACAAAATGGTTATCAAACGGGGCTTAAGATTTTAGATGATTGACTAGCTAATATTATAGTATATATCTATATAAATAAGGTATACCAACAAGCTAATATGCTTGATCATTGATTAATGAATTATATCAAACATAAGTTTACAGGAAAATAGACAATGAAATCAATAATAAGAATAATCTGTACAAACTATATGGTATGTCTATACATCCCAAAAGGAAAACAAAAGAAAAAAATGAGAGAAAAAAAAATAATTATAATGAATACGATGAGGCTAGCGTAATTTGGTAGACGTTGAAAAATCATAGGTGTCTACGCCTAGTGTAAAAATAGAAAAAAAGAATCGTGAAAAAAATAAAAATAAAAAAATAATCTCAAGGAGTATTTATCTGATCAAGAAAAGTTCAACGGCAGCGACTAAAAGTGGGCTCCACCAGAAGCTCAACAGCCTAGGAGCAGCTCCGTTTCTGGACATATCTCTCTCCTGTATGGACGGCGTCGTCGTACTCGATGGTGGCGAAAGGTTTCCGTTAGGGTTTCCGCCGTACAATTCTTGAATTCCGTTGACGTCATCGGCAGCCAAATCCACCTTCCTCGTCCTCGAAGTGATTGTTGGAAACATAATGGATTCCTCCACAGAGGACTGACCAAGCCCCAACAAATGCCCAATCTCATGAACCGCCACCGACTCCATATCAATCGCCGCCACAGGAGCTGATCTCAAGTCACCAGAAACCACCCAGCTCTCATCACCATCCAAATGAAAATGCCCACTGGGCGGCGAAAACGCATGAGCCAAAGTCCCTAACACCCCATCAAACGGCTCCCCATCACCGTGATCCCCAGCGTAAAATCCAATCCGAATATCCGCCGTCCGAAACGACTCAACCATAGAGAATGTCAAAGGCGTAACAGCCGCCCAACGAGCAAAAGCCCTAGCGAAGACCCCTTTGACCTCATCAGAAAGAGGATTCTCAGGCGCAAAAGCATAAGTCAAATCCCGACGGTGAGGCGGCCAAGTGGGGCGGCCGGGAAAGAAAGAGTAATGAGAAACAGAGTGAAAATGAGTGACGGGTTTTCCGGAATTCATAGAACTAGAACCGTTGATCATATCAGGGATTCCACATCTAGGAAGTTGAATCTGAGTGAGAGTTTGGTCGTCGAGGAGGCCGGTGACGTTGAGATTGAAATTGGTCTGGTAAGTTTTAAGGGCATTGAGAAGAGAGGGTCGAAGAGATCAGAGAAATTAGGAGAAGGAGGAATGTAACCAAAGTTTTTTAGGTAAGTTTTGAGGTTAGAGAGGCCATTGAGACGATCTCCAGGGCGGCAGCCCTTGAGTTTCTGAAATTGGTCCCAAGCGCATTTGGTTTTGTTGAGCCAAGATGGGATTGAGGAGACGTTGGGAAATATATGAGCAGAGATGGGATGGGCCAAAATCAATAGGGAGAGTGAAACTAGAAGGCCTATGGATTTCATTTTCTTGTTGAAAGATTTGGGGAAGAGGAGATATTATTATTAAGAAGGATGGGAAAGTGGGGACGGCCAGCGGCTGCCAGTAGAGTCTTCTTCTCTGTTACTTCTCCATGGTTTGTTTTTTTTTATAGACTCTGCGTGTTGAAAATGTGTCATCCACCTACAAAATAAGAAAAAATATGGAGGGAGAAGAAGATGGGAAGAAATCGGGGAGGAGGAAGAAGAAGGAGGAAAGAAGTAGTCATTTGATGAAGGGGTGGCCCATGTCATATTTTATTTTATTTTTATATATTTAATAAATATAGTGGGTCCCACGTGTTTTTATATTATTTATTATTCGGCCCACGTACTTTTATATTATTTATTTTTTCCCTCCCTTTCTCGATTTCTACTCTTTATTATTATTATTTTTTATACATTTATTATTATTATTTTTTCTTTCTTCTCTTTCTATTTCATCTAATTACTAACAAAAAAAAAAAAAATTATGTTTTATTTTTTTTATTTTTAAAAGATATTTTCAAATATTTTATTTTAAATTTATTTTATCTTATATTCCATTTTACTGTTGATTTTTTTTAAAAGTCTTTTTTTTTATTTTTAATAATTATTAGATTCTCAATCTCAATACATTAGATTCTAAATTGTATATTATTTTCAACATGAGATTTCTATTAATTAATCTTGAATTTTAATTAATTTCAAATTAATGAGTTGAAGTTTTGAATTTAAAGCCTTTAATCAAAGTTTTTTACTATAAGATAAAGGTAGATTTTTTAATTTAGTACTATTAAATATGTTCTAGTCGGTTTTTTTAAAGGTTGAAATTTCTTAATAACATTATAAATTTCTTGAATTTCAAACCTTAAATACAATTTTCTTACTACATCAACATCTGCATTGTCAAAGTAAATTTTAATTTTACTAGCTAACAAAATTTTCAAGTATTTCCTATGTTCGATTTAATTTAAAATTATCTCCAAATTTCTTATTTTTTCATGCATTGGATATTTAAACAAAATCCAAATTAACTGTACAACTTTCAAGATAAACTTTAGCTTAATGTGAATTTCAAATTTCAAACGAATTTCAAATATTTTTAGATTTTTCATAAATCCCATGATGGAGTCGATACTGCTTCAAAAGAAAATATTTCAAAGAGAATCCAAATATAAATTGGCAGACATTGTCACTCACACAATCCAATTATACTTTATTCTTAAAACTATAATGAAATTTGGTGAGACATTTCTTTTATTTAAATTTTATCAAATTTTTCTAAGATAATTAGACTAAGATAATAATTTTATCTAGGTTGAGGTACTTAAGTTGATCGTAAGGGAACATTTCTACCTGGGTATTATTTAGTAAAATTTTATCGGATTTCATTTTATTAATTTTCATTACAATTTTGAATAATAGAATAAAACGTTTTCATACAGGTATTGTAGGGTGCAAATACCTTCCCTACACCCCTGAATCTATCTTTGGTAAAACAAGACCGATTTATTTGTTTAGGGTTTAGGGTTTAGAGTTTAGTATATTCGCGATGGACCACAATAGACAGTGAAATTTTTCTATACTTATAAATAGTTTTATAAACTCGACACACATCCCTCCAAAATTATAAAGTTCATTGTGCTTAAATGAAAAGGAGAGTTGTGCCTCTAAGGTAAACTCACAAAATCCTAATTCTTGCTACATGAATATCAAGTTCTAGCATATTTAGGCATCATAGTGCATCTGCAAGCACCACACTAATTGCATATATTTGCGTTACAAGTAATCTTCTGCCAAAAATTTTGTCGAGATCACGTGGATTTGCCACATGTCGGATTCACCAATTTACAACTTTGACATTGAGTGACAAGTGTTTATTAGATAAGTGATATAATTTGTGCCTTCAAAAATGAAAAGAAAAACAACCCAACTGATGTTATAGATGACAGTACTTAATATTATGACATTGAAAAATTTTCAGAAAATCATGTACATTTATTCTATTCAATTATTTTTTTTTTATTCAATAATAGAGACACTAAACGACTTTTCAATTTTTAAATAAACAATTAATTTTTTCAAAGGTTTGCTTAGATATTATGTTAAGTAGGATTGTTTGAATAACCCTATAAATAAGAATGAGGTAGAGATATTATTATTGTACAAAATTGATAGACGTGCTAAAATTGGCCAAATTGACATACTTGTTATATCTATACCTTGTGACCATTTAACAAAATAGTTTAATTATAGCTACTACTCCTAAAATACAACCACCCCTATTTTATTTAGTTAGTTTATTCCCTTATATCATGTCGTGCTAAATCATTATTTGCTAGTCAAATCAAGTGTTGTCTTCATAATATTATATATATAACTTGTTATGGATGATTTTGAACCGAATGATAAAATCAATATAAAATAAGGAAATAAGCAATAAGACAGAAAATAACAAGGTTCGGGTAAAAAATAGCACCCTGAGCTCATGAGAAAGTTAGTTTGTGTTAGAGCCCAAATCAACTTGATTGACCTTGACCTTGCTAATGGGGCATGTCACACACATGCCCCAATCCAAAGCATCACTCTAGGATCAAAATGAGCCTAAGTGAAGATGCTCAACTTCGCCCAAGGCCTAGACAGACCTTAGCTAAATACGAAATAGGACACGCCCCTCGATCCGATAAGTTGTAGGATTATTCTAAAGCGACTCTGAAACTTTATCAAAATACATAGGTTAACCACCTCTATAAAATATATCATTAAGGCTCTGTATGAGGTTACTTGAATCCTACTCTTAAACTCCCTGATTTCCACATATATTCTTTCACTTTCTAACTTAAACATCAGAGTGTGTAGTAAGCACTACACCTATGTTTTATCTTTTGATAGAGGTAAAATAAACTAAATTAAAAGAAAAATACAAAAAGTGAGATAAACACGTATTTTGATTACTATGACTTAAAATTAGATTGGAAAATTAAAAAATAGAATAGGTAACCAAATTAAAGAATTGAAAATATGTTAAGATTTTAGGGGACTTGGAAAAGGAAAATAATATATGACATATTGTATTAAGAGTCAAAGAACATGGGCAACCAATGATTTGGAGGTTAAGTAAAGGCTGACGAATATTTGTGTTTTGGTTTGGTTAGTTGGGTTGGGTGATAAATAAAGACTTGTCAAGTTGGAACAAGTAAACATTAAAAAATAAATAAATAATTAATTAATTAATTAAATTGGGGTTGAATTTTGACTTTGAATTGTCTTTTTTCCAGACTTTCCAATACCGTCTAGAAAACGCTAGGACACTAGAGCCATCCACGTGTCCTTTTCTTACAGGTTGTTTAATTTTTCATACTTAGGGCGGTTTTTAGTTTAACTTAAATATGTCATGTGGTCACGATGATGCAATCAAACAAAAACCGACAAATTTTTGAAGCCAGAGGCAGCCAAGTACATGAGTAGTTAGGTCAAAACCATCATGATTAAATGAAAATGAGGATTAAGGACTCAATTAAGGGGCTGTTTTGAAAAATATTGATAAAAATATAGACATGATTAGAATTATCAGCTCGTCTTTAAATTTGAAAAATATAAATCTTTATTAATTTTGAAAATTTATTTAGGAGACGTTTGGCGTGCAGGTTTGAAGTCTTAAACCTGCAAGTGTTAAGCATGAGATTAGGTTGGGAGGTTTGGATAAGCATGGATTTAAGAAAATTGTGTTTGAAGTGTAGGCTTTGGAAGTTTAGGTTAAGAAGTCTGTGTTTGGAGTGAAGGCTTAGGAAGCCTGGAAATGAGGTGGAGCTGTATAAATCTTGAGTTTGAAAAATATTTTTTTTATTTAATTAGTGGTTAGATTTTAGATTAGTTTGAATCTGTCGTCTTAATTATTTTAATATAGTTAAATTTAAAATAAACTAAAAAATTTTGAAGATTTTTTTTTTGAATTTTGAAATAGTGTTTTTAAGTAAAATTATAATTTAATTTAATTTATTATTTTAATAATTTGATAGTTTAATTTTACTAAGTTTTGAAATAGAATTTGGTCACTTTAACTAATTTGAAAATATAATTTTTTTATTAATTTTGAAAATTTATTTAATGAATTCAAATATGCATTTTATGTGTGTTTTTAATTCGCTTGCAAGCACTAGGATAACACTAATCCAAAAAGAAATTAAGAAAATCAATGCAAGTTGTGTTATAAAGTATGCAAAAAAATATGTTACACCTTTTGAATATTACTACATCTCTACGCGTGCAATTTTCATTTATATTCTTTTATTATGTATAAATGATAATTATATAATTACATATAATAAATTTTGACAAATAAATTGAGTAAACTCTTCAAAGTTTAGTTACAAACAAATCTACAGTGTGAGTCAAAGAGAAATGAAAAATTAAGATGAAGTCTTTGAGTATACATATTCACATTTTTTCTATTACTAATTTTTTACACGTGCAAGATTTTTGTTGATATATTTATTTCTTTTGCTCGTCTTTAAAAAACATTCATTATAAAATAACTAAAAAGTAATAATAGCAATGGAGAAGACCTTAAAGTCATAGAAAACCTATGTATTTGTGATCAAATACATAAAAATAGTAGTAAATAATTAAGAGTTACAGAACCTTTATTTTAAACTCTTTTAAATTTCATGAAGTGTCACTAGTTTTTTTAAAATAAAAAAAATGAAAAATTATTTACATTTAATAATTTTATTTTCCATTTATTCGTCAACGATTATAAAGTATTTAAGCATTATAAAATGCTAATAAAATTGTTTTAATTAAACATAGGTATTTAAATAACTTTTTTTTTTAATTGGTATGTTTTTAGTTTAAAAAGTAGGATGTTCAATTTTCTTTATTCTTATTTAACTTCTTTAAATAATACAGATTATTATCTAATAAATGCAAGAAAAAATGGTTCATATTTTGCCATTTTACTTTTTCCTTCGTTTATCTGTGATCATAATTGTATTTAATAATACAAAAAATGCTCATTATTAGTTTTTAATTAATAAATACGAGAAGGATTTTTAAAATGGATATTTTCAAATATAGAAAAATGAGTCAAATTATTTACAAATATAAAACTTTTTTAATGTTTATCAGCGATAGACCGCGATAGACAACAATAAAATTTTATCATCGATCTATCGCTGATAGAATAGTAAAAATTTTCTATATTTGTAAATAATTTGATTTTTTTGTTTATAGTAATTTTTCTTTTTAAAATTTAATTAGCATTTTTTTAATAAAAATAAAAAAATATTATTTTTATTGTTATGCAAATTACAAATAGAAATGTTGTGATACTTTTTTAACCCTTTTAAAGATGCAATTATGACTTTAAAAAACCATCAATGTTTCTTTACGTAGAAAAAAAAAAACAGAAAAAAGAAAAATGTGGATCATGTTAATTGTGGGTATGTGATTGTGAGTGTTTGAAGTTTTTATTCTATTTTTAAAAATTTAATTAGTATTATCGTTAAAAAAAATTAAGCATAATTTAAGTTATATTTAAAAGATAAAAGTTAATATCTTCATAAAAAAAGGTTTTTTTTTCCATATTTATAATTTATGTTTTCCCTTTTACCATATGTATTGCATGTGTTTTTTTTTTTAAATTAAACTTTATAGTATATTTTTAAAATTATGTACGATTAAAAATAACTATTATTACATAATTTTAAGGGAAATTTTCACAGATAAAAAAAATGTCAAATTATTTACAGAAAATAGCAAAAAAAACACTGATAGACATTGATAGACTTCTATCAGCATCTATTAGTGATAGACTACTATCATTTTTATCACTGATAGACCCTAATAGACTTCTATCAATATCTATCACAACTATCTAAAAATTTTGTTATTTTGTGAATTAAATTAAATTTTTCAAGTTAATATTTTTTAAGGAAGATTTAAGAATGGTTTATTTTTAAGTTTATTATTTTTAAAAAAAATATATGTATTAAAACAAAATTATGGTTTGTCTATAATATATAACTTTTTTAAAAGACAAATTTACCTTTCACAAAATTGAAGATTACTAAATAACACTATTTTAAAAATTGAAACGAATCAGTGAATTACTTCGTTAATTGAAAAGTTAAGCTCAGAAAATAAAATAAAAATAAAAAAAGTATAAAAAAAACGACGAGGAAGATCAATAAGAGAGATAAATGCAAAGAAAAAAAAAAAGGAAACAACTATAATAAATGATAATAATAAAAAAAAAATTCCCTATAAATACAAACAATTATATTTTTAATTTATCGCCAATTAAATAGAAAAAAAAAGTTTCGTATTTTTCCAAAACAAAACATCTTCTCTAAGTCATTATATTTTTTTTTCCCTTGAACTATATAACATAAGCTTCAAATTTGCAAGAAGAAAGGAAATCTTCAATTTGAAGAGATTTTTTTCACTCTATTTGTTTTCTACCACCATTCCTCTTGATCATCCCTTTAATCCAATAACGATGAATGTTTCACCATTCTTGAAAATTGAAGATTTTTAAAATTACTTTTGTAAGAATTATGATTTATTTGACACCACTTAGCTTGTTGTTTATGACTTGTAATAATAAACACAAAAAGAGCAAAGAAATAGATGTGGGCATGAAGGAGAGAAAATGAGGAGATATTTATACTAAAACATTAGAGGGAAAGAAGAATTTCATGGGTTGGAGAGGGAAGAAAGAATTGATAGGGGAGAGAATGGGTATTTGGATGTGAATAGGTCAGTGTAACAGATATAAATGACAGAGTGGAATGTGAATGGATGGAAGAATGTGGTTAATGAATAGAGGTAATTAAAGAGAAAATAATTAAGGTTAGGGAGTTTTTTTTTAAGAAAATTTTCACAGATAGAAAAAATGTCAAACTATTTATAGAAAATAGCAAAAAAAAAAAAGATATTGATAGACTTCTATCATCATCTAGTCTATCACTGATAGACCTTGATAGACTTCTATCAGCATCTATCACAACTATCTAAAAATTTTGTTATTTTGTGTAAATAATTTATCTTATTTTTTTATTTTTAAAAATTCTCATTTTTTTTAGATCTCACGTTTGTAGGGAGTGAAAAAAAAGAGAGGGTAATTAATGAGATAAGTAATTAGGAGAGAATTTGAAATTTTAGAGGGCGCAGAGAAAAAGAAAAACGTGTATTTTGGGGGGAGAGAGAGTAAAAGAAGATAAAATATTATAAGGTTAATTTAGGTATTATAAAAACATATAAAGATAAAATTATCCAAAAAAAAGAAAACTTTTTCCTCCTTCGAACTTTTATATATATTATAAATATATCTTTTTTATTATTAAGACTTTTTTTTCAATTTTTTTATACAATAAATGGACATAGGAATTATAACTGAGGTACTGGGCATGACTGATCAGCCAATGCTTGTGGCTTTTCAAATATTTTGTGTTTTTAGAAGAAAAAAAGCCCAATACGCAAATGAAAAAGGACATGGTGAGGAAAAGTACTGACAAAATAAATAATAAAAATAATTACGATGGTTAAAATGAGCTAACTTATTTATAAATATAGTCACACTCTTTGTCAGTAGTGGATATTAATAAATATTTATCCGTGTCTATCATTGATAGACAGTAATGATATAGACGATAATAGTCTATCAATATGTATCACTATCTATCACGATATACACTAACATTTTGTTATATTTAAAAATATTTTCAACTGCTTTGTCATTTCAAAAATTTACCAACCCATGTGTTTTTCCATTTAAATCTACAGTTGTTGCATGTGAAATGCTATAAGCTGATGTTATTGAAAGAATTAAAACAACTTTGAGAAAAATAAACAAATAAAATTCCAAAGCCTCTCATCATTAAAATTAGAAAGAAAAAAAAAAGGTGCTCTCTGTACAGTTGTAGTGGTAGAAGGTTGGAAAACTAATTAAATTTAAAAAAAAACAAATCTTTTAAATTATATTATAAATTTTTAGTAAAGTTGGTTGTAATGCATTATTATAATTTGAAATTTAAAATAAATTAATAAAATATTTTATGTTCATCTTATCATATTTCACGTATCACATTTTTATAAAATAAAGAAGGTATTAATCACTTATAATTAACAATCTTGGCATAAATGACTTATTTACAAAATTATAATGCACAATAAAGTAAAAGAAATAACCCATATTTCCAAAAAAAAAAAAATTGAATATTATTTTTTGTTAATGTATTTCCAAAGAAATATATAATATATATTCTAACAACATAAAAATTAGAAACAATAGTGTGGGGCATTACAACAAACGGTAGGAAGTAAAGGAGGAAGAACTTAGCATGTTAGACCACTGTTATATTGAATTAGTTGAAGATGAGTGCAAATTCAAGGGAGAGTGATGGGAGGAGAGAGAAAGAGCCATAGTGTGTGAAAGCACTATTGTACAAAAATGATCTTCATTTCACACTCACTAAATCGATGGACAGGAAAAATTGCGTGAATGACAAGACCAACTTAACCTAAAAGTCGATGGCTCTCCCCTCTTTTGATTGCAAATCTTGATTGACTGACACTGAGAACTAATTTGGATAAAGAAGGTGTCACACCCCCTCCCAGATATCCCATTGACCTAGAAGGGCTAAAATATATTGCTCCCTCTCTTTTACAGCCGAACACATTCAATTCTCTCCCCATGCTAAATGAACATCTTTTTGCACCAACTCGATATGAAAATAAATTTTTATATGCAAATTGAAAAGGGTGTAGGCTACATTCAATATGCTACAATTTTTCCTAAAATTAACATGAGTTTCATTGAAATGAAATATAAAGATGCATACAACTCTTTGACTTATTTCCCCCTTCAGAATGATAATGATAGGAATTCTAGAAGAGTCTCGAAGGTCATTTTGTCATCAGTGGAGAAGCATGCATGATATAAATAGTCCTCTATCCGAATGTTCCTACTTTTAAAAGATGAGTAGGGACAAATTTTCTATAGCGAATTACTTGACTAAATACACTATTAGTACGTTTTGACAACAATAGAGATCATACTTCTTTAATTACTTTAAAAAATTGAAGCAAACAGTATCATATGCAAAATTAAAGTCATCACCAAAAAGAGATTTTTGTACGGATGATCCAAATTTAGTTGTGCTAACGTCGAATGACTCGGATTATAAAAAAAATGAAAACTAACATCTTCCTAACATCACGAAGCACTTAGATCACGCTAGCTACTTTTTTCTTTCCTCTTGTTCGTACTCCTTCCTCAAATCCTCATACTCTTATTTTTCTTTCTCCTCTTCAAACACTGGAGGAAGCAAAACAAATCCTCATACTCACTATAAATGGTTGAAAGGTGGCTAGAAGCACAAGCGCGAGTGTTCGCCGAAGTGGGTGATGAAAGGTTGGTCGGTAGCCTTCAACAGGAGCATGAGCGGTTGTTAAAGCAGGTGATGATTGGCCGAATAGTGGCTACAAGTGCGAACAATAGAGAGAAGAAAGGAGAAAGAAGAGCGAGGGAGAGAAGAAAACAACACATGTGCGAGAGAGATAAAGAAGCGTTTGTGAGAGGGACAAAGAAAGTACCTAGCACGATTTAATGTTACATAAGTAAACTACTAACCTTCATTGATTTCAAAATTTGCATCATTTGACATTAACACAATGCAAACCGATTATCTATTATAAAAAAAAAAAAACCTCTCCCTAAATAAAAAACCCAACTCGATTGGTATTGAATCAAGAAACAACTTTGTACGACGAAAAGCTTCAGAATCGGACCCGGACAAGGAAAAGAAGAGGAGAGAAATCATTTTAAATTAAATATGAGAAGAGAGAGAGAGCAGAGAAGTATTACAATCTTCAATTTCCCTATTTTTTCTCCTTAAAAAATTCAATTTCGCTTTTCATCTTCGTCGTCCTCTCTTTTCATTCCGTCGTAAAATAGAGACATCTTCAGTACAAATCAGGAGGTAAACACCGGTGAACACCGGCGTTTGGTGTTCCTATTCAAGCATTTCCAAATCGATCCAAACCCCACTTTCTCTCGTATTCGTATTTTCATTTTGATCCAAAGCCATCGCACTGTGTTCCTTTCTCTCGTTCCCCATGTCTTTCTGAGCGAACATTTTTCCTGCTAGGGTCTTTGGGGGTTTAGATTTTCTTCCAAGATTTGGGAGCTTTCAAAACAGGTTAATCTGTCTACTATTCTTCTGCCAATTCGTCGTGTTCAATTTAGGGATTCTGTACTTGCTCATTGGCCATGCGCTTCAACGAATTAATGAGTTATTGAAAGCATAAGCGCATATTTTTCTCCTGGGGTTTTTGATTTCAACATGTCAGCAGCTTCAAGGGGTAGAGTTACCATTACACTCGGCCGTAGCGGACAGGTTGGTTGTCACTTTGTTCGACTGTTCTACAGTTATCTTGTGGTTGGTCATGTTCATAGTTGACGTATTTTGTTTCAGTTTTTGCTGGGAATGGTTTCTCCTAATGGGCAATGAATGTGATTCTCGTTTATTGCTTCATAAGAGTCATCTGTATAAATGTCATTGCATAATGTTGTTACCGAGAAGTTGGGCAGAATGGAAATAAACTTTTCCTTTTAGTTTTTCTAATTACACTTTTCTTGCTGATTGAATCTGGAAACGTTGTTGATAGTCGTTTTTCTGGCCATCTCTTGTTTCTATACATACCTTTATCTATCACATTGCAGGTAGTCAAAAAGGCCGGCCCAGGGACTGATGTTTCCGTCTCTGATTCTTGGCCCGCATCTGGAACTAAGCGGTCTGTAAGAGATAGGTTGGGAAATAGCCTTGATAGTGATCAGTTTTATGGAAGCCAACTCAATACCAAACGGTATGTTGTTCTTTCCTTTTACTTTATATCTGCTGCCGTAAGTTAACTTAGAATTTCGGTGTATTTTGAATGGATGTATGAAAAAGGGACGATAATCGCTTTGGAAAAACAAAATGTTATTTGCCAAATACTTAGAATTGTTGGGCAATTTATACGACATCCTCATTTTTGGAGTGTGGATTAATTTGTTTTAGTTCTTTTTTCTATTTATTTCTCTTATATCCAGTTTTTGTTTTTTGCTCCCATTCAGAATTTACGTGTCCTATTTATCTTCTTAGCAGACTACGAGGAGATGATGGAATGTCAAATTGGAGTTCTAATGGGTTGGATGGTAATTGAACTTAATCAGCCTAATTTTATTCTCCTTCATGTTAATGGCATTCTAAATTGTAATACACCCTTTATTTTCTTTTATTTATATCAGTGTCACACATTGGTAAAGATGACCTTCGGTATAAACTCTTGCAAAAAGATGCATTCAGACGTGCTCAAAGTGATAATAAGAAGTGTTTAGACCTTCGGGAGAAGCTACCTAAGGCAGATCAAGCTCCTATACGCCATATTGATTCACGACATCGGGATCCACCCTTGCACAATACAAATATCTTACGCCGAAACCCTTCAACTAGAAGTGCAGATGATTTACCTCAGAAGGACTCGTTAGGTAGTTCTTATTCCCCATGGACCATGGATAGTTTGAGACAAAGATCACCTGCTAGAATTGTAGAATCTTCGAGGCACTACTCTCTACAAAGAGATGACGAGAAACTACAGAGAAGGTCAACTAACCTTTCATTTGAGAATGCAAGATCAGTGGGCTATGTAGCCAAAGATGTTCACAATGCTTCAGGTTCTGTTAGTACTGCAACTTTTATGTCAAACTCTCTATTGCCCCCTACGTCTGCAAAGCCCGTGGCACCTGTTGTTCCATTACATCCTCCACCAAGCGGGGTTGCACACAAAACTCTATATCCTGTACGATTTACTTTTATTTTCCCTACCATTATTAAAAATCTTCTGGCTTTTGGGTATTGTCTTTTCCGTAACTTGAATTTTCCCAACCTGATTTGAAGTAGCTGCTGCATATTTTGATTTATTTGGCTTGTTCTGTACATTTTAATTACTGTAATTGTCTTATGTCATTATAGGCCGCTGATTTTTGAAGAAAGTTCGACATAACTTCCATAAAATATATTATTTAACTTATTATTAAACTTCTGAATCTTTTTTTGAGAAGCAAACTGTAGTTACAAGAGTTAGATTTTCAGTAGTTAAATGACTGTACAATGTTTTTTAAAACTCAAGGTGTATTGTAGTGCAACAGCTGTCTGGGGCTTAAGCTCAAGGTGTATTATGTTCAGGGTCAACTTTTTTACTTGAGGTATTCTTCCTTGCTATTGGTGTAGTATGCAAGAGTGCAAGTATCCCCATTGGTATCAATTTAATAGGTTCTACCTTTTATATGGTTTCAAATCAATGACTCCCTAGGGACAATTAGTTAATGAATTATAAACCATCATGGGTTGGCCTAGTGGTAAAAAAGGAGACATAGTCTCAATAAATGGCTAAGGGTCATGGGTTCAATTCATGGTGGCTAACTACCTAGGAATTAATATCCTATGAGTTTCCTTGACACCCAAATGTTGTAGGGTCAGGCGGGTTGTCTCGTGAGATTAGTTAAGGTGCGGATAAGCTAGCCTGGACACTCACGGATATAAAAAAAAAATAGTTAGTGAATTATAAAAGTGGTAAATAACTTATCAATGAGTAACCTTTCAAAGTAAAAAATAAAACCTATTGTTTGGTTT
Source organism: Lagenaria siceraria (assembly GCA_002890555.2). NCBI lineage: Eukaryota > Viridiplantae > Streptophyta > Magnoliopsida > Cucurbitales > Cucurbitaceae > Lagenaria > Lagenaria siceraria. The sequence continues at coordinate 22,948,824 of CM016487.1, forward strand.
TCCTAATCTTAGTTTCTTATGCATTACAGGTAATGAAGTACCTGATTTCATTAATTTTCCCTTCCTTTTTCAGGGAGTTCTGCCTGTATTGGATTTTATTAATTTTTTTGGAGAAAAGAATGTTTTATTGAAAGAAAGATATTCTTTAACTCTGTCGGACTGCTTACTGGAAGTAGTTTCCTATTTTATTTTTAGTTCCCAAAATTAACAGATGAAGTTTTTAACATTAAGCTTTGTTGTTTTCTGATGACTTGTTATTTACAGGGTGACGAACTTCAAAGTATAGATGGCTTGTTGCAGTCTCTAGGATTGGGAAAATATTCCATTCTTTTTAAGGCTGAGGAAGTATGTTAAAATTCCCTTTTTGTTGAAAATTTCTTGAGCTACACATGTCATTGGGTTTGCTTCATTCTAACACACGTACAAACTTCTATCTTAATTTTTCAGTTGTTATAACTTGTAACTTTGGTGTCCATTATCGTATTTATACTTTTTATGTGGAATATAGCATGCATGAATATCAAGACAAGGAAATTTTACCTGTAAAGTGTTCTACTATGATCTGATATGTCTATCTCTAGTTTTCTAGTGGGCGCTGTTTTGTACGTCTTGCTGATTCATGCATCTCTTAGTCTTTTACCTTTATTTATACAATTCATTCTTTTACGTAGGCGGTGTTTAGCGACAATACTACAGAATTACAAATTACTTTCATACTTTGACAGCAAGCTTTCTATGTTAGAACTTGAGCTGCTGTGATTACTGATAACTGTTGCCTGGGAATTTCTATGTCAAGGAATCTGCTGCTTTGAAACTTCCCTTGATTATTTTCACCTTTGCTTTTTGTTTGTGCATTGTGACTGGTGAGAGAAAGACTCAGACCTCTTGAGAAATATATGAATTTTGTAATTGTCCTCTTTCTCATCTGGTTAATTTAATACAGAACTCTCTTTATAAATTATCTATCCTATCACATCACAATCCAATTTAAGAAAAATACTCTGTCCCTATTCAAAAGAAGAAAGATTGTTGTCTCTTACTGATATCTTAAAGATGTTCTGTTGTAGTTATTTCTTCTTCTTCTTCAACAATAGTTTCACTGTTTGTAACACTCTCATATGCTCTCTCTCTCTCTCAAGATGTTTATAATGGCTTCCATAAAAGTAATGAGGTTTTGATATATGTGTGGTTGACCAAATTTTTGATCTGTGAATATAGCCTCGAATTTTTGTTGTCACCATCATATATACGGATATCTTGTTGTAATCAAAGCTGTGTAAGTTGAAGTTTAGATCTTCATATTTATTGACTTCAAATGTTATCAATGATCTACCAGTGATAAATCTTCCTGCCAATCTGTGGTTTATTGGATTTCTATGATGCAGGTTGATATGACTGCCTTGAAGCAAATGGGGGAGAATGATCTCAAAGAGCTTGGAATACCTATGGTATGTCTTCATGTTCTTCATCTTATATCTAGGGTTTATATGATCTCAAAGTTTTTGTTGGTTGACGTGCACTTCTAGGAGTGAGCATCGCAGAAAACCGAGCCAATTGACTGAAACTAATAGAACTGATTTCTGTCGGTCAGTTTAAAGATTTATGTTGGTCAGGGTTGGTCGGCAGGCCCAATAAGGGCTCAAACCAATCGACTGCAGTAGAAATTCAGGAAAAAAAGAAAGCCAAAAGGTTGTGTGCAATGTTGTATACTAACGTTGCTGTAGCAGCAACATTCAGCTTCTTGGGAAGACCAGACGTCTAGTCTTCCCAAGGTGATATTTTTTTAAAAAAAATTAATTAATTAATTTTCATTTTTCATTTTACTTCTCATGATTTTGTCTTTTCCATTTACCCTTCTCTCTCCACCTCTCTATACTTTTATTCTCTTATTTTTCTTCTCTTATTTTTTTCCCTTCTTCTTTTTTCCCTCCGTCTAGCATTTTTTTTGTTATCTTTGCCGATTCACAAAGCCAATCTAAACCAACCGACCATCGGTCAGTTGGTGTATCCAACCTTTTCAAAATCGACTATTGGAAACTGACATATCGGTGGTTATCGGTTTGAGCCCAAAATCGGTGCCGACCGACTGATGAAGATCACCCCTAAAGGTAACTAACCATCATGCTTCATTTTCATATTAACTTGCCAAGTCGTTTTGGAGAGTATACTCCTGTATTTATTGGTACAGTACAACATCACCAATTACTTTATTGATACTTACCAATAGATAAAGTGGCTAGAACTTGCTTTTTAACTTTGATCTCCCCACTATGGTCATGCTGTTGTAAATTGTAAAATTTAGGATATGGCTAAGTGGTTAGTTTCAAGCGGTTTCATTCTCATTTGGTCTTCGTCGTTTGTTGACCGATAAGGAAATGACCGAGGTTATTTCTCTTTTTGTCTTTGATAAGAAAGTTTGATTTTAGGTTTGAGAGAAGGGATGTTCGTGTTTGGAGTCTTGACTCTTTAGAGGGACTCTCTTGTGAATCTTCTTTTGACATTTGTTGGATGCCTTTCCCATTAGCGAGACTATCTTTGATGCTTTGTGGAGGTTTAAGATTTTGGAGAAAGTTTAGTTCTTCACTTGACAAGTTTTACTTGGCCGTGCGAACACTATGGATCAACCTTCAAGAAAGTTGCCTTTGTTAGTTGGTCCACTCGGTTGTATTCTTTGTCTGAAGGCTGAGGAAGACTTAGATCACATGCTTTGGAGTTGTGAGTTTGCGAGGTCGGTGTGGGACTGCTTCTTTTAGGAGTTTGGTTGTATGCAAGCTCATCAGACAGATGTCAACAGTTCGATTAGGGAGTTCCTCCTCCATCCGCCTTTGCGGAAGGGCCTTTTTTCTGGTTAGCTGGGGTGTGTGCTTTGTAAGGGTGATTATCGATCTGTCGGTGTCAGTTTTGGGCTAAAATCAACATTGACCACCGGTCTGTCGGTTTTTTGATCGTTCGATGATTGTCGGTTTTGGGATTGTCTATGGAACCGATTGATCGACTACACAATTGTCAGTTAGTTTGCCAGAGCTGTTGTGAAGGAGAGATGCTTGTTTGTGGACTCATGGTGGCACTGGGTTTCGACAAAAAGAGTCATGTTTGTAAAATAAAGAAAAAGAGAGAAGAGAGAAGGAAAAAAGAGAGAAGAGAAAAAAAACCATGGTCATGGGCTGTGGTGATAGTGTTGATCGATGAGGTTCTGGCTAGAAAATTAATTAGAGATAAGGTTCTGTTGGTGGGATTCCAGCGAGGAAAAAAAAAATTAGAAAGAAGATGAAAAAAATGAAGATGGACGAGAGGGAGAGAATGAGGAAGAGGAGAAATGAAATTGAAAAGTATTTTTTTTTTTAATTATTATAATAGGTAATGATTGCTTATATAAACGGTCGATCGGTCAGCTGAACTCTCTTTTGGGATCACTGACCAGTCGGTCGGTCTTTCAATCACCAACCGAAGAGGTCATAAAACCAACTGATAGACCAAAGTCAATTCGGTTGGTTTTTGTCAGTTGGCTCGTTTTTTTAGTTTGGTATGCTTACCCCTAGTGCTTGTGGGGAGAGAAATAATAGAGTTTTAAGCGGGGTGGGGAGGGATCCTAATGATGTTTGGTCCTTGGTAAAGTTTCATGTTTCCCTTTGGGCTTCGATTTCAAAGATTTTTGTAATTACTCTTTAGGTAACATTTTGCTTAGTTGGTCCCCTTTCACTAATGGAGTTTTTGTGAACTTGGTTTTTTGTATGCCCTTGTATTCTTTCATTTTTCTCTCAAGTTGTTTCTATATAAAAAAAAAGAACTAGAATAAAACACGTTAGTTTAATTCCCACTATTTATGAAATGATCTATGGTGTAGAATTGTGAAAGAAGTTCTCCATTTGTTCTCTGCAAGTGCCATCTTAGCTTTGGTATTGAAGATTTTTCTTTTAACTAGGGTCATGGAAGTGGATCCTCTTCATCACTATCTATGGCTTCTTCTTCTACATCTAAGTTCTTAACTACCTCTCTCTCATCCTCTTCATCTTTCATCACAACTCCCTTCCTAAGGACCACGTTGTATTTGTTAATGCAAAATTTACTTACATGTCCTACACTTTTGTCCTACAGTTTGATACTTTCAACATCTTGTATCCCTATTTTATTAGGTGTCTTGGCTTTCTCCTTCCTTTGGAAGTCTCTCCCTTAGGTTTTTGACTAGCAACTTTAGATATAAACTTAGATTTGCTAGTGGAACTCTCTTCTTTCCAAGGTAAAGTAGTTTTATGAGAAGATTGTGTACTTTGACAACTTTTTGATTTGAATTTTGACAGCTATGTGAAGGAAATCCTTAGTGTTGTAAGGACACTTCTCTTTGATAGAGTCTAGCTCTAGGCACAAACCTTTTTCTCACGAGCTCCTCTACGGGACCTTCATTGTACTTTCTCCTTAAACATTATTTTGTCCCACCCCTTAGTTCATAATCTTTGAAATGAGTAATGGCTAATAACTTTCTTATCATCACTAATTTGTAAAGACAAGTTCAACTTCCCTTTCCCAATCCACAAACTCCTTGGAATTGAACTTGCCATTGAACTTGGGAATTTTGAATTTGATGCCTCCTAAATCCTCTTTCTTCCCTCCTATGGCAATATCCTCTCTCTTGGGATCCTCTTGGGTCCTAAATTTTTCTCTGTTCTGCAAAAACATTCAAATTATAGGTTGATATCCTTTGTATAGATCGTAAAAGTTAACTTGGTGCCATTCTTCTTTTTCCTGATGCTTAAAGTGCCATTGATCTCTCTGTGGTGTTCTCACTTTCTAGCTTCATGGGTTTAGGGGATGAATTTGATCTTTTGAGAGGTGGTGTTTGGTTAGGTTTTTCAAGGCTTAACCCTTGTGTAGTCTAGGTTTTGGGTGAATCGAGTGAATGCTTGGAATTAGGCTTCTCTACTAACTCTATCATCACAGAGCCCTTTATCCTTCTTGAGAATACTTGGTTGCAAAAACAAAGTTAGAATAATACCAAAGTAATAAGGGGGTGCTCTCCTCATTGGAGTAGAGTTTTTGTGTTCACTCCCTCACTAATCCTCTCACTTTGCAAACCAAGTACTAGTTGAGACCTAAGCTTGATTGCTTGTTGCGAAATAACACTTGAGATATACACAAGCAAGAGCACAAAAATTAGGCAAAACAAAATTTTGGACAGAAGCACAAAGCCGAATGCTTAATGCTTAAAGGATAGGGGAAAAAAAGATAGGTATACTTGCAAGTGTTATGTTATTTGGGGCCTCTGGATTTTTGGCCCACTTAGCAGTTATGGTATGAAATTTGGTCCAAAAATAATTTGATTTGGAGGTTGCATAGTTGGTCAAACTTAAGTCAAGCAGTTAACAGTTTAATCCTAGAAAGTTTTCAACTTGAGCATGCTTTATTTAAAGGACCATAAGTTTCCTATACTGAATTAAATTTTACACAATATATGCTTGGAAAGCTCTTTCAATGCCGAGCAATTTGATATCAATTTTGACTATATTATCATGGATCACCAAGAAAAAAAATCAACCCAAAGAAACCATAGGCAGAAAGGCATGCAACAGAAAAATTCAAACGGAGTGGTTTGAAAGAAACTGACTATAACTTTTGCTACATTACTCGAATTGGGGTGATCTTGGATGTTTTTTAAAGCTCTTTCAACGGTGATCAAAATTAATACAATTTTGACAAAGATTAGTTCTAGATCAGTACAGTTTAAGGCTTAGGGATAAGAGATCCTTAAGCCTAGTACAGGAAGATAAAAAAGAAAGGACCTCCAATCTAAAAAAAAATGAGAGCACGTTGTGTGTTACAAGTAGAACTGTGGAAAGCACTCCAAGAAGAGGCTATTGACGGTATATTTTCACAAAGAACACTGAAAGTAGAAGTCTTTTCTGAGAACAATCTTCTATTTCTTTCCTTCTAGACTCTAGAGAAATAAATAGAAGGATAGGTCCAATCTAAAGTTGACGATGCAATACCAAATGATACGAACCTTGTGGAATTGGCACTAGTAACCAAACACAATACCTCATAAACCTCTAACGCACCAACCAAAAGAATCAAATATCAAAATGAGATCAACTCAAGTTAAGAGTTAGGATTCAAATTACCTTATGTTCAAGAACCAAGAGAAATGAAAACTTGTTCTTACCTCAAGATTGAAATACTCCACAAATTTGGTGACCAACCTAGTTAAAATGCTTCAAAACATGCAAGAATAAAGCAAGGCTTGCAAAGACATGCACAAAGACAGGTTTTTTGAAACACAAATTCTATTTCAGTGAAGTCTATCAAACTACAAGACACACTTAGCTTATATGGTACAAAGGTGCGGAAAACTTAAGGAACCCCTAGTAAAAAATAAAAAGGGAAAATAATAAAATAAAAATTGTCATCCCATTACCAAGATAAAATTTTGATCCACATCTAACAATATTTCCTAAGGGTCAAATCTATTCCTAAAATACTCGACAAAACAAATAAATAAAATGTAAATAAGGAAAGCAGGGCAAATGAATGGTGGCAACAAGGGGGTGTGCATGTGCCCCATGGGAGAAAAGTGTAGGCTAAAAAGCACAGACACAATGACATGCCTCAAATGTTCCTAGCAACATCAACATATTGCTCAATTATAAGCTCATTGGCTACCCTTTCATGGAAGGAAAGGGAATCCTTTGGATGCATCTCATTCGTGTTCTTTTTTTTTTTTTTTTTTTTTTTTTGGATAACTTGGAAGGAGAACAACAAATGCCTTTTTCAAGATAAGGAATACTCCTTTGATAGCTTCTTTGATCATATTATTTTTCTTGGTCTTCTGTAAATGCACATTTTTTTTATAGCTTTTACCCTCTTTCATCTCTTTTGACCAGTTGGAGAAATCTTTTGTAACCTCATTTGATTTGGGCTCAGTCATTCTTTTGTAAATTTCATACATCAATGAAATCTGTTTCTTATGGAAAAGATAAAGATAATAAATAATAAATAAAACCCAAAATACTATAGTTTTTTAACTAACTATAATAAATTATGTAAGAAAAAAAGTGAATGAAGAAGAAATATCCAAACCTTAAAACGGCGCTGGTGTTGGGTACCATTGAATTTAGGTTAAATTCAAATTGTACATCAAATTTAAATGGCCAATAAGTCATATGAGGAGCCCACTTAAAGAAGCCCAATAAAGGACAATAAATTTTAACATGGCGTGTCTGCCACATGTCATAGATTAAAAAAAAGAAAAAAAGAAAAACACGTCTGAACGCATTTGTGTTGATATGTCTAATAAACTAGACAAAGTATTTGTGCTTCCTAGAATATCGGTTTGGATGGATGGAGGTGGTCGTAGGCGATTGTTGGGGGGCCATTACTGACTAGATGTGTTGACGGGTGAGAGTGCCAACACAAAGGTTTGGCGCATGAGGCTGGGTATACAGTGACGTATGCGTGGCCTGATGCAGGCACATACTTGCATGTTTATGGATGCGCAGGTGGTGGTGGTGGTGGGGGAATGGTGTTGCATGTTAGGCAATGTTTGACCAAAATCAACCTCATGAGAGGTTCTTGTTGTGCTTGTGGCTAGGCAAGCTCTCCCGGTAGTTGGCTATGGGCTTTGTTTTTCATGTCCTTCAGCTTGCCTTCTAGTTCTAGTAGGTTCATTCTTGGATCATTGATGTAGCAGAATTTGTCGCCTAATTCCAGACCAAATAAATTTACCATTCCTACCAGATTTCTGCAGTAGTGGTAGCATGGGTTGAACACAGGGAACCGAAGAACTTCCAAATTAAATGGTTTACAATTCTAGGTAATCAGAGGGGGGTTGTGAGATTGATTGATTGCAAAAAAAGAAAATTGCATAAAATAAATGCAACAAAATAAAAGTTTGATAAAAATATGTTAAGAAAGCCTAGCTTGAGTTATTACGGAATTTCCCTATTCAAAATACTTGATCATTGAATTCTCATTACCCGAATCAAATATTTGCTTACACCTAACCGGACCAATTAACAAAGCTAATTAATTGTCCTAATAAACTAATTAGTCCAAATCGAATTGATGAAACACATGCAAATTCAAATTTGTCCTAAATGCATTAAGATCTAAGGAAACGTCAAGTGGAATATTAACTTTCAAGCACCTAATTCGTTTGATTCAATCTAGGTTGGTTAGAATAATACTTATCGTATTCGATTCGCAAGCTAACCTAACCTATCGGTTCTTAGATATCAACATAAGATTAAGTGTCACACACAAATGTTAATCTAAAACAATAACCATAAAATTCACAAGCGTACGATAATATGATCATAATCTATTGAGATCAGAATTGAATCAAGCAAACATGATCAAGTTTGGTTCGAAAACTCACAATTACATAAAATAAAGAAAAAATCCTAAAACCCAAGCTAGAATGAGATACCTTAGTCCATAATCGACATGAAGATCGACGAGGTAGAGTTTAGATATATCAAAGATCAAAAGACAAGAAAAATAGAGAAAAGAATAGAAGAAATCGACTGGAATTTGCAGATAAAAACCCTAGGCGGTAGAACTGCGTTTTAATAATAATTGCGATAGTGCTGTAGCGCTGACGGAAATCTGCGCAGAACTATCTTCGGAGTGCCGCGACACCAACGACATTTCACCAAAACCACCCTCTTAGGAAAGAGCGCCGAGCGAGGCACCTAGTGGCGCCGTTGCGCCATGCATGCAGGGGCAAAATGGTCATTTTAGCCTCTTCTTTCCCGGTTGATGCAATGGAGCTCTGTTTTGGTCAGTTTCAGCTTCTTTTCGTCACCAATGCTCTTAGATGTTAGATACCTACAAAATTATGGAAGAAACACGTGAAATCCAGGAACAACTTCGAATTAAGTGGAGCAAGATAGCACATTTTCGATGCTATCAATCATATCATCTTCTTTGTTCATTATTACCATTGGTATAAATTTGGCTTTTTGTTATTTTTTTTCTTCAAAATCTTCTCTGTGGTGCTGCTGCCATCTCATACTTATTTTCTATTATTTTAAGTATTCGTTTTATTTCTACTTGTAATTGAGAAATAGATGTGCTTTCCATCTATTCTTTTTCTTTTTGTTTTTGTTTTTTGTTAAATTTCCCCCCTTATTTTTCCTTTGGGTTTTTCTAATATATGATATTTATATATCTTTTCTGTATCCTTTCTTTATTTCCCTAATTTTCTACATATCATTGTTAGTTCTAATTAATAAAATTGGTGTGGTTTTACAATATGAATACTACAACGTTAGGCATATAAGGGTTTACAATTTTGTGTATGAGAAAATGCCTCGAGGCCTCTCGGGCGAGTCTTGCGCCTTGCCTTGAAAAGGCGAGGCTCATAAAAATAAGGCGTGCGCCTTTTGTGAAGCCCCAAGGGTTTAAGCTCGGGGCCTTTGGGGCTTTTTCATTATTTTTAAAATATAGTAATAATTAGCTATCCGTTTCATGTTCTTTTGAATTATTATTATTGGACACGAGGCTTATGAACGTGGTGTTATTTGTTAAATTTCTACCTTTTATTTTGTTGTGTCTATTGTTTGCCACAAACATTTAGTCACCCTGGTGCTTATTTGTTAATTTCAGGGACCTAGAAAGAAAATACTTCTTGCAATTGCTCCACGTTCCAAGCGACAACCTTGACAATAAAGCATCTTTTTCATTGGCTTGGCTGGTTTAGTTTTGACCCTGATATCTCAAAGACCATGAGACTCGATACTGTATGTTCTTTATAGATGTTAGTGGTAAAGAGAATGGTTTTTGGATCTGTCTTTTTTTTTTTTTTTGAACAGACCAACAACATTCTTATATTGTTGGGGTTATAACTTTTGTTTCGACTCCCCTTCAGATACATTCTTGCGAAGTCTCGGAACACTCTTAGACATTTTTTGTGTACGACCATTGTAGTTTTTGTTGGCCCCGTTCATATATGATAAAGCGCGGTATAACAATAGTGTCTCAAATTATAGCAAGGGTTTAAGCTGTTTCTATATTTTCTTCTTCAGTCCCCTCCTAATGAAGGAAAAGACCATTCAATTTTACCAATATGCCCTGGGATTCAGATAGTCTGATGTGAGCCTGGACTTTGGATCATGGAGTCTCCGCAGAACAAAATCGTGTCCTGGGTTTGGATGATCGCCAATATCTCATGCAGCAAAGGACTCGTTTCTAATCTGTCTTTTGACTAATAGAACTTTATGCATTATGACATTATGAACACTTGTCTCTTGGGCTTCACGACTTGGTTATGTGGTTTTTATTACATTTTTCTTTTGGTGGAAAATATATATAGTTGGGTTCTTAACCATTAGTTTTGCATCAGATTGTATAATAAACTTTACCTTGATCCCTTTTGGTTTTTTTTTTTTCTTTCAATCTAGGCTATAATTGAGAACACTTTTAACCAGGAAAGGAGTGGCTTTAGGGCTACTCTAATTTTTATGTTTGACTATAATTTAGAAGCACTTCTCAAACAACTCAAAGGACTAGAAGTGCTTTTCGTAGATGCAGGTTCTTTATCAAGTGAATATATGTTTGCATAGATAGTGACATATGTTACCTTTTAGGAACTGTTTGAGTCGCTAAGTTTAGATATGATGTTTAGAGTTTATATGTTTGTGTTTGGAGTGTAGAGTTGAGTTCATGTCTAGGGTAGTGCAGTTTTTTGAACTCTATATAATCTGCTTTTATGATTACTATTTTTGTTTTGAAACATTCTTATTTAATAATTCTATTCATTTTTGTTTGAATAAAATATGAATTGCAATTTTTTTCTTTTATTTTTTAAAGTCTTTCTTTCCTTTATATTTTTTAAGGTAATGAACAACAATTAATCCACTACATTGGTTAAATGAAATGAGAAACCAAAGTTAAATAAAAATTTTTGATTACTAATTTTTCTCCATGAATTTCATCTTCTTTTTCTTCTTCCTATTATTGCTCTACATTTTCCCCATGTCATGAATTTTTTTCAATTGAATCTCCCCCATCATCTTAATAACCAATGGAATGTCATCACATTTCTTCAACAATTCCACTTTCAATTCCTCCAAATTTAGAGGATTATTTTTTGTTTTTCACTAATTTTTCCAAAAAAATGTTCTAGAAAAAAATCTTCATCTATAAATTTTTTTGTTATTTTTTACATACGGTTCAACTACATACATACTTTTCCAAGTATAGAAAACTTTTATTGTTTATCAGCGAAAAATTGCAATAGACAGTGAAATTTTTTATATTTATAGTAATTTTTCTAAATAAAAATACATTTTACAATTTAAATATTGCACTTAACGTAGACAAAATATCATTATTTATATAATCACCAACCCTACAATATACTTTAATAGTCATCGGTCTTATAATAGTTGGAGGTCGTTGTCAAAGTTGATTATCGAAGATGGTTTTTTGTTGGAGTTTATAATCAGAGGTGGTTGTTGGAGCCCGAAATTGGTCATCGGAGTTTGTCACGGAAGGTGGTCATTGGAGTTGGTAACCGGAGTTGTCACCCGAGGTTGTTGTCGGAGCTTAGAGTTTGTTCTCAGAGTGTGGTAGCGATAGTCACCGACAGTAGCCGATGGGTGGAGCCTATGAAAATATTGGAAGAAGGCAGAGTTGAGCTGAGATACCAACTCAACTCCTTCGACATTTAAAGTTGGTGGGCCAAACATTGAGTTGGTATATTTTACCAACTTAACTCAACCCAGGTTGGTGAGCCAAACACCCTCTTAAAGTTTATAAATTTCTATTTCGTCTCTCTTTTAAGTAAACATAACTACTAAACAATGTAAATGATTAAAAACAAACTTTTTATTTTCATATACTAAAATATAAACTATAAATTTCACATGTATACACCACATGTTATGTGAGCTAGTTATATAAAACTATATATCACTCCAAAAACACCACTATTCTCATAACTTACATTAATCCACATTCCACATACACCATGTAATTTGCCAAAAATGTATATTTAAAGCTCCCTTGTCCGGCTATTAAAATAATGTGATATAGAAAGAGGTGCGGTTGTTACTCAGATGGTCGACAACTTTTGATATTTAGTTGAATTAGTTAAGGTATGTAATGTTAAACTAAAAAGTCAGATTCTTCCTTGATTATTTTTCAATACAACAAATGTGATAGAATGATTTGAATCTTTAATCTTAAGCGAGACAATACATGCTAATTACTACTTAGCTATACTGTTATATTTTTGTTATTTACATTTTTTACCATATGATTTAGAGAAATGCACTATATAAACTTTCTAACTCTAGAGACGTCTCTAATCTGTGATTTGAACTATTCTCTCTAATAGTAAACTTTATCTCTCTGCCTGTTGACGAAGCTAACACATTGTTAGTGAACCACACAAATCTATATGTTGATTCTTTATTTATTATGTTTTTCAACTTATCTTTATTTGTCTATTTCTTAATATTTACTTATTTTGGCTCCTCGTCAATGTTGATAAAAAGAAATCGAATTTTCAAAGTTGTAATGGCACATTAAGTGATGGGATTGGCAACCTATCGTATTACAGTCGACCACAAAGAGCATTTGGGACCAGATGCTGATAGTGATGTAGAAATTTAATGCAATAAATTGAGGTGGTAGGTGGTAGTTACTTACTTTACACGTAAGTAGCTAATTCTTTATGGACAATGATTGAGTGTAGCTTATCTATACTTTCTTTATCTGTACGTGGTAAAAATTGAATAAAAAATAATCATTTTAAAAAAGAATAATTGTAGTGAGAAGCAATTTTAGAGATAATGACTAAGTGTACAACAACAGTTTTAAAAAATTACAAATATAGCAAGGTCTATCAGAGATAAACTTCGATCACTGATAGACTCTTACGGTCTATTAGTGATAGACCACCTAGACCATAAAAGTCTATCAGTGATAGACAATCTATCACTAATAAATTTTGCTATATTTGTAATTTTTTTAAAATGTTGCTATATATGATAATACTTTGAATCTGATTGTTATATTTGCAGCTGTCCTTAAAAAAATTTGATACATAACAACCTTTTATTGGAGGTTGTGGGCTGCACAAGAGATCCACCCACGTTTTTTTCATTGTTTTTGGATGTATCCATAATTTATACACTACGCTAATCTTTCTCCCTCATCATCGTTCCACCTTCTTATTATTATTATTTTTTTAGTACAATTGAGTTATTTATTTACCTTTTTCACACTTCATTATATACCACACACATTATTACATATGTCCAAGAGTTTTGAGTGCAAACCCAAATTGTAGGGAGGAGAATTTATATACAAAGGGGTTTATGTGTTATATAATTTACTTTTGTTTTCTTCTCTTTGGGTTCTTCTTCTTTTTCAATGAGAGGATAACTTTTTCAATATAGAAAGATAGATATAAATGTTGATGTATAGTGAATTTGAAAATAAAAGAAAACTAACTATGCAAGTAGCAAAGAGAAGAGTTAATGAGAAAATATAATTAAAATAAGTTAATAAAAATAACAAATAATGCTATTCATAGCAATTATAGATAGAGAAAAAAATATAATTTAAAAACAGTAACAAGTTGTTTGGTTTGAATTTAAAATAAAGAAAAGTAAATGCAAGAATTAAAATGAACAGAGAATTCGAGCTAAAACATCTAAACATGCAAGGATACTACTCGAAAAGTACTATTACAGGACCCTATAAAGCATTTACACTTTTAAACTAGTCAAGTGTTGGTCTCATATACGAATACTGACACGCCTTCAATACGTGTCTGACACACCAACTGGCATGTCTATTATTTTATTATTATTTATTATTTTCTAACACGTCAAGACACACTTAGAACATGCTAGCGACACACCAAGGATATTCAATATACAATTTTTTTTGTAAAAAATAATGAAGCAAGACCCACTATTGACAACTCATTTAAGGGGCATTTTAAGCTGATTAAAATTAATTGTTAGAACCCAAGTTTTTCAGAACTATAGAGTTTTTACACACTTTCTTTATACTAACATACTTCACCCTCAAGATTTAACCCACAATCTACCTTTTTCAAAAAAAAAATAAAAAACTCACTATGCTATCTGATTCTTCTTTCTAACACTGACGACAATGACTTCAATTTCAAGACCCACAATTGCTGACGACTTATGTGACTTCTCTTACTGTTTTTTTCCTTTCCTCATTTATGTTTTTTTTCTTCCATTTTTTTTCAATTATGTTTTTTTTCTTACTTTTGTTAAATATATGTGCGCATATTTCAAAATATGTCAAATTATGTGCTTACACGCGCACACAACGTGTCTCCAACATGTCGTGTTCTATCCTTTTGAAAATTGACGTGTTGCCGTGTTGGTGTCATGTCATATTCGTGTCGCGTGTTAGTGTCTGTGCTTCTTAGATAGGACCATTAATTGGCTAATTTCGTGGGGGATATTTGTCAGTTTTGATGCCTTTTACTTGTGTTTTGTTGGAACCAAAGTTAAGGAGCATAAACTGAACACTGGGATGTTTTGATTAAGAAAAACGAGACTTAGGAATGAAAATTGAGGTTAAGGCATGAAAAGATGGAAGAAAAAGTCCAACAATCAAAGGACAAGCAATGCAATGCTACTCGACACTTGTCTTAACAATGCAAATTCGAGAGCATAACCTTTGTGATGATGTCAACCAATGTCGTGACGCTTCAAAACTTTTGCTACCACTTTATTGCCCAATGATGTAAAGGTTATCGAGGCCTTCAATCAAATACAATTTATAGATTGTCGACCCTAAATCTAAATATTTGTAGTACTTAGCAGTAGACCAGGTTGAACCATGAGAGGCCGACTTAATTTCTCTAAGGTAAATTCAAACATGAAAAGCAATAAATAGGAAATTTTTGACAAGTAAACGACAAAAATAAAATTGTAGGAAAGTAAAGATAATAGTATGTGAGAGTAAGAGAGATAGTCAAGAGATTACCTAACCAGTCCAGAGATGATCAAGCAACTTAGTGGTTTCATTCATTGATTTATCACAAAAACATGGTTACTTAATTTACAGCCTAATCGATTGATCTGGAAAAGTCGGTTAAATTCTCTCTAAGGAGAACGATTCTTGGATTGAAGAATAAATTTATAAATGAAATAAATAACGGTGATGAAATACAGTTCATACTACCTAGCTAATCATATTAAGCCTAGGGATTAATTAGAATGATGACTAACTTAAACTGCCAAGTCCAATTATTAACTGTTTTTCTATTCTTTAAGTCAGTTATGTGCAAAATTACTATAATCATGAAAATACCATAAATTAAATCATACCTATATTTTAATTTATTCGCTACTCAAATTAAACATATTAAGAAAGATGACGAAACAGTCAAACATGTGACTTAGCTAATGTTGACACGTAGTCTGATGTGGAAGAAGTCTCTAGATTTTTCTATACAATCCCAATTTGTTAAATATTTTTGAACTAATTACCTGGCTACACGTGTTAAAGTTGTTATATTATTTATTCTTTGAAATTGTATATATCATGTGAAATTTATTGCACCGTAAATCATTGATCCAAGAATTAAATATCAGAAAAATATCACAAAGAAATTTCTCATCTCTCAATTACTCTGTTCTTACTCTGTATTTTCTAAAAAAAATTAGAATGAAAAATTATTCATACAATAGATACTGATAATTAAAACGTCAAAAAAAATTCATATTGTCGGTAGTCAAAACAGTGAGATTGGTGGTAGTTGATTTTAAAATTGAAGACTACGGTAGTACATATTACCTCCATTCATAATTTGACAAATCATTAAATGATATATTAATTTATTTTGTAGACCTACGTAAATTTTAAATTCTACTTAGTATAGAAATTTTTTCATACTACCTGTTGATGCAAAATTTGGGATAAGAGAAATGCACTTGACATTCACGTGGCATCATCAGTTGACTTTGTAATTCAGAGAAGAGAGTACCTGCAAAACAAAGAAAAATGACTCCGATGCCTAAGTTAAGAGAATTATAGAAAAAGGAAGAAGTCAGAACTTCTAAGTTACCTTTAATGGAGCATGATGGTCTATTTATAGGAGATTTGATCTAGGGTTTATCTTAATCCTACTAGAATTAAGATATGAGATTTAACCCTTCTAAGATTAAGATATCAGGTTTTCCTAATTTCATGCAAGTTAGATCAAATCTTATCTTATCTTACCTTTATCTTGATTTTTGGCTTTATTATGCTCGATCAAAATTTACCTACAACCAAGGTTCGAAATATCGACATGAAAATATCGAGGTTCTAATTTTATGGAAATATCGATGGAAATTTTGGAAAAATTGATAGAAATTGTTATAATTAATTAGTGAAATTTGATTGTGGCTTAATTAAACTATAACTAACCATTTTTAATCACAATTTCTATAAAATAAGACAATATTTAGATGTCTATTGTAAATATCTAAGTAACGGCTGAGTAGAAATTTAAAAAAGAAACGAAAAAATAATTACACAATAATAAAAATATGAATATTTTGAGGTAAAATGATGTGAAAATTATGAAAGTTTTGGATGGTAAAAGAAAAAACTCACATCAATTCAATTTTAAGGCGAAGTGATGTGAAAATTTAATGAAAAAAGTTTGATTGAGCTTAAAAATAAATATAAATTATTTTTTGTAGTTATTTCAAATTCAATTTCTTTATAAATGAAAGTTTTGGGTAAAAAATAAAGTTAAAACTTGAGAAAAGTTGGAAATTAAAAAAAATAGCACATAAAAAATGTTTAATCCTTTGTCGAAAATGACATTGGCGTGTGAAACTATAGAATTGTGTGTGAGAGGACCATAAAATTGAAAATTTTGAATTGAACTAAAATAATTAATCAGAAAAAAAATTAAAAATTTCTTGAAATCTTGAAATTTCGTCGGAATGGGAAAATCGAAATATTCTAGAAATTTTTAAAAATTTCGTCGAAAATGGGAAAAAAACGAAAATTTTTCCCAATCAATATTTCGACACTCTCGAAATCTCAAAAATTCGATGAAAATTTCAAAATTTCGATGACAATTTTTCACTATGCCTACAACACTACCATAATACTAGAAGTTTTCTCGAGAGTATCAATATGAATTGATTGTGGGGCTTAGTTTCTTGAATTTAATAGGCCCGCCCTATTGTTGTAGCTTGGTCACTTGTCCCACAGTAAACCAACTACTAACTTCTTTGATTTGTGAGTGGTAATTTAATGCAATAAACCACAGCCGGTTGATTTTGTGGCTCTTACATTACATTTCTCTCTACATTTAATTGTGATGGTGAATTCAAACTGTTTACTTTAGGTCTAACTAGATAATTGATTAGGAATGCTACCCATTTTTTCTTCCCTCAACAATAATTTTCTTGGCCCATACATAAAGAATCTTCTACCACAATATATTGCTACAATTTAATATACCTCTATTTATAAATAAAAATAAATAAATGAAACAAAGAAAAAAAAATGTCTTTTATCCCTTTAGAATTTGTCCATGTATGGAAATCTGTTGATGAAAATCAATAGGTTAATACTGTTTCTTACTTCCTCTGCCTATTTTCTTCTACTACTTATATGTTATGATATAGTAAACATATTATATATACTTAATAAATCTTTGAATTTGACGGTTGTTTTCAGTAATATTTGACTTTTTCAAAAAAAAAAAAAAAATTCAAGTTAATTTGATTTTGTATCTTATAAGACTGCTACTTCTTAATTTTATGTCTAATAGATTTATGAATTTAATTTTTTTTTTCTGATTAATACAGAGATCTTATAACGGCATACGTACAAATTTGAAAAAGTTTAAAAAGATGTATTAGCTTTTAATTTTTTTAAAAAAAGTTATTAGACACTTTAAAATGTTAATCAAAAGACCTAGCTTGTAGACGATTTTGAAAAGTGTTATAATGTTTATATATATAGGGAAGGGTTTTGAGTGGAAAGGCAATAATTGGTTGTTTGGGAGATCAATATTAATTAAAGTAAAAGAAAAGATGTGGAGACTTAAGTTGGGAAAGGGAGAAAATGAAGAAAATCTGTCGAGTACAAACAACTTCATTGGAAGACAAACATGGGAGTTTGATCCTCATTCTGGCACTCCTCAACAACGAGCTCAAGTTGAAGCTGCACGTCAAATTTTTTACCAAAATCGTCATAAAGTCCAATGTAGTAGTGACTTGCTTTGGAGATTTCAGGTAATTAATTCCTTTCTTTCTTTAATTAATCTCCCATCTTACTAATAACAATAGTTCTACAATTAAAACTCCTTTCCTAACGTTTTCTTCATAGTTTCTCGTTTCTCATTTCATTTTTATTTTAGTTTTTAAAAAATATACATATATGTGTAGTAATTATTCTTCTCTTTTTGTCGAAGCGAGTATAGCTCAACTGACATATGAGAGTATTATTAGAAGGTGTTTGGAATAAGGAGTGGAGTTGTGAACTCTTGGAGCTCACGATGTAAGGAGTTAATAAGACATAAAATGATGTTTTTTTTAAGTCGTGAGACCTACAAACTCCTTGGGCCTTTCACAATGGAGGCAAATCGACATCTCACCTTTGGGAAGACATTATGAATTTATCAGCTTTGTGGTGCTCCAAAAATCATCTATTTTGTAATTATGATATTGCTAACATATCACTTAACTGGCGTGCGTTCCTTTGATTGCTTTGACTGTACTTCTCGAACTTTCTTGAGCTGTACTCTAGCTCTCCTCTTGTATTTCCTCTTTGTTGATTAATGGAATCTTATGGTCTTGAGGTGTGATGGGATGTTTCAGATGTGTCAACCTAGTTAAGATGTCTTCGATCATCTTCGGATCCCTCTTGCTGTGTGAATATTTTCAAAAAAATACAAACTCCTTGGGCCAAACAAGAAGTGAAGTTCACAATTTGTGATATGGTCTATCATGGATGAACTCTGAAAATTGAAGCTAAATTTTGCTATATCTACAAAAAAAAAAAAAAAAAAAAATTGCATTGTGCTATATATGTTAATACTTTGGGTTTGATTGCTATATTTGCAACCGCCCCTTGTGAAAACTTAGGAACCAAATTTACTTATTCTTAAAAAACTCAACGACTAAAAAGATACATTTTTAGAACCTAGGGACCAAACACGCACATATTCTTCAAAATTTAGGGACTAAAATGGTAATTTTTCCTAAAATTTAAATTTAAGTGGTGCATAATTATGATTAGTTTGGAAGGGTGCAGTTTCTAGGAGAGAAAAAATTCAAACAAACAATTCCAAAAGTGGTAGTGGAAGAAGGAAAAGGAAGTGAGAAGGAAGTAATCATCAACAAGGAAACCGCAGAGATTGCATTGAGAAGAGCTGCTACTTTCTTTGTAGCTTTACAAAGCGACCATGGCCATTGGCCTGCAGAAAATGCTGGCCCTTTGTTTTATTTACCTCCTCTGGTAACTTTAATTCACTTTTTTTTTTTTTTTTTTTATCTCTATTGATTTGTATATTTATACTTTCTACATATACTAACTTTTTTATCCCTTTTATTATTTATTTATTTTGTTGAGAAAAGGTATTTGCATTGTACATCACAGGAGATGTTAATACTATACTCTCAAAAGAGCATCAAAAGGAAATCCTTCGCTATGCTTATTGTCATCAGGTGAAAATTAATATATTGGCTAATTATGTTTCATTTAATTATTTCAAATTAAAAAAAAAAAAAAAAATCTTCTTTTTGAGTTGATAATTGATGTCTTTATCCACTCCTAAATGAACGATGGTACAGAATGAAGATGGTGGATGGGGATTACACATTGTGGGAGAAAGTTGCATGCTTTGTACCGTCCTAAACTACATTGCATTGCGTTTATTGGGAGAAGAAGCTGAGAAAGATGAGTGTGTTAGAGCTAGAAACTGGATTTTAGATCATGGAGGTGCCCTTTACATACCTTCTTGGGGAAAGATTTGGCTTGCAGTGAGTACTAGTTTTTTATTTCCACCTACTTAATTCTCTTTCTTTTTTTTTTTTTTTTTAAGGAAAATACATTTTTTTAGGGTTTGGTTTCTATTTGCTCCCTAAATTTTAAAATGTTACAATCTTAGTTTTTAAGTATTGAGTTTGAATTTAATTTAGTTCCTAAGTTTTAAAATGATACATTTTTAACTTTGAGATGTGAGTTTTGTTTTAATTTGGTTCATATGTTTCAGGATTTACACTTTTAACCTTGATTTTTTACTAAACATTTTTTTCCCTCTAAATTGGAAGGCTTTTCTCTAGCCTTCTTGCCTTTTGTTTTTGTTTTGAGCTTATATCTAGCTCGTTTTGTACATAACATTTGCTTTTGCATTTATGAAGGCATCACTTTTGAATTTGGGGTGTGATGGGAATGCTAAGAGGATGTGTCAACCTATTTGAGATATCCTGGTGCATCTCCTGATCCCACATCTTTTAGTAACTTGTTCAATTTTTTTTAAAAGAATAGAATTAATAGAATTATCATTTATTAAAATTTTGGAAAATTACTATAAATAGGAAAAGTATTAAACTATTTACAAATATAGAAAATTTCACTACCTATGAGTGATAGACCGCGATATAATTCTATCGCGGCCTATAACTGATAGACATAAATTTTTTTCTATATTTATAAATAATTTGACTCATTTTTTTTTTATATTTGAAAAGAGCCCTTAAATTTTACTATTTTTCATCACTATTAAAATTAAATTAAATTTTTTCCTTCATAATTATTTAAAATTAATCAATGTCGAAGATTGAAAGTGAGTATTTAGTGAAAAATTAAGGTTAAAAGTGTATATCTTGAAATCTATGGACAAAATTGAAACAAAACTCAAATCTCAATGATAAGATTGTAACATTCATTTTGAAACCCACAAACTAAATTGAAATCAAACTCAAAATTTAAAGACTAATTGTGTAATATTTTGAAACTTAAGAACCAAATAGAAACTAAACCCGACTAAAAAAGTTTTTTTTTTTCCTTCTAATTGATATTAAAATGAAGTAATTACAAATGAATATTATATAGATTTTGGGGGTGTACGAATGGGAAGGAACAAACCCAATGCCACCAGAAGTTTGGATGCTTGGAGAAAACGTAGGTATAAATGCAGGAGCACTTTTCTGCTATTGTCGATTGACATATCTTCCAATGTCCTACTTATATGGGAAGCGCTTCGTGGGATCTCTTACTCCTCTCATTTTACAATTACGACAAGAAATTTATACTCAATCTTACACCCACATTAAATGGAGTCCAGCTCGACATTATTGTGCAAAGGTATTTATTTATATATACAAAATTCAACCAAAAAAAATATATATATATTAATATGTTAATATGTTGACTGCATTTAATAATAATATAGGAAGATAAATGTTTTGAGCGTCCACTGATTCAAAAGTTAGCTTGGGATGCTCTTCAATACTTTGGTGAGCCTATTCTAAACAGCAAGATATTTAAAAGAGTTAGAAATCGTGCTATCCAAATAACCAAGCGCCACATTGATTATGAAGATCATTGTAGTCGTTACATCACAATTGGTTGTGTGGAAAAGGTTTTACCTCATAACTTTATTTGTTAGTTGATTACTATAATTAATATAAGAGTTAATAGATATACTTCGTTTAATAACTATTTATAATTTGGTTTTTTATTTTTGAAAATTAAGTTTATAAACCTTCATTCCATGTTTTGATTTCTTTGTTTCGTTATCTACTTCTCTGAAATGTTTTAAAAAATTAAATCAAAATTGAAAATTGAAAAAAAAAAAAAATTACAAACTTGTTTTGTTTATGGAATTTAGACAAGAAACCAAATGTTTAATTAGGAAAGATAAAAACCATAGTAAAGAAGTTGTAATAAAACTAGTACAATCTTCAAAAACCAAGAAGCGAAAATTGAATGGTAACCAAATGGGGCATTGATTTTTAATTTTTAATTTTTGAAAATGAAGTTTAATTAAAAACACTACTTTTATCCATGGTAATTTATTTATTTTGTTATCGACTTTTTAGGGATATTTTCAAACTGAAAAGTAATAAGTTAGGAAAATTTAAAAAAATAGGTTTTTAAAAATTATTTATTTTTTTATTTTAAGAATTTAGATAAGAATTCAAAATGTTTGCTTAAGAAATATTTTCAAAAATAAAAAATAAAATAACAGATGATTATGAGACAGAGCGTAAATAGATATTAATTATATTGACATAGTATACTATACTATTAAAACATACAGCCATTATTCATGGTTGCTTGCTGGGTAGACGACCCTAATGGTGAAGCTTACAAGAAGCATCTTGCTAGAGTCAAAGATTATTTATGGGTTGGTGAAGATGGAATGAAGATGCAAGTTAGTACTTTTTACTTAATTCATTGGTTGTTTTTCAAGAATTTTATAAACAAACATATATATTTGGGATTGATGTATTACAATAAATAGAAAAAATATCAAACTATTTATAAATATGGAAAAATAGAGAGCTATCGATGTCTAACGCTCAAGCGATAGAATCCTATTGCGGTCTATCGCTGATAGACAGTAAAATTTTTCTATATTTGTAAATAATTTGACTCATTTTTCTATATTTGAAAACAATCCTTTGGATTTCTCACTTTTTATATATATATATTTTGTTTAATTTGAGCAGAGCTTTGGTAGCCAATCTTGGGATGTTGCTTTTGCCATTCAAGCAATTATTGCTACTAATCTTCATGATGAATTCTCAGATACACTAAGAAAAGGGCATGATTTCATTAAAAAATCACAGGTACATATTTGTTTGTCCATGAACAAACTATATTAATGAGCATAATTTAGAGAAATATTTCTATACATTAATTATTTAGTTAATTTTTTATATATAAAGATCAAGGAGAATCCTCATGGCAATTTCAAAAAAATGCATCGTCACATATCAAAAGGAGGATGGACATTTTCTGATCAAGATCACGGATGGCAAGTTTCTGATTGTACAACAGAAAATTTAATGGTAATTAATGTGCACTAATCTTTTTTAACATCTATAATTTTTAAAATTTTAAATAATTTGCTAATTCCTACAATTAATAATGTCCAGTGTTGTTTGATATTATCAACAATGTCTCCAGACATTGTCGGAGATCCTATGGAACCACAATGCTTTTTTGATGCCGTCAACTTAGTACTTTCCTTACAGGTAATAATTATAATTCAAAATATTATAATAGTAGCTTTTTTTAAACAAAAATATTTAGATGCTGTCTAGGCTACACAATCAAATAAAAGCTATCATGTGACAATTTTTTTTATTTTTTAACAAAATGATATTTATTATTTTTTCTTTGCATGTAAAGAAAGGGGAGCATAAGGTTAGGTGCAGCCTATCCATGCTCCCCTCTCCTTCCCACACAAAGAAAAAAATAAAAAAAATCATTTGAAAAAAAAAAAAAGCCACGTGGCATAATTTAGCTACATCCAATTTTTTTTCTTTTTTTAAAAATACTTCTATAGAGATGTTTTTAAATAAACTATAATGTATATAATTAATGGTCTCTATACTAATAATTAACATTTAACCATATTCTATTTTCATTTTTTTCCATTTTATCAAGATATCTTTTTATCTATAATGTAGTTAAACAAATTAAACAACTAAGATTTTGTTCTTAAATGAATAGGCAAAAAATGGTGGAATGGCAGCTTGGGAACCAACTGGCACCGTACCGGCATGGTTAGAGGTAAACAAATAATTTGTGATATATATACTGAATTTCTTCAAATCTTCAAACCACAAAGGAAAAAAAAAAAATGATTGTTAATTAACTTTGTTTTATCCTACATTTTCAGAAACTAAATCCAGTGGAATTCCTCGAATACACAGTACTGGAGCGTGAGTATGTAAATAGTTCATGTGTATTATTTGAAAAAAAAAATAATAAATTACGGGTCTGTTTAGATTACCTGTGAAAATAGTATTTTTTAAAAGAGTCATGGTTTTAAATAACAAATTCTTAGAAATATTTTCAAATATAACAAAATGTTACTATCTATTAGTGACAGTGATAGATACTGACAGATGTTTATCCGTGTCTATCGCTGATAGACACTGACATTTTGTTATACTTGTAAATAAAGTTTGCTCATTTTGCTATATTTGAAAACACCATTTTTTAGAACTTTATGTACTTTTAAACATTCTTTTTTTCTTTTTTCTTTTTTTTTTTTTTTTTTTTTAATATAAAATGGTTCAGAATTAAAATACTCTATGTTTGATTACATTTTCTCAAAAGCCTTTTTACACACAAGTGTTTTTTCCCTTCTTCTTCTTTCTAGTTCTACATACCGCATGCTTCTACAAATGTCAAAACACTATAAAAGACAACTATCAAATATTATAAATTAATAATTTTAAATTTGTATTTAAAAGACTATAATTGACACCATAGTCAATCATTGACGGAGTGGTTATCACTGGTCATTTCCAATAATGAGGTGACAAGTGGATGGCGGTCACCAACAACAAATAATGGTGGTCGCTAGTGATTGTTGCTGTGGAAGTGGACCAGCAGCAGCAACCATAGAGAAGTGAAGTATGAGAGTATTTTGGTCATTTTCATTTATCATCAAGTTTGGGGAGAATGCTTAATTAAACACTCCAAAGCACTTTTTTTTTTTAACAAGATACTAGAGAGATGCACCGTGATATTTCAACTAGACTGACACATTCTTATCCAAAACACTTTTCTTAAAATTAAGATTCAAGTGTTTCACTCAACATGACTTATTTATCATCCTTATTCTTTAACGAATCATTTTAATTAAGAAACCCAACAAACTTTATGAAAATGACTTTTTTGTTTTTTCAAAATTAAACCCTTATGAAAAGGCAATCTAAACGCACCCAACCCTACCCCTGATAGTTGAATTCAATTTTATCTCTTTTAAAATTGTTGTATTGATGAAGGAAATCACTCAAATTAGATATGTAGAATGCACATCATCAGCAATACAAACATTAGTGCTATTTAAGAAGCTATTTCCAAGTCACAAGAAGAAAAAAATCGATAACTTTATAGAAAAAGCAACAAATTACATCAAAGGAATCCAGAACGAGGATGGATCATGGTATGGAAATTGGGGAATATGTCACATTTATGCTACATATTTTGCCATTAAAGGATTAGTAGCAGCTGGAAACACTTATGAAAATTGCTTTGCAATAACAAAAGCTGTGGAATTTCTACTGAAAATTCAATGTGAAGATGGTGGATGGGGAGAGAGCCATATTTCCTGTTTAAAGAAAGTATACACTCCTCTTCCAGGCAATACTTCAAATCTAGTTCAAACTTCTTTTGCTTTAATGGCTTTGATCCATGCTCAACAGGTTTGTTTTCTTTTCTTTTTTTTCTTTTCGTGGGAAATTTTTAAAAATAGAAAAATAAGTCAACTATTTATACAAAATAACAAAATTTTTAGATAATTGTGATAAACGCTGATAAAAATCTATCAGTCTATTAATGATAGAAATGATAGAAGTCTATTAATGTTTATCAGTATTTCTTTTTTTTCTATTTTCTGTAAATAGTTTGACATTTTTTCTATTTGTAAATTTTTTTCAAATTATAATGTATTAAAATATATGGATATTAATAATGAAGTATGAGATTAATAATATGACTGCAGGCAATGAGGGATCCAACTCCTCTTCACCGTGCTGCTAAGTTGCTAATTAACTCTCAATTGGAAGATGGTGATTACTCTCAACAAGTGAGTTAATTATTAATTGAATAATTGTTTTAAATGGTAAAGTTGTTGAAAAATATTTACAAATATAGCAAAATGTTACTGTCTATCAGCAATACATAGTGATAGATGATAGTAGTCTATCCGTGTCTATCACTAATAGATCACAGTGACATTTTACTATATTTATAAATAAGTTGACTAATTTTGCTATACTCAAAGATTATTTGTTATTAATTATTTCTTATGTAAAAAGGCTATTTATATGGCAGGAAATAACTGGAGTTTTTATGGACACTTGCATGCTAAATTATGCACTATACAGGAATGTATTTCCCCTATGGGCACTTGCAGAGTATTATAATCTTGTTTCCTTGCCTTTAAGGCTCTAGTTGTTATATTTTTAAATATGTCACACAAATAAATAATTTACAAATATGACTATTTTTAAGTCGATCTTCTAGCTATTACAGTTGATATATACTATATTTTTATACTTTAAGAATGGTACGCTTGCCTATGCCTTAATTACCTACCTTTTCCAAGCTTGCTTATCATATGAGGTACTTAGGAGATTTTACCCTACAATTAATGATCGAAAACACCAATTCTCGAGGTTGCATGAACGCTCTTTATGAGGGGGACAAGGACGAATCCAGTGTATTTAACCTTAATCAACTTTCTGAAACCAAGAATTTTGATATTATTTGACATATAATTTAATGCTTCTCATTTCCAGACGTAGTTAATTTTTGTCAATTGAAGTTTACTTTGGATTTCATTTTAGTTAGGTAATAATTTATGAATGTTAATGAGAATTAATTATTAGACTTAATTGGGTTATTTGAATATATGATTGAAATCAAATTTGAAACTAATTTACAATCTAAATAGTGACTCAATGAATATATGTTTGAACGGACAGTGACATCCGTTGCCCTTTAAAGTTTATAAATTTCTATTTTGTCTCTCTTCTTAAATAGTCACAACTATTTGAGTCAAATAATGTAAAAGTCTATTTCATTAGCTAAATTTTATTAAAAAAAAAAACGTTTATGTCCATATACAAAACTATAAATTTTTCCCATGTGTAACACACGTTATGTGAGCTTAGTTATATAAAAATGAACAATGATAGGCTGCAGTTAATCCCATACTCCTATTTTTTTTACACACAAAAAAATAATTTTTTAATTATTTTTATTAAAAAAAAACAAATTATCACATGATAATTTTTTATTTTTATTAAGTACAGTAAGGGCTGTACAATAAATAGGTGCAGCCTAAGTTTAACTTACATTAATCCACGTACTACACACCATGTAAATTTCCAAAAGGTATATTTAAAGCTCCCTCGTTGGGATATTAAAATAAACTCAGATGCATGGTTAGACAACTTTTGATATTTAGTTCAGTTGGTTAAGGTACCTAATATCAAACTAAAAGGTCAGATTCTCCCTCGATTGTTGTTTTAGTACCAAAAATAGGATAGAAAGATTTGAATCTTCAAACCGAAGCAAAACCGTACATACTAATTACCACTTCTTAAGTATACTCATTTTGACTCATCGTTAGTGTTGATAAAAAAAAAAAAAAAAAAAAAAAAAAAAAAAAATGGAATTTTCAAAGTTGTAATAGCACATTAAGTAGATCGGATTGGCAAACGCTCAACTACAAAAAGTATCTGGGATGCTGATGGTAGAATTTTAATGCAATAAATTGAGGTGGTGAGGGTAGTTGCTTACTTTACACTTTAGTATTTAATTTTTGAAATTTTGTTCAGTACTATTACATATTACTTCAATTTATTATTCGTAACATTAAATGTAATTCATTAATAATTTATTTTGTAAATCTTACATAATTCCAAAATTTGTAGTTTGTTATTTTTGAATCAATTATGTGTTAAAATTGTTATAATTAAATATTAAAATATCGATGTCGACGGATATTTTTGTAAATCACGAATTTTATAAAAAAAAATTTAGATTAATAATTAAGTTGTTTTTATTCCTAAACTAAGTTATGACTATTATTATTAGTATTCTTATTCATATTAGACTAAATAGATGACATTTTTATATGTTACAAGTATTAATAAAAGATATTAAAAATATCCATAGATATTTAATATCGATATCCAACTTTTCGATTTTTGAATATATCGACGGATATATGAATATATCTACGAATATTTTCATCCTTGCTTATAATATTCTATATTCTTTAGAATTGTATATATGGTGTGCAATCTGTTGCACTGTAAATCATTGACCGAAGAATTGAATATTAGAAAAATATCATAGAGAAATTTCCTTATCCTCTCTTTCAATTACTCTGTATTTTTCGAAAAATCAATTAAACGTGAATTCATAAACAATAAAATGGTTCAGAATGAGAAATTATTGATAGCACAGATACTGATAATACGACGAAAATTTTGAATTGTCGGTAGTCCAAAACAGTGAGATTATTGGAGGCAGCTGGCTTTAAAATTGAGAATGAAATAGAAAAGGCAGTATGAATTTATTTTGGAGCTTACTTTCTAGAATTTAATAGGCCGCTCGATTGTTGAAGCTTGTCATAGGTAAACTAACCACTTAACTTCTTTGTGTTGTCATCGGCAATTTAATGCAATAAACAACAGGCTGGTTGATTTTGGGCCTCTTACATCACATTTCTCTCTACACATTTAATTGTGATGGTGAATTCAACTGTTTACTTTACTCTAAACGTCACTGATTATGAATACTACCCATTTTTTCATCCCTCAATAATAATTTTCTTGGTCCACTCATAAGAGTCTTCTAGGACAACATGACAATAATTTAATACCTATATTTATAAATAAAAATAAATAAATTGTTATGGGTAGATTTACGGAAGTAGGTAAAGACCGTGAATCTAGAGCGAGCTAGAAGAATCTATGAGTGAGTCTAGTGGAGCTTACAAGACTCATGAAGGAGCGTTGAGTAAGCTCAGAAGACTCATAAGAAGAGCATAGTGGAGCTTAGAGAACCCATGAGGAAAGTCTAGAGTTGAGCTCACAGAGAACTAATGAGGAGAGCCTAGAGTGAGCTCAGATCGATGACCCATGGGAGACCTCAAAGTGATTGAATTTGAAACCATCCACATTCTCAACGGACGAGCCATAAAGGAAATGTTAAAAATCTGATTGGGGGTGCACTTAAGCATCGGTTACAGTGATGGTGCAACTGCCCAACAAGTATTAACTCAATAGTTCCAAAAATTTAAGAGGGGTAGTTATGAGCTTGAACATCAGTTACATATTATTATCCTATATAAACAACTAAAGCCATTGATTGGAGATGCGCCTAAAATTCTATAGTATTTTCTACTATCAAGTTACTCACAAATTCGAGACTTACTTGAGCATTGAAGTGTGTGTGGCTTGACACCACACTGGTGTTTAATCTCTTTTATTTTGCATGCACTTAAACTATTTTTCTGCGTAAAACAAATTCATAGATGATTCATTTTTTTTGCATCAATATAAATAAAACAAAGAAAAAAACTTTATTTTTTATCTCTTGAGAATTTGTCAAAAATTTAAGGGGTGATCAATGAAACCCAATAGGGTAATATATTGTTCGTCTCTTTCCTCGTTATATCCTTCTACTTTTACTTATTTTCTTCTACTACCTATATGTTATGATATACGTCATGATATATATATAATATACACACACATGACACATGCTTAATTCATTAAAATTTTAGTAGTTGAACTTCAAAAGTTGTGATTTAACAAATCTTTGAATTTGATGGTTGTTCTTGATCATATATTTTTTAATATTTCAAACAAAAAAGAAGAAAAAAAGGAAAATAATCAAAGTTAATTTAGTTTGGTATATTTTATAAGACCACTACTTCTTAAATTTATGTCTATTGCTCAGTGATAGAAGCCTATTGCGGTCTAATGCGGTCTGTCGCTGATAAACAGTGAAATTTTTCTATATTTATAAATATTTTGACTTATTTTTCTATATTTGAAAACTACCCGTTTTAAAAAAAAAATCAACTTCACTATTGGTATAAAGACTTTTTGAGTGATACTAAAAGCAAAATCATTATAACTTACTTACACACTATATATATATATATATATATAGTGAAAATATATTGGAGAGAGATGACAATGTACTATAGTCATGCTCAAAACTTTTAGTTTTGTTTAGTAAAAATTTAATTTTTTGTTTTTATCTAATTTTAATAGGAAAAAAAAATACTTTTAGTATCTAAACAACTTTCATAAAAATAACAATATAGTTATTAAATTTTAGTTGGTAACGATTTAGTCCCTATATTTTCAAGTTTATAACAATTTAGTCTCTAAACTTAATAAGTAATGATTTAAGTCACTCTACTTTACAATTTGTAATGATATAGTATCTATCGTGAAAAATATTAGTATGATTTAATGAATTTTCTTACACATGTATGATTAAAAGACTAGGAATCAAATTTATTTGTAAACTATAAAGACTAGTTAGTCGTTATGTAATAAAATTAATCGACACTTATTTTTGAAGAAATTTATCACAACAGGGACTAAATGGTTACTTATTAAAGTCTATTGGCTAAATTGTTATAAATTTGAAAGTACAAGGACTAAATAGTTACCAACTAAAGTTGTTACTTTCATGAGAGTACATAGACCAAAAACTGATTATTAACCTAAAATTAATGTTTGCTTCCTCCTAATTTTCTAATTATTACGTAGTTTTCACCCTTGTTTTAAAGAAATACTTGAATTCCAAATTAAATTCTACTTTTTGAAAAATTTCTTTTTTTAATTTTTAAAATTTGAATTGTTTTTTTTTTAAATAGTATAACCAAACATATAACTTAGGAGTGATAATAGTGTTTATAAATTTAATTAATTTTCAAAATAAATAATAAAAAATAAAATAATTATCAAGACACTTTCATATAAATTAGAATCATCGAGTGCCAAACAAAATATGATAGAATACATGACTGTAAAGACATAGGATATGTGGAATAATAATAATTATAAATAAATCTTAAAATATGAAACAAAAAGTAATCATTAAGCCTTAATTATGTCAAGTACAATATGTGTAGACTATGTCATGTGTGCATTAAATAGGTGAGGATATCCTGAATAGAAATATATATGGTTGAACAAAGGCTGAATTAATAGATCATTAATTTATATTAAAAGGAAGATTGGATTTAAAACCACAATGTCCCAACAAATATAAATTAATATATTTTTATTGTAAACATGCACAAGTCTATTTTTGAAAGGTTTTTAATATAAATTAATGATCTATTAATTCAGCCTTTGTTCAACTATATATATTTTTACTACTATTTCTCTCAATTGGAAGACTTCCCTCTAACTTTTTTCAGATGTACTTATGAACGTTTGAACTCTTCTCCAGTTCTATAATCTTCTCTGTATTGCTTCTTTTTATATTTATTTATTCTTTTAGATTTTTGGGATATGATGAAAGTACTAAAAGTGTGTCAACCTAGTTAAAATGCCTCGGTGCACCTACTGATCCCATCTACTTCTTGTAATTTCTTTCAAAAAATACATGCACAAGTTGATATATGCCTATCATATATAGATTTATGACTATCGTTATTGATATACTTGAGCTCATTTATATAATTGATATACAATATTAGTACATTAATAAATATACCTAATATTAGACATATCTACGATAAATATATTTTATATTTTGCATATAAGTCATGCAACAATAGATATATAAGTACTCTTATTAATGATAGCTATGTTAGCATTTGTGTTTAGAAAATGAACGGAGTTAGTAGCATTAAATAACATTGTTGAAAAGAAAATTTCTAATTAAAGTGAAGAAAGAGAGCAAACAGATACTACAGAAGAAGTATGTATACATTTTCTGGCACCACACAGTGCTTTCAATTAATTTTCTGACTTGTGAATATTGAGTATGTTCATAAAGGGTAGTATCATATGAAAATATCAAGTCTCACTTCTATAGAATTACCTATGAAAAATACCAATAAAATTTTGATAAGAAAATTAAATAGATACAAAAAAAAAAATTACTACAAACATAAAAATATCAAACTAATTACAAATATAGAATTTTTTTATTGTCAATCGCTCAAGCAATAAAATTCTATCGCTGTCTGTTGCTGATATACAGTCAAATTTTTCTGTATTTATAAATAGTTTGACTCATTTTTTTATATTTGAAAATAGTCCAAAAAAAAAAAAAAAACTCCTTTTGTATTTATTTTTTTAACCATTCATTCATTTTTTTTCACAAATTTAATCACTCAAAATCAATTCAACCTTTAAACATTACACTTTCAAACGCAATTTCCATATTATTAAAGTTGATTTTGAATATATATTTTTTTTAATATTCGTGAGTGTCCGGGCCAGTTTACGCGCACCTCGACTAATCTGACAGGTCAAGAAACCCCTAAGATATTAAATCCTAAGTAGGTGGTCACCATAGATTGAACTCATGACTCCTTGGTCTTTTGTCCTTTGTATTTTGAATGATTTTCAAAATGAGAAAAATGATTCTAACCATTTTGATGATTCCCTTCGTATCAATGTCGAGTTTATTGAGGTACAACGATGAAAATATCTGATACGTGGCGGAAAATGTGTAATACTTTGTTGTATATAGAGAGAAGAAAAATGTGTGTAATGGGAGAGTAGTGAGAGTGAAAAAAATGTGGAAACTTAAGTTGGAAAAAGGAGAAAATGAGAGTTACTTATTGAGTTGTAATAACTTCGTGGGAAGACAAACGTGGGACTTTGAAGCTGATGCAGGCACTCCAACACAGCGAGCTCAAGTAGAAGAAGCACGCCAATATTATTACCAAAATCGCCTCGAACTCCCATGCAGTAGTGACTTGTTTTGGCAATTTCAGGTTCTATCTTTACTTCTATAAATAATTTCAATTTTTTTTTATCTATTTTAAGTATTGCGAATTATATATGGTAAAGATGGAGAACTTTTTTAGAAATATGATTTACTTCTCTCCTAACTAACTAGTTTCGAGAGGTAACTTTAAATAAATGTAACTTTAGATTTATCTAATATGGTATCAGAGCATATAAATTTCAAATGAGTATTATATAAAAAAAAAATTAATGTCTTCTGATAAGATGAGATTTATCTTTTTACCAATTTTTGTCTCTTCAATAGACGAGAATAATTAAGTTTATTAAGAAAATATATAAATTAATGCATTTTCATCTTTTAAAAAGATGAGGATGCAACAAAATACTGAAAATAATTATTGGTTTAGTAGTTGGTGGGGTTTCTCTTAACAATCAAGAGTGAGTTTGAGCCCTCGAACTATGTCCGTTTGTTTTTGTTTTCCACTTTTATTTGTTGA
The DNA here is from genome assembly GCA_002890555.2 of Lagenaria siceraria. Classification (NCBI taxonomy): domain Eukaryota; kingdom Viridiplantae; phylum Streptophyta; class Magnoliopsida; order Cucurbitales; family Cucurbitaceae; genus Lagenaria; species Lagenaria siceraria. Next base: position 22,981,981 of record CM016487.1, read on the forward strand.
ATTAAGAAAGAACAAAGCAAAAAAGGGAATTTTTAAAAATAGAAAAATAAGAAAAATTATTTACATAGAATAGCAAAATTTTTAGATAGTTATGATAGATGTTGATAGAAGTCCATCAGGGTCTATCAATGATAAAAATGATAAAAGTCTATCACTAATAGATGCCGATAGAAATCTATCAATGTGTCTATAAGTATTTTTTTTTGTTATTTTTTATAAATAGTTTGACATTTTTTCTATCCGTAAAAGTTTCTAAAAAAACTAAAGAAATTCTAACTAGACGAGAATGATTGAGTTTATATATATTTTTTTAAACAAATTGAACCACTTTCGTCTTTTAAAAATAAGAGGATTGGTGAAAAGATGTAATTTGTCTTGGGAAATTCGAACATATTATAACCTCTTGGTTAAGAGTCCATGTTTTATGTCACTTTGATTATTATTATTTTTTTTGAGATCGTCACTTGATTAAATATTGTTCTCTTAATAAATACTATACCTAAATTTAAAAATTTTATATGGTTGTTCTCTCAAGCTACCATACCATGATGTTGGATCATAATCGTTGGATAAATAATATGCATGTTTCTTAATAATTTTTTTTTTAAATATCACATTATTATAGAAATTTTTTAGGAAAATTACTATAATATATATATATATATATATATTATATATATATATATATATATATATATATATATATATATATATCAAACTATTTACAAATATATAAAAATTTAACTATTCTATCGCGGATAAATAGTTAATTTTTTTTTTTTATATTTGTAAATAGTTTGATATTTTCCTCTAATATTAAAGACTACCATTAATGGATTGATATATTCCTCTAATATTCAATATTAACAATTGAAATGTTAAGTCACATATTAAAATCTATCACCGATAGATACATATCACTTTTATGTACTTTTTTCTCTTTATGATAGACTTCTACTTGTTATTTCCTCCCCAATATAAAATCAAGTCCGTGCAATTAATGTGATTTCCTCTCCAATTAATATATATTAATTTTCACTTGTTGGGTCTTCTTTTATATTTCAAGCACACAAGTGAAGGGGTTAGATGATGTAAAATTAAATTTGCGTTCACCTGTAAATTTAAGCTTTTGGGTCAATCGACGATTTTAACAATAACAATTACAATTGTTCAAAAAAATAATAGTAGAGGTTACAAATATAGTTTTAATTTTCTGGTTTTGGGAGGTTGCAGTTTCTAGGAGAGAAAAATTTCAAACAAACAATTCCGAAAGTGAGAGTGGAGGAAGGAAGAGATGGTGATGAGAAAATAAGAATAACAAAAGAAACAGCGAGCATTGCATTAAAGAGAGCCACAAAATTGTTTGCAGCATTACAAAGCGACCATGGCCATTGGCCTGCTGAAAACTCTGGCCCTTTGTTTTATTTCCCTCCACTGGTATTCTTTATATATTTTTTCTTCTATTTTTTCATTGATTTTCTTTGCATATTTCATAATTTTCTGATTTTTTTTTTCATTTTATCCCAACATACAAAAAAAAAAAAAAAAAAAAAAGGTATTTGCATTGTACATTACAGGACATCTTGGCATCATATTCTCAGAAGAGCACCGAAAAGAAATCCTTCGCTATGCATATTGTCATCAGGTAAAATAGTCGGGTAGTTAATTTCGATTTATAAATGTTTTTTTTTAAATACATTTAGTTTCTAAAGTAATGATTTTGTTCTTGAATTTTAAATATGGAACAGTTTATACTTTTACTTTGTACTTTAAACTTTATAATTAATGATTAATGGACTAAATTTTATTTGCTAAAGATCGATACTTTACTTTGGTGGGCATGAGATCACTCATGCGTCTCAACCCTATCACCCCATGAGTTATGTAATCTTTGAGTGCTTAGTTGAACTAATTGTTAGGAATGACTCTGGGCCTTTCGCCCATAGCAAAAACGAAAAAGATATTTTTATAAGAAAAGAGGTAGAAGTTTTCCCACATTGGAAGATTAAGGAGTGACAAGTGGGTATATATACAAGTGCTTGCAAGGTCACTTTTAAAATGTGTTAGTGGTGGAAGTATAATCCTTTCACCACATGCGCGTTGTCGCCATCCGTTCGGTCAGGTTCGGGTAACTCCATCGGTTTAATTTTTCTATAACGTTTTTTCAATTAATTTGAGATCCAACAAAAACCGTTTTATTTTTATTTCTCTTAAAAGGTTTAGGCTTCCACTCCGATCTCCGACGAGTGCACGCCAGTGTTCGGGTGCTGTGTGAACCTTGGGGAGCAACCGGTTGTTTGCGATATAGCACCGAGGTCTCGCCGTTCTTGCTTTCAAGGCAGTGGAATTATCCACGGCACAACAACGTTCATCTTATTTTACAAGACTTCATCTACTAATTTAGACATCAGAGTGGACTCGACACGACACTATGTAAGAACGAGTTATCTTACATGTCAGCTTGAAACCGGTGGCCAAAGGAGGAGAGTGGCCTGACGAGATCTACGCACCAACATTTGGCAGCGTCTAATTCTATGGGGACGACATGTCAAGACACTATCATCAATGATCGAATAGCTCAAAGGCCAACAATTGAGAGAGGAAATATCGACAATGAAGCAAAAAACTATTGACCATCAAGTTGACCACACGATAAGAATCGAGCTGATCAAGTGGTTGCACGAAAATCATACTGTCCATGTCGCTCCCATGCTTAGAGAGCCTGTGAAAACTAAGATAACCCCTAAATGACCGAGCGCTACCACCGCCACAAGGGTCTTCTCAAGATTTACGACGACAATGCCAGAGTTCATGTCCTATATGGAGGTGTTGACAAAGGCAATATCATGTTTGCATGGGGCGCAAGAGGTGATTGACTAAACTGTAGTGTAGGACTAATGAGCTCTAGAACGAATGTCCTTATGTGCAAGTATATACCGCTGACAAGTAGTACAAAATAGATAAAGACTAAGTATCGAATCTTAAGGGCACGAATTATAATAAATCGGTTAATTTTAATAAAAGAAAGACTTCTTCTATGTTTGTCACCTTAGAACTATGAAATATTGACCAAACATGGCTTCCATAGACACAACCTATATTATGAAAACCAAACTACAAGGAACAATAAAAGACAAAAGAAGGGTTAAAAGGCGTTATTTGGTGATCATACTCTGTCTCTGTGGTAGATCAGTAGCCACTCCAATGATCTCTTACTGTAAAAGTCCTTGAAATCTACTCTAATCTTTCTCTCTCGACCTCCAAATCCAAGAGCTCGATCGATATACCTAAAATCCTAAATGAAGTTAGGCTGACTTTGTGATACCATCGATCACAACGCTATAATAAAACGTCACGACATTGGCCTATTTGACCCAGCACACCGCAGCATCGAGACATTTTGCGTTGCAACACTCTTGGAACATCTTTTCCAAACTCTTTTTCTCTCCTTCATGTCTAAGACCCAAAATTGAGTCTTTAAGCCATCTTTTCTTTATAATTCATCACAATTCTCTAATTGTTGCGCAAATGCTTGGTTTCTACACAATCAACATAAAAAAGCATCAAAGAACACGTTTAACATACATAAAATAACTAGAACCCAAGCCTTAGAAAGCACTTTTTGAGTGCATTTCAGTAACCAATAAAATTATTTGATTTGTAGTAAAATAACTGGCCTAAAAAATTAAAAAAATAGATAATATACTATAGCCACATTAATGATAATATTAAATTTAAATTAAATCTAACACAGACTCGTAATTAATCTCATTAGTTTGTTTATCATATAACTAATCAGGTATTGAATCCAGTGGAATTCTTGGAATACACAGTATTGGAGCGTGAGGAAGTGGACAATCATCCAAGAATATCCATTTGAAAAAAATATTACATGCAAATAATTAAATTAAATATAGGAAAAAAATTTTAAATAGAAAAAATCTCCAACTATTTACAGAAATTAGCAAAAAAAAATATTGATAGACATTGATAGACTTTTATCAGCATCTATCTATCAGTGATAGACTTATATCATTTCTATCACTGATAAACCTTGATAGACTTCTATCAGCATCTATCACAACTATTTAAATTTTTTTTTTATTTTGTATAAATAGTTTTCCTTATTTTTCTATTTTTAAAAATTCCCCTTAAATATATATATTTTGATTAATTTTTCTTCTCTTCTAATATCCCTTATACTAAATATTATTGGAATTAAATGACTAAAATTAGATACGTGGAATGTACATCATCAGCCATACAAGCAATAGTAAAGTTTAAGAAGCTATTTCCAAGTCACCGAAAGAAAGAGATTGAAAGTTTTATAAAGAAAGCAGTAAATTATATGAAAGAAACACAGAAAGAAGATGGCTCATGGTATGGAAATTGGGGAGTATGTCACATTTATGCTACATATTTTGCCATTAAAGGATTAGTAGCATCTGGAAACACTTATGAAAATTGCTTTGCAATAACAAAAGCTGTGGATTTTCTACTTAAAATTCAATGTGAAGATGGTGGTTGGGGAGAGAGCCATATTTCTTGTTTAAAAAAAGTATATACTCCTCTTCCAGCCAATGCTTCCAATCTAGTTCAAACTTCTCTTGCTTTAATGGCTTTGATCCATTCTCAACAGGTTTGTTTAACTATTTCTTTTTGTTTAAATTATATTATGAGTACATAAAATATATTAATTATTAATCAAGAAATGGGTATGTATTATTATATATTATAGGATAAGAGAGACCCAACTCCTCTTCATCGTGCTGCCAAAGTATTGATTAATTCTCAATTAGAGGATGGTGATTACCCTCAATAGGTTGGTAAATGTGTGTTAATTAAAAGAATGAGTCAAACAATTTACCAGTATAGAAAAATTTTATTTTCTACAGCGATAGACCGGAACATAATTCTATCGCTTGAACGATAGACAACAATAGAAGTCTATCACTCAAGCGATGAAATTCTATCGCAGTCTATAGCAGATAAATAATGAAATTTTTCTATATTTGTAAATAGTTTGATATTTTTTCTGTTTATAGTAATTTTTCTTTATTTTATTAGCAATTTATTGTATTAAAAAATGTTATTTGTATGGCAGGAAACAATTGGATCATTTATGAACAATTGCATGTTACATTATGCAATATACAAAAACGTATTTCCATTGTGGGCACTTGCAGAGTTTTGTAATATGGTTTCATTGCCATAGTTTTTTCTTTTTTTCTTTTTTATAATATATGAAGTGGATAATCGAATTACTAACATTGAAATTGCTAATACAAGTATTATGCTAGTTGAGTTATGCTCATGTTAGCCATTTTATTGCCGTATTCTTTAACTTCTACTTAATTAGCATGCAATTTATGTAAACTATTTAATATTCTTCTTGCTTTCAGCTTTTATGTTTCATGCCGTCTCCAAATATTTTTTTTTTTAATTGGACATACATGTTTCTCTTTTGACTTCTCTTCATCTTGTCATTTCAAATACTGAAATATATATATTAAAAATACTCTCGATGAACTTTCTATTTTGTGTCAAAAATATCTTTAACTTTCAATAAGTCCTTTTAACTTAAAAAAAAAAGTTCAAAAATATAATTACTGTTAGTTTTGAATATATAGAAAGCGTTAGTACTTTGTTTCCAAAATACCTTTGAACTTTTAAGAGTTTCGATAATATCCTTAAATTTTAAAAATGTCTCCTAAAACTTTCAAAAGTGCATTAATACTCTAATATAGATACCCTCATTTTTTTTTCATATACATACTCCTACCTTTAGTATAGTGATAATTTCATTTAAAGTTATCTTGAGTTGGAAAAAAACCAAATTTAAAACAATTTAAAGAGATACCCACATTTTTTTCATATACATATACTCTCATTTTTCTCTCATTTGTCTAAGTCTTATACCGATTTTTTTTGCAACAAAATATAAGTCAAAACTTCAAGTAAAATCCTACAAAAATCTCACAAAATCCCAAAATAAAATTTTATCTTAAAATTCACCAAAATGATAAATAACCAAATAAAAAAATGTATTTAGCTATTAATACATACTTAATTACTAGCGTAGAACTTTGTTAAAACCTTTAAGTACTAAGGTCCCCAGTGGTTCCATTATACTATTTTTTCTTAGTATAGTCTATAACCTTAGCTGGAGGGGACATTTCTTTTTTTTTTTTTAAAAAAAAAAAAAAAGCTCAAACAGTTAACAAAAGGGAAGTAAGAAAGTTATTGAAGAAGAGACCGGAGTAAATAAAGAGAAAATAAAGAACGGTTGATCCATAGATTAAAGTAGGGAAAGAGAGAAAATGGAAGAGGAGGTGATGAGGTATAAATAAACGTCACCCTCATCATTGGGTCGGCCCAGCTCAGTTAGACCCTAAAAAGTGAAGGCCCAAGCCCAAAGACCTTAGACATTATTTGGGCTTGGATCTAGTTGGTCCAACCTTCAATAGTCAAACCCATAGATCAAAATTTGGATCGAGCTTAGATTGGCCTTGAGTCGATCTATTGGATTAATCCTTTGAATATTAATTATTTAATTATTTAAAAATATATAAGTATATTTTAAATTTTCTTTATCTAATGTTATTTATGTTTTTATTAAATTTATTTTATATTTTTATTATTTTTTCTAGATAATATTATTGATATTATAAAGTTTTATTTAGTGTTTAATTGTCATATAAAGTTTTATTAGTTTTAAACACTCTAAAAATTACGATATATCTAAATGTATTAAAAAAAAGATTAAAAAAAATATATTTTTAATATATAAAATATAATATATGAAGATTATATATATGCGTACATATTTGGGTTAGTCTAATGATAAACCCATTAGGCCGACTATTAAAATTGTAATCCATATCTAATTCAATAAATAAATGGGTTGGGTCGATCAAACATTGACTTTGGGTCCAGCTTGGACTAGGCTTGGATTGGCCTTTAGGCTTTTTGCCCATTGATGAGACTAAGATAAAATGGTAAGAGCATGTTTTAACATTTTGTTTTTTTAAAAAAAAGTAAGGGTACTAATGAACTTATGAAAGTTCAAAGATATTCTGCAATAAGATTTCAATAATTTTTGTTCATATGCTAACACCTAGAGTATTTTTTAACATGTCTTTAAGTTTAAGGGTATGTTTGAAATTCCTGAAATTTCAGGAGAATTTTTTAAACAAAATTAAACACTAAGGATTTTCATCCAAAACGAATGATAAAGGTATTTTTGAAATCTTTTTGAAACTTTAAGGGTATATATTTGAAAGTTTTTAAAGTTGAATGATATTTTTATCCCGAATTACGCATAGCATAACTAGTTACAAAAAATAAGTCATTGACCAATAGGTTAAAAGTTGGACAATATTCTTGAACTTCAAAAAAACAAATAAAAGGAACGAACCATATGCATTGCTAAATCAAATGAGCTTGTGTCAAACAATTTGAATGGACACTTCATCACATGTTGAAGGCCATTGGCCTCTTTAGAAATCGAAAAAGAATTTCAGGGCCTTTCCCGACGATACATCCATGGCGTCGGGAAGGTTCATTTATCTCGACGCCAAAATTCAGGAAAAGTCTTTGCAAAAAACAATTACTTTTCCCACCTTTTATTTTAGAAAGATATTTGAATAGGGCTTTGCCGATGCTATTCTAACATGGCGTTGGAAAAGACCATCTATCCCGAAGCCAACACTATTCTAACATAGCGTCGCGAAAGACGATCTCTCCCAACGCCAAAAAAAAAAGTTTTCAAAAAAATTTGCCTTTCCTGCATGCCCCTTTTTTCATCTTCATCTTCATTTTAATTTTCTTTCCCTAAATCCCACCCAAATCCATGTCGCCGCCGCCATACCTACACCCGCTGGCTGCCACCACCGTCGTTCCTCTCTCCCTTCTTCTTTTTTTCTTCCCCATTTTCCCTCTTCCGCCCTAGCCCCGCCGCCATCTCCTTGCACCGCCTTAGGTACTGATATTATTTTCTTACTAAATTATTAGGGATTCGGGTGTTTACTTTTTGTTTTTTATTTAATTTTTTGTTACTCATTTTAAGGATTTGAAGTTTTTGACTACTAATTTTACGGATTTTATGTGAATCAGTACATATTTAATTTTAGTTACTAATAATTGTAGAGATTTCAACTTCTTCGTTTCTAATTTTAGGAATTTCAAACTTCTAGGTTACAAAATTTAAAATTTAAAATATTTTGTTAATAATTTTAGGAATTTCTTTGGTTAATTTTAGGGATTATATGTGATATAAATTATAATTGTTTTAAATGTAAAATTGGTAGAAATATTTTTAAATGTCTATCTATTTCTGATAAATATTGACAGATTGTTATATTTATAAATATTTTGACCTATTTTATGCTATATTTAACCACAGTCCTATTTGAAAAATATAAAATTAAATAAAAACAAAAGGGTTATAAAAGGAGACTTTAAATCATTAAAAACTGAAGTGTTGGTGCACTGGTAAACTATTATTACTTCAATGGAAGTACGTAGAGACAGAAAGTAATAAGTTAAGTTAAAAAGTTTCCTTTAACCATTCCACTCTGGAAAAGACTTCATACTTAGTTTGGATGGTTCTTTACTACATGCTACCTAATAAGTTAAGCTGTGCCATAAAAACATATCACAATTGGAAGTTTATGTGTTCATTAAGATGAATTTGGCACTTTTTTCGAAAATTACATAGTAAATATTATTGATAAAAAGATCTAAAAGCACTTTGATGTCGATAATTATACTACCACGACCATATATAGTTTATTCTCTCTTTTTTAGGAAACCATAGTTTATTCATTTAGTTACATTACTTTTCCATAAGAAATATATCACTACTACAAATATATTTTGAAATACTTTTATTAAGAAATCGATAAATAAAAATAAACAGAAAACATAAAGCAATAGAAAATCTACACATATGTTAGCTACGTCTAAAGGCATAGCAAGAGAGCAATTTTGTTAGAGAGTGTTAGAGAGAAAAGTTCAAATCACAGATCAAGAGGTGCTCTAGGGTTAGAGAATTTATATAGCGCAGTCCTCTAAACCATAGGGCCAAAATCGTAAATAATGTAAATATGATAAATATACGAATACAACTTCGATTTCGGAGGCATTTCCCTGAACTCCTACCATGGCACGTTGCCCCTAAACCCCGACTCGCTGATCGGACAATAGTCAAACATACTTCTATCAAGGTGTTACTTACTATGGTCGTAGCACATTAGAATTTATAACTTGAGCGGCTAGATGTGAAGACAACTCTCTTACATGGGGGGTTAGAAAAAGATATTTATATGACCCATCCAAATGGGCTCCCATTATCTTGACAAGGAAGATTATGTTTGCAAGTTGAAGAAATCCCTATATGGACTAAAGCAGTGGTACAAGAGGTTTGACAACTATATGGTTGGACTAAGGTACAAAATTTGTATGATTGTTCTTCTGTATATCATAACAAAGTTGATGATGGTTTATCTACTTCTATACGTAGATGATATGCTCATAGTTGTAAAATCTTCTCAGTGTTGAGTTTGATATGGAAATTGACACATGCATCTCCTGGCTGAACTTGAAAGAAACACAAAGGCCAAAAATTGATCCATCATAAAATTAATCAAAACAACCTAAAGGCAAGACTTTAATAGCCACCCAACGAAAACTCTAATGCCACATCACGCTTCACTTTTTTTTTTAATTTTCAAAACTTAAGTTAGTTTTTGTAATCATTAGTAAAAAGTATGTGATAAAACATAGAAATTTATGAGTGAAAATAATGTTTATAAGCTTAATTAATTTTCAAAACAAAAAACTAAAATTAAAAAATAGTTATCAAATCAAGCCGTAAATAGAATCTTCAAGTGCCACAGAAGAGGACGGTGAAAACATAGGATATGTGGAATAATAATTATAAAATAAATCTTCAAATATGGAACGAAAAATTAATGAGCCCTAATTATGTCAACAATATGTGTAGACTATGGTATCGGTGCATTAAATATGTGAGGCCAATAGAATTATGGTTGGAACAAAGGCCGAAAAGATCATCTATATAGGGAAAAAAAATCTAGGGTTTAGAACTATCTAGAAATTTTCTCCATCCATATATACTTTCTAATAGGAGCTATTGGAAAACTTTTGATTCTTTCTTTTCGTGATGGTTATAAGAATATGTTAGGTAATTTCACATTTAAATTATTATATAAACAATTTTTTTCTTATTTTTTTGGTATTCACGTTAAATGGAGTTTTTTTTTATAAAAAAATTACATTTGATCTCTCATCTCTAATTCATGTTAAATGAAAGAATTTTTTTTTATAAAAAAAATCACATTTTATTTTTAATCTCTAATTCACGTTAAATAAAAGGAAATAAAATTATCACATTTTATTTCTAATCTATAACTTACGTTAAATAAATTTCTTTCAAAAAAAAACAAAAAAACTAACGTTAAATAAAGGATTTTTTAAAAAGAAAATCCCATTTTATCCTTTAATTTCTAATCACGTTAAATAAAAGAAAAAATAATTTAAATCGCATTTTATCGTCTAATCTCTAATTCACTTGAGATGATAAGGAATTTTTTCTATTAAAAAATTTTAATTTTATCTAATAATTTTGATTTTGTTTAAAAATAAATTATTTTTCTTTTGGTCTTTTTAATTGATGGTTATATGGCTGGTAATTTTAATTATATGGATTAAAAAAATTTGTAACAACCCATGGTTATATTTAACATAATTTTTTTTATCATTTTTAGATTTTATTTGTATTTATCACATCCAATAGAATACCAAATCATCTATATTTTTTATTTTATTTTTTGATTTTTGATTTAAATTAAAGACTTGAAATTTAAATAATGTATAAATTAACTATTCCAATTTTTCATAGGTATCCCTTTCTTTTTTTTCTTTTTTTCCTTTTTTGTTAAAATTAATTCTTTTTCATTTCTACAATCGAATAGAAGAAAGTATCTCTTTTATTTCCTTAACAAATTTTATAAATTTTACTCCATGGATATCTCTCTCTCTCTCTCTTTCTTTTTTTATTTTGTTAAAAAAATTCTTTAAGCAGCTCGAGAGAACTTTGTTCATATATATATATATATATATATCGTTAACAAATTTTTCCTTTTTGCAGTATATTTTTTTGAAATTTTTTTATTTTTATTTATTTTGTTAACAAATTTTTTTTAGCTGGATAGAACTTTGTTGTAGGTATGTCTCTGTCTATTTTCTTTTTCTTTATATTAATTTTTTTAATGACCTTTTTTATTCCTTTTTATGGCTCTATGGGTATTTTTTTTTTTTTTATATTCCGATTACAACTTTTCAAGTAGATTTTTCTTTCGATGAGGTTTTTTTATGCCTTTATGTGAGTTTTAGATTTTTCATATGAATTTCTTTCTTTTTATTTATTTTGTTAACAAATTTTTTCTTTTAGCTCCATAAAACTTTATTGCAGTTATCTCTCTTTCCTTTATATATATATATATATATAGTCTTTTTTTTCCTCGACTCTATAGGTAAATATTTCCTCCAATTTTTTATTCTATTTAATTTGAGTGCATCAATCCTCTATGTTTGTAAACTATAATGAGTGAGAAGGAGGGCAATGAAGGTCAATCTTCTTCATATTTATTTTTCACTTAATGTAATTTTTTATTTCTTTGTGTGGGATTGAGATTTAAGTTATTTTAATCTTAGTTTTAGATATATTAGAAATAGGTTATTATTTCTAAAGGTACTTAACTTTGATTTTAAAATTTTCTTACTATAATATCCATGATTTAAACTAAGAAATCAAAAATTCAAATCAAAAATTATAAAAAAAAAAAAAAAATTTAGAGAAACATAATTAATTCAAATTTGTTTATAAAGAATATGAAAAACTTATATATATAAAAAAGTTATATATAAATAAACAAACATATGATTATTCTATTCTTTAAATTCATTCCCTCTCAAACTCACTAACTTGAATAGAAATCTCATCTTTGTATTAGTTCTCCAAATTAATTTCGGTTGAAAAACTATGTAAAAAAAAAAAGTGCAATTAATCTTTTTAAAAAATAAATCTTTTTGAGTAATTCTCCCAAAAACTAAATAAAAATCAAATCTTTTAAAAATAAAAAAAATATATACCCATATCCCTAACTAAAATTTGATGAATAAAATAATAAAATAAGCGTATATTTATTATTAAAAACATTTTTAGGTGGAATTGATATTTAGGGTTCTTCAAAATCTCTATAATTACATTTTTAAAATTGATATAATTAATGTAAAAGAAAGATTGGATTTAAAACCACAGTGTCCCAACATAGAAAGTTTGTTGTTAGGCTATCCCAAAACATGAAGGAAATTAAAAGATAAAAAATCATGCATTTGCATGTGTAAATAAAATTTTGGTCTCCCTTTCTTTCATTTTTCAAAAGCACCAACCAACTGTTTATTTTGGTAGTTGAAACAGTGAGACAGATGACATTGGTAGTTGAAAATTAAAACCAAAGCAAGGTAAGTTTTTAATATACTAACTAGTCTAGGTCAATTGAAAGACTTTCCAAAACAATTAAATATTTACATCAATGGTTTTTTTTTTTTTTTTTTTTTTTTAAAAAATGTACGTCTATCATTAATTAATGTAGGGTAGGTTACTCGTTTATATGACAAATCAATACAACTCATCGATATATTTAGTTACATGAACATAAAATTATTGTATACATTTTAGTTCATTTATCATTCACATATCTATCATTATTGATAAGTATGACTTACAACTATCATTATTGATATATTTGAGCTCATCTACTTATATAATTGATATACCTAATAGTACATCAATAATGTACCGAATATTACGAATATCTTTACGACAAATATACTTTATATTTTACTTGTCATTCATGCAACAATTGATATACCAAATTAAACGCACTCCAGTTGGCTAATATAAGAAATATAAGGTATATTTGTTGTCAAATAACATAAAAAACAGGGTTGTTTTCAAATATAGAAAAATGAGTCAATCTATTTACAAATATAGAAAAATTTTAGGGCTCTTTTCAAATATAGAAAAATAAGCAAAATGATTTACAAATATAGAAAAATTTTATATCGCGATAGAATTATATCGCGGTCTATCACTGATAGACAGTAAATTTTTTCTATATTTGTAAATAGTTTGATATTTTTTCTGTTTATAGTAATTTTGCAAAATTTTAATGTCTATTACCGATAGACCGCGATACAATATAGTTTGATATATTTTTTTTTGTTTATAGTAATTTCCATAAAAACATAACAAAATTGATGTCAAACTTTAAATTAGAATATCATTTCTATTCCTATACTTTAAACTTTGCTATATTTGCATTTTTTTAAAAAGGTTGCTATATATGTTAATACTTTGAATTTGATTGCTATATTTATAACGGTCCCTTATAAACTGGTTAAAATATCATTTCTATCCATATACTTTAAAGTTTATTTTAATTTTAGTCTCTATACTTTTAATTGTCTAATTTTAGTCTATGTACTTTCAATAAATCTTAAATTTAATCCCAATACTAGTTTATTGTTGATTTTTTAACAACTTTTTTGTCATCTATTAACATTTTTATTATATATTTTGAAACAAATTCACATATTGTATTTCCTTGCATGAAAATGGTTATTATTATTTAACTAATTTTGATTAAAAAAAATTAACTTTGAGAGGCTAAATTTAAGATTTATGAAAAGTACATGAATTAAAATTGGACAATTAAAAGTTAAAAAAAAAAAGACTAAAATGAAACAAACTTCAAAGTATATAAGAACCTAAATTATATAATTAACACTGAGAGTTTAAATTAATTTACTCGTAAAGTTTAGAGGTATGAATTAATTTTTCACCAAAACACTTTGTCATAACAAATTTGTTAACTTTTGTACACATTTACAAATGATTCTACTAACCACATTCAAATTTATAAAAATGTGATTTTGGTTTAATCAAATTCCACTTTACAAAAGTAAATTCAAACACAACTAATTTATTGACTATTTTTATTTACTTTTTTACCATTTGTGAGTATGAAATTAAATACACCTATATAATATCTATTCAAATTAAAAAAACAAAATGTAGGAACGTTTGTGTTGGGCAGTGAATGTATTAGGTGGTGAGTCTAGTAGTTATAATTAACTCTTGCCCCTTAAAAGAAGTAAAAAACAAAATTAACTCTTGCCCTTTAAAAAAAGTGAAAAACAAAATTAACTCTTGCCTCTTAAAAAAAGTAAAAAATAAAATAAATCTTGCATTAGAAAGCTTTCTATATTTCTGTATAAGTACTACTTCTATTAATGAGGCCATGTTAGCATTTAATAATCTTTTTTAACAGAAAAATGATAGAACGAACAAGAAAGAAGATACTACAAAGTACTATAAATTTTCTTGCAGCACATATTGCTTTCAACTAATTTATTGTGTTATATAAATGTTAGTGTCTGATGAAAATATCCAAAGAACTCAATTTTATAGAATTACCAATGAAAAGTACCTATAGCTTTTTTTGGTAAAAGCTTAGTAAATAAACATTTTTACCCTTTTAAATAGGTTAAAAAAGAGTTGTTTTCAAATACACCAAAATAAACCAAAATATTTACAAATATCACTGTCTATTAGTGATCTCAATGATAGACAGTGACATTTTGCTATATTTGTAAATATTTTCAGCAGTTTTGCCATTTAAAATAATTTCCCTTAAAAAACCTATTTTGTTTTTATTTTTTTGAACCATTCACTCGAATTTTGTTTGCGGTATAATTTAAAAAATATTGATGATTCTCTTCATATCAATATGTCAAGTTTATTGATCTAGAACCGTCAATGAATTTTTTTTTACAAATGTAATAATTCAATTCTGTACCGAGAGAAGAAATTTGTAACTTTTGAACCATTCATTGAATTTGGATGCAGTCGAGGTTATATCTATCTTCATACATCCTCTCCAATTATAAAGAAAAAAAATATTTTTTTTAAAAAAAGAAAAGATTGTCACAAATGATTTGACAGTTGAACGAGCTGCACAAAAATGGTTGTATCTCGAAATGATACCTCCAAATATTTTAAAATATATCTTTTTGAAAAAAGAAAAAGTTTGTCACACGTGTGATTTGACAGTTGAGTGAACTGTACAAAGATAGTTACAGAACAGAATGGTGTACTGTACCTAAATATTTTTCTTTAAAATATATGACACGTGGCGGGAAATATGTAATACTTTGTTGTATATAAAGAGAAGGATATTGTGTGGAAAGGGAGAGTAATGAGAGTGAAAAAATGTGGAAACTTAAGTTGGGAAAAGGAGAAAATGAGAGTTACTTATTGAGTTGTAATAACTTCGTGGGAAGACAAACGTGGGACTTTGAAGCTGATGCAGGCACTCCAACACAGCGAGCTCAAGTAGAAGAAGCACGCCAATATTATTACCAAAATCGCCTCAAACTCCCATGCAGCAGTGACTTGTTTTGGCAATTTCAGGTTCTATCTTTACTATTATACTAAAAACTTAGATGCAGATTGGGCTGCAACTATCTTTTGCAGTTCAGCTACGTGGCACAATTTTATTGAGCCACGTCTATGTTTATTTTTTATAATTTTTAAATGCATATGTTTCTCCATTTTCCAAGAGTTCAAGATTTTTTTTCGCTTCGTAATCCACGTCTTCTTACTCCGGGCGTTTCATCTGTGGCGTTTTCATGCGATTCTTCCCTAACCAATGAAAGAGTGACCGATTTTTTTTAACCCAAAAAAATAAGAAAGAAAGATTACAATACCCTTTTCTTGTGATAGGATGTGTTAGTTTTGGGCATCCAAACAGGAGATCAGAGGGAATATTGTTATAGAAGAAGAAGAACAGAGATTAGTGGTATTTGGCATTAAGCAAAATCAATAATGGTTTGTCGCCAAAAAGCCATGGGAAGGAGAACGAGAAAAATGAGTGTAGAGAAAACGCAGATTGAGAATTTCATATTGAAAAATTTGAGAGATGGTAGATGACATTTTGTGAATCTGGATGTTAAATATTTAGTAAATTTAAATATATGCGATAATGAATATTTGTGTTTATATGGGTTGTTTTCAAATATAGAAAAATGAATCAAACTATTTATAAATATAGAAAAATGAATCAAACTATTTATAAATATAGAAAAATATTACTGTCTATCAGCAATAGACCACGATAGAATTCTATCGCTTGAGCGAAAATTATAGCAATAAAATTCTATCCTTGATAAACAGTGAAATTTTTCTATATTTGTAAATAGTTTGATATTTTTTCTATTTATAGTAATTTCTTCTGATTATTATGCAAGATAACTAATATTCTAAAGGTAAAAGTTTATTTGTTTCATGTAAAGTATTAAGGATTTTTTTTTATTAATGTTGTTTCTTTCAACATAGGGTAATATTTGGGTACGGTGCATCTCAAGATGCATCATCTCTATGTAGTCCCCTCTCATCACTCATATAAAAAAAACAATTATAATATTTAATTTTAAAAAAGAAATGAGAAGAATTTGCCACATGACAAATTATGATTAGCCAATTTGATTGGATGCATGAAGATAGGTGCAGCACGAGATGCACTTAAGTATTTTTCAACTTATTATAAATATATGATTGTTTTGAAGTTTGTAGTTTTATTCATCCTTGTCTTTTGAAAAGATGAAAAGTACATCTTTTTACCTATCTTTGTCTTGACAAAGATATTATAATATTATATTTCAGTTTATTTCAGTTTTTAATATATTAATTTTAATTTAATTAGGGTTAAATTATAAATTTAACCCGTGACTGATTTTAGTATTTTAGTTATGAAATCTGTGTTTGGGGTGCATAGTTGTAAGATGAAGTTTCTTGATTAACGTGTAAAAGAGATAGAGAGAAAAGTATAGAGTTCATCGCTAAATGTACAAATTTTAATAGTGAATATTGTAGAAGTTGAGTTATTTAACACTTATGAAGTGGGTGGCCCAAATTTTAATAGTAAAAGTTGGAAATGTTGGGGAAATAATATTAAAGTAAAGAAAGTGAATTTTGGGAATTCTAAAACCAAACAATTCAACAACCAAAAGTTAATTAATAAAATAGGGTTTGAGACAGACTATAATTTTAAGTCGAGGTACACTGTAGAATGTTATCCTTAGAGAATAAGTGTCTGCCATTTGCACGGAGTATTTCAACACTCCACTTGTAGGATACAACTCTCTACAAGAAAGCTTGTGTGCAGCTAAACTATTTTATGAATTTTTGTTGGACTTGTATGCTCATAAAAGATTCTTTTGGAATAAAATTGTAAAAATCAGAGTTTTTATATGAATAAGGTTTCTTTAAAATTATATTCCTCTCTTGCCGAGGAAGACGAGTAAAAGAGTAAAGAAGGTATAACCACATCCAACAAAGAAATTTTATTTAAACAGTAAAGAAAGTCTAATCATATTCCACCTAACTTAAAAATTTCCTTCAAGTAAAATAAGTAATTAAAATAGAATAAAATAAAATAAATAAAAATCTTTAAATCTTGTTTAAACTTCTTGTATGAATAGTCCATTAGTAATTTTCTTGTTTTGTTGGGAGGTTGCAGTTTCTAGGAGAGAAAAATTTCAAACAAACAATTCCGAAAGTGAGAGTGGAGGAAGGAAGAGATGGTGATGAGAAAATAAGAATAACAAAAGAAACAGCGAGCATTGCATTAAAGAGAGCCACAAAATTGTTTGCAGCATTACAAAGCGACCATGGCCATTGGCCTGCTGAAAACTCTGGCCCTTTGTTTTATTTCCCTCCACTGGTATTCTTTATATATTTTTTCTTCTATTTTTCATTGATTTTCTTTGATTTTCTTTGCATATTTCATAATTTTCTGATTTTTTTTTTCATTTTATCCCAACATACAAAAAAAAAAAAAAAAAAAAAAAAAAGGTATTTGCATTGTACATTACAGGACATCTTGGCATCATATTCTCAGAAGAGCACCGAAAAGAAATCCTTCGCTATGCATATTGTCATCAGGTAAAATAGTCGGGTAGTTAATTCGATTTGTAAATGTTTTAAAACATACCTGTTTGAAAATGATTTTAAAATAATTAAAATTACTTTTAGCATGTTCAAAACTACCTACTTTGAAACAATGTCTTTATTAATTCAGCAAAACAATAATTATGAAAATCGTGTATGGAAGGAATTTTGAATCCAAAAAAAGTGATTTTAACATTTTAACATTACTCCCAAGCATACCGTAAATTGTTTAGTTCAAACATTATTACCTCGGTAAAATTACAAGGGACGGATTGGAAGAAAAAAAAACCTCTAATTATTTTTACCGGCCCATATATGAATAAGAAGAGGAATAGTTGAGAAAATAAAAGAAAACAACTAAAATAAAGAAATATAAGAATTTACGTAGAAACTCCAAAGACTATAATAGAAAAATCACAATCCACCAAAAAGAAATTTCATTATGTGAATTTTTTTTATAATCGTACAGAAGTTTCTCTTTGACTCCAATTACAAAAAAAAAAAAAAAAAAAAAAAAAAAAAAAAAAAAAAAAACTCAAACACAGCCGAAATTAGTATACTAGAGACTTTAAGGTATTTATAATTTAAATAATTTAAAGTCATGAGCTATTTTTATAGTACTGAAACTTTCTTAAACATTTCGATAGGAATAAAACACATAAGAAAATAAGTAGGAGAAGTCATACGTCTTTTGATAAGGAAAAGTTATTCTGAGTTGTTGAAGAATGCATCATTTGTATCTCATTATTTTTAAAAAGAAATAAAAAGAATTTACTACGTGATAAATTATAGTGGACAATTTGCCACATCATTTTTACTTATGAGGTATGATGAGAGGTACTATAGATGCGTCAACCTAGTTGAGATATCATTGTAAGTCTACTGATCCCACTATCCTCTAGTATCTTGTTAACAAAAAAAAAAAATTAATGGAATGCACAAAGATAGATAATACTCGAGATCGCACATAAATATTTTTCTAATAAAATAAATTCGAAGTGTGGTCATATGTTTGTTGATACAAGGAAAGATTATATGAGTTTTGAACAACATTAATGTAATGTGTGTGATTATTTTAGAATGAAGATGGTGGATGGGGATTGCACATTGTGAGTAGAGAAAGTTGCATGCTTTGCACTGTCTTAAACTATATCGAACTTCGTTTATTGGGTGAAGAAGCTGATAAGGAAGCTTGTGTTAAAGCTCGAAAATGGATTCTCGATCATGGAGGTGCTCTTTACATTCCTTCTTGGGGAAAGATTTGGCTTTCTGTGAGTACTGTATATATATTTTTAAATATAGAAAAATAAGTTCAATTATTTATAAATATAGAAAAATTTTACTGTCTATCAGCGACAGAATTCTATCGTGATCTATTACGGATAAATAGTGAATTTTTTTTATATTTGTAAATAGTTTGATATTTTTTCTATTTATAATAATTTTTCTATTTTTATGTCGATGAGATTTGTATTTATTTAGTGTGAGAAATTAAATTTGATGGATATTAATTATATTATGTAGATTTTGGGGGTTTACGAATGGGAGGGAACAAACCCTATGCCTCCAGAAATTTGGTTGTTTGGAAAATTACTTCCTTTGAATCTTGGAGGTTTATTATGCTACACAAGATTGACACTTCTTCCTATGTCATATTTTTATGGGAAGAGATTTGTGGGACCCCTCACTCCTCTCATTCTTCAATTGCGTCATGAAATCTATACCCAACCTTACAATGACATTACATGGAGTCCAGCTCGTCATTTTTGTGCTAAGGTATATTTTCCTAATTAATACACTCTTTATAATTATTTTCCCCTACCACAAATTATAGATTTTATATATAGCTTATAGCATTTTGAATATCATAATACACAACCCCTCTTTGAAACATTATTACTACAGTATCTCTTCTGATGATCTATTATTTATCAATGTTCCTTTAGGTCAAGTAGAATCCTTTATTAGTTTATGATTAAGATAACAAAGCTTTTGGATACATTTTGACTGATTAGGGATTTAACATATAGTATCAAAATATGAAGTTTTGTGTTTGGACAATCCATGTAATTTTTATGTCATTTATCAATCTTTCAGTTAATATTGAGTTCTTCTTCTGGTTTTTTTTTTTTTTTTTTTTTTTTTTTTTTTTTTTTTTTGTAAATTTCTAAGTGAAGAGAATGTTGGTGTATTGATATAATCATAGTGGAAAATTTCTATCGAAATTTCGAGATTTTGAGGGTCTCAAAATCTTGATTGGAAAAAATTTAGCTTTTTCTCTAATTTCGATGAAATTTTGAGATTTCTCGAAATTTCAAGAATATTCCGATTCCCTCCTCATTTCACCGAAAGTTTGAGATTTTGACAAAATTTTGACAAAATTTTGAAAAATTTCGATTTTTTTTTCTAATTAACTATGTCAGCTCAATTCAAAATTTTCAATTTTATGGTCGTGGTGTATTATGTCGCCGTTCTTGTCTAAACAAAGTGAAGAAAAAAAAAACACTATTAAAACCTAAATTATTGAACATGATGCAGGAAGACAAATGCTTTGAACGTTCATTATTTCAGAAGCTAACATGGGATGTTGCTCAATATTTTGGTGAGCCCATTCTTAATAGTTGGGTCTTTAAAAGAGTAAGAAATAGAGCACTCCAAATAGCAAAATGCTATATTGATTATGAAGACCAAAATAGTCATTACATTACGATTGGATGCGTGGAAAAGGTTTTATTTTCTTATAAATTTCTTTTCTTTATTATTATTTATAGTTATTAATATTTTATTAATAAATGTAATTTAACTAATATATGGTGGAGGCCAATTTTTTGAACATGCAGCCATTGTTCACACTTGCTAGTTGGGTTGATGATCCTAATGGAGAAGCTTACAAGAAACATCTTGCAAGAGTTAAAGATTACTTATGGGTTGGTGAAGATGGAATGAAGATGCAAGTTAGTATTATTCATTCATTAATATTTGGCTAAATTAAAAAAAAAAACTAAACTTTACACTTTGTTTCAAAGACTTCAAAATTTGTTATACTATCCTTGACCTTAAACTATCGTTGTAATAAAAATCAAGAATGTTGAACATATATTTGGACTGAAACGACAAAAGATATAATCAACTTGGTTCAGTTTTCGGCTTGAGTGTTGAACTGATGCCAAACTACTAATAAATACAAGGAAAATGTTTATGAAAGTTTAAGAGTACTATATTATAACTTTTGAAAAGTAAAAAAAAAAAAACAATATTTCTAATTTGTTTTATTTGTTTGAAAGATAGTTATTTTTTAAACAAATAAAACAAATTAGAAATAAGTTGATTTTTTAAACAAATAAAACAAATTAGAAATATTGTTTTTTACTTTTGTAATTTTTAACCTAAATATTTTTTTTTAAACTTGGTAACATTATAATCATAAAAAGTAGGTTAAATTATATCACCAAACTTTGTATTTTGTGTCAAAATTACCTTTAAAGTTTCAAAAGTTTCAAAAATATCCTTACACTTTTAAAAACAGTTCAAAAATACCATTATCGTTAGTTTTGGATGAAAACCATTAGTGTTTTGTTTCAAAAATACCCTTAAACCTTAAAAAAAATTCAATATTACCTTTACTATTAGCATATAATACAAATTCTTAATATTCGTTTAAAAAATATCTTTTAATTTTTCAAAAGTTGCATTAATACTTAGGATAATGGTATTTTTAAATTTTTCTTGAAGTTTAAAGATATTTTTCAAACTTTTAAAAGTTTAAGGATACTTTTTAAACAAAATACTAACTGTTTTCATCCAAAACTAACGGTAATAATATTTTTGAACTCTTTTTAAAAATTTAAGAATATTTTGTATAAGTTGCCGTAAATAAAGTAATTAGAGAAATGTATAAAGGGTTGATATACACACCGATAAACATGAACAGAGTTTTGGTAGTCAATCATGGGATACTGCTTTTGCCATTCAAGCCATTCTTGCAACAAATCTCCATCATGAATTCTCAGATACACTTAAGAAAGGCCATGACTTCATTAAAAAATCCCAGGTATTTAATTAATTTGTCAACACAATATATAATTCTTTAATTTTAATAAATATTTGTTTATATTATTTAAATTATTCATTTTGTATACTCTCATATAAAGGTAAGAGAGAATCCTTCCGGTGATTTTCGAAGCATGTATCGTCACATATCAAAAGGAAGTTGGACATTCTCCGATCAAGATCATGGATGGCAAGTTTCTGACTGTACTGCAGAAAATTTATTGGTATAATATTTTGTTTTTGTAGTTTCCATAAAAATATTAAATATTTAATTTTAATCATTTAACTAATTTCTCATATATAAATAATGACGTGGCAGTGTTGTTTAAAACTTTCGACCATGCCTTCCCACATTGTAGGAGATCCAATGAAACCACAATGTTTTTTCGAAGCTGTTAATCTCCTACTATCCCTCCAAGTAATGATTGTAATTTTAGAATTATTGTCTTCCAATATAATAGAATTTTTTTTGGACTGTTTTTAAATATAGAAAAATGAATCAAACTATTTACAAATATAAAAAAATTTTATTGTCTATCAGTAGACAGTGAAATAATTTGATATTTTTTTAATTCTCCAATTTTTTTATTTAACTTAACGATGAATTGGTAAATTTTGTTCTCCAATGAATAGGCGAAAAATGGTGGAGTCTCGGCTTGGGAGCCTACCGGCACTCTACCGTCCTGGTTTGAGGTAAGGTCTGGTCTGGTAATTATTTTTTATTTTTTTGTTATTCTTTAAAATTCCATTCTCATTATTTCTGGGTGAGTTTTTCACCTTCCTCTAAAACACATTTAAATTTCAAATTAAATTAAAAATAAAAATAAAAAAACAAAAAAAAAAAACTTTTTAGGTTTTGTCTTATAGATTCTTAATTTTTTCCTCACAAATTCTTTAAAGAAGTTTTATCTTTCTTCTGAGATACATTTGAAATCCTAACTAAATTTCACAACACAATATATATATATATATATATATATATATATATATATATTATATATATATATCTCGAAAAATGCTTACAAAAATTCAAAAAAATAAAGAAATCTAATTAAAAGTTATAAGCCTATTTTTTTATTAAAAAAAACAATAACCAAGTGGTAATTATGAAACAAAAAATTTAAGTAAATGTATTGTTCATAAGCTTAATTATAAATAAATAAAGACAAAATCCAATTATTTTGTTTGATTATCTCAAACTTTCCAGGTACTGAATCCAGTGGAATTCTTAGACTACACAGTATTGGAGGTTGAGTAAGTAGTAGAAAATCCAAAAATATCATTTCAAAAAATAATTAAATTGTATTATGACTATTTTTTTTTTCTTCCTTATAATGAATAATGGAATGACTAAAATTAGGTGCGTAGAATGTACATCGTCAGCAATACAAGCACTGGTGCTATTTAAGAAGCTATTTCCAAGTCACAGAAACAAAGAGATTGATAATTTTATAGAAAAAGGAACAAATTACATCAAACAAATCCAGAAAGAAGATGGATCATGGTATGCAAATTGGGGAATATGTCACATTTATGCTACATATTTTGCCATTAAAGGATTAGCTGCTGCTGGAAAACCTTTGAAAATTGCTTTGCAATAACAAAAGCTGTGAATTTTCTACTGAAAATTCAATGTGAAGATGGTGGTTGGGGAGAGAGCCATACTTCCTGTTTAAAGAAAGTATATACTCCTCTTCCAGCCAATGCTTCAAATCTAGTTCAAACTTCCTTTGCTTTAATGGCTTTGATCCATACTCAACAGGTTAGTTTAACTATTTTTTGTTTAAAATTATATATTATGAGTACATAAAATATTAATTAAGAAATGGTTGTATATATATATATATAGGAAAAGAGAGACCCAACTCCTCTTTACCATGCTGCCAAGGTATTGATTAATTCTCAACTGGAGGATGGTGATTACCCTCAACAGGTTGGTTAATGTAATAATATGTGTTAATTAATTGATTATTATATAATAGACATAAAATTTCAAACTGTGAAAGAAGTAAAATAGTGATTTAACTTTTTAATTGATTGAAAAATGATTTGTACTAAAGAAAAATGGGTATTTGTATTATTGCAGGAAATAACAGGAGTATTTATGAACACTTGCATGTTACACTATGCACTATACAGGAATGTATTCCCATTGGTGGCACTTGCTGAATATTGTAATATCATCATTTCATTGCCATAGTCTCTACCTTCACTTACCATGCAATAATTTATGTAAACTATTAATTAATTCTTAACTTTCAACTCTTTATTGGAAACATACATGTTTCTCCTTTTGCTTCTCTTCATCTTATTGTTTCCTATAGTGCAATATATATATATATATAATAATAATAATTAAAAATAATTTTTAAACATCCTATAGTTCACTTCAAAATTATTATTTATCACAATTCGATGAATTGATAATTTTCTAGATATTTGCTGAGTTAAAAGACTAAAATATGATAACTCAACTAATTTATAAACTCATATATTACGTTTTGTGAGGCTATCCCCATTAGTAGTCTTTGCCAAGGCCAAGAGTTGAATTTTGGCCTGAGTCTCGTCTCTTTCATAGTCCAATTTTCTTTTAACTTAACTAATTATTATCAATACAAAGAGTAAGCTCTCATCAATGCAACGTAGGTTAATTTTATGTAATTAAAAAAAAAAAGAAAAATCAATGTTGCTCAAGATTGAATTCTTTTTATATTGTAAGGGATTTGACCCTAATATGAGGTCTTAGCAAGAGGCTTCACCAACCACTTTGCAATGATTGACCCTAATTTAGAATAAGCTCGCTCTCTTCTCTTTCCAGGAAAAAAATAGCAAATGATTGTACAAGATCAATGATTAGACAAATAATTAACGTAACCAACATCCACTGATAAATGATATATGCTTAGAAGTAATTTTGAAATTGATAAAATTACTTTTGTCATGTTTAAAATCACTCCACAAATACTTTTAACACACACAAAATCAATTCAATGTTTAATTTTACATTTTAAAACACATTTTACATACTATTAAAATTGGTTTTAAATTATTAAAAATATTTTTTGAGGGATTTTAAAAATAACAAAAGTGATTTTAAATATGTTATCATCACTCCCCAAACATGCCAGTAAAATATAACATAGGAATCAATAAATCAACATCAAAATTTAAGAGCAAATTGCAAAAAAATAAACCACTCCAAAGTATGGTGGTAGTTACAATTATATCCTCAAACTTTTAATTGTAAAAATTAAGCCCTCAAACTTATACAAATGTTAAAATTAAACTCGCAAACTTATATAATTGTAAAAATTGTATAAGTTTGAGTGTTCATCGCCCAATTTTACTATTGAAAGTTTGATGGTCCGTAATTAACTACTTGTACCATACTTGATGGCCCATTTTTACAATTTGAAGATTTAATGGCTTTGTACCTACTTTTCATGAGTAATTTTTGCAATTTCGCGAAGATTTAATCTTTGTACCTAACTTTTGATGCAGTAATCCCAACTTCTCAAATTTCATTAAAAATTAATGTATAAAAACAAGGATCTCATGAATCTCATGGACTTTATTATTATTATTATTTCCTAAAGGAACAGCAAAGTTACCAACCATTTGAATTGACAGGGGAAAAGGAAAGAAAAGAAAAGAAAAGAAGCAAATGAATTAATGGATTAAAAAAATGAATTTGAAGCATGTGGAAGGATCATTGTTCAAAGAAAAATTCTATTGGAAAAAGATATGCATATGACACCTCGAAAGGCACGTTCACTTTTAATAGCTTTTAGTATGGGCAGCAAATAATTTTGGGTTATCTCAATTACTTATTTTGTTTATCTATTAATATATTCTCCATTTTTCTTTAACATATTTTTTCTTCATTTAAATTTTTAACTTCTCAACCCTTATTTTTGAATAATTAAAGCTCGTCCGATAATTATTTAATTTTTAGTTTTTGAAAATTAAACTTATATCGCATCACCTATTTTTAAATTTACTGTTTTGTTATCTACTTTTTACTTATCTTTTCAAAAACCAAGTCAAATATTGAAAACTAAAAAAATAGATTTTAAAAATTTATTTTTATTTTTAAAATTTAACTAAAAATGCAACTCTTGTACTTAAAAACAATGCAATCTATTGTAAGAAAGTGAGAGGAAATCAAATTAATTTTCAAAAGTCAAAAACAAAAAAACGAAATGTTTACCAAATGGGGCCCGCCTAAATTATATGAAAATTTAAAAGCTTCTATGCAAAAGACTTCTTAAAAATATATATATATATATATTTTTTTTTTTTTTTACCTTGAGTAAAAATACTCTTTTTATCCCTATATTACTAAAACATCAAATACCATAAATTTGATCATAGTTCTCTCAATATAACTTCGTTTTTTTTTTTTTTTTTTTTTTTGTTAAATGACAACAAATTTTCATACGTATTTTCAGGTTTTTTTCAACCATTTTCATAACTGATTTTTGGTAATATAAGGATTAAAAAGATAATTTCACTGTTCAAAAAGATTTAAAAAAGAGGTCATACATAGAAATTTTTGGATTATAGGTTATTTTGATCCATTTTCCAAAAAAATTAGTGAATTGGAAAAAAAGGAAAAGACAGAAGAAAGATTCCGTTAAGATGGGGTCTTGTAGGGGATTGAAAATGCTGTCGGATCGGACGACCAACTATTTTGGGTTAAAAAGAAAAATAGTAAAGAATAATAATTAAGGTGCTTTTGAAAATTAAAAATAAATTCATGTATTTCTTACGAGGAAGATATGTTCATATCTTATTGTTCTTATAAATAATTCTATTAGGGATTGGCTTTAAACTATAATCTAAGCAAATATATATGTCTATGTCAATGTCAATGATACTTTAAAGTGGGGTGTGACAATTTCTCTTTAATATGTAGGAGTAGGGAAAAATCATTTTGTCATTTGAAAATCGTACTCATAGAAAAAGGAAGGGATCACAACCTTATGCAAAGACTTTTTTCCTATTTATGGAACATTCGGAATCTCCATTATTGTGTAGTTTAGTTGAATTTGACATTCGGTACGACTTGCTTTTTCAATTATTGATATGATTTTCATGCAAACACGTAATTGACTTTTGTGATTACTAAAAAAAATTGATTTTGTTACAATAATTCACCATTGATATATGTGTGTGTGTTTTGTTGTTATCATATATGTAGTGTAATGCAACATTTTGTAGTTTATGATCTATTTGGTAGAAAATCTGGATTCAGATTCATTGAGTTCAGCAAATATGTGTTTGGCAGATAATTTGGATTCTATTTCTAAAAAAATATTTTTGTATTATGTAATCCAAATAACCATCATGGATTGGCCTAGTGGTAGTGGGAGCATCCAAAAAAAGTCAAAGGGCACCTACTTAGGATTTAATATCCTACGAGTAAGATTAGTCGAGGTGCGCGTAAGCTGGCCCGGACACTCACATATATAAAAAAAAAAAAAAAAAAGTATTATGTGATCCAAATAGTGCAGACTTTGAAAACAACAGTGAATTTAAATAAAGACAAAAACATTTAGAAATACAATATATCATATTATAAACTCAATTTATATATATATATATATATATAATATATATATATAATATATATATATATATATATATATATATATAGTATGTAATGTATTATAAACTGTAGAATATTACAAAATAATAATTATATAAATATTTTTAACATAAATTATATTCATAAATTAATTAATACTAGTTTATTGTCAACCAAATATTAATGGGTTACTACAATTAGTTTTATAATTTATAAATATATAGTATGAAACCCATTGTAAACCATTTTTTGAATTAGAATCCAATTTCTTAATCTTCTACCAAACACATATATGAAAACATGAAATAAAACTCTATTTTCATATACGTGTCATTTTCATAATGGAAAATAATAAAATAAAACTGTTATTTTCTTCTTTTTTTTCTTAAAAGAATAAAGTGGTTAGTTGGGTATGAAAAAAATTAGAGAAATTTTTAAAAATAGAAAAATAAGGAAAATTATTTACCTAAAACGACAAAATTTTGAGATATTTGTGATAGATGCTAACAGAAGTCTATCAGTGACAGAAATATGATAAAAATCTATCACTGATAGATGCTAATAGAAGTCTATCAATATATATCTGTTTTTTTTTTTTTTTTTTGTTATTTTTTATAAATAGTTTCACATTTTTTCTATCGGTGAAAATTTTTCAAAAAATTATATATTTTGAGTTGTTTATCTAATTGTGCCCTTGGATCAAAAAATATAAATATATACTTAGGGGTGTGTGTGTCTATATATATATATATAATTGACTATAGTATTGTTTTAAAAGATTAACAAGTGGGTAAAATTTTAAAAAGAATAGAAATTAAAAAGGGAAAGGATTATGATTGAGGTAGTCATTAATTTAAATTAAGTAATAATCATTCTTAAAATGATAGAAATTCCAAAAAGAAAAAGGTAGCCTACTCCATATTCCCATGAGAATAATAATCTAAACACAAATACAGGGAAGCCGTGACTACCTCTTTCAACCTGCTTTTCCTTTGCTAATTTTAAATTTTCATTTGTTTTTCTTCTTTCTTATTAGATGCAAAATTAAGCTTTTCTAACTTTTAGAAATTTGATTTCAGAGTTTTAGAGAAAAAATATATATTTTTTGTCCCTAAATTTTGAATCTAATTTCTTTTTTAGTTGTGATATTTTTAGTTTAAATTTTGAGTTTAATTACAATTTAGTCTCTAAATTTCTAAATGTTACAATTTTACCCTTTCAATTTGAATTTTGTTGTAATTTGATTCCTATTTTCGAGATTTACACTTTTAAGTTTTAATCTTCATTTTTTACTAAATACTCACTTATCATTTTTAGTTTGAATGATTATTAATTAACTTAAAAGAATTTAAAAAGTTTTAATTAATTTAGTTTTACTATTTTTCATCATTTAAAATGTTATGATAAATATTTTAAATTAATTAATAAACCTTAATGCATATTTTAATGATAAAAAAATATCATATAACTCTACGGTTTTAAATGTACTAAAAACAAAAATTCAAAATTAAAATAATACATAAATATGCCCATTACAAAATTTAAATAATATTTAAATATAAATATTGAAAATTTGAAAAATGGAAATTAACAAATATATAAATTAAATATTTGTGAAATTCAAAATTCAAAATTAAACAAATATATAAACATACATATGAATGCAAAAATTTTCAAAAAAAAGTAAAATTCTAATGGATTTTAACTTTAAAAAAAACTAAAATAATACACAAATATGCACATTGGAAAATTTAAATAATATTTAGATATATTAGAAAATTGGGAATTGGGAATTTAAATATTTAAAATTTAAAATTTAAAATTAAACTAATATATAAATATTGGGGTCTTTTCACAAATAGAAAAAAAAACAAAAGTAATTACACATATAGAAAAAAAAATAGAAAATACAAAAGCATGTGGTGCACTTTTTTCTATACGTGTAATTACTTTTGTTTTTTTTTCTATACACAACAATTTTCGAAAAATAAAAATAAAAAGTAAAATTGCATTTAGTGGAATATGAACCCAAGACCCTAACAACAGCCCATTAATGCCAACATTGATATGTTTTTAGGACGAAGAAAATATTATAGAATAGAAACTAAATAGAAAGAGACTATTTATAATAGTTTCTAAAATTTAACTAAATATTAAAAACATTTTTTAAATTTTAGAAACAAAAAAAATGAGATGAATTATCAAACAAACTTTCTTAAAAAATAAGAAACATGAATTAAAAAATATGAAAGTTATCAAACATGTTTTAAATAGAAATTAAATTCAAAATTTAGAGACAAAAAAAAATATTTTTTTCTAGAATTTATTAGTCACAAAATTGAAATTTGTATAATTTAGGGACACTTTTAATGTTAAGAGACCTGCCCTTAAACAAAATCAATTATTTCATATATACCCTTTCAATAAATTAATAATTTAATTAACTTCAAGAAATAAATAATTTAATTAACTTCAAAAAATTAATAATTTAATCGAGACTTGTTTAATAATGATTTTCATTTTGTTTTTTATTTCTAAAAAATAGGTTTGCTTCAAAAAAAAATCTATTCATATTTGTCTGTTATTTAAATTAAAGACAAAAAAAAAG
Source organism: Lagenaria siceraria (assembly GCA_002890555.2). Classification (NCBI taxonomy): domain Eukaryota; kingdom Viridiplantae; phylum Streptophyta; class Magnoliopsida; order Cucurbitales; family Cucurbitaceae; genus Lagenaria; species Lagenaria siceraria. The sequence goes on from CM016487.1 coordinate 23,012,329, forward strand.
GCAAGAATAAAAAGAAAACGTTTTTCAAATTTGTAAAGAAACCGGAAACCAAGAAATAGGTTTTTAAAATCCGTTTACTTGCTCATCGGTTTTTTATTATTTCTTGTGTGTGGTGGAGCCGTGGAGGTGAGGAAATCGACACCAGAGACCAGGCTGCATGCAATACCTTTTATTATTATTATTTTTATTTCTTTTTTTTTTCACTTCTCTTTTTTTCTATGAAAGGCAATACTTTTGTATAAGGCAATGATGGTTTTTTCAAAATATATATATAATATTATCTTGCTTTTCCAATATATTATTTTAATTTTATCCATATAAATTATATATAAGTTATGTCCTATTTTTATTGAAAGCTAAATAATTATTAAGAAATATATATTCTTTAATTTTTTAACTTCCTTTCAAGAATACTCATTTAACTTTATCAAATGTTGCAACAATGGCTTTAAACTTTAAGAAAAAAAAAAGTTTAAAATGTTTAGTGTATAGAGATGAAAATTGATAATTATACCCTTGGACTTTGTACCCGTAATTTTAATAATAATATTAAACTTTCAAAAGTTGCATTAATAAACTTATAACCTTTTAAAAACGAATTCAAAAATAATTATCTTCTAATATGGATGAGGTAAACGCCTTTATTTATAACTTCATCATCTCGGTCTTTCATTTACTCTCTCTTTATTTGTTTTTTAATCTATGATCAACAACGTGCTCATTTTCCCTCTATATATGTTTCTACTATTTTTCAATACCTTCCTAATTTCATTATTCTTCCATTTCTCAATTTCTAAAACTATTCTCTTTCGATCAATTATATAGGCTATAGCAAAAAAAGTAGGGAAAAAAATGGAACTACCAAAGAACCGTTAGGACTAATGTTTTACTAAAGTTGAACATTAGTAGTTAAGGGAGAATTGTGATATGTATGAGTTTTAATACACATAAAAAAAAATACGTTGAGAATTTGGATCATAATTTTGAGGACTACATATAGAAAATTTGATAAAGCTGGTTGTTTTCAAATATAGAAAAATGAGTCAAACTATTTACAAATATAGAAAAATTGCACTATCTATCAGCGGCAAACTACGATAGACTTCTATCGCTTGAGCGTTAGATCGCAATAGACTTCTATCGCTCAAGTGATAGAAGTTTATCGCAGTCTATCGTAGATAGATAGTAAATCTTTTCTACATTTATAAATAATTTGATATTTTTTCTATTTATAACAATTTTTCTAAAACTTAGCTAATCAAATACCTAAACTTATGATTTTCGATTATTAAAATGGTTCTCTATCGTCTGGGTAATAAATTTGCACAAACAAGTGGATGTAGTAAAATATATATGACTCGTGACACGTGATCGTTGGTAAAAAATTAACCAAAAAAATCCTCACATTTGTAATAGGTAAGACTTTGAAATAATTAAAATCACTATATATAAGATATGTCTTTATTCACTCAAAATTAGTTCAGTATTTGATTTTACACTTTTAAATGTGATTTTTATACAATCAAAATTGATTTTGAATTATTAAAATGATGTTTTGGAATAATTTTGAATTTGACGAAAGTTATTGCAACATTTTTAAAATCACTCCCAAACATATCATTAGTTTAGTTTGAGGTTGCTATAGCTTTTAAAATAATGACTAGTAACTGTGCTTCTAAAAAAATCAACTGTAAAAGAAAGTAAAATTAGTACTTAGTAAATTTTAAGTTGAAACCTGAACAAAGTAGGTTATAGTGTTTAGCAAATAATGTTAACTTGTGTGATTACCAATAATGACTAAATAGATTTGCCATCAAATTTTTTTTATAGTTTTTTGTTTATTATCTATATTTTTAAATAATTATTTAAAATATTATATTATATATGCTTTCAACTTAAATTTATGTTTTGTTTTCTCTAAAATATTTGTTAAATATAAGAGAAGTATGGTATACTTTTTTTTTAAAAAAAATATGATATTATTTAAAGAAAAAATTGGTGGTCATTGAACTCATCATTTTTCAAAATTAGGAGATAGAAATTGGTTGTGCGAGAAATATTCTAAACATACACACTCAAATTTAATTTATAAGGAATAAATATGAAATTGAAAATTTATCATTCAATGTTATCCAAACGAATCCCAAATGCACTCTAATTCTCAAATTTATTTAGAAAATATTGTCTTTAATTAGCTTTATATATATATATATATATATATATATATATATATAAAAGAGCTAATGGAGACTAACGTCAAATATTTTTTTAGTACAACATTTATAGGATGGTAGATCGAACTTTCAACCTTTAGAAAGGAATGTTTTTATTAATTACTGTTGAGTTAAACACATTTTGGTGAGTAATGTCAAACATTTGTCTCTTTAGGCTGTAAGTAAATGTGTGAGTAAAAGTATTGTTGGGAGTAATACCTAAAACATGCATCTAATCATTTAAACTCAAGTTTAACATTTAAGGTCCATACAATTAAATTCAATTGTATGGACCTTAAATTCAATACACTTTTAAATTCAATGTCCATACAATTAAAAGTAAAATTTGAAATGATTTACATATATATGAGTTATTTTGATCATGACAAAAGTAATATTAATTATATCAAAAGTACTTTCAAAGATACCTTAAATGGTTAAAAGTGAGACTGTTTCATCATTATTCATTACAACAACTTTAGTGTACGTTGACAGTTCTAAACTGACATCATATATGTATGATGATTGATTTCAAACCTCTACCTTTTTTAGTGTCATCGTAGCTTACGATGACAGTTGAGCTATGATGATAGTTTAAAAAGTTGCAATAAAAAATTATCTCACTATAAATATACGATGACAATTACTAAGATGGTGGTTTATAAATGATACCAAATCTAATGTCATCTTACCTATATGATGTCAGTTAAGAACTGACATTATACTCATGCCATCATACACATACGATGACATATTGAAATGACGTCAGTTGCTAATTGACGTTATATACTGAAAGGATGACGAATGTAAATTGACATGTTTGCTAATTTTCAACTTGCTATGTTTAGATGACGTCTAATTTTCGTCATTTTTTGTAATAATAAAATGTTATAACATTGTTTGTAATTCAACTTATAAAAAAATTATTAACATAATTGGAACCCTAATAATCCTGTATAAAAGTATAATTTGTACAATAATTCCCAACTCCCTATTTCAATTAATTCCATATAATCTACACATATATTTCAACAAAACAAACACAATTCCAAAACACAATATGTCATTCTAACTATTTCATCCCTCAATTCACAATTGATTTTTTATACAATATTCTCTAAAAAAAAAAATAGTTACACAATAATGCTTCATATCTATGTACCAAACTTATTTCTAAAAAAACAACATCTACCAAATTTCAAAAAAAAAAAAAAATCCAAAAGTTCAAAGAAACCACATGATATATTAAGAAGTACCATTACGTGATACTCAAAGATCTTTTTTATAAAAGGGTTCTTAATTAGCATTAAATTATATGAAAGAATTTTTTTATAAAAGGGTTCTTTAATTAGTATTAAATTATATGAAAGAAAATAATAAATATTATAATAATACATATTATCAATGAGTATAATGTCTAAGGAGAGGAGTGACATACAAGATAAGATAGGGGTCTCTAAAAGATGGAAAACTCAACTCTCTCATGAACTTCGTTGCATAATATTTAGGGGTGTTCAAAAAATTTGATAATCTGAAAACTCGATCAATCCAACCCAACCTGCGGTTTGGGTTGAGTTATCAACTCATTTAGGTTGAGTGAGGTCCAAATAAATGAAAATATTATGGGTTGGATTGGTTATTCATGGGTTCACTTAAAATAACTCAAACCAACTCGAACTTATTATTGATTTTAAAAAGTTAGTTTTTTTTTATACTTATAATACAATTATATATACATATATTTATTTTTAATTTCATGATTTTTGTATCATTTTATTCTCCAATAACTCATAAAAATATTTTTTTAGCACTTTGGAAAGAAAAATTTCATAATATAAATTGAGTTGTTATTCTTAATTTGATATATGAAAGTAATTAAATAAAATCTTTACATATTAGCATTTTATGTTTAGAACAAAAATTTATATAAATGACCCAAATAACTCAAATCAACCCAATCTAAATGTTTCATGGTAGGGTTGTGTTAGGTTCATTATTTAACAATGGTTATTTGGGTTTAAAAAACTTACAACTCGGATAATTGAGTTAAGTATAAAAATTATTTCAACCCAGCCCAATCTAATCCACAATCACCTCTAATAATACCCTTAACTTTTTTCGGAAGTGTACTACAAAACATAGAAATAAATAACAATATTTAAAATTTGTTCCGACATCTCATCATCATTTATATGGGTAACCAAGTAGTATTAAAAGCACTTCCAAGTCCTATTCCAAAATTTCAAATCATGATTTTAATTAAAAGATTAATTGTTGGTATTTATCATTATATATACCACAAAATTCATTAATCACATTAACCTATGTATAGAACCCACTAATGTATGTTTCATTAAATGTAACGCAAAATTATGTTTCCAATAATTAAGTTGTCGGTACTTCAAAAAAAAAAGAATTATTAACCAATAAGATATATCATTAACAATCAAATGTTGAATGAAAATGATATGTCGTATCGTAGTCCTATAGATCTTTTCATAAAATTTGCTATACGCAATATTTAATTGAATTATTTATATAAACTTTACTTTAATTGGTTATATTATTAATTAAATAAATAACATTAAGTTTAACTCATGTCTAAAAACAATTAACTAATTAATTATTAGCACTAACTTATTCTACAATTGTTAATTATTATTTAATGTCTAAAAATAACTTAATAAATAATTAGCAGTGACTCATTCTAACACTTGTCTTTTTTAAATCAAATAAATTTGAATAAAAAATGAGTAAGGATATTTTGTTCAACTGGTCAATGCATGAATACCTCTTTTAAAGATGGCTAGTTAAAATTCAAAATTGTAAGGCTTAGTGCAAGATTGGTCTAAATTTTAGATGTTATTAGATGAAATTAAAAAAAGAAATTAGAATATAAACTAATACAACATGACAAGTGTATAGGTGAAAATTAATTATTTTTTTCCTTTTAAAAAATATGCACACATGAATATTTAAATTTTAAATATGAAACCTTTTGAATAGTAAATAAAAAAAACATTTAAAATTTTATATATTAACTTTCAAATACTCAATATTCAATACAGTGAGTAATGTATAGAATCCAATACAAACATAATTGAATATGGATCAGATAAGACACCCATAATTGCCTTCTTAAATGTTCAAAAGCTTCAACGACCATTCACACCATACCGTTGTTGAACTAAAAAAAAAGTTGAGACGCTCAAATAGACGACGAGTGCAAGAATGAATTGAGATAGAATTCAAATGAGAGAAGTCTCACTTGAAGCTATGTGAGCATGATTAGGATAGACTTAAAGAATTGATATAGTTATTACTTCTACCATTCAGGTTCACCTTATTTTTATTAGTCTAATTATATGAATTAAAAAATTAATAATCTGTTTATTGGTCAGTAGAGACGGTCTCCACTCATTTATAAAATATTTAAGATAAAGGTGACGTTGTAAAGTCACGAAGAATGCAAGACGATTTCAAACTCGGATCTAAATCCCTAGCATGAAGTGTTACAAGATAATGCAAGAAATGGTTATCTTTCACCTATGTTTTAGGTTAAAAGAAAGAGGAAAAACAAATAATTATAAAAAAAAAAAATCCGAAGACTTTTATTAAAATAAAAAAGAAAAGAAGTGGCCGAATTTTCGCACATGAATTGTGTTATGTTCGAATGAAATTTACATTTAACACACACCTCATGAAACCTTTAAATTAATAATTAAATTTTCGGCAAAATAATAATAATAATTAAGTAGAAATTACAACGTGAAAATATAAAATTCATGTGCAAAAATTCGGCCTTTTTTTTATAATATATTTATATTGTAGCTTGGCAAATCTTGATTTCCTTTTTTATAACAAAAATATAAAAAAATGTTTTTATAATTTTCACTATTTGAAAGACAAAATCTTGAAAATATTAAGATTAATAGGTTTAAAATATCCCTCTCGACCGAAATATAAAAGTCTTAATTTTACGAAAATATCAATAAGCTATCGATTTCGACAGATATTTATGAAAAAATTATAAAAACAAAAAAATTTAAAAATAAATTTAAATTAGTAAATAAACATTTTATTATTTTTAAATAAGTAAACATGTCTATTAGTTATATTATATTTATATTAGTGACATTTTTATGCTTATTTTTTTGTGTTTCGTGAATTTTTCTACGATATAATAAAAATATGGATTCACCCCTCATTTCGATATCGAATCTATGAAAACATGGAAATATTGATAGAAATTTAATGTTATAAACTTAATATAGATTGCATTAAAAAAAAAAAAAAAAACTTGTAACTTTTTTTCTTCTCTTTTTCTGCATTTTTTTTTTTTTTTTTTTGAAAACCGCATTTCTTTGTCTTTCTCTGACTAATATGTCCTCTACGACAAAACTTTCACTTATTTTTGTCTCTCTAACCTTTCCTTTTCTTTCTCAAAATTTCTCTTTCTAAAGCTTTTTCCTCATCCTAAAGTCACTCCCTAACTTTACTATTTAAAATGTTCTCTCTCTTCCCTACCTCAATTTATCAAATATTTGATTTTCTAGCTAAAAAAAAAAAGAAAAAAAATACATTTTTTTATTCTCATATTGGGTCTACTTTTCATTTGGTCCATAAGTTGTAAAATATTACACTTTTACTTCTTAGATTTTGTGTGTTTCATTTCAATTTAGTAACGATGTTTCAAAATGTTATAATTTTATCCTTAACGTTTGAGTTTTGTTTTATTTGATTCATAGGTTTCAAGATTTACATTTTTAATCTAATTAAATTTTACTATTTTTCATCACTATTAAAATTAATTAATAGACATAAATGTTAAAGATTTAAGTGAGTGTACTACTAAAAAAATTAGATTAAGAGTGTAAATCTTAAGATCTATAAACCAAATTCAAAGAAAACTAAAAAATTTAAGGACTAAAAGTGAAATATTTTAAAACCTATGGATTAAATTGAAATCAAACTTAAAACTTAATAACTAAAAATATAACGTCTTGAAACTTAAGAATCAAATGAAAACTAAACCCTAAACATAGAGACTAAAAACTTAGGGCCTATTAGATAGAAAATTTGAAAATAAGAAATTCAATAAAAACATAGTTATATTTCATATTCTTAGATATGTGATTGATAGCATATTCATAAATTAGATTTTAATTTAAGCAATTGTTTAAAATGTGTTTGATACTATATATATTTATAAACCATAAAATTAGTTGTAGTTACCCACTAATTTTAGTTGACAATAAACTATTATTAATTTATTTATAAATATAATTTAGGGTTGTTTTCAAATAGAAAAATGAGCCAAACTATTTACAAATATATAAAAATTTTACTGTCTATCAGCGATAGACCGCGATAGAATTATCGCTTGAGCGATAGACAGCAATAGAAGTCTCTCGCTCAAGCGATAGAAGTCTATTAAGGTCTATCACTGATAAACAGTGAAATTTTTTTATATTTGTAAATAGTTTGATTTTTTCTTTTATTTATAGTAATTTTCCTATAATTTATGTTACAAAAATTTATATAATAATTATTATTTTGTAATATGATATAATTTATAATATATTACATAATACATATTATATTTTTTTAAAAAAATAAATTGAATTTATAAATTTTTAAATGTTTTATCCTTACTTATTATAAATCTACATTTTAAAATTCAAAATTCAAAATTTGAATAAACGATAAAAATATAAAAAAGAAATGTTGTTTTCAGAATTTTCACGATTTGGATTACAAAATCCAAAAACAATTTCCAAAAATAGAATTTGAGTTGTTTGCCAAAACCAAACCCACATTTTGAATTTGAAAACATAAAACCAAATTCAAATTCTCTACTAAATATGTTCATATATATATATATATATATATATTTTGTAACTTTATTTAAAAATAATAAAAAAATCGAAGCACAGAAAAACAAAAAATAAAAATAAAAATAAAAAACAATTGAAGGTGTAATGATTATATAGTTGATTTTGGTACTTTCCCTGCCGCTCTCAACCTCTCTCTCACATCATAATATTATAAAAACTACATATTCATACCATTCGAATCATAAGCTCAATTCTTCAAACCAAAGTGAAATTCCAAAAATGGACAAACCATTCTCTTTTGATTTTCTCTCTCCAATCTCCTCTTCCCACAACAAGCCGCCGCCGCCGTTCAGACTATTCGGAATTGAACTAATCAACGTCCCAATCCCAACAGAACCAAAACAATCAGACGACTCTCCAATTACCCGCCTGTGTGGGAATCTAGCTGACAGACCAATTAGAAGCAAGAGTAGAACATTCCACTGTCAGTACTGTTTGAAAGAGTTCACAAACTCACAGGCACTGGGAGGCCATCAAAACGCCCACAAGAAGGAGAGACTGAAGCAGAAGAGACTCCAAATAGAAGCACAAAATTCCAGCCTTCATAATTACCTTCAAAACTATTTTAATTCCCATTTTGCCCATGAATCTGAAGGGTCCCACATCAGCTTCAGCTTCCGTACCACCGCCGATTTAGAGTTCCATCATAATGGCTGTACGGTTGCCGCAGCTGATAATCCTGCCTCTGCTGCTTCTCAATTTCATCTCTTTCCATTCCTCTAATAATTACAACATGATGCCTAATGTATGTATCAGGATTTGTTGTTAAATAAATATTTCTCCTCATTTAGTTTATTGCTTTTTTTTTTATTATTATTATTATTTCTCCTACATCATCTTCTTGCCTGTTTTGAGAATTAGTAAAATTTTCTTTTTCAATTGATTTTTTCTTCGTTAAATTCCATATTTAGTCCTCAATTTTTTAGTTTGTCTCCATTTAGTTGTTAAATTTTTTGTAAGTTTAGTTTATGAGTTTTACACATAATTTAAATTAGAGTAAATTGCAAAAATTAACTTTGAAGAATAGTGATAGTTGTAATTACACCCTTAAACTTTACATTTATAAGAACTGAGGCCTTAAACTTACAATAGTTGTAGAAATTGGACCCCGACCTAAATAATAAACCCAAATAATAAAAACTCATTTGAGGGTTCAAGTTTTATTATTAAAGGTTTAATTTCTACAACTATTGCAAGCTAGAGGTTTCAATTTTAACACTTATATAAGTTGAAGAGTTCAATTTTTACCATCGAAAGTTTTCTGTTATAATTACACAATTACCACCATATTTTAGAGGTGATTTTTATGATTTATCTTTTGAATTTACGAAGTATTAAAATAATATTTTATTTGAAGTTTTCGGGATAGACAAAAATTTAAAAGCAAGGAGTTATAATGAAATATCAATGGGATAATTTGAGCATAGGTGTAGGATCCAAATATTACAAACCTTTGTTACAAGTTCATAAGTCGTGAGATATATGCACATGAAATTTGTAGTTTTATTTTAGTACATTCAAAATCTAAGAAAGATTATAATTAATGAAATAGTATTTTACATTGTTTGACTTGAATAATTGTACCTATTTATAGAAGAAAAACAAAATGAAAACTAATGAAAGTTTAAAGAGAAAATGACTGTGATTGTTTGTGCAATTATATATTCTTTGTTAGATCATGATGCTTCATCTTTATGGTTTAAATCATATCCATGCACGAAAGGATATAGCACCTTCGTCATGTAACTACTTCGACCTGAATAGTTGTAATGAAATAAAGGGTATTATTGTCCATTCAAACAAAACTCTACGGTTAGATATTGACTGTCCATTCAAGCTTATGATAATTTAATTGCTTTTTCAATTTAAGGACTTAATCGACTTACTTGAAAAAATGCATGGCAAGTGAACTTTCCTTTATGTTTATTGATTTTAGCCAATTATCAAAATCAATTATAGTTAGAAACTAACACAACACGATAACATTTCATATTAAGTTTAAGACAACACTAAATTGACATGAATTGAGTTGAATTTTTAATCCAACTCAGTGTTTGGCCCACCAACTTCACAAGTCGATGCTAAATAACTCAATTTTACCTACTTCAACAGTGTTCACTATTAAAGTTTTCATATTTATCAAAGAGTTTATCTTCTCCTCTTTCTCTCTTGCCCCTCCAACGTGAAAGAACTTTGTACTCCAAACGTAGACTTCAGATCGATTCAACTCATCACCCTAAACAACTCCTAAGGTGTAGATAAAAAGAGGAAGAAAAATGAAAACGAGTCTTAGTTTTAATGTTTAATTTCTATGGTCTAGATTGCACCCATACATGAAAGAATATATCACACGCTGCGTGAAACCACTTCGATTCAAAGTTGTAACAAAGAACAAAATTGAATTACAAAAAGATATATAAGAGCAAAATGTAAAAATTCAACCCTCACATACCACTTTTATATATAGCATATATTTAAAGTTTTAATCATTGGGAGTGACTTAGTTGTTAACTCTAAAATTTGCTATAAATTGCATTTACTTTTGTCACACATCAAAAAATTTACAGGTGCGTAGAGGACTTTTATATCAAAAAAATTTGTTAGCTTGTAAGAAGTGTTTAAAGTTGTTCTAAGATCTCTCCTCGCACGCATAGTTGTCATCGTCTGTCTGAATTAGAGTAACTATACTTTGTCCGTTCGATCTATTTCAAACCTTCTTCGACGAGTGTGTAGATGACTTAGCACCGAAATCGATTTTGTCCTAAACCTGTGATTACATTAATTTCATGTCTCACGTTAGTAATACTATCTTGTTAAAAGAAAAATAAAAAATGTATTTGAGTTTTGTTATAGCAAAATTTGAAAATAATTTTTTTTTATTAATTTTCTATTTTTTAGAATTATGTTTGCGTTTTCAACCGTACTCCCCCTTTCTCTTTGGTATTTTCTTCTCAAAAGTTTAAAATGCTTTGTCAAATATATAAGAACAAACCAACAAATATTATAATCAACAACAATAAGAACACAATACAAGAACGAATAAAAACAATTAGAGAGAAAATTAGTAAAAAAAATTAGAGAACAAATATTATCTCAATTGTGCTGCGTATTACAAATAAATCATACAACACTATTTATAAAAGAGAGAATAGGTTACGAAATGTAATTCAAATTAGGGATATCTAATTAAATATTATATTTATAATAACAAACAAATTCTTTTATTCTTTTATGAAAAACGAGTGTTTTTTTTTAGAATTTAGTGTGTTTTTAAACTTTTTAAACTTTCATAAAACTTCACGTTTTGTGTTTATTATAGAAATTAATTACCAACAATAACACTATTATTTAATATATATATATATATGTGTATGTGTATATATATATATATATGTATGTATGTATATATATATATATAAATTAAATAGTACTAGGTGAGAACTTTAAAAAAAGTTGATGAATTAAAGTTGAAGTTATAATAAAAGTTAAAAAGCACAAAATTTAAAACGAATGATAGTCTATGGTTGACATTAGAATTTAATATTTTCTAGGGCCAGAATATATAATAATAACTTTAAACAAAAAACAGCATTTACATCTTTTCGAAAATTCTACTTTTATTTTTAAAATAAAATTCAGGGAAGATTTAAAAGGTATATTCCTAAAGAAATCGATGGTAAATATTTTAAATTGCATTTAAATAAGAATTTTACAGCAAAAATTAATTTCGGATAGAATCTCCCTATGTCTATAATCTCCAAGAAGGAAGGAATTTTTTTATAATTTTTTCTACTTTGATTTGGCATGACGTGTGATTTTATTTGAAGTTAGAGAAGTTTTAAAAAGTTTTTAGATTTAGGGTCCGTTTGGATTGACTTTCTAAGTGTTTAAATAAGTATTTATAAGTGTAAAAAAAATTATAACACTTAGAAAATCAATCCAAACGAGACTTAATCATAAGGTAAGAATGACAAGATTTATCTACAAATCAAGTTAATTAACATGGAATTGAAACATTAGGGATAAAAATTTGATTATAACTTCGAGTTTAGTGGTAAAAACCAATTATCACGAATTAAAAAAAATATATATTGATAAGCATATGTGAAAATAAGTCATAATTAAGTTTCAAAGAGATAGAAAATGGAGGTTTTGATATATATTAGTATTTCCAACCATGTAACATTGGATAGAAAATATGTTCAAATACTAAAGACCGCAGCCCAATAGACTTTTACATTTGAAATCAACTTAAAATAATAAAAAGAAAATTAATATAAACATAAAAAATATCAAACTATTTACAAATATAGAAAAATTTTACTGTCTATCAGCGATAGACCGCGATTGAATTCTATCGATAGTTTGGCTCATAAGTCTATCGCAATGAACAATAAAAGCTTTCTATATTTATAAATAGTTTGACACATTTTTTTATATTTAAAAACAGTTCATAATAAAATGTAATTACACATAATATTAAATATTGAAATAATCTAACATTTAACCTCGATGTGGCCCCAATTTTAGGGCAGATTCGATAGGGATATTTTTCTCTAAAATATCATCATATTTCTCCTACTAAATCTTCATCTCCATCTTCAACCTCTGAAAGCACCACCATGAAGGAGAGTGACAACCACCATTAGAGGAGCTGAATGAAGAAAGGAGGCAACCATCTCCATAGTTGTTGTAAAGTCCTTACAGTTTTTCACTAACAAAACTTTCAATGGAAAAAAAAAAAGTTAAATCCACACCCTATGTTAACTACATAAGTTAACTATATAGTTAAATTCCGTGAAATTAGTCGAAGTGCGCATAAGCTGGCTCGGACACTATAGATATTCAAAAAAAAATGTTAACTACATAAGTTACTATCCTAAACAAGGGGGAAAAAGGCAAAATTAAAAACCAAGTAAGAAAACATATTAAATTTGGAGCTGAAGAGGTGTCATCTACACCTATTAAAAAAAAATACTTGGATGCATTTTTGGCTGTACTCATCTTTGTGCAACCCACCTAAATATTTAATCACAAGTTGTCACATGATAAAATTTTTTTTTTAAAATATAGATATTTTGTTAATATTTTTGTTTCCTTTGTGATTGAATCTGAGGTTCGAAATAGATGTAGTCTAAGTTGAACCCAAATATTACTCGTCATTCAAACTATTAGTATTGTAGACTTTGAAGTAAAATACTTAAATGCATTTTGAGTTATATTTATCTTTTATCGTTGACCTAAGTATTCAATCATAAGTTCATAAGTTGCTACGTGTCACCCATTAAAGAAGAAAAATGCATCCCATTAATATTGTTATTATTCGGGTAAGTATGAAATGGTAATCATTGGCGTTTAGAAAAGAGTTACCGAATAATAATAATAATAATAATAATAATAATAATAATAATAATAATAATAATAATAAAAAATAAATAAATAAATAAATAAATGTGTTTTGGGGGTTGGAGAAAGGTGTTCCGATTTCTCCGTTAGGCCACCACACTGATTGCGATTTCTTGTCCCACTCTCCATTTTTGAATCACCCAACACAAAATTTAAAATATCAAATAAAATAATGGTTTTTATCAAAATAAATAAAATAAAATAATGGTCTTTGCCAAAGTCCAAAGTATAGTATTTAACGGGTTAGATTTTGAAACTTCAAACGGATTTATCATTAATGATATAATCTTTATATCTTTCAGTTGTCATCGTAGTGTTAAACTTTTTAAGATATATCAAAATATTGCTCGAAATTGATATCGAACGGAGGAATTTTATTTTCTCTTACATTTTGATAGAGATTTTAAAATGTCAAAATTTCGAAAATATTAAATAATGTCAAACAAAATGTCGATGAATTTGAGATTATAATAAAGAACTTGTAGAATCGTATGATTTGTGATGGCTACTTTAATTGAAAAGACAATTTTTTTCCTTCTTCATTTTTGTAAACGCGTTTGTTTGTTTTTTTTCAACTTTCACATCAACAAACATAAATTTTCCATCAAATCTCAAGTATCTTATACAAAAGAAAAAATATTTTAATTTATCTTTTGGAGAATTTTTAAAAATAGAAAAATAAGGGAAACTATTTACACAAAATAGCAAAATTTTTAGATAGTTGTGATAAACGCTAATAGAAGTCTATCAACGTCTATCAATTAGAGAAATAATCGAAGTCTATAACTGATAGATGCTGATAGAAGTCTATCAATATCTATCAGTATTTTTTTTATTTTCTATAAATAGTTTGACTTTTTTTCTATCTACGAAATTTTTTCTAATTTTTTCTATTTTCTAATTTTTTTTATTTTTTTTATTTTTTTCTACCACCTATAAATATCCATTATTCCATTTTCACTCTCTCACCCATCAATTACGAATCCTCTCTTCAACTCTCAAATTTCTTCCCATTCTCTCAACTTCTCTCTAAATCTATCACATTCTCTTTCATTCTATCAATTTTTCTTAAAATTATTTTGATTTTTTTTTTCATTTTCATAAAATTTCCTAAAATTTTCATCGACATCGATATTTCTATTAAATTGAGATCTCGATATTTCCAACCTTACATTCAATTTACACGTGACTATTCATTCCAAAAAAAAAAAATTAACACATGACTTGAAAATTTTGGTTTAGTATTTTGAAGAATGTAGATTTGGTGATGTGGCAATTTGTCGAGATATGCACAATTTCGAGAAAAAGCTCAATTCAACTAAGATAATATTTAGAAATTATCTCAAATAATAGACTAAAATTTAGGGCATATTTTTAAAAATGTGAATATAAGTTTATTTTTTATTCATAGAATTTCGTTGATTTTTCCATAATTCTATTTCTAGCCTACCAAAATATCCCTATTAAGAATTAATAATTTTTTTTAATTGAAATCGAAAGTTTCAAAGGTCTCTCTTTTTACACAAGGTAAGCTTGCTTTTATATTTATTGTTTGTGCATTAAATGATTATTTCCTTAAAAGTTCTTTTAGAACCTTTTTTTTTTTTTTTTTGCAATTAATTTAGAATTAATTCTGCGATTTTCTTTTCAATTTTATCTCACTCTAAATTTTTAAATTAATTTCAAATCTCTTCAAATTGATATTTGTTGGATCTTTTCATTCATTCCATTATTTCTCTCTTCGTCTCTTAAATTCTTTGATATTTCTTAACGCTGATCTCTTTGGTTAAATTATTGTACACATTTGTTAAATGAGAATATTTGTCTCTATCTCTCCATTTTATCTATTTAATTCACTGTATTTAATCCATTTACAATTAAGTGGTTAAAATAACCAACTTTTCCTCTCTCTAATATTTTCAATGATTCTATGTTGATGACCACCTTCGACATTTAACTCTGACAACTATCTCCAATGACTAACTCTGACAACCATCTCCGGTGACTAAATTCGACAATCATCTCCGGCGACCAACTCCAATGATCACTCGGGCGGTCAACTCCACCAAGGACTACCTCTGTTGTCCAATTTTAACGACGACTAGCTACGATAACTACCTTCGGTGGCTAACTAGGACGATCATCTCCAGTAATTAACCACCTATGCGACCAACTCTAGCAATTAGTTCATAGTTTTTAATAGTCTTCTTTTATAGTAATTTGACATTTTAATATATAGAAACACTTTAAGTGTATAGCAAACCAAACAAACTTGTGTACTAGAAAAACACATTTGAGAAAATGTAACCAAATGCATGAATGTTTTTATTTTAAACAATTTTTATAGACCGTGTTTAAATGAAAATATTGATTTTTTTAAAACATTAGTCAATCCAAACATGTCTTAATATGGAATAAACTATGAAAATGGTGTATTATATTAGGAAAAGGGCATTCATAAAGTTGAACTAGAGAATAAGATAAGAAATTTCACAACTAATCTTTTATAAGGAATTCATACATTTTAATTTAATTCATAGATTTTAACAACTTATTTTAGTATTGCGAGCTGTATGCAAAAAACACATTTGATCAACTTTTCTATTTACAAAATATGATATTTAAGGTACGAGTACTTTTTTTTTCAACTATTTTTGAATGATGATGTACCGTAATTATTTTATTGGTAACATTTATTTAAATTACAATATTATTTGTGTGTCATCGTGATGATATGGTCTTTACTTCATAACAGACATTCCTTACATAGGTGTATTTTTGTGCAACATTGTGGAATTAAATAATCAGTTTCATTGTGGAGTTAAATAATTAGTTTTTTTTTTTTTTAATCTCCAAAATATGAAGTTTTCTTAATGAGTGATATGAATGGTTACCTACTCTCACACATTTTTTTTTGCATCTTCACCAATATTGGTACACTCCAAAATGACCAAATGAATGGATAATAAAATAACTTAAAATCCAACACATTTTTTTAAAAAATGGTTTAAATGTTTTTATTTATATTTAAATAATATGATATTTAAGGTACCATTACTTGTATAATGAAAAAAAAATAGTAGAAAAAAACATAAAGTCGAACTAAAATAACCTGCACTCTAAACAATGATTAAAACAATCTTTGCACCTCAAATACAAGTTATTATAACTCAGACTAAAATAATTTTTACCTCAAGCACAGACTATTTATAACCTAGCAACTTAGTAACTAAACATTGTAAAACTAGTTAAATTCAACATTCTTTTAAAATTTGTCTTTTTTATAAGTATGATTGGAAAGAACACGAAAAATGTATGAAAATAAGTCGTCATTTAGCTAAAATGAAGTTGATGGACAAAGATATAATCAAAACAAAATATAAATGCGAAAACCGAGCGATCACGCACTTGAGGTTAGTGATCGTGCACGTGAGATCAGTAATTACGCACCTTTTGCTGCAAGAACAATAATTTCCTTTTGGTCATATCTTCGTCAATACAACTCTATTTTAGCTAAATGACCTCTCGTTTTAACACATTTTTTCGTGTTCTTTCCAACTGTGCTTATAAATTGAGCAAAATGTTAAAGTATCTTTACTTTTAAATGACTTCACAAAATTTAAACTTACATAATTTTTGGTATGTGATGTTTTAAATATAAAAGAAGAAACACATATGGGAGAAACCCAAAAAATGAGAGAGAAGTGAGAAGTGATTCATTTTAAACTAAGGACAAAGTGGATATTTCATATTTTCAAATTTTTTTAAAAGAAAAACATATATTCAAAAAATAGGTGAATTACATAAAAAAAAATTTAGTTTTGGATTAGTTTGGACAATTTTCCTCAAAAATAGGTCATCCATGCTAATTTTCCGAAATAAATAAATAAATAAATAACCTAATAATAATAAAGGGTTAATATGGTTATTTCTAGGCTTGTAGCAGTGAGAAGTCAGTGAAGGTTGTGGCTAAAAGGGCGGTGGTTTGTGAAACTGAAAGAGCCAAAGAGGGGCGCTATACGCACAAAAAGCGAAATGGTTTGAAACTTTGAATTTTCATTTTACCCGAAACAAATACAATCTACACCTAATCTCCTCCTCCTCCTCTTCCTTCTCTCTCTCTCTCTCTCTCTCTCTCTCTCTTTTCCTTCGTTCTATGTGATCCAAAGGGCAAAAGCTTCGGCTGGATGTCCATGGAATTGTTCTCTGTTTACACGAGCTGACGTTCTTTGGCTTGGTCGAGACCAAATTCCATGGCCAAATTGCAGTTGCAAGCTCCAGTTTTAGTCTGAAAAAGAAATTCCCAACTTCAAACGGGGGTTTTAGGGTTTTGTTTTCAAGGATAAATCCCATCCCCTTTTCCAGAATGCCGGCGCACGGATCCAAATCCGAGAAGCAAGATGCGGCGGTGATGAACCGTCGAGATCCCTATGAGGTTCTTGGTGTCTCCAGGAACTCCACGGATCAGGAAATCAAAAGCGCTTATAGAAGAATGGCTCTCAAGTACGTTTTAAATATGGATATTTTAACTCTATTTGTTTCATTTTTCCAGTTTTATTCGTATAACTTCGAGCTTTTTCTCTGGATATATTTGTAGTTATTTGTCATATTCCAACTTTCGAATTTGTACAGTATCGTTTTTCCTAAGCTTTATTCTTTAGGAGACATAGAGGGGTATAATTGTTGCTTTTTTGGTAGGATAAGACATCACGTAAAGTCATATTTAGATTGTTCCCCAAACTAGTGCACTTTAACCCTTTACAAGAGGGACAGAGAAGTGCCGTTGTAGCTTTGAGTCACTTCTAAGCATCGGGTTATCGGCTGACCGATACCTAATAGTAGCACTGGCGAATTGCTTATTCTGCCCCTCCCTCCCAACAAGTCGCAATGAGTTTAAACAATCATAAGTATGGAGCTTTCTCTTTCCTTGTAAATCCTTAATTACACTTTAAGCCTGATGTTGTCAAGTTAGGGGGTTGTTAACAATGGAAAATCTTTTAGAAAGTTGTCCATTGAAGGCTAACTTTTGTATTTGATTTTAAATTGTTGTACAAGTTTCATATTTGTAACTTGAACCATTACATTATCTTGTTCACGGAGTAGCATTTCCTATTTGTTATGTCAATTTCGTTATACAATTACCATATACCAGTTGATGGTCTTTATACAAATAGCATTCCTTAGTAAATTGGGTTTATATTACAATTCCAAAAAGTCTGAATTTATCGGAACGCTGATATGATCTTCCCTCAACTTGATAGCTTGCTAAGTAAGTATTTAGAATTTCTGAAACAAAGTAGTGAATTTGGTTTGTTGTACATTCAAGCAACTTTTATAATAATTTATCTAATCGCCATTGTTATAAGAGTCACCCCAACCAAGTTTTCTGTGCTTATAATAATGCTTGCATTGAATGTTGTTTATGAAGTATTATATCCCTTGATTCAGATAACAATTTCCTATGAGCCCCAATATTTCCTACTACTTCCATCAAATTTCCTCTTCCTTTTGTGTGATGTACTTTTATGTGTGTTAGTTAATATTTTCCCTGCCTAATGAGTGATTAAACTCTGTCAGCTAATAAGTATGCTTACGGCGTTACACCTAACAATGGTAAATAATGGCTCTTTATTGCATTACTTCATTGCACATGTTATTATATCGAAGTGGTTTACTAAATATGTTGACTTGATAGTTGGCAACATCACGAAACTCTAATTTTAAAACCAGGTATCATCCTGACAAGAATGCAAACGATCCCAAAGCTGCTGACATGTTTAAGGAGGTCACTTTTTCATACACCATTTTGTCAGATCCAGAAAAAAGACGACAGTATGATGCTGCTGGCTTTGAGGTGAAATATCATTTTTGTGGATTTGTGCATTTTAGGAAAGTTACTATGTTCAAGATGCGTGACAACTATACTTTGGGCTAGAGATGAACTTGGAAGTTGACAATTTAGCTAAACCAATTTAAAATTCCTTTTTTTTATTAGTTCCATGTTGACAAGACAATTAAATTAGAATAATTGTGTTGGGTAGCACTTTTAGGGATAATAAGTAAGTGTATAGCAACATTCTAAAAGAATTGCAAATATAGCAAAATCTTTCAGTGATAGACTCCTACCAATGATATGGTCTATCATTGATAGACTTCTACCATCAATATGGTTTATCACTGATAGACCCCTACTATATTGTCTATCACTGATATACTTCGAAAGCATATTCTCAATTTTGCTATATCTGCAAATTCTTTTGCAATATACAATATCTGCCAATACTTTGGACATGATTGCTATATTTGCAACTGTCCCAAATATTAAACTACTATAGGAAAAATAATAAAATAACATATCTAATCATGAAATTGCTAAACCTTATACAGCAAAGACAAATAAAAAAAATAATAATAAATAAATAAAACTAAACAAAAGCCTATATGTATTAGTCCCTAGCAAGATGACATGATGTAGACTAAGAATTAGAAAGTGTCATGATCCTCTCCACATGTCCCTTTTCCATACCACTAGGTCTTCTGCACCACCAGCAAAATCCTTGTGAAAATATTTGAAAATATTCTATAACTCGTTCTTCACATGAGGAACAACAATTAGTGCAGATGACCAGCAGATGCACTATCTGAATGAGCTTTTTGTTTTCTTTTTTTCTTTTTTTTTTTGAAGTGACTTAATGGCCTAATTATTCATAAATTACATCTGTAACATTATATTTGGTTTGTTTGTTTATTTTTTTTTAAGTTAGAAAATATTTTAAAACCAAAATTAGTTATTTGCCCTTTTTTTATTTTTGGTTGAAAATGAAATATTAAATTTTATTGTATTTATCAGAAAATAAATGAATATATTAATTTTAAGATGTCATTTAAATGATAAAGAAATTATTAAGATGTCATTTAAATGATAAAGAAATTATTAAGATGATTAATGTATTTATTACATATTTGCAAAAGGAAATAACTATTGAAGTTGGGATGAAAATCAAAAGCTTCTTCCCTCAAACTCCTACATACGTTGAAAATTTTAAACTGGACTGGACTTAAATTGCTAAATACCCTTGTTAGATGATTCTGTATATTACAGTTCATTTTTGCTTTCCATTACAATATGTGTATCTTCTAAATGAAGAAAAGTAATGTTACCTTTGCCTAGGCCGTTGAAACAGAAAGCCAAGAATTGGAGCTAGATCTTTCAAGTTTGGGGGCAGTGAACACCATGTTTGCTGCCCTTTTTAGGTATGCTTATCCCTGTTTCTGCTAATTTTTATCACTTCATAAAATGTTTAAGCCCATGTTTTCTAAATTAGACATGTTGCTTTATATTTGAATCCATCCTTTCATTGCAGCAAGCTTGGTGTGCCAATTAAAACTACCGTATCAGCGACAGTTTTGGAAGAGGCACTTAATGGGGTTGTGACTGTTCATCCGCTTCCATTGGGCACTCCTATTTCTAAAAAGGTGCACTGTTGCACTGAATGTTTGACAACCATTTAGTTTATCGGTATGCTTATATAGGTTTCTGTAACTTTTACAGGTTGAGAAACAATGTGCTCATTTTTATTCTGTTATGATTAGCGAAGAGGAAACACAGGGTGGACTTGTTTGCCGAGTTCAATCACCTGATAAAAGTAAATTTAAGGTCCAGCTCAATCATAACTCTCTGGAATGTGATTAGTGTCTCTCTAGAAGTTTCTCACTGAATATTTATTTTCTGAGAAAATTTGAGATCTTTTGTCTTACCATGATTATATTGACTTTCATGCTCTTGGCACATTTCCTCCTTTTCCACTTTAATGATTACTGAAATATATGGTAACTATTTCAGATAGGCAAAGAATACAATGAAGATTAAAATTAATAAATAAATAGAATTGCATTTCATCTTGTCTTAATTATTTTCTTAATTTTTCATTCATTTTTTTATGTAGTTATTGTATTTTGATCGGGAAGAAACTGGTGGATTAAACCTTGCTTTACAGGTACTGTGCAAGTTTTTTTTTTCTTCTTCTTTTAGTTTTGTGATAGAAGTTCAGGTTTTTGGTTATTATTATAATGTTTCTCTGGACAGAAAGGGTAAGTTCAAATACATGACTAGTCTCATACCCTGATAGTTTCCAGTTGGATAATTTTGGAGATTCTATTTTTTATTTTCTTTACTTTGATGGTGATTATTGTTAATACACGTTGAAACATCCTGCTTATGAGTATATCTTTTTTTGTTTGACCATCACCATCAGTGAACCTCTTAAAACCTTTGCATTAAAGCTCAGTACTTGACATGTTTGAATTCTTGTGTTGTATTTGTAGGAGGAAAGTACAAAAGTAGGAAAAGTCACATCTGCTGGGATGTATTTTCTTGGTTTCCCTGTATATCGGTTGGACCAAACAGCAAACTCGGTAAGCCAACTATAGATTAATTGCTGAAATTGAGTTTGATATCATATTTTGTTTTCTATCTGATAATTCAAAAAATAAAAAATATGTTCAATAACCATTTCACAGAATTTGTTCTTGTACAAAAAGGCAACAGAAATGTTACCTCTCTCTCACAAAGGAAACAGAAATTCATCTGACAGCTATTTCTATGTCTAATTTTATAACTTTTTGAATGAAAAAGGAAATTGCTTCTGAAAGTCACCTTGAAAATAAGCAATTATTTGAATTAGGATTCTGTGCCATCTGAACTGCAGTGATCCTCTGGAACATGTTACATCTACTACTGTAAATTTTGTATTGTCCCTCTCATCAGTGTGGGAGGAAAAAATTTAGCTGAACAGGCTGTTGTATGACACCATAAAATTCTACAATTTGCTTGTGATGATACTTAATTGCTATGTTTGAGAACTATGGAACAAGGATCAACTTTAATGATACTTAATTGCTCAACATCATGAGATTGTGCTCATTAGGATTTTATTGATCTTTTCAGATGACTGCCGCTAAGGATCCAGATGCTGCCTTTTTTAAAAAGCTTGATGGATTCCAGCCATGTGAAATAACTGAATTAAAGGCTGGAACTCATGTCTTTGCAGTTTATGGTCAGTTTGAATAGGTTTTGGTATTCAATTACAGAGTTTGGAATACAATATTTGTTGTTTGATATTTTTTATGTGGACCTGATGACCTTGCATTCTCTAGGTGACAATTTTTTTAAAAGTGTGAGCTACACAATTGAGGCCTTTTCTGCAGCGTCGTTTGCTGAAGAGAAGGAGAATCTTAGAATGGTGGAAGCTCAGATTTTGACCAAAAGGGTGGAAATATCCAAATTTGAAACAGAATATCGTGAGGTCCAGTATTTGATATTGAGCTTTGACTCTAAAAACTTTATATGAAAGCGTACTAATAATTATTGGAAATCTCAATAGGTTCTGGCACAATTTACGGAGATGACTGGTAGATACACTCAAGAAATGCAAGTGGTAAGTTCAGCTCAAAGTCTTAGCTGCCTAGTGAATATTTTTTCCAAATGATTGTTACTTTACTACTGACTGCTCTGGCTCCTTTTCTCTACAGATCGATGAGCTTCTCAAACAGAGGAACGAAATTCATGCCTCCTACACAACTGGTCCTCCAATAAAACGGAGTAGGAGCCGGATTAGGGGTTCCTTTAAGGATGGAAAAGAAGACAGCCAAATAAGGGAGAGGAAAACTACAAGGGATAGGCCTAAGAAGAAAAAATGGTTCAATATCCATTTAAAGGTTGAGAAAAGAAAATCTTGCTAAAAGAAGTGGAGAAACATGAAAGAATGTTTCTTTCCAGCAATCACTACTGTCGTGTATTATGGCCTTCATCAACGCTCTACTCATCTTCAATATTGCAGGGAAGGTGAATCTTTTCCCCAAACATAATTTTTTTTGGTTGCATTTGGATTGATTTGGTATAATCAGAGAAGATACAAGACTCGAGAGCGAGTAATAGCCTGACCAGAGTGCTATATCATATTGAGTATGACCCCGAACCACATGGGCATGCTGTGGATGACAACTTGTCTACAAAAGATTCTTTTAGGTGGATCCTTTCTCCAGCAAAAAAGCACGCATGTAAATTGTATAATTTATTTACGGAATCCCATCGCTAAACTGCTGTTTGTGTCATATAATTAAGTTTTGTGAATAGCAATATTAGCTGGATTTCGCACGACCCCCAAGGCTGAGCTGTATTCATGGAGTTCAATGTGCTCTTTGGAATGTTAATGTTTCTCTTTACTGTGGCCAGGCTTGCGATTCTGCTATTTCATCTTCCCCTTATTCCATTGGCAATACCAGTAGGCGACTTGCTGGACATTTCCAACCGATCTGTGCCAGTATTTGCTAAAAATGCCTTTTTGATTTGGTATGATAGGCTTGGGGATGAAAAAGTTATTTTACTAGTTGATTTGTTCATGCATTTGGTATATCTTTCAATAGAATAGTGATAAATTTTCGAAAAAGGTTTCAGAATTGAGTTATTGGCTAAAGAAATAGGTTGGAAATAGCCATAGATTGACATTGGAGAAATGGAGCATTGTTTTGGGGAGGCTCTTGTTAATCTTTTTTTCATGATTGCAATAAATTTGCAATCTTGGTTCTGGAAATTGCATTTCGAGTCTTGCTGAAAACATTCCTTTCTCAAGCTCCATCTCTTTTTTTTTTAGTTTTATTGTTTTTATTATTTTCATGGAGAGATGAGAGAAGTTCATTGAATCTTGAAAGATCTAAAGATTAGATTCTGTGTCATAATTCCCCTCCCTACCAACCCTAAGCTTTTGAACTTCGATTAACTTAAAAGACATTGACTATATACGTGTTAATAACCTGAATTTTTTCTTTAAGATAAAATAAACTATTTATTTGATATCTCATTGAAAATATTGTAAAAGACAATATAAAAAAAAAAAAAGAAAAAAAAAAGCAAGCTTCTCCCTATCTCCATGGCACATGAACTAAAATGGTCGGTGCCATGGAGAAGGAATCAAAAGGATCATTTTTCCATTTCTTGTTACCTCTGACCAACTTTTGTCCTAAGAAATAAGGATATATTATAGGGCTGATAAGATAAATAGCAAATTTTGAGGTTTCATTTGGAAAAATAGCAAAAAAAATTTTAAAACCATAAAGTAGCAAAACAATTTTTAAATTAAAAAATTCTAATTAACAAATATCCAAATTACCCCCACACACTAAAATTGATAAAACCATATACTAAAACAAATTTAGAAAAGCGCAAATACACTACACTATTACATAAATACACTGTACTATTGCATTACATTTAAATTGAACATCGTCAAACACCCTTTGCTCGATAGCAGCTAAAATTCCTACCAACTCCAAAATAATCCTTAATTTAATTGAAGTCAACCATATCACAGAAAACAAAACTTTAACAAAAACCCACCAAACAACCTTGATACTCACCTAGATACTGTTGGCCAATTCTTATTAACGTCACATGACGACAATAGCGATGATATCGGATAAACGGAGGCAAAAAAGATATCGAGAAAAAACGAGGAGAGAGTGAATGAGAGATGAAGATCCATGATATAGTCGATGGGGCAGTCTCAGCACAAACAACAGTGTGATATAGTCGATGGAGGTGGCGTAATGGCTTGTGGTAAACTGCAGTCAAGCAGAATGACGATGACGTTGCTCTTCACGCAAAGGAACTTAGGTTTTTTTATTTTTCTTTTTTTAATGTTATTTTAACTTACAAAAACTTAATTAAATATATATATATTATATTTTGGCGGCTATGTGGGGCATTAGTAACCTAAAATTTAGGTTTCTTTATTTTTCTTTTTTAATGTTATTTTAACTTACAAAAACTTAATTTTATATATATATATATAAGTGAAAATTTGGTTAAATAAAAACAAATCTAATATGCAACTAACAATTCGAATTCAAAATTGTTAAATAAAAACAAATCAAATATGCAACTAACAATTCAAATTCAAAATGGTTAAATAAAAACAAATCTAATTTGCAACTGACAATTCAAATTCAAAATGGTTAAATAGTAACAAATCTAATATGCAACTAACCATTCAAATTAATTGATACACGGTTTTGCACTTACAAAGTAATTTGAAACTTGTAATCTAACCACATAAAGAGCAATTAGGGGATTTAAAAAATATCTGGCATGTGCGCGGCATGTTTTTGCCAAAAATCTTATTAATTTTAAATTTTACCAAAAATCAAGATGACCTCCTAAAATTTGCCATTCCGTCCAATTTCTCTATATTATATCTTAGAAATTTATGGCCCGTTTAATAATTCGATCAATTTCTATTTTCAATTTTTAGTTTTTGATTTTTTTTTAAAAAGTGTTTGATAAAATATTCATTTATCGGTTTTAGATTTTTAAAAACGTTTTTAGAATTTTGAAGAGAAATTGAAAATGGAAAAATAATAGTTTTCAAAATCTATTTTTCATTTTTGGGAGTGAGTAAATTTTATCTGTGGCAAAATAAAGCCAATTCGAAGTTGTGATTCCTTTCAACCACTCCTTTAGCCCATGTTTGGTTGAATCTTTCATTTCAAATTGCCCCGCAAATCTTCCTATGATCACAAGCACAGAACCTGCCGGTAATACATGGAGACCATGCCCATGCTTGCTTCAAGATCTGAGCTGATAATGGTATGTAAATGAGAAGATAAGGTTGAGTAACGGCAGTTTCAATTGTGCCCCGAACATCTTCTTAAAGACTAAAATTGTAGGTTTGAAAACTCAAGTACCAAAGTGACCCGAGTCAAAAGTCAAAAGGTAATTTTACATATTATATATTAATTAAAGTAATAAAATAATTACAAACAGTCATATGTCTGAACTTGAGTATAATAATAATGAGCATAAATTGAATGAAAATAAATCATATGGGTAGAAAAATAGAATTTTATGTTTGATAATCATTTAGTTTTTAATTTTTAATTTTTTAAAATTCAGTCTACATACATCATTTCACCTCTAAATTTCTTGTTTTGCTATCTACTTTTGTCAATATTTTAAAAAACCAAGACAACCAAACTAAGTTTTGGAAACTAAAAATGTAATTTTAAAAACATTTTTTTTAAAATTTTAAATTTAGCTAAGAATTAAATTCCTTTACTTAAGAAAGATGCAACTCACGATAAGAAATTGAGAAAAAATAGGTCTAATTTTCAAAAACTAAAAATCGAAAACCCAATATTACCAAACCGGACCCAAAGACACCATAAAAATTGAAAATTGTAGGTTTGGTAGTAAATTAGGAATAATAGAAAGCTTAGATTGTTAGTTAGCCATATGACACCATAAAAATCGTATTTGAGAAGCTCAATTATTGACTCGATATATACTACTATAATTTTATAAATTTCTACTATTTAAAATATGGCTAGATAAAATGAATTATTGATCATGTGAAATAAAATATAAGATTATAGAGTATAAAATTGTAACAAGATGTAATTCTGATAGAAGAGTTTGTTAAGAACTAGGTCTCATAAAGGCATGTGTTGAGGAAGATTCCATCAAGTGATACATGCTGATGAGCAGAGTCTAAAGTCTAAAACCCTTTTTAAGAGATGCAAGTAAAAACAGCCTAAAATTCATACAATATATAATTTCTGGATAAAAACTCTTCAATGCATGAAAATAACCTATACATGTTGAAGCGTCTATGATCTCTCACTTGAACCACTTGCATGAATGTCACAAATTAAACGACCATTATAGCTTTTGAAACCTAAACAAAAGTACAGAAATGATCTAATAACTAAAATTATTTTGTCAACTAAAATTATTTTCAAGATTTTAATAATTTTCATGATATATTCTAAAACTACTTTTAAAAAGAACACTCGACTTCCAAAAAGTATTATACAAATATTCCTAGAAGTTATCTCAAACACACTCTGAGACAATTGTGATTTGGGAAGTGGAAACTTCTTTTTAGTACAACCAGAATAGAAAGATTCAAATCATAGACCTCTCAATCTTTAACACATTTATATGTTAGTTAAACTAGAAAATAAACTTTTTATAAGCTTGGTAAGTTAGGTTCGAACCAATAAAGAATAGAACAGAAAAAAAAATTATGATACAATTTCCTATTCCTCTCGACGTCAAAATTTCAAAGCTAGTCCCTCAAAGAATAAAGCAAGTAGAACTTTGGGGGGAAGAATTCAAGTAAATACTTGGTTTCACAAAAGGCATCTAAAATTCAGCATATATTTTTATGAAAGGAAGCACATTCTAGTAAGAAATACTAACTTCCTTTTCACACATCTCATGGACATGATCTCTGGCATCCGTTAAAGCACTCTGCAATCAGATCACAAAACCTCAATAAGAAGACAGTATCATCATCATGAGATGAGGATGAAGAAGTGATGGTGATAATACAACCTGTCCGAATTTGGTCAGGAAGTTATTGGCAAGATTCAAGGATGTAACCGCTATGTCCTCGTTCGCTTTGAGTGCTTGCGCAATGGCAAAAGCGCCTGGATCCTGTATTCCCAAATTAGAACCAAAGTAAAACAATATGAATGTGGACAATTGATGTCTGGATGGGACACGAATAAGGTCGAGAAGCATGTACCCTTATTTCATTGAAACCTAAATCAAGTGAAGTTAAAGCTTCGTTAACCACTTTCAAGCTGCGAGCAAGGCAAGTTGCACCCTGAAATTAAATGGTGGGGAAAGGAAAATTCTATTATTAGATGAGTACCACTTCAATTTCTACTAATGACCTCGACACAACAACAGATACAAACCTCGTCCCGGAGACCATTTCCCCGTAAATCCAAGACAGATATTGTAGTATTATATTTCAGGGTTTCAGCAATTAATTCAGCACCCTTTGGTCCTATCTGCAGACCAGAAAGAAATTAAAAGAGGCATTTTTTTATGGCTTATAGAGCCGACCAGTCATATCCTTTACCTTACACCAACCAAGCTTGAGATTTTTTACATTTCCATGGAACTTCAGCACCTCAGATAAAGCCTTCGCTCCTTCTGGTCCAATGGGATTATAAGCAATTTCCAACTGTGTTTGTGGGTGTAAGACAGAGATAAGGATAAATCTGTTCATGTCAAAATACGATAGAAGTTAAACATTCTCAAATGCTAGATGGCTTACAGTTGTGATGGCATCATTGTCCTTCAATGCTTCGGCGAGCTTGCTAATACCCTCACCATGTATGTTATTCCCTCCCTGTAAATAAACCCCACAAAAAAGAGTCGTCCATCTTAAATTTATAGTCAGGAAAGATAAAATATATGAAAACATACAGAGAACCATGGCTGCTCACCAGATCTAAAGTTTTGATTGTCCGATTTTGCTTTAGAGCATCAGCAATCTTTTCAGCACCCTGGAGAATAAAAAGGGATTTTGTAAATAATTTGATGTCCTGGTCTCCTGCTGAATATACGTATGTACATATATATACATATACACTAATTATAGTTTCAATTTCTTAACTTGAGCACACTAAAAATCTAATATTTTCATTTTGATCAATCTCAATAATCTTTTGTTTCTCACATAATACAATTAAAATAATTAACACTACAATTAATATAATTATAGTTTAGTTTCTTTTTTTGTACTTGGCACTTATTTTCCAATGAAGATCAACTCATGGAATAGTCATGGGCTTGGAGATGTTTCCAAAAGGGTGGCTTCAAAGAAATTAATTCAGCATAGCAATCTGAATTTGGTATTAATTCAGGAAACAAAAACAGCAACTTTTGATAGCTGATTTTTTTTTTTTTTTTTGGGGGGGATAAGAAACAGAGAAGAAATTTACTCAAGAAGAGAAACCCCCCCTCCCCAAAAAAAGATAACTATACAAGAATAGCCTCCCAATTGTTAATAATCATAAGGCTGTAATTACAAAACAACTTAGTGTAATTTGTACACCACAAGGAGGTTGCATGTTGAACAAGAGCCCAAAAAATCACGAGTAATAAACTTATCTTCAAACAGATTATAGATTATTAATTTGGTAAAGACTATTTGGAGCTCCAATTAGCTGGGTGAATGTTGAATCTTGAGGTAATTTGGAGGATTATTAATTATATGGGATGGCAAGTAGTTGAAAATTCAGGAATTTATTAAAGGAGGTTATTCTCTTTGTTAAAGCTTCTTTTTTGCAAAACAAATCACGGTAGATCACCAACATTTATGGGACAAATGACTACAGAGAACAAAATTATCTATGGGTTGAGTTATAATCGTTGTATCTTTATATTGAAGATCCTTGGTGCAGGGAGAGACTTTAATATCACTTGATGGGTAACTGCTAGGAACCAAGGTAGTATGGGCTACCTTTGTCCCACATTGGTTAGAATGGGATGACCAATGTGGTACTTAATTGGCTTGGCTCTCCCACCTCAATAGCTAGCTTTTGGGGTGTGGTTCTCCAAGGTGCTTAAGTACCTAACAATGGTATCAGAGCCGGTTGTTGACGTTCCGGAGTGGAACCGGCGGAGGGTTCTGACTGGGTATGGCCGAGTGAAGTACCGTCGGAGTAGCCGCCAGGACGTCAGCTTTCCGGAGATGGGGTATTGTTAGGAACCAAGGTAGTATGTCCCACATTGGTTAGAATGAGATGACCAATGTGGTACTTAAGTGGCTTGGCTCTCCCACCTCAATAGCTAGCTTTTGGGATGTGGTTCTCTAAGGTGCTTAAGTACCTAACAGTAACATGAGACTTCCAGGAAGAAGACAAACTAAAGTAATAAGGATATTCAATTATCAGATTGATGAGCTTATGGAATTGCCTTTGTCTAATGGCAAATTTACATGGTCTAAATTGGCCGACGATTCCACACATTCTCTAATTGATAGAACTTTTGTTTCAAAACAATGGGTTTCAATGTTTGAAAACTAAAGGGTATCAAGGAAAATTCGTGCCTTTTTCATATCATTACCCTTTACTTCTGGAGGCCAAAAGTTTTCATTGGGATCCTACTCCATTTTGGTATAACAATAGTTGGTTGAAGCTTTCAGATGTGGCAGCATTGTTGACCAGTCTCTGATTCAAGATTCACCAGAAGGTAGGCCTGCATATGTTATTACTTTGAAACTTAGAAATCTGAAGACAGCAATCAAAGTTTGGCTTGTTGATTTTGAAATAAAGAGAAATGGCAAGAAAAAAAAAAGTCCAAATGGCAGAAATTGCAGCAATAGATGAGGCTAAGAAAAGTCCACTTTCTCGTTAGTCTTCTTCTTCAACCAAAGGTGAGCTTCTGAGCCTTTACACAACAGAGAGAAGGAATTTAATTCAGAAAAGTAAACAGAGAAGGGGATGAAGAAAGCACGATGTTCGTTCATAGATTTCTTGCTGTGAGAAAGAGCAAACTTTTAATATCTGAGCTCCAAACTACTGTTTCTTTTCTTTCTTACAGAGAAATTGAGAAGATCATAGAATTTTTTACATCTCTATCGAAAAAATCCAGAAAAGAAATTTCTTCCTAGAATTTAAAATTGGGTATGGTTTCTTCAGCTCATAATACCCTGTTGGTTAAACATATTTCTATTGACGAAATTTGGCAGCAATAACTTCTCTTAAAGAAAATAAAGCTCCGGGGTAGGTGGATTTACTTTGGAATTCTATATCAAATATTGGTCTCTCATGACGAAAGACTTTCTAAGTTTATTTAGTGAATTTCATCAAAATGGAAAGGTCAACACTTGGATTAAAGAGAAATTTGATTTAGAAGAAACAAAGAGTTTTGGCCAATCAGTCTTACCTCATCTATCTATAAATGCCTAGCCAAAGTGTTGGCTGAGAGATTAAAAATCATACTGCCTTTCAATCATATCTCCATTCCAAAGTGCATTCATTGGAGGATGGAAAATTGTGGATCCCATTCTTATTGCTAATGAAGTGGTGGAAAAAAATAGGATTAAGAAGAAAAAATGTGGTTTTTTTTTAAAGGTGGATATTGAAGCTAGGTATTGAGGAAGTTTTTGATTGTGTGCCAAAGTCATGTTTCTTTTATCAAGAAACACAGCTTTTATTAAGAATACAAAAGGGCCAAGAAGCACAGACCAGCAAGTATCAATACCATGGACAAGATTCAAAGAAGATTTCCTAGTTCGTTTATCTCTCCAAACTGTTTGTATGTTGTGCTGTAAAGATGAAGAAACGATCAACGACACTGACAAGTGACACGGACACGATGGCATGTCAATTTCCAAAAAAGTAGGACATAACACATTTTTTTACAAAAGTAAATGTGTGTGCATATTTTGACCTATTGTGAAATATTACATTTAAACATTGAAAGAACAACCATACAATTCATGAAAAAGACAATAGATAAGATGGCCAACGACATAATAATATTCAGGTCCCAATAAGTTAGTAATTAGTTTAACAAAATAAAACTACAAAGTAGAATCAAACAAGCCGTCCACATATTTTCCTCATTCTACAAGGAAGAATCGACTAGCTGCTGATCGTGGGTTTGAGAGTTGTGTTGTGTAATTGTGGAGAAGTTGTGGTCAAAACCCTAGAATTTTAAAAAATATGGGCTGAACAATGAACTTTACTGTGCTTAAATGGGGGGCTTAAATGAGCTTTTGATTGTGGGTCAAGGTAGTGTGCTATGCATGGGCTTTTTCTAAAAAAAAAAAAAAGAAAAAAAATAGCAGATCACATGTCCTTGGCGTGTTAGAAAATTAAAAAATATATGTATAAAATAATGGACACGTCAACTGGCGTATCAGACATGTGACGGGATCCAACACCAACCCTTGGCCATTTTAGGAGTGTCGGTGCTTTAGTTGCTTCATTGTGATTTTGTCAAAAATGCATGGTTTTTCTTCAGACGAATCTTTGGCCCAGCAAGGTTGTTTTTTTTATGAGAACAACTTTCATTGAGAAAAAAAATGAAAGAATACATAGGCATACAAAAAAACTAAGTCCACAAAAGGGGGACTCCCTTTGGCCTAGCATGGTTGTTATCCTAGTTCCTTGAAGATGTGGCTGTCTGAAGCCCTTTCTAGCTGGTTTTTTGAAAGACAATGCATGGGTTCTTTAGAAAAATGTGGTTAGAGCTACTCCATGGTTTCTTTGGAAGGAAAGAAATGAGTCTTTTCAGATTAGTTTTCTTCTTCCTTATTTGTGATCTTCTAGAGATCACAGCCTCTAGTTGAAAGACATAGGTTGTTTTGTAACTACACTTCAGAAACCATTTTGTTATATTGGAAGGTCTTTTAGTAATCCTTCCTTTGGGAGAGGGGATGCCTTATCCTCTTGCCCTTTAGGTTGTTTTGTTGAGGCTTTGGGCCATTTTGAATGACATCCCTTGTTTCTCATTAAAAATAAAAATAAATAAATAAATAAAGGACCAGCAAAAGAAGAGTATGCAAAAATCAAGTCCAAGAGGAGCCAAACAAGAACTAACCTAACAAAACAAAAAATGGCTCCAATTCGAAAGGATAAACCCTAACAACAAATAACTATAAAAGTATTTAGTCACAGGCACCCAAAGTGGGGCATTAAACCTAGCTAGAGAACCTCCTCCAAGATCTCTCTCAAAGACAAAGAAGCATAATTGTAAAGTTTGTAATGAATTTTAGAACATACTTTAGAACTCAAAGACACAGTTGTACAACCTATAAAACAGATCCTGTTCAAGTAAGGTCATCGTGGATTTTTGCAACAAACTTACTCAAGGCTCATCCTATGACTTTATTGGGGTAACTCCTTATCTACAAATCACCTTCAATCTGGAGATGATAACATCCTTTTTTTTCAACCTCCATCGTGATTTCTTGGAGGATTTTAGACCACTTATTTCAGCTTCTTCATGGTTGTCCTCTACTGAAACTCATTTGTTATGGTTCAACCCCGCGGAACTCATTTTCTCAAAATTATGGTTCACATAACCAAATAAATCATGGATGGAACACTTTGATATTGCACAGTTTACGGCTTCTCATTATCTTTTTCCCGCTTTTTTTAAAAGGAAACTAGTAAGTATATTCATCAAAAGATTTAAAACGAACAGCCTAACGGGGTTGAGGAATCCCCCCCCCCCCCCCCCCCCCCCCCGGAACTCTAATGTATTTTCTCACTGTTGTTTTTTTCTAATTTATTTGAGTCTTACCCTCCTTGTGATATTTGTATTAATTTGAGTGTTTTTATTCAATAATCATAGGATTCTTTGTATTTGTATTGGTTCTCTTTGTTTTTCTTTTACTTTTGTAGGAGTTTGTATATTGACAAGTTTGGCTTGTTCAAAAAGAAACTTGTGGTCTTAGCCTTGGAAGCTTTTTGCCAACATCAAAATTCAAGACCAGGCTTATCCAGATGGTTCATCTCATAGACCACCCCTCACAGATGGCAGTGGCTTCCAGTTGCATTTGAATCTCTCTTCATGTTCATGGGGATTCTTTTATTTTTCTTTTTTGCTTTGAGTTGGAGAGAGTTCAAGAAGTTTCATGCTATCTTGAATTTATGAATCAACCTTTTGTATTTTATGTTATTCAACAACTTAACAGTATATCTAAAGCTCGTAAAAACTTCAATAGTAGGAGCCATTTAGAAGCTACGCCTCTTACCACATCAACAATATCATTCATGTACAAATTCAATAAAACTAAGCTCTTAGTTCTCTATTAAAAAACTTAACAGAATACTTAACGCTTGTAAGAAATTCAGTACTAGGAGCAAGTTTAGAAGCTACGCCTGTTACCTCATCACCGATGTCATTCATGTACAAATTCAATAAAACCAAGCTCTTAGTTCTCTTTATGAATTCAGCAACATGAAAGACACCTTTCGCGGTGATTGAGTTGTTACCAATGTCAAGAAGTGCCAGTTTTCCTACACAGAAAGTAAAATATAATGCATGAGAATTTGATCAAGCTCAAACGTCAATAACAACAGAAGGAACCTAGAATGGGATATGGCACACCTTTACGTGAAGATAAACCTGAAATTAAAGCACGCACCCCTTCGTCGCCAATTGAATTTCCATTCAGATGAAGTTCCTGCCAATTAAAGAAATTTTAAAACATTCAATCGGTGACAAGGGGGTGCATGTCAGTTAAACAAATTAACAATATATATATATCCACATATGCGAGAAAAAAAACTTCATGCTTTTTTTTAATCAAAAGGAACTTGACTTCCATGAGGAAGAATAAAGGAATACATAGGCATACAAAAGTAAAAGCCCACAAAAAGGAGCCAAACTACAAGGAGCTCCAGTCAAGAGAAATAAGACCCTGCGGTGAGAAACAAAGAATCTAACAAGGGACCAAACATCAATATAAGAACTCTCATGCCCTCTGATGATTGTGTTGTTTCTCTCTCCTCAAAATCCCACAAAATTCTACACATCCTAGCCTAGCACAAAAATTGCCTTTTATCATGAAAGGGCAGATGGAGAAAAAGTTCCTCAATTGACTCCCTGCAACACAGATGGTTGACAAAGTTGAAACTGAATGCTTAAAAAAGTTAGTTGAAACTGAATGCTTAAAAAAGTTACTTGAAACTGAATGCTTAAAAAAGTTACTCCAAACTGCACAAGCAAAATCAGAACTCAGAACTCCATATGACATAATACAAGTCCTCTACTACCCTTCTGCGAGAATAAGATAGAGCGGCCCAACCACTAAAGACCCTCTAGCTGAAATCCAATCCAAGGTGGGAACTTCAAGTTTCCAAGTATGTTTTATCAAATGTTACCAAGTGTAAATTGGGACCTTGATGGACGGCACATTGTTGTTGGGCTAAACAATGAGGTTATCATATGGCACAATTTCAAGTTAAACTATATGATACAAAAAACTAAAAGATTGTCCACTTCCGATGTTAGGATGAAATTGGAAAACAAACTTAAAGGAAGTCCTAATTGAATCTCATGTTCACGCAAAGAATGAAAGTTGTTATTGCAAGGATTGTTTCAAGTCTAGGTGCTCAATTCATGATCGAACCGACCTCATAGACAAGAGCTAAGTATCAACAATCATACCCATCAATTTCTCGTAACACAGCCTAATCTTGACAAAAGCCAAGCCTAACTCTCATTAGAAAAAATAATAATATAGAAAATTGCAAAAATTAAAACAACCCAATATAGACGAGGACACAGTTTCAATATAAACAACTCAATATCTTGTTAAGCAAGTAGTAGTATGCCTTTGCCACCCAATCACTCAACTAGCTCAATCTTTCAAGACAAATCCCTACTGCTTGCTTAATCGTAGACAAGATCCTTACTCATCCCTTATCCCTTATCCTTATCCCTCATCCTTTTTTTATAAGAAACAACAGGAAATTTCATTCAAAAAGGCAAGGACAACCAAAGGGCCGAGGTAGAAAGAACCCCCTCTCAGCAACTACTTCAAAAGAGGTAGAAAGAATTTTTGTGTAAAGCTATCCAAGAGTCCCTTATCCCTTATCAAGATATACACACTTGTATGCCTTGTAAATACCAAATTCATGGATTCCAAAGAATGCTCTTTAGTTCCAAGTACCTTAACTTTACCGAACTCTCCTTTTGAAAGATGGAAATAAATCCTACAATTAGAGAAATTTTAGAGGGTTATAGATGAAAATCCTTTGCTCTAAACTTCAACCTATACGACATGTAGGCGAGTCGGTGACCATCTCAACCACATTTTCCATTTTACACAACTAATGTTCAGGAAAACATCATAGTTCATACCATATGGTGACCATTTACATACTAAAATCTTCAATGTCTCCAGTTAAGGGAGAAACCCTCTCCTACCTCTATTATCTGAAGCCAAACTGTCTTCTTTTTCTTCAAAAAACAAATAATAAATAATAAAACATAAGCCAACAGGCCATAAAATGGCAAATGCACGAGGACCTCGTCCATCATAGCTAAACACTTTGTTTCTAGTCAAATAAAGACGAACATTAAGTGGAAAAAACATAACAAGCCCAATAGGTAGACTGAAATTGCAACTTCAAAGACACAAACCCACAAGTCCAACTTGTGACATTACATCATATACACACACATTAATCCAACTTCTTCACAAAATACAAACCCCTCAACTCTAAGAATCCTATCAAGAAAGTTTTCCATCAACTTTGACATAACTTTATTAATAATATCAAGCTTAAACAAAAACTACTTTCCCTCTTTTAGCACCATTTTCTACAACTTACTGAAACTTAAGATGGGTCTATGTCTATTAATTACAATAGCCGATGAGAGGAGAAAACAGTAGCAGATAGGACAGTTCTAACTTCTAAGGCTTACAGCAAAGACTTTAGCAAGATCCTTATAAACAGTAAACACTAGTTGTTAGGTTGATAAATGATGGGTTTGGCTCAAAGACTTCGATTGCATTAAGAGCCCTTGGGTACAAGACCAATATGCTGTCTTGTGGGCACAGGAATCAGCAAGCCAATTTAACATCTCAAGAAAATCAAATTTAGAAGTTCTTAGTTCCTTTTGGAAGATCACATTTAACCACATCAGGCCCAAGAGCTTTGTTAAGCCCTTAATCATTCACCACCATGAGAATGCCTTCTTTAAGAAATGGGACATCAATCTGATCACTGGCGATCTAAGAGATACCATCTAGGCCATCTAGTTAAAACAAGAGTGAGGAAAGCTGCGAAATCAGTCTCTATCTCCACATGAATAATTAAGTTACCACAAAATTGATAAGATTTCTGCCACTGAAAGAACATTGTAGATGAACAAGACAAGATGTACCCTCAGTGATTTGTTCCCTTCAAGTCCTTTAGCCAAAGCATTAGCTCCCAGGGCACCGCCATAATTGCCACTTAAAAAAGAGAGTCATAGATTAGCTTCAAAATGGAAAAAGGAAGGTGGAAAGGTGCTAAAAATATGTACCTTAACGGTTGCAAAAGAAGGGATACGCTAGGGAATTATATACATACAGTTAAATTTTAAATGTATGTGTTTGAAAACTTCTAAATGATTTTTGTTCTACAATGTATCTTAATGGGAAGTTAATAATTTGTTACTCGTTTTGAATAATTTCTTTCATTCTTCTTACTTGTTTAAATAATTATTCACTTTCCATGAAGAAAAGAAGTCGATTGGATCCTTAAGAATAATTATATTTATTAACGAAGAAAGCATTTAATTAATAGAGATCACATAAATTATAGCAAAATGATTAAAACATTATATATAACTTAATAATAGGATAATTGTTTTAAATAGCAAAACTGCTGGAAATATTTTCAAATATAGCAAAATGTCACTATCTATCAGTAATAGACACTGATAGACTACTATCATCTATCACTATCTATCACTATCTATTAGTAATAGACACTGATAAATGATAGTAGTCTATCAGTGTCTCTCACTGTTTATCGTGACATATTGTTATATTTGTAAATATTTTGGCTTATTTTGCTAGATCCGTAAATATTTTTGCTCATTTTGTTATATTTGAAAACAACCCTTAATAATATCTATAAATATTTGTTATTGAAAACATAAGTTTTACATTGTACAAGTTAATTGAACATTTTATTTGATTTTATGCACATTATTATTATTATTATTTTTGAGAAAGCACATTAAATATTTTATAAATAATAAATTAGTAATATTTTGAATTTATAATATAAGTTATATTAAAAAATATAGTAATGTACCTTTTTATTTTGGAATTACTTATCAAGAAATGAAAATATTTACTGAAGTAAAATTAATTATGTAAGTTTTTCTGCTTTATAAAACATAAAAAAATATTTACTATATTTGAAAGATTTGAAAAGTTGAGAGTAGAATACTAAATTCTATCATGTTTATTAAAAAAAATGAAACAGATAAACTAAAATTTTTAAATATATGATTTTAAAAAAAAATAAAACAATCAATACCATTTCTTAAATAGTCAAAGTTTAAATATTTTGTACTTCTAGCTGTACTTGCATCATGACCTTCATGAACAAATGTTTTGAAATTGCAAGCAACAATAATCAAATATTCTTTTTAAATACTACGAAATTAATTGAAGCAAACAATTAGCAAATCTTATTAAAGTTAATAACCATATTAAAATCAATATGAAAATATGAAGTTATATATAAAAAATTAAATATATAGATTTGTAGCCTT
Organism: Lagenaria siceraria; assembly: GCA_002890555.2. NCBI lineage: Eukaryota > Viridiplantae > Streptophyta > Magnoliopsida > Cucurbitales > Cucurbitaceae > Lagenaria > Lagenaria siceraria. Next base: position 23,050,938 of record CM016487.1, read on the forward strand.
TTTTTCGTTTTTTTTTTTGTGGAAGATATAAGTATAAATATTGCAGGTGATGAAGCCTCACTTAAGATGTATGTTCCGTACGGTGTTGTTTTCAAGAAGTGCTCCGCCAAGACTTGTAAATCCCTACCTCCATTATCCAAAAAGAACAAAAGGAATCAATGTTACTATCTATATTAACTAACTTCTTGAAGAAAAGAAACGTTTTCAAATTCAGAAACTTACAGAATAATCAATCATATTATTGTTAAGTTCAAGTACGCGTAAGCTTGAATTTTTCTTCAGCATGTCGGCAACTGCTTTTGCACCCTGGAAAGAACTTGATAGTAAGATCAAATTTAAAAAATCAAGGGGGAAAAAACAAATAAGTCAGCAAAAGGACTTTGAAGGCACATGAATCTTTCCTACAGTTGAGCTTTAATCAAATTAGTCAGCTAACCTCATCTCCCACGTCACTACTGTTTAGCCGAAGCGTCTGAATGCTGGAATTATTCACCAGCAAATCACACAGGGCCTGAGAACAAATTTAATTGCAATATTTAAGCCAGCTGCACGAAGTACTAGCAATAATTTAATGGGAAAAGCCACCATTCATGCACATGAGCAGGATGAAATTAATAAATAAAAAACTGATATATAAACAAGATCAATGAATATACTTCGATCTGCAACAAGACGCCCATTGAACTGTCCCAGTGCATTACATTCCCCACATTCAATTCCTTATCAATAATTTAATGGGGAGAAAGGGTCATCTCCCTACCTGAGTTTTCTATAGGCAAATGTTCCAAATTACATCACGCTTCAACAAATCAACTATCGTAGCTTTGATAACAATTGAAATGCACACAATGTGAGAACTGTTACTGGGATGAATTTGACAAATTTTGAGAGTTCTGGGGCTGTTAATGGATTTCACAGCTGTAGGAATCTGAATTCAGATTCTTTACATTCTTTGCATCAAAAACACAGCAAGAAAAGAACAAAGAAAATTCCCCAAAACATTAAATTAAGTAATTGAAATGCTCATCGAATATCAATTATATAAAAAGTTATCACAACCTTAACTCCATCATCTCCAATCGGGTTTCCAGAGAGATCAAGGGTCTTTAAAACGATATTTGATTGAAGGACACCATCAAATGCTTTTATCCCTTCAGCTGTTATTCCATTTGCAGAAAAATTAACTTCCTCAACTGTCTGTAACAGTAAAATATTTCAATTAAATACCCAAGTATACAACTAGCAACACTTCATGTCATAATGTTGCACAGAGAGAAAAATAGTTCATGCCAACCACGCTCATTAGCTATAACACAAGATATCATTGAACCAGAAAGATCAGTAGAGGAACCTGATTGTATCCTAAACTCTCGGCAAGAAAAAACAGTCCTTCATCTCCAAAGTTGCGTGCTGTCAATAAATGAGATCAAATATCATATACTTCATAACTGGCAAGTGAACAAAGTTTAGAACTTGAACAAATTAAGCATAAAAAATAAAATGACCTTTGTGCATACTCAAACAAAGAAACATTGAACCCACTGGAAATAATAAATACATCTAACTTCCAATAATCAGAATATGAAAATCCCATATCCATTTCAGATGACCGATAATGAAAGTTGACGAACCTAGTCCATCGAAACTAACAAAGATCTCTAAGATTGAACAACTATGTCATAATGCTGCAGCATTCAATAACATGGCCACATTGAAATTAATAATCATGTCTTCATTAACTCTCTGAGTAGCTTACCTGTCATGTCAACACTTCTAAAAGTCCGGAGCTCTTCTTGTCAATCTTGGCGGTAAGATCTGGAATCAAATTTATACCAGCACCGAATGACCATTTGTTTTTCACGGATGAAGAAGACTTATCTGACTTCGGAACCATGAGTCTCTCCACCAATTTCCATAAAACTGTGAGCTGAAAACTCAAATTAGTATCTCATCTCCAAGCCAAAATACCGTGCTATTTTATTCCCAAATATAAATGGCAGCAGCGGAAGTTACAAGTCGTGCTCCAAATTAGTGCATTAAAACTTGTAAAACATCAATTTGCACTTCAATAAGAAAAACGTTTAGTCATACGCAATTCCTAAAAGAAAACGAAAAGTGAAAACCGTACCGAACGTAACCACCACGAAAACACCGGCAGGTAAAACAGTGGAGGCAAGCTGCTTCACCGGGGCAATCAACGATGAGCTGTCAGTTTGAGACTCTTTGTAAACTCTTCGAGAAGTTGCAGCCCGCCTGGAGCCGCCGTCGGACCTCAACGTAGCCTTCAGCACCAAATTTATCATTCTAAAACCTCTTCTCCTATGCGTAACCGGGACCAATGCACGATTGGCATGATAGTCGAATCTAGAACCGCCGAAGCCCACACCTCGGGACCCTAGCGAATGAAGTCGGAGGAAAATCTAGAGTGGTAACAAAGAAGAGTTGAAATTGCGAGGTAGAAGAAATTGGATTGATTGACGACAAGAATCAGTGAAGAAAGTATTGGAGTTACCTTAGGATGAGAGCAGAAAGAGATTGTAGAGGTGGAAGTAGAAGCCATTGGTGCTGCGTAGAAGTGGATTAGATGCGCATGGAGAAAAAGGTATGCGGAGCCGCTCGCTATGGAAGAGAGAGTGAAGTGGAAATGCTTTGGCTTTGCCACCCGATTGATCCACACCAGACTGCTGCAGGTTCTTCCCAAAGTTTTCCCGATTTTTCTTTCGGGAAAAAAAATACACTTTTCGTCCTCTTATTTGAATTTTCGGATTCAGTAATTTTAGGTTAAATGGTAAATTTGTCGATTTATAAAAAGTTAGAGCACATAATTAGATTTTAATTTAAACCATTATTTTTTTAAAAAATTAATAATGCTGTAGAATGGAAAAATTGAATTACGATTGTTCTGACTATTATTGATATTATATTTATAAAGAAAATTATATAAATACAAAAAAAAAATATCAAATTATCTACAAATATAAAAAAATTTCACTGTCTAAGATAAAATTCTATTGTAAATTTTTTTTATATTTAAAAAAAGTCCTATTTATAAACTATAAATCCTCTAGGTTGAATATAACTCATTATTAATTAATTTAGAAATACAAAATTATATAATTTTTTGTAATATTATATAATTTATAATAAATTACATAAAGCATATTTTAAATTTATTAAAAATGGTTTTTTAAATAAAATTTATTAAAAATGGTCTGAGTAAAATGAAATAATGTATTTTTAAATGTTTTTATTTTTTAAATATAATTCTACATTATAAATTTTTAAATTCAAATTTTGAATGCACTAAAATATTAAAATGTTATTTTTTGAATTTACACTATTTGGATCATATAATCCGAAAAAATAATTTTTAAAACACAAAATTTAAATTTTGTGAAACTCACATTTGCTTAAATGAATCTAAAAACATACTATAATTATAACTCGACTCACATACAGTTTGTCATCAAAACCAAGAGATTATAAATTTGAATATCTCATTAGCATGTGGTTGAATTATTATTAGTTTTTATTTTTATTTATTTATTTATATCAATACTCTCTCTATATACATATACACTATTTAAAAGGAGTTACGGAGAGAAACAATTGATTTTCCTATTTGCCCATTTTAATTGACAATCATTGAGGTATTTTACGTAATTTTACACTTAAATCATTAAAAAGTATTCATTTTATCTCTAATATATACTTCACAATAAATAAAGAGAAAATAAATTTTAAAAATCACATTTTATTCTCTAAACATGATTGTAATGGAGGAGTAATAATCAAAATCACACTAAGATTTTTTTTTTCTTTTTTTTGAGATGGCAGTGGTTGAGGTTACTCGACAAGTTTAGTTTTTATGATGTTGATTAGAATTTAGTTCTTATAGTTAGAATTAATTTTCATTAAAAAAAAAACTAAATTTTAAATGTCTCCTATTTGCAATTAAACCCTACAATTAAATATCCATCGGGCAATGGGCATTTGAGTCAAATCATGCACTAACCAAGGGTTGACGAAGGGTTTTAACATTTCCAACCGGTTCCTTTGGGTTTTATTTTTACAGCAGAGCTCTTTCTCGTCAATGGCGGTTGCCGTTCGGAAACTCCTCATGCTTCCGAAGCCGCCTCCACTACCTGGCTCCGAGTTTCCAGCCGTCGACCGAGTCTGAATCGCCAATGGTTCGGGTTGCGCCGGAGAACCACAAAGTTGAGTGGTCGGACCGGCGATTGAAATTGAGGGCAAGGGTGCGGAGGCCGGCTCGGTTTACAGTTATTCGGACCGAACCGGCCGACCCAAAATGGCGTTCGATTTTAGGATTTTTTTCAGTCTAGGAACGGACTTCGACTCGGCATCGTTCCCTCTCACTCTGTCACTCGCAGTCCCCACTCATCCTCAGCCACCGTCGCTCAGCCGCCGACTGCCGTTAACGTCGACTACTCAGCCACCGTCGCCGTTGTCTCCTTCCGCTGTCGCTCCTTCGTATCTTCTAGAGCTCTGCCCTCTGCACGTTTGTTTTGTAGGTAATAATCTCCACTTACGTTTCCTTTAAACTGATTTATTCAATTGACTCTATAATGAATTTTCTGTGGGAAATGTTGGCTGGCTCACCTTTGTATTGAACTGATTGTTGAACTGGGTTTGTTGTTGCTGTTATTTTGAACTTGGTTTATTGTTATTATTGCTGTTACTGTAGAACTGAGTTTGCTGTTATTGCTGTCATTTTGAAGTGGTTATTCTTGGCTGGATTGATTCATCTTTGTAATAATCTATGATATTTTTTGTTCTGATTGCCTACCTAAAGGAGGAAGACTAATCCTTATCTGTTTGGTGTTGAGTGGAATCCGTATTTACGTTTTCTCCCCTTTTACAGCCCTATGTTCGGTATGTAAGAGTCTTGAAAGACTTATGAGTTATGAGGGACTTTTGTGAGAAGGGGTGGAGAGAAAAGGAGCACACCTTGTGAGTTGGGATGTGGTGGGGGAAGGTTAACCTATGAACCTTGTAGGGGGTAAGAATTAGGGGATTTTAAGGCTCGAAAGCCCTATTGGCTAAATGGCTATGATGCTTCTCCTTTGAGCCCAATACCCTGTGGTAAGGATTATAACGAGCAAGTACGGGTGTCATCTGGCTGATGGTTGTTGGATGAGGTCAGAGGTACTTATAGAAATCTATGGAAAGAAATATCCACCGAGTTTCCCTTTTTTCTAACTTGTTTCATTGTGTTGTAGATGATGGGAAGGAAATGTACTTCAGGGAGGCTAAGTGGATGGGGGATAGACCCTTTTGCATTATGTTTCCTTGTTTATATCATTTATCCTCTATGAGAAATCTTCGATTATTCTAGGAGTTCTAGCCAATCTTTTGTTTGGTATTTGTGTTGTCTATTTTTCGAGAGGGAAATGATGGATGCCATGACTCTTTTATCTCTGGTTGGGGAGTTTGAGTTTAGACCAAGGAGAAGGGATATTCATTGTTGGAGCCCTAACCCCTTTAAGGGATTCTCTTGTAGCTCTTTCTTTTGCTGTTTGCTGGACACTAAAATATGAGTAAAAGAAAAAAAAAAATTACAAAATAGTAGAAATTATTATTTAAAAGAAAAGTCTCCTGATTGTTTTTGTTAATTATTGAAACTAATTGAGAGTGTATATGAACTATGAATAAATGAACTTGAAGGTAACCTAAATCGAATTTCCAGTGAATATTAGTATTATACACATATCTTGTAAATAGCGGCGGACTGAATTCATCTCGTACAATATTTTTTAAAAATATTTTGTAATTCATTGAGATGTTTCATTGTTATTTTTTTCATAAAAAATGATGACATGTATGCAGCTTTTGTCAGGTGAACTATTAGTGTAAGGCTTTGAGGGACGATGATCAGAGGCCATGCCGGTGTCGTAAAACCTAATTTTTCCTTCATGTTATTTGAGATGCCTACTCTTCTTGAATGTCAGAAGTTCAAATTTACTGCCACACCAACATTTCAAACGTCTTCTAACCATGAGAAAAGGAGAGGTTTAATTACACAGCTACAATATTCTCATGGTGATAGGAGAACAGTATTCAAATCTCTACATTCAACTGTTTCATCAAAGCCTTGCAATACTAAAGTGGGTAGAAAAGAAGGCAGTGCTTCATCACTATATAGTCGCCCTAGTTTAGTCGAGATGAAGAATGTGAGGCTTGAAAACCGTTCAAAGGTTTACGAGTTCTTGCGTGGAATTGGTGTCGTTCCTGATGAACTTGATGGGCTGGAGCTTCCTGTAACAGTCGATGTTATGAAGGAACGTGTTGATTTTCTTCTCAAATTGGGACTTACAATTGAAGATATAAATAACTACCCTCTTGTTCTTGGCTGCAGTGTTAAGAAAAATATGATACCAGTACTTGATTACCTTGGTAAATTAGGCGTTAGGAAATCTACTTTCACTGAGTTCTTAAAAAGGTATCCGCAAGTCCTCCATTCCAGCGTTGTTGTCGACCTTGCTCCAGTCATCAAGTATCTTCAAGGCATGGATATTAAGCCAACTGATATCCCTCGCGTTCTCGAGAGATATCCAGAAGTATTGGGGTTTAAGCTTGAGGGAACCATGAGTACTTCAGTGGCATACTTGGTAGGAATTGGAGTCGCAAGAAGGGAAATTGGAGGGGTTTTGACCAAATACCCTGAAATTTTGGGAATGAGGGTTGCTCGGGTAATCAAGCCTTTTGTTGAGTATCTTGAAAGTTTGGGCATTCCAAGATTAGCAGTGGCTAGGTTAATAGAGAAACGACCACACATTCTGGGGTTTGGATTAGAAAAAAAAGTCAAACCCAATATCCAATTGCTCTTGGAGTTCAATGTAAGAGAAGCATACCTTTCTTCTATAGTGGCACAGTATGCTGAGATCATAGGAATGGACCTGGAATCTAAGCTTCCAACTCAGAGAAATTTACTAAAATCATTAATTGAATTGAACGACGACAACTTTGGTGCTATCATCGAAAAGATGCCGCAAATTGTTAGCCTCAGCAGTTCAGCTGTGATAAACCATGTAGATTTATTAAAAACTTGTGGGTTTTCCTTGCTTCAAGTAAAGAATATGGTTGTAGGTTGCCCCCAATTGCTTGCTTTGAATATTGACATAATGAAACACAGCTTTGAGTTCTTCCAAATGGATATGGGAAGGCCTTTAGATGACTTAGTCACTTTTCCTGCATTCTTTACTTATGGTTTAGAGTCCACAATAAAGCCCAGACATAAGAAAGTTGTACAGAAGGGAATTAGTTGTTCACTTTCATGGCTCCTCAATTGTTCTGATGAAAAGTTTGCAGAAAGGATGAGCTATGATACCATAGATATGGAGGAGATGGAAACCACACCAACATTCGATATGAATTCTCTCATACAACCTCGTAACGATGAATCGGATTCTGAATACGAAGAGGATAGTTAGGAAGAGACTTAACAGGCTATTTTGTGTCGGCTTCCTTGGCTGGAGGGTAATGGCTATTTTGAAAACTTATGGATATCATCATTAGAGCATGTAACACTTTGAGAAAGGTAGTTCCTCCTGTTTTATTCTACCATATTAAATTTGAGTACAGTTTTGTTTTCGTCTCTTTTACTGTAACTTTTGCCACATATATCTCTCTTTCTATTAATTTCTCATTCTAATTAATACTTTCGTATGACTATTAAAATATATATGAAATCTAATTTTTTTAAGCTTCGTTTGGTTTTTATTTTGAAAATGAAGCCTATAAACATCATTCTCACCCTTAAATGTCTTGCTTTCTTATTTACTTTTTACCCATGTTTTTAAAAACCAAGCACAATTTTAAAAACTAAGATCCAGTTTGGTAACCATTTGGTTTTTGGTTTTTGAAAATTAAGCCTACATACACTCCTCTCACTCCTAAATATATTGCTTTCTTATTTACTCTTGTCCATGTTTTAAAAAATCGAGCCAAAATTTGAAAACTAAAAAAAATAGTTTTTGATTTTAGAATTTGGCCAAGAATTCAACTCTTTTACTCAAGAAAGATGCAAATCATTATAAGAAAATGTGAAGAAATAGGTTTAATTTTCAAAAATCAAAAATAAAAAACGACATAGTTATCAAACGAGGCCTTAGAAATTAAAAGTGTGTTATTTAACAGTAAATTGAATTATAATTCACAATTAAAATGGAGCAAATTAGGACACAAGTTTCAAGCAGTAGCTATAGAAAACCCAATAGATCAAATGAGCCACATGAAAAACAACAATATGTCCATCAAAATTCAAAAACAAGGAAATTGGACAACTTACAATGTAGGGTGCTACGTCGTCTAAGATAACCCCTGCACAAAATTATTGCACAATAGGGCCTTACAAGCAATCAAAGGATCAAACCAAATAGAAGAACGATGATGGAATTTTCGGTTGAAGAGACAAGTCAAATATTAACCCATATAAGATAAATGCCTTAACCCAAGCAATCCATTGAGGTCATGTTTATTGTTTCGTAATTAAAATTGTTGTAATTGTAATGGAATTTTTTTTTTTTAATATTCATAATTCACATAATATTATTAACTAGTTTTCTGAGAATGTATTTAAATAGGTTTCACTTTTCATATTACGATTCATTGATTACATTTATTGGGAAGTAAATGTGACCTGAGTTCAAACCAAACAAAAAAGAAGCACACAGTCTTCATCATTTAGAAGTTGTTTGGGAGTCTGGAATGTAATCAGAATTACTGGGAATCAAAGAATGTTAGAATGCGTGAGGAATCAAGGGCAGAACAGAAGGGATCGTTGAAAACTATGAGAACGGGATGAGTTTGATATTACAAATCGGTGGGTTTTGGATTATATTACATTACAATCTCATTCCACTACACGTCTCCAAACAGCCCTTTATAGTGAGGAGATGACAGACTCCCAAACCACTCTTACAAGTCACCTTCATCATTGAGCCAACCCAACCCGACTTTTATAAGTAAAGGTCAAGTCTAAGGGTCCAAGATGCTGTTCGGGCTTGGATTCAACCGACCCAACCTTTTATAGTCAAACTCAAGACCTATAGCTCGAATGGGGTCAGTCTATGGGAAAACTCGATTTTCAAAATGGTGATCATACCCAATTCAATGAATAAATATGTTGGATTGAATTAGACTGGTCAAAAGTTGACTTTGAGCGGAGCTTGAATCAAGTCAATGTTGGGCTTAGATTGACCTTTTGGACTTCAAACTCATCGATTAAGTTGACTCACAAGAAAGATAACCTCAGACAATGCAGTCCTTACACAACCCAGAATCTTAAGCACCTATCAGACACGACAAAAGTATATGGTCTGGGCATAGAAAAGCAAGATATTTTACATCATTTATCTTGATTTAACCCTACAAAAATTAATTTGAACAGGTGCTATTTTAAACATAAGGGGATGTAGCTCAAATGGTAGAGCACTCGCTTTGCATGCAAGAGGTACAGGGTTCGATACCCTGCATCTCCAAGTCTCAGCTATTTTTATTTTTATTTTATTTAATATTATTACTATTACTACTTTACATTTTAATGAAAGAGTTGAGAAGAAAACGTGAAATACAACAAAAGGAAAAAGAAACCAACTTGCAAAAGAAAAAAAAAAGCATATAAGATAAGTTCAAATAATAAAATTAACATATAAATGAGGCGCTTAATGATGTAGCTTGTTGAGGTCCAATCAAAATACATTTATCGATCTAAATTAAAGTCGTAGACATAACAGTAGACTGTATAAAATTCACAAGAAGCCAAAATTAATCTTTCTAAATTAAATTTGAATGTAAAACAATAAATGAGGAGGCTATCAAGCGAATGAATTAAAATATTGTAATTAGAGGATTAGCGAGAGATAGAAAAAGAGATTAGTGGGCCAATTATGGAACGATCATGCTACTTAACGATTTTGTTCCTTGATTACTTCCACTTAATTATGCTTTCTTAATTAAAAGCCTAATAGACTAGTCCAAAACAGTCGGATAAGCCCCAAAGTTTCCCTAATTTTAATTAATTAGATGAAACATCATAATTATAACCATAAACTAGCCAATTAATCGAACACGATAGTGTTCTATGCTAATCGATTAACCTCATTAAGCGGATTTAATTAAGATACCAAATTAAACTAGCCAAATTTAATTTATCGCTTTTCTAATTTTAAGGTCTACTATACGCACTATGTTAATCATAGAGCAACTATAGATTAATCATAACCATAACCTAACCCGTTCACTACTCAAATTAAACATGAATTTGTGACAATTACACATCACAAATACATGCATATCAAACATGAACAATCAATATTTAAGCGATTAATCTATCACATAAATAATGAAAATTAATTGTTTAGAAAAATAATAGGAAATAATCAACCAAGAAATAAAGTGCAATAACCAATAAATCATTATTGAATTACTTTAAAAATTTTAGGGTTGTTTTCAAATATAGGAAAATGAACCAAAATATTTACAAATATAGCAAAATTTTACTGTCTATCTGCAATAGACCGTGATAGACTACTATTTGTGTCTATCTGTAGTCTATCGCAACATAGATAGTAGTCTATCACGCTCTAATGCAGATAGACAGTGAAATTTTGCTATATTTGTAAATATTTTCAGTAGTTTTGTTATTTAAAATAATTTCTCAAAATTTTAAGTAGCATAATGAAAATTTAGCCATTTGAAAAATATATGACGATTAAATAAATAAATAATGATTCCAACATTCTCACCTTTAAATAAAAATAGGAAAAATGACAAATTTAATATGAGGTTTGAAGTTTGTTTCAAATTAGTCCATAGGTTTCAAAATTGAACAATTTAGTCCATGACATTTAGGAAATACTCCATTTTAGTCCATCTACCATCCAGGGGCGACTTGAGCTATAGGCGACTGAGGCGATCGCCTAAGGCCCCCATTTTAGGAAGGGACAATTGCAAATATAGCAATTAGATTTAAAATATTAGTATATATAATAACATTTTAAAAAAAATTGCACTTATAGCAAAGTCTATCAGTGGTAGACTTCTATCGCTGATAGACTTTTTATGGTTTAAATTATAACTTTAGGTTTATATATAACACTTCTTTTTTTTTTGTCAAAAGGGGATGTAGCTCAAATGGTAGAGCGCTCGCTTTGCATGCGAGAGGTACAGGGTTCGATACCCTGCATCTCCATAATTATGTTTTAAAAATAGAGTTTGAATTATAAAAAATGCTCTCGAACTTTGTATTTTTGTATAAAAAATACCTCAGTTTAAGGATATTTTTATTTGAACATTTTTTTAAAGTTTAAAAGTATTTCGGAAACTTTTGAACTTCAATTGGTGTCTTGACAAAGCACACAAAGTGCAATCATTGGCATCATCCACTTTCTTCTCTCCATTATCATCCTTTTATAGATATACCAACGACAAATTAACTCAAGTAATGCATTAATATTGTATCTTATTATCATAATTTTATGTGTTTATCAATGGTATTAAATTTTCATCGACAATGTTAACATTTTCATCCATATTTTCATATTTCTATAGATTCGACATCCACACATGAGAGGTGAACCAATATTTTTATTATATCATAAACAATCCATGAAACATAAAACAATAAGTTATAAAACACCACTAATGTAAATATAATATAAATAATAAACATGTTAACTTGTTTTAAAAAGTACAAAATATTTATTTACTAATTTAAGTATTTTTTTTATTTTATAATCTTTTTTTAGAAATATCCATTTACAACTTTTTTATATCGATGTTTACATCTACATTTTTGTAAAATTGAGACCTCAACATTTCTATTTACATCAACATTTTAAATCTTGCATGTATCTAGGTATATCAATGAGTTGTATTTAATTGTTATGTATGTGAGTACTCTATATACATTAATGATAGACTTGCTATACATTCATTCAAATATATATATATAAAAAAAACTATTAATATATATATGTAATTGATTGTATATTAAGAAGGTTGTGGAGTATATCGATGATAGCTAGCATGAGCATAGTTCAACTGACAGAAATCATGTGTCATTCGCCAAGAAGTCAGAGGTTTGACTCCCTCTCCTCACATATTATTGTTGACAAAAAGTATCCAATGATATGTCTATATCAATTAAATAGATAAATCATAGTGTATCTATGATATATCCATGCCATAAAATGTACTTAATACAAAATATATCAAATAAAGGTATATAAATGATGTATCAAAGATATGTAAATTAGTTAATAATACTACATAGAACTAAAGTGTACTATCACTAGTATAATATCAACACTCATTTAAAATGTAATTTATCAAAGTATTTAAAATTAAGTTATCAATAATAAATAAAAATTCAATTAAGTGTATCAATAGTATCTAAGCCTATCATTGATATGTTGTTTTTACTAATGAAATAACCTAATATATTGTCTTTTGCATGTTGATTTTCCTTTCCCTTTGTTGTAACTCACGCTTTCTTATTAAATCTTTCATGAATATGTTTATAAAAAAATCAAAGTGTATCAATGATACAATTTATAAGATATATCATTAAAATAATAAGAAATATATCGGTGAAATTGTTGATATATCAAGATATGAAGTATATAAGTCATTAAATCTATGAATGATATACTTGCATATCAGTATACCAACAGTACATCTAATATAACAAAAAAAGATTCTAAATTTCAGACTATCGTGTTTTATAAGGTTATTTTTTAGGATAGTTACAAATATAGTAATTAGACATAAAGTATTTATAGATATAGCACAACGTAAAAGAATTTGCTAATATAGCAAAATTTAGATCTAGCTCTCAAGGTTAATCAATGATAGACCATATCGCTAATAAGAGTCTATCAGCGATAGATTTTATCATTGATAGATTTTAGATAGATTTTATTATCGATAGATTTTGCTATATTTTCAATTCTTCAAAAATGTTGGTATATACTTTTAGCCCTAAAAGTGTTAACCATTGCAAGAACCCTATTTTTTACTTTTTGAAATTGAGGTAGATGGCCAAAATGTGAGGTAGATGGCCAAAATGTGAATGTAGTTGTGAAAGATGACCATTTTTTTTTTCATTTACTCAAATATGACATTATTTGTATTTGACGAGCTGAAGGACCCACCACTTATTAGGTTCTTCTATATTTATCCCTACAACTGTTTTAGGTAACTATTCCTAGAAATAGCGTTTGCACAATTTATTTTCAAATGTCATTGTTTCTACTGTTTTTGCAATTCTATACTCAAGAGGGGATGTAGCTCAAATGGTAGAGCGCTTGCTTTGCATGTGAGGGGTACAGGGTTCGATACCGTGCATCTCCAAGAACAAATTTCAAATAAATTACTTTTCATGTAAAGAGAAAAAAAAATTGCATTATAGAAGTTGATAATTAATATTGATGTTTTTTTTATTTTTTTTATTTTTATTTTTTATGATAAGAGTAAATTATTACAAATTTAAAAATATATAGATTAAATTGATACTTATTAAAAGTTTACTAATTTGATGTTTCTATAAAAGTTTACAAAAAGTGTTCTTATATTAGATTATAAAGAAAAAATTTCAATTTAGATAAGAACCTACACACTTCGATATCGATATTAAATATTCATGACTATCTCTAAACATCTTTTATTAATTATAACACATAAAAATGTCACCTATTTAATCCAATGTGAACAAGAGTACTAATAACAATATCCATAACTTAGTTTGAAAGTAAAAACAACTTAATTATGGATCTAAATAAAATTTTATATAAATTTTATAAAATTTGTGATTTATAGAAATATCCGTCGATATCAATATTTTATCAATATATCATAAAATTGAAATGTCGATATCAATATCAATATTGACCGATATTTTAATCCTTGCTTGGGATGCACAATTAACCTGATTTCTAGATTCTAATTCCAGAATTCAGATATAAACTAATTGTAAATTGTCACCATTTTGTATCTGAGATCAGTTTCAAGGAATCCTTCATAGAAAGAATAACAAGTTGCATCTTGCCAAAAAAGCTAGCTCTGCCCAAACATGAATTTACTTGAGAGTTTTCAATAGTTCCACAGAATCTGCAAGCTATCACAATTCATTGTCCACAGGTCCCAAATATTTATTCACATAAGAAATCCAGGAGGCAAAACAGTAATGAATTTCTCAACTGAATTTTCTAAAGTTTATTTTCTTTGAGTCACAGTAGTTGAGTGATTGTTTCTGGGCATCCGTATAATGTAATAATGTAAGCCAACATGAGCATAGCTCAACAATAATTGACATACCCTCCATTCCTTGAGGTTGGAGGTTGAAATCAAAAGAATAATATAAGAAAATCAGATTATTTTCTTTCTGAAAGAATAATTAGTACAATGAACAAACTTAAACTTCAGAAATTCCACAGCAAAATTTCCATCCACCACGCTCGCAAATCAGAGTTGCACAGGAGTTGAATCTTTAACAATCTCATATAATGAGATAATGTTTTCAATGCTCAAAAGGCCAATGATGCACCATTCCAAGAGATCTGACTTCCTATTCTGGAGGACTTCTTGAAGAAAATGAATGTTATGCTGCAAGGAACGTGCAAACTTATTAGAGAAGATCCAAGAAATATCATCTCCAGAAAACTAAAAATGCTTCTTCCAGTAAGTATGATATAAGTAAAAGTATCCAGGTGAAAGATTTAAACGAAATCACAATGAGGATGTTGATTATTTTTTCCTAAGCTCTATTTTTTCCTTAGCTCTGCTTTTGGAAAAGGACTCCCTGCTTCATTTACATTATTTTGGGTCCAAACAGAACACAAACTTCAGATGGAACAACAATCAACATTCGGAAACAATTTAGCTTAACCATTTTCTTAAAGAAGCATTCTAAACTAATTAATTAAATACAGCCCTCAAAACTTCATTCCTTCAAGAACTATGAATTCATTCTCCTCCATTAGTAGCTGGCTGTTTGACCCTCCGATCATGTCTCTTTATTCAGGATTAAAATATCAATGTCCATATATCGAGACTTCAGTTTTACAATTAATTGATGGATATACCAATAAAATATTGATATCAACAAATATTTCAATAAGTTAACAAATTTATAAAAATTGCTTTAATTAGTATTAATTGAGTTGTTTTTACTTTCAAACTAAGTTATAGATCTTATTATTAATATACATATTCATTGAATATTGAGATTGATAGATGATAAGTTGTTATGTTTTATGTTTATTTATAAAAGATGTCAGAGATATCAATTACTCCCTAATATTGATCCATAGATTTACGTATATATCGATGTATCGATGGATATTTCAATCCTTGTTCTTAATCAAATGACTTCCAAGATTGCATCTACACATGAAAGATTGATCAGAGGTTTTCTTTGGAAAGGCAATAATGATACTAGAGGTTTGCACTTGGTTAAATGGAGGCAGCTCCTCCTTCCCATCAACAATGGTTGGGTTGCACAATATCGAAGATAAGAACAAAGCTGTACTTGCGAAATGGTACTGGAGATACTAAAGGGGAGATTCTTTCCTTTGGAAAAAAGTTATTGATGCAAAATATGGTTCTTTCAACAGAACACTAAACCGGGTTATATACTCCATTTCATCGTCAAAAGGCCGGTGAAAGACCATCCTACAATACACCTCCCTTATCTTTGATAGAATGGTCTGTACAATTGGGAATGACATATCAAACCCCTAGTTGGGAAAATATTAGGATTATTAGTATGGTTATTAGTAAGAGCACTTTAGTAATTAGCTAAAGAGCCTGTTAAGATTTTTAGTTATAAATAGAGGGAGTGGGTTGGGAGCCATGAACAAGGTGCGAAGATTTTAGTAGAATTTCCAGTGTGAAAATTTTGGAGAGAGTAGCCCTCTCTCCTAAAGATTATGGTATATTGTAACTTTCTTTGATATTTCATCTTTTTAAGTGTTCTTTATTGTTCTGGAGAGTTCTTGCTAGGTGGTAACCATGACCATCGTATAACATTTTGGAAAGTCATGTGGATTGGTGATGATGAGCCCCTGTACAGCCCATTTCCATTAATATATACATTGTCTCTCCAAAAAGATACCTCTATTTTTTAGTGTCGGATGGCTAATACTGGATGTTAGAACCTTAGACTCGGAAGAAATCAAAGAGATTGTGTAATTATTGAATATACTGCCCTCCTCCTATGCCTCTCCACGGTCTCCTTCTCTCATAACCAAGACCATGGCATTTGAAGATTGGAGTCAAACGGCCTCTTCTTTGTCAGTTCCCTTTTTCAAGATTTCTCCCTCCAGGCTTCATGTACTGAAAGCTCCACATTTTTATGACTTAATTTGAAAGCAACTTAGAGCAGTTGGAGTTTTAAAGATAAAGTTAAGAGTGTTATGATCAAATACCGTGAAGGCGATTGTTTCTTATTTGGAAGGAAATAAATGCTAGAATTTTCTCAGATAAGTGCAATTCTTTTGATTATTTTTTGTGAACTTGTACAGTTCACAACCTCGAATTAGAGTAGCCAACAGAAGATCCTTCATAATTAACTCCACCTTCCTCATTAATTTGGATTGGAAGGTTTTTTTGAAAGTTTGAGTAAGGGACTCCTTATCCTTTGGCCCGTTAGGCTGTTCTTCTTGGTCATTTGGAATGAAAGGTGTTCTGTTTCTTAAAATATGTATATACAGTATAAACATGCATATACATGTATATACATATAGTTATATAGTTATAAGGGGAAAAAAAAGTCCACTCAAATAATATTTTGAAAATTTCTAGCCATTTTTAAATTTGGGTGTTCATATGTGATTTCAAAACAAACACAAACATTTAATTCCTTTTTTTAGAAAACAAACAATTAATTTCACATATCCAAACACATACATTTATTATCCTAGACATTTAATTCTCAAAGAATATTCATACACCCAAGACAATATCCACAATCCAAACTATTAAATAAAATTATTCTTTCCCTAAAATCCTACCAAAGTAGCACGAAAAAGATTGTTACGTAATTCTTCCTAAATAAGTACATAAAAATAGAAGTGTGCGAGAATAAGAAAAACCAATCGAACTAATAAAAAAATTGCTAATATCCATTTGATTTTAACATCTCTCTAAGGTTCGTCGATCCTTTAATTTAAAGTCTTATACACGTGTGAATATTATTCATTAAGGATTCAAAGTGAAATAAAAATGGAGAGTCTAAATTCATTCACTTGGAAAGGTTTAGAGTTCTAATTGATACAATATTTAGTTTTGGGTTTTAAGTTATACAACACCCAAAGTTTGGGGGTATAAATTGATCTCTCTTCCTAAAAAAAAAATAATACATAAACAAAATAGAAAAGTTTTCATGAGGTTACATGTCTTCTCAACACATTTTCCTTCGCATATATGATATAACCAAAAAAGATAATATTACTTTCACCTTGGAAACTGCCACGACATTTAAGAAGAATGATCAAGAGGCCCAACTATAAAGAAAAAGACCACTGAAGGAATGAATGGAATAGAATGAAAATTACCTCCACAAACTTCAATTTGAAATCTAGATTTCCAAAGCGCTGGGTGACCTCATACTCTTCCCGAAGATACTCATATATTTGAGCATATTTTGCATCCCTCCATGCAATTTCAGATCTGAGTGGCAAAGGAAAAAGATAATAAAAGAGAGCTAAGATGGGCAATTTTCTGAACTATAAGTTATGTCAAAACCCTACAAATTTAAAGCAATATTATGATTGAATTTTTCTATGCACGACATAAGAAAATATGTAATAACAAAAAGAGGAAGATAAGAAAGAATCTTGTTTTGTTTACTTATATCAAACTTGAAAGGAGAATTTTTCTATGTCATGATCTTGGTTCTGTAACTGTTAGGCTGTCAAATACATTTCTGAACTATAGTATTTCCAAGCGCCAAGTACATAGAAAACCACGTAAGATGTAACACAAGCTTTAAAGAGGCTCTATATTTAAACAAAAAAGGTGTTGGATGTCAAAAAGCTTTAAAGAGGCTCTATATTTAAAAAAAAAGGTGTTGGATGTCAAAATTGCATCAGCAAGTTTCCTTTGATTTTTGGAAGACTTGTGAACTCTTTGGCAGCACAAATTTGACTTCATCTACCATTCTGTGGCTTTATGATCTCTTCCATTCTTTTTGTTTTAGAGTTCTTTTAAGATTGTTGCTGTAATCTAACAGTTCTTTTCTAGTATATAAGATACAATATTACAAAGAAAGAGCACAAAAGAAAACTACCTAAAAACCAATAGAAGAGGAAACCACTAGCACAAGAAATCATTCTAATTAAGATTAAAAATTATTAATGTATTCTTCCTAAAAAAAAAAAAAGAAGATTAAAGAAAATGAGCTAAAAAATTCGAATCAAACACACATACATTAAATAATAATAATAATAATAGAATCAAAACTTTTTATTAAGGAAATGAAAAGAGACTAATACTCCAAATTATCCAAATTATTTAATGTATGTGTGTTTGATTCTAGTCTATTTTGTTTGCTTATTATGGTGTATTTTGAGTATTAGTCTCTTTTCATTTCCTTAATAAAAAGTTTTGTATACTTTTCAATAAATAATAATAATAAATAAATAAATAGCTATCTATTTAGATCAATATACTATATGTCTAATATCCACTATCATAGTCTTTTTTCTTTTGAAACGGAAACAAACTTTCATTGATATAATGAAAAGAGACTAATGCTCAAAATACAACGATACATAAGTAATAATCGTAATAACCGTAGTACTACACAGTCTTACCTTTCAAAAAGACCAACTTTGAGAATTACATCCGCTAGATTTGAATTAGCCTTTCCAACAAGTTGAAGGAGCTTTTTCTTAT
Organism: Lagenaria siceraria; assembly: GCA_002890555.2. NCBI lineage: Eukaryota > Viridiplantae > Streptophyta > Magnoliopsida > Cucurbitales > Cucurbitaceae > Lagenaria > Lagenaria siceraria. Next base: position 23,069,856 of record CM016487.1, read on the forward strand.
CCATAGTGAATGTTCCTGTTTTCTCCATTTTACGATTTATATCTGCAAACTCTTCAACCAAACCATCAACCTGAAAAGGAAGAAAAAAGGTAATGTTATATATGGATACGCGAAAGCATGTTTTGAGAACACATACACAAGCACTAATTGGTGACTAAGATTAGAATGCCAAACTCAGAGAATTAGAAACTTAGAAATTTCATGAGCAAGCAACTCTTATAACCTCCATCATTCCAAATAAGTGTATGATTCATGACACGGGAGAGTTGCAGGAAATTATGATATGTCACCAATCATGTTGTAGGAACAGGAGAAGAAATAATATAAGCGTGCCTTCTGAATTGGACAGGAGAGTAAATGAAAAGAATGTGATAGATTGTCAATGATTGTCCACAAAACCAGACATGCTAATCTGATTTGTTATTTTGCTCTCATACCAAATTGACAATCAATATATATATATATATAATTTTTTTTTATTGTTATTTTTTTCAAAAGGATATGAAACTTTTCATTAAGGAAAAGAAAAAGACTAATGCTCAAAATACAATAATATAGATAAAAAGAAAATACAAAACTATAAAATTAGACAAATCTAGACAACTCAGGGGGCATTTGGGACGTTGGGTTGGTTATTATAGTCAGTGAGTTATAATAGTCAATGTTTCGGGTGCAAACTATTTTAGTCTGGGTTATAATAGTTTGTATTTGGGTGTAACTATTTTTTGTTTGGGTAGAAAATAGTAAACACTGTAGCAAAGAAGTAAAAAGAGGATGAGCGAAAAATAGGTAGCAAAGAGAGTTTTGAAATAATATTTACTATACTTAATTGTAGGTTATAAATAATTATATACACCACTATTATATTTGGTGCCTCAAATATGGAGTGGGCTATAATAACCCACTCGACCAACTTCTAGTTGGTGCCCCAAAACGGCCCCTTAATAATACCAAAAACGGACCAACTAGAGGCGACTAATAACAAGGAGAAGAGAAAGCTTCCCAGTTGCAAGAGATGTCTTGAATTGAGTAACCACCAAAAAGCTTGGATAAAGAGCACCAAGAAGAAGCTAATTGGAGTCCTAGGGTTGGACTCTCTTTTTCATTGTTGGGGCTTCCTTTTTTTTTAATGCCCTTATATATTCTTCATTTCTCTCCATGAAAGCGTGGTTTTTTATCAAGATAAAAAAACAAAAAATTGACAAAATGTAATTTATTGATAAAGAATATAAATAACAATTCTAGAGATATTTCGAGAGCTCCTCATCTCTCCTAATCCTAACCAAAGATAATTCTTAGAGAGATCCTATTGACACCTGCTAACCAATATTATACCCTACTACTAAGAATGGTCTGGTCGAATCAATTTTTTTTTTTTTTTTTTTTTGATAGGCAAGTCCAACCAATTCAAACTATAAAAATAATTTTTTCATGGCCACATATTTTTCCCGCTAAGGCATGGAAAACCTTTTTCTTGTTAGATAAATCTAATTTTCATTTCATCCAGGAAAAGCTATCCTTTTCTCTACAATATTTTTGTCATTTGATCCAATAGCGTTCCTTTAGATATAAATATAATCCAAATCTACCAGCCATTGAAAAATAAAGTTCTCCGGTCATTCCTTCCTTTCCCCATCTTTTGACCGTGTCCTTTTATAGACATTTTCTATTTGGGTCTACCAGATAAGAGAGAATAAAGAATGTGAGAGAGCTTAAGTACGAACGTTCAAAGTTCTACATTTCCTTCTACTTGCTCCAGATTTATGATAATGGGAACCTCTTTACCCTGAAACTTCCCGAGGAAGTTCCATGTTTGTATTTATGTATTGAATATGTACGAATGTGAAATTACCTGTGATACAAAGTAGTCCAAAGCAATGCTTTGACCTAGCACACTTCCAATAATGCGAACACCATCAGTGTCTAACCTCTTGAGAACAATGTAGTCAGGACCTCCCTGCATATCCTCGACCAAAAATGGCTTCTCTTTCACAGCATAATCTATCACAGAGTCGGTAAAAATAAATTATAATAACTGAAAAATATATTTCTCAAAAGAATGTAACAAAAAATTGGATAACATATTTCTCAAAAGAATGTAACAGAAAATTATCCAAGCACATGTACAAGGTTTTTGAAATTCTAGAACAAACTTATTTAAATAATAAACTTTAAGTATATAAATCAATAATTAGAAGCTAAATATGATTGGTAATGAAATAATAGATAATGATAAAAACCAAAAAATGATTATGAACTGAATATTTCATTAATAATGTCTAGGTCATACAAAATGAAAGTCAAATACAAGATTCAATAGTAAAAAGATGATATAGGAAGTACTAGTCCAATATTAGCATAATTTATTTGATAATGACAATATTGCTCTCAAGTCATAGTATGTTCAAAATTTCTAACATAATTGAAAGTATGTCATCCATGAGTCTCAACGTCAACACTGATCATACTAATAGGAGGATACCTTGGATCAAATCACATTCCATCTAAATGAGGATGCTCTGAAGAATAAAGATTGTAGATAATAATGAGACTCTGAGTTTGAGTCTTCATCAATTTCACGAGGAAGTTGTGGTCCTCGTGTATAAATCGATGTTTTAAACTCCTCACTATAACCATGAGAACCATAGTCACTTGAATAACTATAGTTACTATGAGAATAGCCATAATTACTATTGTTATCGATATATTGTCCATGTCCATATTGACTGTCCAAATTCAACCTTCCATCTTGAAACAAGTGAATTTGCATTAACCTATGCATCATCATGTATGGATATTCTATGAATCAAAGGTTTTCCTATTGCTCCAATTCTTGGTCCACCAACTCTATGGCCATGGTCAAAGTCTTCTGCGGCATGAGTGAATTGAGATTCTCAAGTGAAGGAGTCAAGTCCTTCATATTGTTGACCTCCTCCGATATTTACCTGAATTTGACCGTCTCCATCACTACCACCATCTCCCTCGTCCCTGCCATCATGATCATCACCACCTTCTTTTTGTTGACCTTGACTTTGTTGATCTTGATCTAACTGTTACTCTTCCAAAGTAGTTGTGTTATAGTGTGTGGCACGCATGTGTCATTTGAATAAGGTTAAAAATAAATATATGTTATTTTTTTCAATTTTTTTTTTGGAAATGAAAATTTTGGATGGTAAAAAAAAGCAAAACTCACATTAATTCAATTTTGAGGTGGAATGATGTGAAAATTCAATGGAAAAAGTTTGAACGAAGTTAAAAATTAATATATGCTTTTTTCTGTGGTTTTTTCAAATTCAAATTCTTTGGAAATGAAAGTTTTGAATTGAAAATTGAGGAAAACTGGAAATTGGAAAAGTTTGATATTGGATGGCAAAAAAAAAAAAAAAAAGAACGGCGTATAGAGATTTTCAAATGACATGTCAATGAAATATCCATGATAACTTGGTGAAATATCCACAATTTTCTTGAGTTGCGAACGACATTTCCATGAAAAGCTATATTGGTGATATCGGCGATATATTGTCTAATTTTGAAAACAACAGTCTTACCACCCTACATCTCTATTGGATACGTGATTTTATGAATATATCGGCGATATATCACGATTTTTTAATCCTTGGTTCTATCCTTGGAAGTCTTTGAACTTTTGCCTTCAACTCCCATATTTCTTTATCCGTCGATTCCATACATTCTCAACTTTCTTTGGAGCCATTGATCGAGTAGTTCCTAGGTTGTTTTGCCATACCCACCCAAATAAAAATGTGTACTGCTCTTAATCCATAGCAGGGTCATGCAAAATTCTATAAAGAAACCACCAATCGTTAAGTACCACAAACACAACCATGTTTACCTTCCATCTACCTCTATCGCATCCATAACATGGATAAAAAATGAGTAGGCAGTGAGAAAGAGGGTCCCTTAGCCATTGTGTATGAACATGTATTTTTTTGGTAAGAAACCCAGCTTTCTTTGAGAAAAAAGAAATAAACAATTGTTCCAAATTTATCGAATGTCTCCAAAGGGACCGAAATAAACAATTGTGTATAAACATCATGTGCATATGCATGCAGGTACTATACTTGTTTTTGTTTATTCAGTATCTTTTCAATGATCTAATTCATGGTAGATATACTCTTGTAAGAATGATTAGATGCTCTATTACAGCGGTTCAGAGAGAGGAACATCATTTGCAAGGTCACAGTGAAACGAAATAAATAATTTGAATATTCAAAAAGAAATTACCATCCTTCTTTATTTCTGGAAGCAAACCAGAAGCATGTCTTCTGACCAAATCAAGATAGCTTTCAACTTCATGATCTTCAATATTAAACAAAACAGCAGAGCCATATTGAAATACAACCATGTATCTGTAGCAGCTTGTGTTCCCCCCTTTAACTCGAACATCCTGAAACGTAAGTTCGACTCGAGATTACAAAAAACAGAAAACAAACAAAAAAACTTAAGAGTGTTATAAAATAAAATTAAGATCAGTGTATCGAACACTCTTTTATGCATGGATTGCTTGAATGTATAAACTTGCATGTCACCTCTGGCTCTAATCTGATAAGTACGAGGAATTTTATGTTTATGTTAACACGGTAGAGTTAGTGGTAGTTACTGGAATGGCAATCGTGCATTATTGGTGAGAGAATATTTGCAGGCTATTTGTGTACACCACAGGGCATTCTTCCTGTCCGTAAAACACCACCCCCATTTGGCCAAAAAGGATCAATTTTTTATTCAGTGGCCTCAGTGAGCTCCAACCAAAGAGATTGGCATAAAAGAAATGTCCCATCCAATAAGATTAGCAGATTGCCACATGTCTTCCCATGCTTCAGCTAGAGAGCGTGGAACTATTCTGGTAACTTATTTGGTTTGCAGTGGTGTTGCCATTTGGCTCTAGAACAGTGGGAGGTAGAGTCTTTGAGCAATTGGAGTTTGGAAGACAAAGTAGGAGTGTTGTGGTCAAATACAACGAATGCTTTTTTGTGGCTTATTTGGAAGCCTGTGAGGAAAGAAATTCTACTCAGATAAGTACAATTCGTTTGATTATTTGTAACTTCGTCCAGTTCATGACTTTTAATTGAGGTAGCAAACACAAGTTTCCCTTTTTTTTTTCCTAATTGCTCCACCTTCCTCATTAATTTAGATTGGAAGGCTTTTTTGTAATTTTATAGTGCGAGGAACTCCTTGTCCCTTGGCCCGTTAGTTTGTTCTGCTAGGTTTTTTTTGGAATGAATAACCATCGGTTTCATATTAAAATAATAATAATAATAATAACAACAATGGAATCATGGAGGAAAATATCCGTGAATTTGTCGATATATCCATCAATATACTCGTAAGTTGAAGGGTTCGATATCGATATAAAATATCTATGTATATCTCCAGCATCTTTTGTAAATGCTAGTAGAACATAAAAAAAAAATGTCATCTATTAGTCCAATATGAATATGACTACTAATAAAAATATCCATAACTTAGAGTAAAAACAACTTAATTATTAATCTAAATAAATTTTATAAATTTTGTAACTTGTAAAATTGAAATCTCGATATTGTTATTTTAATCCTCGAATAGAATCACTTGAACAAAGCATGATTTTTAAATTTTAAGCATAATGAATGAATAAAGAATATATACATATGTTTCAACTGCTTACGGAGGTTTCTGGAGGGAAAGCAGTGTATCTCAGAGCGATATAATTTGACGAGCGGGAGGTAGGAGGGACAACGTTGCTTAGATTCTCAGACTGCATATTCTTCAAATTTATACTGCCAAAATCATGAATCTGAGAAAGGCAAATCACGGATGACCAGGAAAAAAGAAATAAAAAAAAGAAATAGACACGCAGCAGGAAGTCGGCAATCGGTGAAATAGGAGTCGTGAAGGGCGTAACAAGCAATATCACACTAGGCAGCCAAAGAAAAAAAACCCAGCTTCGAATTACTCATACACCAACATGCCGATGAATTAAGGGAGTAACATGGAGCAAAAAATGGCGTCTAATTTTAACAAGTTCCAACACCCAGTAATCTACCATACAAGTAAAGATAAGTGAAGTAGGTCCAGGAAGTTAATCAACGAGTAATAAATCAATCCAAAGGTCATTCAGTGGCAAACCTGGTGCAAAGGAAGTAAGCTTTGATGGGGATTTTCCCAATTTCGTCCGCTTCTTCCGCCTCGAAGTCATAGGAATGATCAAACTCGGATTCAAATTGATTAGCAGTAAAAGAAATCGGAGATGCAACGGCGGAAAATGGCCTCGAACATTGAAAACGAAACACGGGGTTTGAAGAATGCAAGAAATGGGGAGGTCTTGAATTGGCGAAAGGAATTGGGCTGGGAGATTTAGAAGCTAACGATATGCGGCTCAGAAAAACTGAAGCAGCTCTCCTCCAGCCCATTCACTGGAACTGGAATATGGTTCGAAAATCAACAGCGTCTCTGATTCGTCATGGGAAAACTGGCTTCAAGGCCGCCATATTTATAAGGAAGCAGTTTGGTAGAGAAGGGCATGTGGCTGACGAAAGAAGACGTCCTCTTCTCAAGTTCTCAATCGATCATTGCCTTCGAGCACGTTGAGTTTATTGTGCAGAACGGACCGAATGGAAGCGAAAGAAGAAAGAACTGTAGTGAAAATTGCCGCCATCTATTAGGGCTTTTGGGATTTGTAGGGGCTACTAGAACAATAACTAAACTCCATAACTCTTGTGGTACGTTTAGGGTGCAGTGTTAATTATTATTATAGATGAAAAGTAATTAAGGGAGTTGATACGAATAATAAGGTGATAAATATGAGTTAATACTAATAACGAGCTAATAATTTTTTTTTAATTATGGGTGTATCACCTAATGGGTGGATTTTTTTTACCTATCCAATCCAATCCAACTTGGTGGCCAAACACCCCCTTTAACTCCATTGTTGTTTTTTCTTTAAAGATTATTTTAGTTCTATACTCTAAAATTTGTTTAATTGGATTTTAACATTTTGAAGACTTGACTAAATAGGGAGTTTAGAACGTAATTGAATTCACTCTTTCTGGATAAGTAGTTCGCTTAAGTGTTGATTGGAAACTTGAATAATGGATTCCGTCCCTCTCACTCACCAGGAAGGAACCTGGTTTATGATTTAATCATAAACATAATGTTCATTAGAGAGCAAGTAGTTGGAGTGCAAAACTCGCTAACATATTTTCAGATTATTATGTTTCACTTGGAGTAAACGTGACCTTAAGTATTAGCCCTGTAAGTGCATTACAATTACCTTCACTGTCATTTTTATACGACCGCGTTAGAAATAGTCGTGTCTAAACCATAATGGGTTGGGCTAGTGGACAAAGTCTCAATAAATGACTAAGAGATAATGAGTTTAATCCATGGTAATATTAATAAATGGCGTGGCTCGGACACTTACGAATATAATAATAAAAAATTTATTTTTTTCCACTTTACTGCAATACTCATGGCAAAAGCACAATTGAGAAAAATGAAGAAAAAAAATGTTAAATTTTTTCATACGAGTTCGGACCCAATTCACATTCCCCAGGCCCCACCACAGCCTCGGTTCTGAAAAATATCTTCGCCATTTTCATGAACTTCACGAAACCAACTTTTCCTTCTCTTCTTCTTCTTTCTTCTTCCTCTCTCCGCTCTCAAGTTGGACAAACTTTCACGCACAGAAGCTCATCCCAAATTTCCCTTCAATCACGGCACCGACTCTCCGATTCACATCCCTTTTTCAGACTCCATTTTCACCTAATTAACAGAAATCACTGCCGGAGTCCAGGTTCAAATCCGGTCCTCCAATGGATTCCCTCTCATCCGTCTCACCTTCTTTCGTTCTCCCTTCCAGAAACCCTCTCTGCTCCCGCCGCCGCCGAATCGCCGTCTCTTTTGGGGACCTCCGCTACCCTCTCCCTCGTGTTCGTGCCTTGTTCGGTCCTCGATCGAGGAAATTGCGGGAAATTTCCTGTGGAGTGGGCGGTGCCGGCGCTAACAAAGGCGATAGCGATGCTGAAGATGGGAGCGAGGATGTGGATATGGAGAGGGCACTTAGCTTAGATGGAAATATTCCTGGTACTTCCAATGAATTTGTGAAGCGTGTTTCTTCTCGTGCTTATGATATGAGGAGGCATCTTCATCAGACGTTTGATAGCAGCAGTTATGACGGTATTTTATACATATCCAAATGCATTACACGCACGTTCGTCTTTTTTTTTTTTTTCTTTTTTTTTTCAATCAATTAGTTAATTTATTTGAAGGCGCGATTTGCTTCTTCATGCACCTTGTCCGTTGGTTTTCGTTCTGAATTCGTTAGTTATCTGACTTTTTCTTTAGCTGTTGCTGCATCCTGCATTTTACTCTGTTTCCTTTTTGAGTTTTAGTTATTGTTATGGACTCGTGTGAAGCGGCTTTCAGCTTTCTTTTGAAACGGGGATCTGAAAATATGTTATTGAGCTTTGTGCTTTCTTTTTACATACTTTTTCAGTATGATATCAGATAATACAACCGGATGCTCTCTTCTGGAGTTATGCAACTTATAGGGGTTAAATTGCTAATTTGGTAGGATGATTGTATCTATTTAGGGATGAAGTTTAAAAAGGTTTCATAATGTTCTTAAATTTTTGATCGGCAAGCTAGTTGGACATGAACTCACCATCGACAGTGTTCTTGAATATTCAACTCTCAACAACTTGTGAGGACATTGTACTGACTAATTATACTCATTGGATAAGACTATTTCTAGTGAATTATGATAAGATAATTTAGGGTTCATTTGATAAGATTTGGTTTTTGAAAATTGTGTTTGTTTCTTACCCCACTGGAGTGTATGTTTTTCTTTGGCGGGGTGGTGTGGCTGGACATGGGTATAGTTTTTAACTTAAAGAAAGGAAATATCGTGTGGAAAGGTTCATTACAAGCTAGAGATATTACTTTACCAATTCTCTTGTACTTGGAAGCTGCTTTACTAATTATCAATAATATGTTCAAATCTTTATTTTTGTGGTGCTCTTTCATATATGTTCCTCTATGGTTTAATCTTACCATTCTCCCATCATTTCACTCAGTGTTGGAAGCCAATCCGTGGAGAGAAAGTTCGAAACCTGTATACGTATTAACACACAATGAGAACCAAATATGCACGATGAAAACTCGGAGAAATAGGAGGTATATAACTGTCTCTGTTTTTCTGGTCTTAACATTAAGTACTCCCTACTCAAGTCAACGTTTTGTTTGCTCAACAGTGAAGTGGAAAGGGAGCTTGGATTATTGTTCTCTAAAGGTGGAAAATGGAGGCCTGAAAATCAGAAAAAACAGTCCAAAACAGGAATTAAATTTCAGATGCTTGTGGAAGATATTAGGGAGGGAGTACTAGTAAGTGCCCATTTGTTCCCATAAATATGGAAGTACATGGTTTTTGGTAATACCGTTCGGTAATAGAGTCCCAAAATATAAACTTGAGTCAATCTTGTTAAATATCGAATGATTAGTAAAAAAAAAATCTTTATCTCTTACAGGTGTTTGAAGATGAAAATGAAGCTGCAAGATATTGTGACTTGTTGCAAGGTGGAGGCAAAGGTTGTGAAGGTGTATTTGAGATTGAAGCCTCATCGGTAAGAGATAGCGATATTATCTCTCCCGAATTCATCTAACTTGATTCTTTTCGCCTTATGGTTATTATACTATCCGAATTTCAAATATATATGTGCATATTTGTGCAGGTGTTTGATCTCTGCAAGAAGATGAGGGCTCTTGCTGTCCTGTTCCGAAGAGGGAGGACACCTCCTTTGCCTCAAAGCCTCGAGCTTAACCTCAAAGCTCGTAAACGATCACTCGAAGACCAGGACGAGTTGATATGAATACCATATTTTCACAGGAAACATGGAACAATGCTAGTGGCAATTATACAGAAAAAAGCAATGGTATACATATTTTCTCAGTGTAATATAAATTAATTCTCCAATGATCTAGTCCCAAACAGTGTCTACAAGATAAATTAGAAAGATTTAGAGTGAGGAAGACTATTTTCTTCCTTGATATTTCTGCTGTATATGATGAAGTTACTCAAATAATACCAAATTACACAAGATGTCCAATTTCACTGATTTAGATGTACCTATTATTTGATGGATGAATTGTTCATTTGAGGGAAAAAGAAAAGAAAAGAAAAGAAAAGAAAAGAAGACACATTTTATAATTTTCTCATGTTCAGGACACATACTATGGGCCTAAAAAGGATTCCTTGATTGATGTTTAAATCTGGGTTAAATTATATGTTTCTTAACTTTGAGTTTTGTGTCTTCTTGCTCTAAACTTGTTTTGTGTCTTCTTGCTCTAAACTTTTTAAAAGTGACTAATAAGTTTTTAAATTTTAAATTTTGTGTTTAATAGATTTTTTAATTTTACATTTTGTATTTAGTAGATAAAATTGAAATTTTTTAAAAATAATTGATCTATTAAATATAAAAATTCGTCAATTTTAAAAATTTTGAAAATTTAAGGAATAAATTTGTTATTTTAAAAGTTTATGGACCAAATAGATACAAATTTCAAAATTTAAAGATAAAGTTTGATATTTAAGCTTAAATCGTAGTAGACGATGGAAGCATTTTATTTTAATCTTATATTATCTTATCTTACTATCTTAATTTTTTTTTTCCGGGTACGAATGACCATTTATCGGGTGCCTTTATGTTTTTTGACTCGCTCCTACAAACGTATGGAATCTAACTTCATGTTTATGTTAGAGCGCACTTTTGACTTTCATAGTGATATCGAATTAGAGATAAACTTCCTAGCCTGACGGTGGCCTATCTCTGACCCAATGTTATGACCCAGTGCGACGTCATTTTTTAACGCTTTTTTCCATCTAACATCGCGTCGCGATAGAGAAGCCCAACCCAGCCCGATGACTTTTTCAAAGCCCTATCTCGATTTTAAAATAAAAGTGCAATGGATAAACTAAAAAAGTTCCAAATAGAACTCAACCGCCTAGCAGCATAGCCTTCACGTTAGGGAGGTACCGCATCGAAGCTCAACCGCCTAGCAGCTCGTCCTCCTAGTAGTGTAATAGTCTCGTACAACCACACATGTATACAACTTTAACTACTTATGCATTAAACTTATCACTTAACAAAGAAAGCAAGTCAACTCAAGTAAGTGGCGTACCAAGAAAGCAGGTGAAAAACCAGTAAGATTTTATTTTACCAAGTACTTTGTGATTGCTATCTAATTGGCATCTGAATGCTATTTGATACTAAGTATTTTGTGATTGTTATTTGATACCAAGTACCTTATGATTGTTATTTGATTGGCTTTGGATTGTTGTTTGATACTAAGTAGTTTGTGATTTTCATATAATTATCGTTTGATTGGTATTTAATACTGAGTAATTTGAGATTGTCATCTGATTGTCATTTATTATTTGATACTAAGTAGATTGTGATTTCTATCTAATTTTTATTTGAAGATTAAGTAATTTATGATTGTTATTTGATATTAAGTACTTTGTGATTGTTATTTGATACTAAGTAATTTCTCATTTCTATTTGATTGCTAGCTGATTTCTATTTAATACAAAATGAATGGAATTTAAATTGAAAAAAAAAAAATCCAACTTAATTAAGTGGCTTTTAAAGCCATTAGCCATTTTTAGGTAGAGTTATATTAAAAAAATCAAATGAAGGATAATTTTGGACATAGAAGTTGAGCTTCAACTTGGTTATATGGCCAATAACTTCTTTCATAACTCATAATCTCTTAAAGTCTTATATTTCTTCTTCATATTTAAATTTAGCTATTGAATTTGTTTAGTTTGTTGTAAAGAAGTTGTTTTTTCTCTAGCGAAAAGTTAAGCAAAATATTTGTTTAAATGGGTTAGAGAACAATCATACTCGTTTTATCTTAAACAAAGTATGTTGTTATGGATTTGACAACACAATTGGTTATAACGAATCGTGCAAAAGAGAAGGCTAATCATTGAAGAATTTTGGTGGTGCCAATTTTCTCCCCTTCTATATAAGTACTTCTAAATGTAAAAAGCTTTCAAACATTTTTTTTTTTTTTTTTAAAGAAAAAGAACACTACACATTTTTAACAAAGAGCACAAAAGCAAAAGAAGAACAAGATGGGACTCATGTTGAACATGGTGTTTCTATTTTCTATATCATTATTTGTATCCATAGGGAAAGGGCAATCTAATAATGGTGTTTTTGATGTGACCAAATATGGTGCTATGCCTAATACTGATATATCTCAGGTAAAAATGTTCAATATCAATATTAGAGAGAAAAACATCAAACACGAGAAGTCATCTTGAATCATGTTTTCTTTTATAACTAGGCCTTCACAAATTCATGGAAGGCGGCTTGTGGGTCCACAAGTCAAAGTAAAGTACTTATTCCGGAAGGAGCCTACAAGTTAAGTACAATTCAGTTGACAGGTCCTTGCAAAAACCATATCCAAATTCAACTCCAAGGAATATTGCAGGCTCCTATAGATCTTACAGGAGAACAATGGATTAGTTTCCAATATATCGATCAGTTTACATTGACAGGTACAGGAGTTTTTGATGGGCAAGGAAAAGTAGCTTGGGGAAAAAATGATTGTGACAAAAACCCAAAGTGCGCCAAACTTCCCATAGTAAGAACAATATAATAATCCTAATTAATATTTGGTAACTTTCTATTTTTATTTGTTAAAATCACAGCTCATATTGTGAAAATTATAAATATCAAGTAAACACATATCATATGCATTTTTCCCACCTTAGCAAATATATCGATGCTCATTATACTTGTTTCAAAATGTGCATAATTTGAGGTTTAATTTCATCACAAATTCGATCGTGAGTGACATAACTTCGAAAGATAGTAAAAGCTTTCATGTTAATGTATTGGGTTGTAAGAACCTTACTTTCCAACATGTGAATATAAATGCGCCAGGATATAGTGCCAATACAGATGGAATTCACATCGGTCGTTCGATTGGAATTAATGTTATAAATACAAACATTGGTACTGGAGATGATTGTATCTCACTTGGAGATGGTAGTCAGCAAGTAACAGTCACTAACGTAACATGTGGGCCTGGACATGGTATAAGTGTAGGAAGTTTAGGAAGGTATATTGGTGAAGCACCCGTTCAAGGAGTTAGAGCTAAGAACTGTACATTGATAAATACAACAAATGGTGTTAGAATCAAAACATGGCCATCTTCTCCTAGTTTTGGAACTGCTTTTGATATGCATTTTGAAGATATAATAATGGTCAATGTCAGTAATCCAATTATCATAGATCAAGAGTATTGCCCCTGGAACCAATGTGATAAAAAGGTATTGAAATTGTTTATCTTCTTCTTCTTCTTTCTATTTTATTTTTATTTTTTTTATTTATTTTTATTATTAATGAATTTTGAAAGGTTTTGAACCTAAAAAGTAACATCCTGTCTATTCTTTTCTAGAACCCTTCGAAAGTCAAGATTAGTAATGTTAGCTTCAAGAATATTAGAGGTACTGCAGCGAATGCACTTGCAGTCAATTTTGTTTGTAGTTTGCAATTTTCCTGTGAAGATATAGAGGTAGCTGACATTAACCTCACTTATAATGGAAGTGGCGGCTCTATTTCATCTGAGTGTAAAAATGTGAAGCCCATAATTTCAGGAACACAACACCCTCTTACTTGTTCTTCCCAAGCTTCAAGTGCTTGATCTCCACTTGCTTAAGATATTTTTCAAGGATAATCCATTGGTGTTGAAAATTTGTAAAGATAATTATTAATGTAAAAATTCTTCTACTACCCTCTATTTATTATTGGGAAATATTGTAACACTCAAGCTTTCAACGAAAAAAGTACACTCGTGAATAATATTTTTATTCTTTATATCTTCCTATGAAGTGTCATATTAGCAAACATAAATATAGTTATTTAGGGCTTGTTTGATAACGTTCTCATTTCTCGCTTTCTGTTTTAGTTTCTTATTTTTTTGATAAATAGACTTATTTGATAACTCATCCCATTTCTTGTTTCTAGATAGTTTTTCTCTATTCCGTTTTTCTTTTATTCAATACTTTTTTTTTTAAACAAAAACTAAACTTGGTATTTTGGTAGCCACACCGCCCAATTGATGCTTTTACCTCTTGGTTGTGGATGAAAGTTTGAGTACGAAAGTAAAATAAACTTTTTTTTTTAAACGATACTAACCTTACCTTATAATACCAAAATTATTCTTCATTTTATTTTTTAGTATAACTCTACGTAAAAGTGGCTAATGGCTTTAAAAGGCATTCAATTAAGTTGAGGTTTTAAAAGTCATTCAAACTACTTAGTATCAAATAACAAATGACAATCCCAAGCTACTTAGTATCAATTACCAATTAGACGACAATCATATGAAAATCACAAACTACTTAGTATCAAACAACACTCAGAAGCTAATAAAATAATAATCACAAAGTAATTGATATCAAATAACAACCACAAACTACAATCCGATAGTAATCACAAAGTAATTAGTATCAAATAACAATTACAAAAGATGAAATACCAATCAGATGTCAATCACAAACATGTATGCTATAACTCTTGATTTTTCGTTCGAAATGGGTTTTAAATCCGAAATGTTCGTTAAATTAACGGCAACATATCAATGTTAGGGTTTAACACTGGATGAGGTTATTTTGTACTTTTCAATTTTTAATTTTTCGACTGGGCCAATTTTTGCTCTCTCCACAAAGTTAAAAAATGGTTATCGATGCAATATTATATTTTATTTTTGCTAAACTTGCAAGCTGCCCTAATGAATTTTGTTTCTTCTGTTTTTCTTATTGTTGGCTTACTCTTAAATAGTTGCACATATTGATAGCGAAAAGAATTTCAGGCACTTCAAAAAAGATGAGCAAAATTCACAAAAGAAAGAAAAAAAACTAAAATTGTGTAAAATCACTTGCCGACTGTAAAAGTTGATTTAGAGAGACTATAGTTTCTTATCCCGACAGATAGAAAGCCTAATAATTTTATCTCAAAATGCAAACCAATAACTAATCTACACTGAAAAAGAGGCTCATTTCGTTATGATAGTTTACAAAAAAAACGAGACTACTGAGTTTGAATAAAAAAAAAAAAAAAAAAAAATCAAATGAGCTTCTTTTTCTCAAAAAAGGTCTTCAAGTGCCATATTTGCAATCCCGCCACTGATAAGCAAACAAAAAGCGATAGCAAACTCAACCATGCCATCTTTGTATTTGTACTTCTGTTCAGATCTTGCATCTCTTCCTCCCTGCCATCATACATTGTTCAAAATTTTTAGACCAACAGAGAATAATCATGGGTAAGGCTGACAAACATAACAATAGGGTCGAGGTCAAATGGGATCGAGAACAAGTAATACAAATTCATGAAATAGGAGAATGAACTGGGGACAAAGGAGTAGAACACATTTCTATATAAGGAATTATGATATGTTGGGAAGGCAGAGAGTGGGAGAGAGCTTTATTCTGTTTTACCTTTCACGGAGATAATACATCTCTTCTTGAATAGAATTGGCAGTTTCAAACAACTTCTGCAGCTCCAATTCCATAACCTGGCATTGTAAGTGAATCATTAATGGCATGATAACATGAGATTGGGAAAACAACACAGAGAAGGTATTACAGCAATTTATTAGAATTGAAAGAACAAACATGCATCGAGTCTCAAGTGAACTTGTATTCCAGTGAGTCCAAGACTTGACAAATGCAGACCATGCGGGCACAACATTGTGTCATTGAAGCAAAATTATGAAAGCGGTCAAGAAATTATAATTCAGTTCCTCCCCTCTTTACTTTTGTTTCAAGTACCCTGATTTTTTTTTTTAAAAAAGGATACAGGACTTCTCAGTAAGGAAATGAAAAGAGACTAATGCTAAAAGTACAAAGATAAAAATAACAAACCGAGATAGAGAAATGAAAAATGGGAACAAAGGAAAACCACAAAAGAACACCAAATGAAAAGTATCAGCAACAAATATAAACAAAACACTAAATAGGTGAAATAAAAATATCTGCGCCTCAACAAATATCTTGCATTGAATAACCGCCAAATAGCTTTGAAAGAGAACACCGGCTAGAATGTTTAAGACAAGCTGAATCCAACCTCTCACAATAAAAAAGATAAGAACTTTGGAATACTCTCTTATTTCTTTTGAACCATAATTCAAAAACAAGAGCAGATCCATAGAGGATTTGCCATAGGAGCCAAATGTGTAGGGTCAGTCAAAATTTGAGAAACATATTTTATCAAATTATGTGAGAATACACATTGAATGTTGAATAAACTGAGAAACTAGCCCCAACATAAGCATAAGAACATTCAAAAAATATATATATGATGGAGAGATTCCCCTGCCTCATAGCATTAAAGACAAATCGAAGGAAGAAGACACTGATGAGTAATGAGGAATCTTCCTTCGCAGAATTTCAGCCGAATTAAGATTACCCTTGAGCATAATCCATATGAGAATGTTAGTCTTCTTGGGACATTTAGACTTCCACAATGCAGAAAACAAAAGATCATCCAAAGGAGAGGAAGACTCCAAAAATCTAGTCAATGACTTCACTGAGAACTTGCCCGATGGTTCAACTTCAAGAGACCATTTTTTAGAATCTTCATTTGAGGTAATCTTAAAATAAGAGGCGAGCATTAACAGATTCTGGAAATCTAAAACTTCAGAACCATGAATGCTAGCAATTTCCAAAAGGAAAAGGGTTCTTGAATAACCTACAACCCCATTTAAAGATAAGGGTCAAATTTCTATGCTTCAAGGCGCCAATTCTGAATCTTGGCTAATTTTACTGCCTTCCTTACCTTCCCAGAAAAAAACCCTCAACACGTATCCAATTCCAAACTAACCATGGAAGGCAAAAGAAATAAGGAAACATAATATAAAGGTATGCATGATAGAACTGAATTACATTAAGGTCATGCGTCCTCCCTCAAAAGAGATTATATCTTTTCCATCAATCAATCTTTTTCTGAATTCTGTCTATACAGGCTGCCAAAAACGCATCTTCTTAGGATATCCTCCAAGAGGAAGACCAAAATAAGACAATCGGAATGATTCAGCCTTGAGATTGAGCCTTGAAGAATATTGAATGAGCTTTGATTCCTTCACATTAACTCCACAAAGAACAGATTTTTCCCAATTTACTTTCTTACTTGAGCACCATTCAAAAAAAATAGTCTGAATGAAAGTATCAAACATGTTGTCATCGTATTCTAATTTATTACATACTATTTTGCATAAATACCATGACTAAGTATTTGGGGGGCATTCCGGATTTTTGAGAACTTGCAAGAGGTTGACGGGTGACTTGTTTTGGGAAGGTATGAAAATGGATGTTCAAAAGTACGTTGAGGAGTGTCTAGTGTGCCAACACAATAAGTCACTTGTTACTTCTCCAGCCAAATTATTACTTCCCCTAGAAATACCCGAGAAGGTGTGGGATGATATCTTGATGGATTTTATCAAGGGATTGTCGCAAGCGATGTTACTTGACCCCTCAGAAATACCCTGTTTATAGCTAAATCTGTGGCTGATATTTTTGTCAAGGAGATTGTTCAATTACATGGATATCCCAAATCCATTGCCAGTAACAGAGACAAGGTATTTCTGAGCCATTTCTGGAAGGAAATGTTTAGAGCGGTTGGAACGCAATTGCATCGCAGCTCAACGTACCATCCACAGTCTGAAGGCCAAATACAGGTGGTCAATGGATGGGTTGAAACATATTTGCGTTGTTTTTGCAGTGAGGCCGAAACAATGGATATCATGGTTGCATTGGTGGAATACTGGTATAATACCACTTACCATATATCCATTGGTATTACTCTCTTTTAGGTGTTGTATGGTAGAACACCACCTCCATTTCTTATAGAGAACTTCAGACTCCTTATTCTCCATTGGATCAAATACTCCAAGACAAAGATGTGTGTTGGGCGTTATGAAGAAACTGTTGTGTGGAGCTCAAGACCGTATGAAGAAATTTGCTGATTGAAAACATTGAGTGCTGGAATTTGCAGTGAATGATCGGGTCTTCTTGAAGTTAGGACCCTATCGCCAAGTAACATTGGCTAAACAACAAAATGAAAAGCTTACTCCTAAGTACTTTGATCCTTATCAGATGATGGCACGAATCAGAACTGTGGCTTATAAGCTACAACTACCTGAGGGCATGGCTATACACCCTGTGTTCCATGTGTCCCAGCTTAAGGGGCCTTAGGCCGCCTGCACGAGGTCCAACCATGCCCTCCTAATTTTTCTGATATGTATGAACGGATTGCAGTTTCTTGAGAGGTGAATAGATATCGAAAGAATGCTACTACTGGAGTATGGGAGGCATTGATCAATTGGCAATGCTTACCAGCACATGAAGTGGCATGGGAAGAGCTTGATGGATTTTTACGCCAAATTTCTGAGTATCACCTTGAGGACAAGGTGGATTTAGAAGCAAAGGGTAACGTTAGACCACCAATTGTATTTCAATATCAGAGGAAGGGTAAGAAGGTAATTGGGGGAGAATCAATTAGTACTGAGAATGTTAAGTGAGGAGGGCGTATGCATGGCTATTGGGGGTTGGGGGGGGGGGAGGTCATTGGCCATGGGAGTGAGGTTTCTGTTATTGAGAGAGAGTATATAAATAATTGTTAGGTCTTTTGGGGAGGTAGCTTGTTTTTGGATTGTATTCTTCAAGAGAGAGAAGGGAGGAACCTTGTTACTGCCTTCGGGCCATATTTCTTTCACTGATCAATACCATTGTAAGGAAATACCTTACATATTCATCCCATGGAATGGTGATGCGACATAGTACGAGGAGGAGGGGGGAGTTGTAGACCTTAAGGACTAAAAATTTCAAACATTTTTGGGACCATTTAGAACCACTCTTCAAACTTCAAGGACAAAAAGTGTCTATTTTGAAGCCTAAGGGACCAAATAGACACCAATCCCAAACTTCAGCGACCAGAAGTGTATTTTGCTTCTTTTTAAGAGAAACAAGAAACCATTTCATTCCAAGAAAAGGGATAAAAAAGAACAACCTAACTAACAAAGGGACGAAAAGTCTCTTCCTTGACGAGAAGAGATTACAAACACATCTTCCAACCTAGGTTAAAGGTAAAAGTAGTCATGGACTTCACAAACTCACAAAAATAAACAAAAGAATTGATCTTATCTTTGAAGATTCTATCATTCCTTTCCTTCCAAATAAATCACAAAAATAGCTTTAGTCACGTTTGACCATAACACCTTTGCTTTATCTCAAAGCCCCCAACCATTGAGGACTCCAGTAGCCAATTGTCTAAGCAATGAGAATTACACCACCTAAGACAAAACAAATTTCCAAAAGAATCTCAAACTCTACCGTTGAAGTCACTATGTAGGAGATGAGACAAAAAGACTCTCCAATGAATGTATAACACACATATTTCGAGATAACTAAAAATAAGGAAACCTTTTTTGCAACTTGTCAAAAGTATTGACGCTACCATGAGCCACAAACCATAAGAAAAATTCCACCCTTTTAGAGGCAACCTGTTCCCAAATTGTCATGCACACCTCCTTTCTCAACAGCCTTTATTTATCCACCAGATTACAATAGGTAGAAGTTGAATTTGTGCAAAAATTTTGTCGCGAAAATCCACAACCAAATGACATTTATAGTGTACCCATCTAAGACTAAATATTTGTAATAATTAGTAATGGACCGAGTCAAATTCATGTTAGTTTTCCAAAAAACCTATCGAGCTCGATTTCCTACAATTAAGCACATTTTAACATCAAATTCTCTTGAACTAGCAAGATTTAGGCTAGAAAAGATAGCTTTTTTATGGAGCTATCACAAACTCACCAAGAAGTTACCTTTCTTTTCTAACCACCAAGTCAGCAAGTCTTGGCTAAGGGAAGGCCTTGTAGCCTCCAACAAAGAGGCAAGACAGCCCCACTCTTCCAACTTCCTATTGGACAAGCCTCTTCTCAACTCTAGATTCTAGTTACCTGTCGTCAGGGTTTCAACATTGTTAAATTGAGGTATTAGTGGCATCGGAAATTCTGAGATTCAAGGGAAATGTCACCCATAATGGCTGGTTCCCTAACCAAATGTCAATCCAAAAAAGAGTTTCGCTACCAGCCCACCTTATACCCGATACTAAGCCAGAAAAAGAAAAAAAAAAAAAATGTTAAGCTTTGCAATCTCCTTCCATGGGCTGTAAGACTTTCCAGTTTTTGTACGTTATGAAACCTTTCACAGAGCTAAAAAAACATATCTGCCCTTGACAACTTTCCTCCACAGAGCATCCTTTTCATGCTCAAAACACCACAACACCAGGTAAGAAAGGAGAAATTATTTGCGCAAAGATCTTCCACACCCAAACCTTCCAAAGAGCAAGGAGACTTGACTTTATCCCAGTTAACTAAGTGACACTCTTTGTTACTGCCAGTGCCCTTCCACAAAAAAATTCTGAACACTTTCTCTATTTTTACACACAGCAACCTTAGCAATTGTAAAATCACTCCAATTCAAGTTCACCTCTAATTTAATCATAAACCAGATCCCAAAAAGAGCTTCACTTTGTAGGACACAATAATTGCTCATGTCTCTTGATTGGTACAGTACTATTCACTCTAGACTTTTGAACTCTACTCAATTTGTGTCGTGTGAATAAAAATATACCTCTTACTTGCAACCCATAATCTTCTAAACAATGTAAGGACTTTAATAGCAAAAATAAAGGCACCAGGGCTCCCCAACCCTTGTCAAGTGAATTGTTAAAATTGGTTCAGAGTAAGCATTTGTTTGTAAGAGAAAATTTGAAAATGAGATTGTTGGTACCATTAGGAGAAAAAATACTAATAAAATTTGGTGAGTGGAAACTTTGTTCGGGATGTCATCTCATGATCTCCACTACAGCTTTTTCTAACTTGCCTAACTTAATTATATGACTTCTTTCAAACTACGAAGAAAACGGCTCTAAATTTATAGAGAAAAATGAAAACTTCAGTGGCAAAAGCAAAAGAAAAAGTTGAGTCGAACTACTAATTTAAAGATATTTTATATTCTAATGGAAAAAGGATGATAAGACATCCCGAACTAAATCTTGTTGGCAAAATGAGCTTGGAGGTACCAAAGTGAATCACAAACATCCAGGGGAAGAAGAACTTGGGGGTTTTTTTTCCACCAATGAGAGGAATCTAGAATTGACCACAATCCCTAGTCAAATGATGCCAAGACCAAAACCCTTCAACAATCCTAAGGGGGGAAATGAAGCCTCAGACATTATGTTGGAGAGATAGGTGCCTTGCTGTACAGGTTCCCTGCATCTTTGCTACCTCTAGTTCCAAACGACATCAAACTGAAGGAAGCTAGGAATGAGACAACTAGATTTGTTTGTTTGGCAAAAGTGATTTCAACTTCTGCTTGGAGGGGGATTACGAAAGTATATTTGTTTTACTAGACTGTCATAAGAAGATTAAACTGCTGATGGGATTCAAAAAGGATGCTTAAACTTGATTCTAACTGTATTTAACGAAAGACAGCAGCTCTACACATGGCTATTTTCTGCATATTTGCTCCAACAGTCTGAATTTAAATTGCTGGAATTCCCCACTACAGTAGTTCAACTGTTCTTGATATTTGCTTATTTCACAAAAGAAACATAATCTGATTGATTTCTGGTAACAGATTTAGAAGGATAACAAAAAGACTGGTTGAACGAAGTCAACGCTTGTTTGGAGTTTGCGACTTGAAAGGAACTCTAGGTTGTTCAATGAAAGAATGGCTAAAGGCAGGAGGATACTACTAATGCAAGCAAAGAATAGTAAATTTCTCAAATCCGGAGAATCAAAGCTTCATAAAGAATTCCAATTTCGAATATACACGCCAATCAAAATCCTCCAAAACTATCAAAAGGTAACAGCAGAAGCCATAGAACGGAACGAAATTGAAACTAGATTTGTCATATACAAGCAAAAACTTACTTCGACAGAGCCCTTCTTAGCAACATTGGACCAGTCCTTGGCAGCCACACCCGTCCTCCAATCGAAATCCACCGATAATGTGACTTGAGGCTGGTGATCGGGAGCCCAAAAACAGGCCATGAAATCACCCGCCTCCGCAGCAACAAACCCAAATTGCCCCGATTCCACCTTGTCGGAGTAGTGGTAAGTATTTCCAGTAGCTGAAGTCACCTACAGATTCCAAAACCCTAAATTAAGCATCACTCACCGATCAAAAACCCCAAAATAAAAAATAAAATCATGAGATCCTCAAAAAAAAAAAAAAAAAAAAATACTACCCGAACAATGAGCTTGCGATCATCAGTCAAGGGCTGGCCTTCGTTGGGATTAACAACGTGATACTTGCCGACGGTCATGGCGTTCTGCTTAATGTCCTCAGAGATGCATTTGGTGTGGCCGGACTGCAAGTCGAATCGAAGAGATTCCGATCGAGAAGAAAGAAATCCAATGAGTAGTAGGAGCTGAAAAGCGGCGAAGAATCGAACCATTCTTGAAAAATGGAAGAAAATTTTCAATAGTAAGTAGGAGAACAGAGAAAGAGAGAGATTCGGGATTGTGTGTTTTGCTGAAGGAAAAAGAAAGAAAAACAGAGAGATTTCAACGGCGGCCAACTAATATCTAAAACGCCAAATCAAAATTATAATTATTACACAATTACAAATTTACAAATTTACATTAACAAACAAGAAGGTTTGTTTCGGAAAAAAAAATGTAAAACTAAATTGATGTAGTTGACAGTTGCTTCATTCCCATTGGCTGAAACACGTACCCTTCCTTCCTCCTATGACCGACACGTGTTACAATTAAATAATTGCACAAAACCATTAGATTTGGGAAATTTTCCAGTACTTCAAAAAAGAAAAAAAGAAAAAAGAAAAAAAAATCAAACTATCTTCTAAGCAAATATCTAAGGTCTGTTTGTTAACCCTATAGTGGTTGGTTTTTTATTTTTAAAAATTAATCTTATGGTTCAATTTTAAAATAAAAAATAAATTTTTAAAAGTTATTTTTTTAGTTTTCAAAATTTAGCTTAGTTTTTTAAACCATTAGTAAAAACGACAATAAAGTTGAAATATAGAGATAGAAGTAGTGTTTATAGGCTTAATTTTTAAAAATAAAAAATTAAATGGTTACCAAATGAAGCCTAAAAAATAGAAAAACCAAATCGATCATTTGATTTGGTTTGGTTTTTCAATATAAAAAGATTGGACAATTTGATTTGGTATTTGGAGAAAACAAAAAAGTATTGGTTCGAATCGAATTTTAATACAAAAATCAATCAAAACCGAACCGAATCAAGGGTGTATATATATTCTTAAATATAAACTCTAACATTAGGTTTAATAATTATTATGGTGCATGTATATTTCTTGTTTAGAAGAAAGACAATTACTATGGAGCATATATGTTTGTTAGAAAAGTGCTAAGAAAAATAATAAAAATGTCTGATTTCAATCTATAAAAAAAAAAAAAAAGAAATAGACCTAATTTTAAGGGTTATTTTTAAATATAGAAAAATGAGTCAAACTATTTACAAATATAGAAAAAATTTACAGTTTATCAATGATAGACCGCTATCGCGGTATATTGCTGATAGACAGAATTTTTTTTATATATTTGTACATAGTTTAATATTTTTCTGTTCATAGTAATTTCCCTAATTTTAATTTGTAACTAGCAAAGAGAACCAATTAAAAAAAAAAAAGTAGAAATAAAAATAAAAACAAAATTGGAAGAAAAAAATTTACCAAAAACTGAGAATCAAATCGTTAATAAATTGAACTAAATAAAAATCAATCCATTAGTTTTTGGACATTGGTTTGAATCCATTCTTTATAGAATTGTTTGGTTTGGTTTAGTTCTTGGTTGGTCCCATAAAATCAAACTAACCTTTACTCCTACTACCTTCATTTAAATCATGATAGTAGTGGAGTTTACATAATACATTAATATAGATGTGTTAAAATATGAATGAAAATAATTGATATTAATAGAATTTTTTTTTCATTAAATTCACACCATTATGCCTAACATTGTATTTTCTTGTGTGATTTAAATCTAATTTGAAATTGTTCAATTAGTTTATGAAGTTTTAAATCCTATGTTATAGTTCTTAGACTTTATAAAAATGTTTATTTATTCTAGTAAAAGTGTGAAATATCTATGTTACAAAAATGTTGGGTTCCAAATTTAATTGTGCCTTACTTGAACTATTATGGACCCTTTTTATTTAATAATAATTGTGTAGAAATGTGGATGCCAGAGGGAACATGTGAAATTTGAATAGAAATTGTTCAAATGTTGCAAGGTTTTTCATGTAAGGTAACTAGTGTTATCTATAATCTATAATGTACATAAATAGCTAACTACTTAAGAATCAAAAACAAAATCTATAAAACTTGGGTTGCCTCCCAAAAAGTATTGAGTTTAAGAGGGGGTTGTTAGTGATATAAAATGAAATTTGCCTTCACCCATTAGCTTAAACTTTTGGGTCAATCGACGATTTAACTGTTTCTGTTTCTTTTCCCTCTGCATAAAATAAATGGTCCTTCCAGTTTGTAATAGATTTCAACACCTTCTCGTTTAAGAAATTAGGATCCCAATTCTTTTTCGTAAGAGATGAGATGGGAGCCCCAAATAGGTACCAAGATCATTCACCACATTAACTTGCAAAGTTTGGCAGAAAGAGGGTTTTTGGTCCACCCCACATTTGGGGTAAAAAGAGCAATTGGCTTGTTGAAGTTCATGCTCTGTCCAAAGGCCTCTTCATAGATCTGAAGGATATACTTTTTTTATCTTAATGCCTTTATTTTGAGAAGCTTTGTAGAATAATAATTTATCTCTTCAAAGAAAAGATGGGAGATATTCGAGCACCACCTTGACACCTTACACCCATTAATCCTCCTTTGATTACTTATGAATACTTTGTATCAGTTATATCACTAAAATCCATAAAAAACAAGGACAAAGTCCTTTTTTATATATATATATATCATCTACAAATTTTGGTCCTACCTAACTAAGATTTGAAATGTTAATGTCGATAAAAATGTCAATGTCTCAATGTTAAAGAAATATCAATGTAATATCAATAAAACATTGATCTCAATAGATATTTCTAAAAAAAAATAATAAAAACAAAAAAGTAAAATTAATTAACATTTTACACTTTTTAAACAAATTAACAGATTATATATATTATATTTACATTAGTGAAATTTTTATGCTTATTTTCTTATGTTACATGGATTTTTTTTAATGATTCAATAGAAATGCCAATTGCAAATCCATGAAAATGTGGACCTGTTAATATTGTCAACCGGAATTTAATACCATGCATAAATTGAGACATAATTATAAAAAATGTCAACTATAGCCTAATAAGTAATAGTTAAGTCTTATTTCAACTAATTTTCATCAATCTCCATAATTTCTATGATTTTTATTTCAAAATTTTCATTCACATCAACATTTCTACATTTCAAACCTTGATTTTAGGACAGTTCAATAATAAATGTACATTTCATCAAATTGGAAGATCTCACCGTCCTTTTCTTGCCGGCTAGGATTTAAGCTCCTAAATTGAATACAATTATTGGGTCTTGGAGGCTTCTCAGTAATCTCCAGTGTTTAAAAAAGAAAACACACACACACAAAAGAGCCACCACAATAAAGACCTATATAATGTTCAATGAACTACCAACCTACATTTCATCAAAATAGTTTTTATTATTATAATAATATTAATAAAGAAAATATAACGGATTACAGAAATTGAGACACAATCCTTGAAGCTCAGTCTAAATGGCAATATGCATGCATAGCAACCTTATAATGTCCATTCAATTGCTTTGAGAGAGGCAAAGTACGTTGCACTTAGTACAAACATGGCTTACTTCAGTTCAGTTTCCGTGGAAAAATAAGTGTACAGCATTTAAGAAGCAACAAACAAATACCAGTTTGCATCAAAGTAAAACGATTCTTGTTGAGTCCAATTTCAGAAACTGGCACAAAGTAAATTCCAATAATCGCTTTCTAACAATCAGAAAGCTGGATACTTGAATCAACTGCAATGTCAATGATGTACCTGGACATAATGAGGTTCCACACTACAAATTGATAATTATAATCTTAAGATTTCGAGTCTCCGAGTTTGGTTATCTTGTGCTGTAATATCCCACAGTAATTTAGGGAGTAGATCATAAATCGAGATATTTCACTGAAAGTACCTGATTGAGGCCTTATCCTGAAAACCGAATGACTGTCCCAAGCCAGTCATCTGGAATTTTGCCTCGGATTTCCCCGCTTAGAGCTCTCAAGGAGTGGACTGTTGCTGCCTGCAGCAACCAGCACATAAATACAAAATAACATTGAGTGGAATTCGTCTAAGGACAAAATACAAAAGATTCACCTTTACAATGTAGACTTCAATGCCAAGCTTTGCAATCATTGCCGCCTCTGATATTTTAGTCACCATTCCCCCAGTTGTATCATGGGCAGCTACACTTATCTCAACTGACAATCACAAATAAAAATAGAAAACCGTCTCCCAAATGTTATTTGTTTTGTTCAGGTTAAACTAGCTCTTTATGTCAAGCTATGAAGCACGGACACTTCATTTTGGATGAAGTGTCAGTGTCGGACACGTGTTCGACACCGACACGCACCTGACACGTGTCGGACACGCGAAATTGTGTGTCCTATTTTTTTATTTTTTTTTATGATGGACACGCTGAGACACTGTGTGACACGCCGGACACGGGAGGGACACGGGGGGACACGCACGAGACACGCACGTTTTTTAAAAAATTTATTTTATTAGTATTTTCATGTTTAAAACATCCAAAAAAAATAAATAAAAACCCTAATAAGCCCCCTTACCTCTCAGCTCTCGCGATTCCCATCTCTCTCAGCCGCTAACTTGTTTTCCATTCTCCTCGCCGGACGCTGTCGAACGCTGCCACTCTCTTCTCGCTGGACGCTGCCGCTCTCTCCTTGCCGGACGTCGCTGCTGCTTGTCGTCCACCGTCAAGGTTTTTTTTTTTTTTTTTTTTTTTTTTTTTTTTTTCACTTGAAGCTAGATTTGAACCCTGGTTTTTATAATTAGTGGATTTTTTTTAAAGTAAGAATGAAAAAAAAGTTAGTTGGTTATATTTTTTTTAACCCATCCATTCAATTTTGTTTATTAGATGACATCTTCCTCTTCATCTACATCTAGTAATAGTGGTCAATCATCAACAATTCCTTCAATAGCAACTACAATCTCATCCTCTAGTGTTGAAGATGAATTAAAACCACTATGGCAATATGTGACCAAGAATCAAAGATTAAATGAAGGAGGTGGAAATATTTCTTGGCAATGGAATTTTTGTCATTGTTCAAAAAAGAGTTCTTATACAAGGGTTAGAGCTCATTTATTAGGCTTAGGTGGTTATGGAATTGGAGTGTGTGGTAAAGTTACTCCTCAAGATAAAGTCGATATGCAAAGATTAGAAGAAGAGGCGAAAGATCGTATGGCTAAAAAGGCTCCTAGAAACATTCCTTTACCACCGTCGTCTGGTGGAATTAATGTGAGCAAATCTCCCTCTCCTTCTATATTTGAGCACAAGAAAAGGAAAAGTGGTTCAAGTGCAATAGAAAGATCATTTAATATGGCGTCAAGGGACCAATTACATTCAATTATTGCACGGATGTTTTATTCTTCAGGATTGCCTTTTCATTTAGCAAGAAATCCATACTATATAAACTCGTACACTTATGCTGCAAATAATTTATTGTCGGGATATTTGCCTCCTGGATATAATTTGTTGAGAACAACTCTTCTTCAGAAGGAAAAGGCAAATATTCAAAGATTATTAGAGCTCACTAAAGAAACATGGAAGGCAAAGGGCGTAAGTATTGTGAGTGATGGTTGGAGTGACTCACAAAGGAGACCTTTGATAAATTTTATGGCAATCACAGATGGTGATCCAATGTTTTTAAAAGCGGTTGATTGCTCAGGTGAGATCAAAGATAAATATTTTATTGTCAATCTGCTGAAGGACGTGATTAATGAGGTTGGCCTTCAAAATGTAATTCAAGTGATTACTGATAATGCTCCTAATTGCAAGGGTGCAGGGCAAATTATTGAATCACAGTTTCCGACAATTGTATGGACACCATGTGTAGTGGACAATTGTATGGACACCATGAAGAATTTTATTATGAATCATTCAATGCGGCTTGCTATTTTTAATGAGTTCGTATCTTTGAGATTACTTTCTGTGGCAGAAACACATTTTGCATCGGTCATTATCATGCTTAAAAGGTTCAAGCTTATTAATGGTGGGTTGCAAGCTATGGTTATTAGTGACAAATGGACATGCTATCGAGAGGATGACGTGGCAAAAGCAAGATATGTGAAAGGATTGATCTTGGATGATATTTGGTGGGATAAAGTTGATTACATCCTTTCCTTCACTTCACCTATATACGAAATGATTCGGATTTGTGATACTGATGCAGCTACCCTTCATTTGGTTTATGATATGTGGGATACTATGATTGAAAAAGTGAAGACTGCGATATACAGGCATGAAGGAAAATGTGGCGATGAAAGCTCTTCTTTTTATGATGTTGTCCATAATATTCTCATTGATCATTGGAACAAGAATAATACACCGCTTCATTGTTTGGCCCATTCTTTGAACCCAAGGTACTTTATAATAATTACATCTTTCTATTCTAATCTTAATCTATTTGTATTATAATTTAATTTCTAGAAGTTCAACATTAACTTCTATCTAGGTACTATAGTGAGCAATGGCTTAAGCAAGATCCTAATCGAGTACCTCCACATAAAGACATTGAAGTAACTCGTGAAAGAATGAAGTGCCTCAAGAGATACTTTCCTAATGCAGAAGATCGGACCAAAGCGAACTTGGAGTTTGCTAGATTTTCAACTATGGGAAAAGATTTTAATGATGGTGATTCTATAATAGCGATGCAAAAGATTGGTGGGCTATGCATGGTGTCTATGCACCATTGCTCCAATCAATTGCTTTTAAGGTACTAGGTCAGCCTTCCTCATCTTCATGTTGTGAAAGGAACTGGAGCACATACTCATTTATTAATTCAGTTAGACGAAACAAGCTGTTGCCACAACGTGCAGATGATCTAGTATATATCCAAAGTAATTTGCGTCTTTTGTCAAGAAAAAGTCCAGAATATTCACATGGAGAGACAAAATTATGGGATATTGTTGGAGATTCTTTTGATTCTTTTGGGGAAGGTGGGATGCTTGAAGTGGCTAATTTATCTCTAGATGAACTAGAATTAGAGGCAGTAGTTTTCACTGATGGTAATGACAATGAGGCTAACAATTGTGAAGCTGAAGATGTTATGGAAGTTTGAGAATGGTGTTTTAAGCTTCTATAGTTTTTACTTTTTGTTCATGAAAGATGATGTAATCTTTATTTAGGATTTTATATTTGTATTGTAACTTTTTATTGAACTTAGACAACCAATGTACTCTTTATTTATGTTTAAAGAAGTATTGTATGTTCAATATATGAGATTAATTTATCTACAAGTATTATCACATATATTATTTTTAAAAAAATATATAAAAAATATAACGTGTCCTCAACGTGTTGTGTCCTACATTTCTAGAAATTGGTGTGTCGCCGTGTCGTGTCGTGTTGCGTGTCGCGTGTTAGTGTCCGTGCTTCCTAGATGCCAAGTATAGAAACTTCTCTTCTTTTTTTTTTTTTTCAACATTTGTGAGTGTTTGTGCCAGCTTGCATGCACTTCAACTAATCTTACAAGACAATCGCAACTTTACTACATTTGATTATCAAGGAAACTTATAAAGTATTATATCTTAAGAATATGGCCACCATGGAGAGAAGTATCTAACCGCGAGTATACAAACTTCTCACTGTGGGGAGAACATTATTTGTATGATTTTTCTTTTCCATAGATGGTTGATCTGATATTTTCTTTTAGATTAAGAGAAATAATACTAGTTTATCCACTTCTAAGAACCTATTGTACACATACAAATATTGTATATACAACTCAAGTGAATGGATAAGTTCATGACATTTCTCTCCCGAACCTACATTGAATACAAGACTCAATAAGCAATATTGAGGTTAAATATAACCCCGTGTCTTCAGTAAAGTCATTCTGGCATGTGTGGCCATAACCTTTTTTTTTTTGTACTTAGCTTTTTTTTGTTGAAACATTCCTTACCAAAAAGAATTTGTCTCATCACTATGCAATGAAGTAAAAAACAATGTTCTAACCTTCTGTGTTACCGTTATGCAGTTTAGGTTGTATAACAGACCAACGACCATCTTCACCCACAGCTGCAGTATTGAAGAATTAGTCAGTTCTTAAACTTCTGCAATTTTAGATTACGGAAAGAAGATCTTTTATTATCTTACCAATCTCTCTTAAAAGGACTGCATTAGGTTCTGTTGGAGGACGATCATATACACCTAAAACATCTGTCTTCAATCTAAGTTAAAGTGGAACAACTTACTAAAGATACCCACACGTAAGATTAGAAAGATAGAAGAATCCCAAAAGTACATTTTGGTATAGCACCACCCACAACACCCGCTAGTTAGAATTGGCAGAGTTCTATCACTATCAAATTATGTAAATTATGATGTTCTTTTGACACGTAATCTAGGAAGCGGACCTTATAATTAGTAGATAAATAAAAATAAAAAATAAAAAAAAAAAGAGAAAATACCCTGTCTTTCCTGAAAATATGATTAACAATAACATCTATTGAAATAATTGAATGTTTGTTACAATAATACAGCTTCCAACTACATAAATAATCTTCACTGTAAAGTTAACTGTTTAATGAAATGCCATGCACTACCAGCAAAAATGACAAAGAAGCACCATGAGACCAAGTTAACGCTAATGTAAAGCATCTATAAACAGAATTCAGATTAGTTAACTTGTATGTTGTAGCTGTATCCAACATGTATGGAATTAGATCATTTTGGAAGTCATAAGGATACAAGGAACACAACATAATCAGGCTTCAGTTGCTCTGCAAGATGTCGTATTATTACATCTCCACTTAATATGGTGCACCCCTAATACACAAGTCAAAAAGTCAGTCAAGTAAATTAATAGTTAACCAAATGATGAAATTTTGAAAGAAAAGAGAGCAAACCAGGGAATTGTCAAAAACGGCATCTCCATGCAGAACCTAAGCAAAAGGTTATAGTTGTGAGGTTATTATCCAGGTTAACAGGACAACAGTATGCTATGGTAGCAGGGGCCCAACAAACCAGAGATGAAGTAAAACAATAGTGCACGGAAGCACAATAAACTTGTAGACTGAAGATAAATATTTTGACTATGCAGGGTGAAAAAACCACAATATCCCTGTCTTTACTCTTTAGGGCGTGAGATATTATACTCTGTTGGAGAATGCCAGCCTAGACCTTATGGTGGTTAGGCCGATCCATCTATTTAGATCCAAAACGTATGCCTCTTTCCTTTTGTACCAAATCTTTTGTAATTACTTCCCTATAAGCTAATTCTTCCCTTTCTTTATTTTCTTACCGTTATAATGTGTTTTTTTTTTTTTTGGAAGGAAACAGAACTTTTCATTGACGTAATGAAAAGAGGCTAATGCTCTAAAATACAAGATACAAAATACAACTAAACAAAAGATAATGAAAGTAGTACAACATCATCAAAACAATAAAAGTCAAAGAACTGTTATAAATTAAGATAGCAATAGTTGATTTCAATATTTAGATGGATCTTTTCTTCCTTCTCCAAGGGGAAATTCCTCTATTGATGGTAATAAGGTCATCATCAAGGAAGCCCCAAATGAATTTTTAGAAGCAGTGAAAATAATTATCAAATAATAATTTCAGGTGATTATATCCCCACCAAGAAGCAGTGAGCTTTGCACTTCACAAAAGGGAGAGAAAAAAAAAATTAAATAAATAATAAAAGCTCCTTATCGTTGAAGGTCCTAAGTCCTGACTCCTTCCCATTCAAATGTGCCACCACAACATCCTAACCACACAATTCCACAAACTAAAGAAACTAATCTTAATTAATTAAGGATTTGACCAAGATACCCTAATTTACTCTAATCTTACTGCTTCATATCCTTAAATGTTTTTCATGTTTTTCCTCTTTTCATCTATAATGGAAAGTTTGTTTCTTGTAAAAAAATAATAATAAAAAATAAAAAATAAATGAAGATATACTCCAATTTGAGGGGGAGTGATATGGTATACATACGTAAATAGGTATAGAATGGTACAATGTATTCTTCCATATTTCTTTCACATTATCGTAACAAAAACAAATCCAGGTTAGAGCCAACAAGTCTCTGGCATTTAAGAATATAATCTGTTTTGAGGGCATCAAATTGAATCAAATAATAAGTGCTTGAAATGATGAGAAAAAATGGTATTTCAGCTCATCAATAAAATTGTAACGTATCAAAGAAAAAAATGAAAAAATGGAAAAAAAATTAATACAGAGAGTGAGAGAGAGAATCATAAGAAACAATGAACAACAGAAATCTATCGTCAATCATGAAACAGCAATGCTAAAATATGAATCTTACAGGAACAAATCCGGAGTTAATAGCTTTAGAAACCCCATGTAAATCAACTGCATCCATCTGGAAGAAAAAGAACATTCAATTATAAACTGAATGATAAACAAAGGATTAATTAAGAGAATGAAAAAATATTGGAAAGTTCAATTTCAAGAATGCAGTCTTCTAAAATGGCTCACATTTCTTTCACAAGTGGACCATCCACATGAAAATGGAGACATTCCAACGGATGAAATACCCTCTGCAAAGAAAACCCAAACAAGGTTCACTAACATATTTGACTTAATATTCATGCATGGCGTTGAATTCAACAAACAGATAACGTTAGGAGTTGAACAAATAAATACACCCACACACACACATATACATCCTTGTACTTTTATTTGATTAAACCAAACCGAACCGAAAATTTAAAATTTTTATATGCGAAACCAAACTGAACCGATTTATCAGTTCAAACTGAACCAAATATGCGGTTCGGTTTTAAATTTGTTTTGCTACTTTTTTTTAAAAAAATATGTACATATATTTTTTTTAATTAAAAACGGTTTGGTTTTTAATTCGGTTTTGCTCTTTAAATTAAAAAGAGCTTAGTTTTAAATTCGATTTTGCTCCTTTTTTTAAAATATAAATATAATATATATATTAGTTAAAAACGGTTTAGTTCAGTTTCAAATTCGGTTTTCGAAATTGAAACCAAACCGAATAATTCGGTTTCAAATTTTCTTCAAACCGGACCAAACCGCATTGTTTGGCTTCACTAAGTTTTCAATTCGGTTTTTAAAAGAGGTTCGGTTTTTGCGGTTTGAATGACCACTCCTGTCACATCTACCATCCAAAAGCCCATTAGGGTATAGTTGGAAAAAACATCTTTAAGCAAAATTTAAAAAAAATAAAAAGTAAGAAAACGAGAAACCGGTGGTGTGCAACAAAAGTGTGAAAGAAATAAATGCCTTCATATGTGAATGTGATGCCGAGAGAAAAGAAGAAGAAGAAGCTAATAGTGAAGTGGCTGTAAGAGAGAAAAGGAAAGGAGACCATTAGCTTAAGCTTTTGAATTTAGTTGTCATTTACATGGTATAAGAGCAAAAGGTCCTACGTTCAAACTCCTATAGTATCATTTCTCCCTCATTGATATTAATAGTAAACTTTTGGGCATCGACCATAACCTATAGCTTAAACTTTTAAGCAAGGTTACCTCCCTATTTAATATGATCATTCATGTGTGGAGCTTTGTGCTAATATCCAAGCCTGCACATAGAGCGGATTGTTGAACGTATATCGAAAGATCGAATCTATTATATCCCATTTGCTTGAACTTTTCAGTCTAGTGATGATTCATTTTATCTTTTTAGCACAGAAACATATTTCATTGATTTTTTTTTTATATTTGTGTGTCTGAATCACCTTGCGCACACTACGACTAATCTCATGTGATACCGCTTGCTTGAACTTTTCAGTCTAGTGATGATTCATTTTATCTTTTTAGCAC
Organism: Lagenaria siceraria; assembly: GCA_002890555.2. Taxonomy (NCBI): domain Eukaryota; kingdom Viridiplantae; phylum Streptophyta; class Magnoliopsida; order Cucurbitales; family Cucurbitaceae; genus Lagenaria; species Lagenaria siceraria. Next base: position 23,103,992 of record CM016487.1, read on the forward strand.
AAAAACATATTTCATTGATTTTTTTTTTATATTTGTGTGTCTGAACCAGCTTGCGCACACTACGACTAATCTCATGTGATACCGCTTGACCCTACTACATTTGGTTGCCAATCAAACTCATAGAATATTAAATGAAGCAAAGATAATTCATTGATGTATAAAATCAGAGAAGCCTATGAGGAATCCCCACCCCAATCCCCACAAAAATTAACAGGGAATGTCCCGAGGATGGAGAATGAAATGGTGGGCAGGGACGGGGATGGGAAAGACCATCCCCAACCCCACCCCTCCCATGAACATCCCTAACTGTGGCATGAGTAATAGATTTAAACTTTTAAAGAGAAGTTAAAGGAAAATTCCAAATTTCTTTATTTTGAGATTTCAATCCAGTATATAATAAATTGCATATTTATTTGGATAATGATTTCATTTTAAAATAAAAAATATTTTCATTTGCTTCCATAGAATTATTTCTTAATAATAATGGTTAACAAAGATAGGTCGTTACATAAGATGGCCAAATGATATGATTATAGCATATGAGAACCATGTTGTAGCAAAAACCAGAATGAAGTATAGTTGTGAATGAAAGATGAGATGCAAGTAGAGACATAGACCGAAAGATACCTCTCGCAAGTGCTCTAACGATTTGGAGATTGAGTGAAGTAACCTGATATATAAGAAACACAAAAAGTATCAATCCTGTATAAATTAGAAGCAAAAGGATAATATTAAAAATTCAGCCTCAGACCTAAAATTGAGTTCACTATGTTTTATTTTACAAAAAATTTCATGAAGATAAATGGTGAAAACGACCACAAAGTTAAACAAAGGATCTCCCATTGGTCAACAAATTTAGGAGTGAATAAATGAGTAATTACAGAAGAATTTGGAATGCAAAAAGACCAATCCCTAAAGATACAAACTAAAGATAGCAAACAAACTGAAACAGAAAACCTTAGTACAAGATAAAAACCCAAAACAAAACAAACCAATTGTAGGAAATAAGTAACAAAACATTTAAATTTGTTAAATAAAAACATCTCAGCTTCGAAAAATGTCTTAACCTAAAAACCCACCAAAGAGCATCAAAAGAGAACACCAATAAGAAGATTTGAGGCGAACTGAATCAAATCTATCATTTAAAAAAATTAAATAAAATAAAGACTCTGAAAAATTAGTTGATTTCTCTCCAAGCATAATTCTGATATAAGAGCCTTCGAAAAATGTCTTAACCTAAAAAACCACCAAAGAGCATCAAAAGAGAACACCAATAAGAAGATTTGAGGCGAACTGAATCAAATCTATCATTTAAAAAAATAAAATAAAATAAAGACTCTGAAAAATTAGTTGATTTCTCTCCAAGCATAATTCTGATATAAGAGCTTTAATTGCATTAATCCAAAGAAGGTTTGACTTTGGAGCCAAGAAGGCACCAATAAGAACTGAAAGACATTTTCTTTCAAATTATTTGAGAATACCCACAGAAAGTTGAATAAACTAGGCAGCTTGCATCAATAGAAATAAGCATAAGAACACCTAACGAAAAGATGGTTGAGAGATTTCCCTGCCACATAACATTTTTTAAGAAAAAAGTCAAATGAAGAAGACACTAATCAGGAATCTTCCTTTGCAAAATTTCAGACAAACTAAGGTTGCTATTAAGCATAATCGAGATGAGAATTTTGATCTTCTTGGGACATTTAGATTTCCACAATGCTGCTTATCCATAGGAGATGAAGACTCCAAAAAACCAGTCAAAAACTTCACCGAGAACATACCCAATGGCTCAAGGGACCATTTTTGAGAGTCTTTATTTGATGAGGGACTTTATCTGTAATGGTTGACATTTATTGTTTAGGTTTGTACTCAGTGATTTGGAGTTAGTCCTCTAAGCCTACACAATATGGACTCTTTGACAGGGCCTTGAGGTTAGTTTTTTCAAATTGAGGAACAATGCCCTTATGATGAAATGGTTTTAGAGATTTTTTGACAACATGTGGGGTGGAGGAATCGAACCTGTGACCTCGAGGTTGATAGTACAAGTTTATGTCAGTTGAGCTAGGCTCATGTTGGCAAAATAGTTTGAGATAACGTGGAATGATAGCCAACTTCTCCTCATTAAAAATAGTTATTCTATTCTTCTCTAACCAAATGCCTTGACAAAAGCATTCCAAAAGCATTGATCCAAAAAACCATCTTTTAAAGGCTGGAATTTCGTACAAGCAATGACGTGGAAAACCTATAATTTGGAAAATATTCAATCACCAATCAACCAAAAAGTTTAAGTTGGAGGGATGGGTTACGGACACGGTAAATTTAAGTATATCAACACTTTCACATTTCCCCTCACTTGTACATTTGAAAATTTAGAAAAGGCCAAACAAGTGATCAAATTTAATCAGAGATCTCCTTCCCTAATACCAAGTTAAATCACCAATCAAACCAAAATCTTAAGGGGTTTACATTTCTGAACCTTGTTACTAATGTTGAGACAGCTAGACTAGAGACCAGTGGAAAACCTTACATTTCTTAGGCAATTTTTTAATTTAGAGGATTCTAAAAATTGAGGAAGAGCAGTCTCCCTCTCATTAATAGTAGCAAAAAGCAATTTGACTGTGAACAAGTCCACTCTAATCAATCCTATACACTCGTTGGTCACTAAGATCATAGAGAAATATTGTATTAAAATATTCATAAGAGTCCCAGTCTTTCAAATCCTATCCAGAAATGCCCTTCTGAGCATTGTACGCCACCCATTACCTTGCCTATCCCACATATTCATATGCTTCTGCATGGAGATGGAATGAAGTTTGTAAGGCAACCTTTGAATCTTCCATTGTCACGTCAATCATGAGACATTCCCATTCCCAAAGAATGTCACATTGTCATCTCCAGTTTAAGGGAAGAAAATTGGAGGAGGACAACTAATAAGCTTAATCATCTTGGTCCTTCTAGAGCTATTGAAAGTTGAAATTGGATAAACCGAGGGCCAACCATTCTCAGAAGCCAAATATTTTCCATCTAACACCCTTCTCCCAACAGTGTGAAACCATCGACTACAGGAGGATATATCTATTGCCGAAAAAAGTAAAGCATCCAAATCCATCTAGAGTTTAAGAATTTATTGGTTGTCTAAGGGGCAAAAAGTGATTGAAAGACAAGATACAAGAAGCTGGAAATTGGAAGCTTCAGGTCAGTTTTCTGTTAAATCTTAGTTCAAGCATCTGGCTGCTTCTTCTCCCATGGATTCAAAGTTGTACAAAGCTGTGGAAATCAAGCGAAGAGTTAACATCATACTTTGGGTGATGATTTATGGAGCTCTTAATTGCTCAAAGTGTCATAAAAAAAAGCTCCCAAGCCATTCGTTAATGCCCTCAATTTTCCCTTTGCGTATGGAAAATATGGAAGACTGCCCGCACATATTCTTTGATCGTAGTTTCTCCAAAAAATTTTTTGGAGGAAACTGTTTTCTATGTTTAATCTGCATTAGGTGTGGAGCAATGATTTCAAGGAGAATGTAATTCAGCTTGTAGTAGGGCCTTCGTTAAAACCTATCCCTTGCCTATTATGGGTGAATGGAGTCAAAGCAATTCTCTCATAAATTTGGTTTGAAAAGAACCAATGTATTTTTCAAGACAAGTCCCTTCCTTGGTTTGATCGTTATGAGATTGCTAGGAGTCGAAGCTTGTTCATGGTGCTCTCTTTCCAAATTATTTGTTGAATACTCTATTCAAGATATTAGCTTAAATTGGAGTGCATTTATTTCTTCTTAGATATGTTTGTTTGTTTTACTATATTATTGGTCTATTTATGTCATACTATATTATGTGTTGAAATCCTTCGAAGATATAATTTCAAGATACTAGAAGACAACTAAAATTAGACTTTAAACTAAAATCCAAAATAGACTAGCCTTTCTTTTGTTTTTGCATCACCAAGTTTTACATTCTTCGTTCACCAACAGGTCACTTTTCAAGTTGTCTGACCTTTCTTTCTTTCCTTCTTCCATCCCCAGGTGGCCGTGGGGAGGTTCACAACCAAGATTTTAAATGGGGAAGAGTATAAGGAAACAACATGCAGTAGGAACAATATGACTACAAAACTTTACATATTTCGTCAACATGATATAGTTTGTTTCAGCCCGCAGAAGTGATGCGTGAACTGATACAGGTTCAAGTACTCAAATGCCACAGTGAATTACGCACAGTACTTTGTTGGGACGGCACTACTATATGAAATGAGCACATTTGATTGCCAAAACAATAACAAGAAAGTAGAAAAGCCAATCAAAGAAATGCACGATAAGTGTTAACTTACGGATATACGTGTGGCAACAAATCCAGCCTTGACTAAGGATCTATCAAGTCCTCCTTTATGAACCCCTGATTTACTTGCCTGAAAATGCCCAAAAGAACCTGAAGCAACCATACAGAACCATGCCCCTCATCGTTTTGTTTGTAGCAGAAGTATCTAAGGAATGACCATAGAACTTACCAGCTCCATGAACAACTATAAAGGGACTCGCAAGGCCAACTTCATGTTCTCTGAAACCATCTGCAGTACATGCAATGTCGGATTTTCCAGGATGCTTGCTCCAATCCATTCCAATAGTATTTCCAGAAGAAGAGCCACTAACCATAGTTTTCCTCAGATGTGACGAAACCGTCGCCAAATTTTCTTCGTGTATCGTCTCCAATTCATTTTTGCAAGTAATGGCCGCACCCCCTGGATTACCATGAAAAGTCTTAATGCGATGCACATTACTGCAGGCACAGACCTAGAACTACAATGCTAATAAGAAAAGATCACACGGAAACTAAGCGAAACAAATTGAAAATCGATGTTCTTGAGCTACAAGTTCAGACCCAGTTTTACGATGCAGCGGAGTGGTTTGGTTAGATCCATAGCCTTGATACAGTCGCCGGAGACTGGGTGCGATTGGTTCCCTTCCTTAATTCTGCTTGAAGGAGAAAGTCTTCCATGGCGAATCAAAGTCGAAGCTAAGCTGACTTCTCCCATAATTTCGCGGGGTTTTCCCAAGGAAGCAGTGGCAAGAGTGAAATATATATACCCTACTTTTGAAAGCTTGTTAGGTTTGATAATAAGAAACAAAAAAAGAAAGTTTAAATATTATTTGTTTCTATACTTTTGGGTTTGGTTCATTTTAGTCCTTGTATTTTTAAAATGTTCACTCTAGTCCCTATACTTTTAACTTTGGGACTAAAATGGTCACTTTTTAAAAGTACAATAACCAAAATGAACCAAAGTTAAAAGTATAGGGACCAAAATGAACATTTTGAAAGTATAAGGACCAAAATGAACCAAAATCAAAAGTACGGGGACCAAAGTAGTATTTAAACCGAAAAAAAAAATCTTCTTACGAAGAGAAAACAATTTCATTCAAACAAAAGTTGTATGTCATATATTTTACGTAAATGTATTTAGTAGTAGATTTATAAATTAGATTTTATTCTAAATATTGTATAAAATGTATTTAATAATATATTTAGTGTTATTTTTAAATATAGAAAAATGAATCAATGACAAAAAAATTTTATTTCCTTTTTAAATTATTTTAAGTTTTTTTTATGTAAGTAATCAGGTGCATCTTAGATACATCCAAGTATTATCCTTTTGAGATAAAGAATCATCTTGGTTTTTCATTTGACCCATATGATTTTAACATTAAAAGTTTTTATATGCAAGTTCTAAACCTCTTTATGAAGGCATCAGAACGCAATGAAAGCCAATGACTCTTCTTGAGAGCAAAATGTAGAATTTGAGCAAACGATCTTCTAGGTTTTTATTTAGTTTAATATAAATATATTTGAAATATCAAGCAACAAGTGGATCCGTGGCGCAATGGTAGCGCGTTTGACTCCAGATCATAAGGTTGCGTGTTCGATTCACGTCGGGTTCAATTCCCATTCTTTTTTTTCCCTCTTCATTCAGGACCCCTCGTTTTGTTTTCAAACTAATATCCAAACGCTAACTTCCGAGAGAATTTTTTTAATATTTTTAAAAGGGTTACTTGCAAATTTACCCAAAATGGAATGACTGGTCCTCTCTTTTCAGATGACCTTTGCGGCGGCGATGACGACTCGAGTGCTGCCGACAGCGACGGTGGCATTGTTTTCAAGCGACATCGAAGGAAAAGACTCGCAATTTCGAGGGTAAAAGTTGGAGTTTAAATTCGTCACCGCCGCCGGAAGTTGCAGACCCTTCGGAGAGGGAGGCGGCGCCGGAAATCGAGCGAATGAGAGGGAGAAGAGATAGAAAAATGAAATTTGGATTTTTTTCCCTTTATTTTTCACTGTATCCTTCTTAATTTTAGTTATATTTTTATATTTTTATATATTTGTTACCTTGTTTGTTTATATTTAATTAATTTACCGTAGATTTAATTAAGATAGGGTTGTTTTCAAATATAGAAAAATGAGTTAAACTATTTACAAATATAGAAAAAAATTATGTATATCAGTGAAATTTTTCTATATTTGTAAATAGTTTGATATTTTTTTTTGTTTATAGTAACTTTCCTATAAGATATATATTATAAATAAAAAAAATGTAATAATTAATACAAGGATATCATGAACAATGAATTTATAGGAGACTATATCAAAATATATTTTATATTTATCTTCATAAATTTATTAATAAGAAGATAAATATTATTATACGAATCTTATGCAAATCAATCTCAATCCTAAAGTAGGTTATGAATTTCTACTTATGAGGTACGAGGGCATGTCCTTTTATTCTAAGGTGTGACAATGACTTTTGTTGTTGATTCATTAAAGCTACCATTTTGGAGATTCGGCCCAAATAGGGAGCTAAAGACATAAGTTTCATAACATGAAATTCATTTTTTTCGTGTAGAAATAGTAGATGATTAGTTTCCTAAAGTACTGATCTTAAAACTTGAAAGATAGGGTTTAACCTCTCACTAGATCACGAGAGACTTAGTTTATGATTGATCATTAATAAATTGTTCATTAGAGAATCAATGATACTTACTTACATGTAATGATTAAATCTATAGATACCACTTATCTTACCATGGATAAAAATAAAACTCTAGGAATATAGTGGAGTAACATATAGTTAATTAATAAAAATCAATTTTGTATCATTTGAGCAACTGTAGGTCCATAAAATTCTTTACTAGCTCATAGTAACACTAAAATCATCAATTTAGTTGAAAGAAAAATTGAAATGTTTCACAATATATAATTTGAAACTATTTAATTAGTAGCTAATATATTAAATATACTAAATAAAAAAGAAAATATATTTATTGTAATTGATAGATACAATAAATAATAAAGGGAATAATGTATTATAATGATAGGAAAAATATATATATATAAAACTTGAATGGAATTCAAAATAAGTTAAATACGTGTTACAATATTTTATAAGATTTGAATGCTATAAAATATATATATATCAAAAGCTATACTAACCACAAATTAAGCTTTAAACTTACTTGTTATATACGATTGATTTTGACCCATCGAACCCTTAAATTTTGAAAAGTTTGTAAATTGAGCCAACCAAAATTGAAAGGCAAATCATTATACACAATGATAATATTAGGAATTAATGTAATCATTCTTTGTTGGAAACGTCGATGAACCTACAATAATATTTTAAATCTCACAGTTTTGAAGAGCTTAAACTTGTTCTCTTACAAAATTCAACGCACAAGAGAAGAAATTGTCCGATTAAATAATTTTCTTAGAATTGTTTTGCTTCAATTGGTTTCTTGCAGATGAGGGAAATGTTCCGTTTAATACAAAATACACTTTTGATTAATGAGATTTATTTGATTAAATGTTCCATTTAATACAAAATACACTTTTGATTAATGAGATTTATTTGATTATTGTAGTTAAAAAGAAATATTTTAGTTCCTGTAATTTAAAAAATAATTCTCAAGCTTCATGAGTTAACCTAATGATTCTAAATGGTCAATGAGTTGATCATTTTATAATGGCTTTTCATCTTTTACTCATAAATCAAATATTTCATCAAATATTTTTAAAAAAAGTATACATAAAAGTAGTATAACATGTAAAATAATCAACACACTACAAATAATTTCCATATGGAGAGGGGATGATAATAAATATACAAACTTGAGCATAGCTTAACTAGTTTACACACTCTCTAATTTCGACCTACACATGTTAAACCTTAGGGGAAAAAAAAAGACATCAAATGGATAGAATACACCACAATGAAGCTCTTGACTTTGAGTTTGTATCAATTCACTTAATTGGACGACAGTAATACAATGTCATCGCCATCCAGCTTCCTTTCCCATCTGAAAAAAACTTGACAGTCATATTTTTTATTTAAATATATCGTCAATTTTAATCTCAAGTTTGCAGAGAAGAATTTTGAAAGTAGATGGCCTAAATTTCTTGTTAAAAAACACAAACGTTGAAGACCTAAAATTAAACATTTAAAAGTTCTACAAACGAAACGAAATAAAAAATTTAGAGCCAAAATAAAAATTTAAACATACCCTTTTTAAAGCTAAAAAATATGGATAATTTATTACCTTTAGTGGGAAGCAAGGCATGGTAGGGAAGGTAAAGTTATTCAGTGGAAGAGGCAGACAGAGATTTGAGATTGTAGTTTTCCATTACATTATGTAAGAACACTTGAGGAGGATCTTCTCTGTTGTATAAATATGAGATGGGAACATAAAATTAACAACAAAAACAATAATAATAATAAATAATAAATAAAAAGGACAAAATTAAGAAACCAAAAAGAAGAAAAAAAAAAGTTTTGCAAGAGTATAAAAAGAATCTAAAATTAACAGAGGTATTAAGAAAAGAAGGGAAAAAAAACTCTTGGAATGTGCATATAAATGGGAAACTTTCTAATATTATGGGAGCACGATACTTCCTTTTGTTTACACTATAGTTTTGCCTTTATAAGTAATTTTAATGTTGGTGGACTCCATATCATTTTTTAATAGATGCACGTGACAAGCAATAAATGGTAGGACATGCATACTATGAGAGTACCTAGAATTTTCTAACATATACACAAGCGCCAAGCGCCAAACTCTCTTTGAAAACTGGTTTATCTTTTATTTTATGTTATCGAAACTTAAATTTAGACACTACTACAAACGTATTTCTTTGTTTTGATATCCACCTTTTTTAAAAGTTTTCAAAATCTAAATAAAAAATTTAAAATTTTGATTCTATTTTTTGAATTTTGGTTATGGATTCAAACATGCTATTAGAAAGGTGCAAAACCTACCAAATAGATGGTGAAAAAACAAACATAATTTTTAAAAGCATAAAACTAAAGTTTTCACATTTAACTTATAACCTTAATCCCAAAGTTTTGCAGAACAGTCCCAATATTTTTTCTTTCTTCTTTTCCATAATTGGTCACTAGACATTCTCTTCCTTTATTAATTTTAGGGTAAAATACGCTTTTGGTCTATGGAATTTGAATTTAGTTTCTCTTTGGTCCCTACATGTTTAAAACTCATTTTAGTCCTTGAAATTCAAAATTGGTTTCTAATGGTGCACAAGTAGAATTGATCATTAGTTGATCAAACAAAAAGATGACAAGACAATTAACAAATGATAACTAAACTTTGTTGATATGCATTCTTAAATGAGTTAATTTTTAAGTCTTTTAATTCTTATTTCATGGACCAAATAGAAATAAAATTTGAATCTCTCGGAGGCCAAATATGCTATTTTTGAAACCTCAAGAACAACATAGAAACTAAAGCCAAATTTTAAAGACCAAAAATGTTAGTTTTGGAAACGTAGAGAACAAATTCCAAGCAACAAAATTATATTTTACCCTTAAATGCAAGCAGAAAAATGTTTTAGTGCAAGCAACAACGTAAAAGAGAAGAAAGATTATGCATAGAAAGTGGACCTTTCTTTAGCTTCTTGGTACGTACAACTTGAAGCAACAGCCAAAAGTTCCCCTCCGCAATTGTAAGATAAAGAAGCCACACTATTTGGAAATCTAGGCAACTAAAATAAAATGAATGAAGGTCAGCTCAGCAGCTAAGTTCGCCATAGCAATTAGCAATGATCAGGCCAATTGACACACATGAAAATCAAACAAACTACAAAATGCATATGTATTCAATCAACAACAGACAAACATTGAACCTCATTTTTTGGTTCAATTTGATGAAAAGATTGAATCCCACAAACTAATATTGTCCTTCCAACAAACTTTGTATGCTTTCTAAGAAGATTTTCTAAAAGATTACCTATCCTAAAATTTCCTTAGGATATGCATGCTAAACTAATCTACAGAAATGAAAAAAGTCTGCCAAAGACAACCACAAATATGGAAGCAAAACAGTACAACCAAAAAGTATGATCAAGATCCTCTACAGTACATACAGTACACCTGACAAAATACACCAATTTAGTCCAAGAAAGATCCTATTTTTCTTTGGAATTCTAAAATGCTACAAAGAAGAGAAAAGAACATGTCAACGAGGGAGAAGAAGACAATCAAATGAAGGTACAAAGACTTGTAAGAAAAAAATTTCAAAGGTGAGACCAGAAAGTCCCTACAGTTGGGATAAAGAACACCAAATAACGTCAAAAAACGGAGTCTATCTCAATGTCTTGATCGCGAAAGGTCCTTAGAAAAAAAAAGACCCTGACCAAGAACTAATAACTCGACATCAGGGAGTTTTCTTAGAGAGGTCCATAGAGTATTGGAGCAAAAAGTTCAAACAAAGAAGACTTATTTGAAGCCAAGTAACCTCCTAGAATCAAAGTCTACAACCATCATCTATGAAGAAGTTGATAAAGGATAAAATGCTTGAAAAAAAAAACAGAAAAAGATAAATCGCCTCCCAAGGGCTCTAAAGGTGAGGACAAGCTAAACCAAAATCCCGACCATTGGGGTCGGTCTCATGCTTGCTCACAGTTACCCGACGTCATAAGGCTTGAAGTTCTAAAGGGAACCACAACCACCACAACCATATCAAAAGAAGGGCAGATTTCTGGGTATCAAAATCTCAATCTTCAGGCCACTCTCCTAGGTTTCAACAACCCTCTAAGGGTGTGTTTGGTCCAAGGAGTTGGCGGGTCTCACTACTAAAAAATATCAATTTATATCTTATCAATTCCTTACATTGTGGCCCTAATAATTCATAACTCCCTAGATTTCATAATTCCTTAATCCTCACTATTCCACTCTTTACCCCAAACACCCCCTAATTTACTAAACACGACCTACTTCCTCAGTTTATTCCCAAAAAAGGTCTCTTGTGTCCTTTTCCAGCTTCTATTTACTTATTTTTTGGCAAAGGTTTTTAATCATGAGGGACGAGGGATAAACAATCAAAGAGGTGAAAAAAAAAATTGCCGAGCAGAATACATTAAATCGCTACATCCATTCCCCCTTCTCCAAGGATTTGTAGAATTCCACTCAAGAGTTAAAAATGTTCACGGTCTACTATACTTCACACACTGGTTGCTTCTATTACACTACACTGTGTCCAATCTTGTTTCCATATTTATATTAGCAGCCATTCACAAACAATCTGTCATAAGGGTAGATTTAGGAAAGAGAATTAGAGTTCAAAGGCATATTAGTAATTAGTTAGGGAAATTGTTATGGTAATTTGCTATAGATAGAGTGGGTAGGAAAGAATGAAAGTAAACACTGGTTCAGCTGGTTTAGGCTTGAGTGGTCTCAAGAAGGGAGAGTCCATCCAAGTAGCTCAAGTCCTCAAGTTACTTGGGTTATCTTATAGTCCTTTTATATAAAATACTATTCTAGTTGTTTGGATTCTATTGAAATCACACTACGCTATACTGAAATGACAGACACTTTTAATGGATTCTATTGCGTGTTGCATATGTGAACCTTGGTTGGAACTTGGAAGAATTGATGGCTGCTGCCTGACGTTAAGGCCTAAAGCAATCTCTTGTTGATTTCTAACATCAGGGAACTTGAGATTAACCATTTTAACGATGAATATTCAATAGGATAGCAAAAGACTTCTAACTACCATACTCACTAAGATGAAGTTTCTACCCTTAAAAATCATCAAAACTAAACTTAAAATACTTATTCTCAACTGTGCGTTTCAAGGTCATAAATCTATATGCCATACTAACAATGAGATATATGTACTAAATCAGGCAGATGATACCTCAAGTATTCTTTTCTTTCTTTGGAAATCCCATATGCTAACAAAGCCTGCATTATCACCCGTAGCAAAGGCACCGTGATCTCTAAATGAAAATAGAATATTAAAATAATGTAATAGAATATTAAAATAATGTGAAAGAAGATTTTGCCCAGCTGAACGGTAAAGAAATTATAATGCATACATTGGATTAAACACAATATCATTCACCGACTCCAAATGGTTTCTTGCGGCTTTTGACTTTGGGTGACACCTGAAAATATATCTGCTTCAAAGAATAAAAGGAATCATGTGTAAGAATAATGCATCCTGAATATCTTTCTTTGCTACTCGAAAAAATAATACAGAAAGGAATACAAAGAAGAAGACAAAACAAATGCCATCTTCATCATGAAAACTTGAAAAGTAAAGGTAAGTTATGGTTCTCGAAAGCTTAAGCATTATATTTTATCAGGTACAATGTATGAAATTTTATTTTCAATAGGAAGGCGTATATAGCATCATGCAAATAAATTTAATTGTTTGTAGTGTAAGAGAGAGATCTCTAAGTACAACTCTCTTGCAGCCAAATAAAGAACTTGGATTTCATTAAGGTTAAGCTTAAAACATGAAACAGACACAAACTAGATAACAAAATTGGCATCCAAAAATATGCACAAGATGATACGATCCTATTTGAAATGTGATAGAGGTTGTATCTCTTTCCAAAACCGCTCTACAAATTCCAAGATAATTGGTAACCTTTTCACCTGCCTACCAACTGTCTCTAAAAAGGCAAGCACATACCAATTCTAACTCTCATTTTGCCTTTTTGCTTCTTATGGTATAATCATTTACAATTGGGGGCTTAACGTTACATATTACCCTGGGGACAAATGAGACCTTGTCCCCAAGGTCATATTGAGGGAATTGCTGTTGGAATACGATCAGTGGCTCCCAAGATGCATCTTCCACAGGCAAATCATTCCATTACACCAGCAGGTTCCAAAAGCTTTGATCTTCAGCTTGTGAATGGACAAACTTTGATTAGGGTCTAACGCCCAGTCACAATCACAACCCAAAGCATCTGGTATTGGGCAGGTTGATTGACTAGGGACCAAAATCTTCTAAAATTGAGAAATTGTGGATTGAGGCGGTAGATCATAACTCTAACTTATAGGCAACGGTACCTACCTTTTGGACTATTTTATAAGGGACAAGAAATTTGGGAGATGATTTCTCGTTCCCTCGATGAGCCAGCAATCGTTGGCTATAGGGAAAAAGCTTGATAAGCATGAGTCCATCACATAGCGAACCACCTCTCTTCTTTTCTTATCAACAAAACATTTCTTTTGAACTTGATCTAGTAATGAATGGGCCTTCAAATCGGCCAGGATTTGATCGCACTGCTCTAATAGTTTATATATCAATAGAAAACCCGAGTCCCCACCCAAAAAAAATCATGATAAGTATAAAAATAGTGGATAACAAATGGGAAGTTCAGGGCAATATTAAACGATCTTTATACAATAGATTATTTTGTTGTGATGACTAACTAGGAATGTTGTCCAGATCGGCCTTAAGCTGGTGTCCCCCTCGACTTGTTTAAGTGGAAGACAGGATCAACCTTATCCACAACATTGATCGAGTAGCCCTCAAACATGGAATCTTAAGAAGTCTGGAATTTTTTTATGAAAATCCTATGCCTTCAAAAACTGCAATCTTCAAACAGATCTAACTAATTTGACCTGAAAAGAAAATACTCCTAACCGATCAAAAACTTTCGGGTAGTCCCCAGCTATAAAAGATTTAACACTCTAGAAAATGGCAAATGGAAGAAAGTGAATTTCTCACTTCTCTTTTTTTCCTCAAATAAGCCTAAAGCGTAACTAGATGGAAAACACCTTAAACGTTATTTCATCTACTGTTATTCGTGTTTCAGGGAGCTAGAACCATCTCCTCAATTTGTTCAACTTTGATTGACGCTCTTCTAATAATTCCTCTCTCTATCTTCCTAACTAAAATTATGGCAGGGTGGGGACTGTGCTGTAAGGCTTGAGTTCTTTAGAGGAATGCATCAAGAGCAATTTTTTGGATGGTCTGGAACCAGAGAGAAATAGAAGACTTGGGAAGATGAGCATAGGAAGATAGATCATTCTTAGGATACAATAGCATATGGTCTCTAATTTGAGTGCTCACATGGTGGGACCTTGGAATAACTACTTTATATGTAATCAGCTAACTGGGAGGGGATTCCTAGCATCCTAGGGCAGAGGTGTCTAATCTTTTGATATTATAAGATTGATTGAACAGTTTCTCAATGAAAATTCCAAATTCCAATTAAAGGTTTAGGTGGTCCTAAAATACAAATAACATATGAATTTCTGATGCCATATATTGTTCCATCAAGTGGTACTCCAATGACATTGGAGAGTTGCACATATAAAAATTCAAATAGTGATCAGGGAGGAAAAATGGAAAAACAGTGACAACACTTCAAATAGGTGTCCACAATATCCAGAAAATTCTTCCAAACAAGTTCTAAGTTCTGTGTTCACATAAATGACTGAATGCAACTGAACCAGATACCAGAATATTACTGTAGTACCCCAGAAGGATAAGATAGAGCTTTTAAGCTATATTCTAACTTGAGCTAGTTTAATATATAATTTCAGTAATTAGCATCCACATCGAAAGGTAGGGAAAGCAAAAGCTTCTGAGTTTTGTGTACTATGATAAAAAAACCTAATGTGATCTGTTTGGTCCGGACAAGCAATATCCAAAGCTACACGTCCATCTACTGATCCAACTGCAACTCCTGCAACAATAGTATCTGGAGGTGGTCAATACAATTCAAGCAAAGATTGTCCTGATGTTATATAGTTTTAACAAAAAGTAAATATTACTGGAAAAAATAAAGGAAAGAAAGAGAGGCATCCTCAAAGATCAAAATATTAGCCAAAAATTATCTGAAAGAAACTGCAAATACATTTATTTGAAAGAAGCGATCTGGCCACATAATCCACGTTTTCATAGTAACATTAACACAAAAAGGATCGGTAACGTATTTATAACATGCCAAGTAACATAACTTACCTTCACTATAAGGAACTGAGCTAACACAAGCTACTGGAACTTTCATATAAGAATCTTCCAGTTGAATTGCTTTCTCTAGGTCACGTAAGTCCAATAAATATACACATGCTCCAGAAGCCACAATTAAATTAAATCCAGATAGAGACATGGACGCCACATCTGAACCCATATTTCTCACAAATGACAAAGATTTTTCTTTACGTGTGTCCCACAACTGTATCTTTCCATCTAAACCCGCTGTTACTATTTGGCCTACAAAAATAAAGGGAGTAGATTTTGTTGTTCAGTAACAAAGCTGCAAAGGCCAAAAAACTTTTCTAACCAACGCAGATTATACATACCCACCCATGGTAAACATATTGCAGGAAAATGAAAAGATACTACTGCTCAAAGATATAAATACCAAATAAACAAAGAAACAAAGAAACAGAAAACACAGAAAACAGAAAATCTTATTATCAAAGAAATAACAATAATGACAAGACTAAATAGGAAAGATGAAGGCATCCCAGCTGCAATAGATATCTTGAATGGAGTAACCAACAAACTTCTTAGATAAAGAACACCATAGAGAAGATTTCAAACGGGCCGATTCAAATCTGACAAGGCTGGAACAAGATCCTATATGTTGCAAGCCTTTGTAAATAAAGATCCTATATGATTGTTACGACATGGCTATAAGCCCATAACATTCTTTTGAAATAAAAGAAGACAATAAGCTGTATGATAGTCAATTAACTTGGTTACTCGAGGCAGATTAGACACTGCTATTGTCTTCAAAATATTTGGGAATTTTTTATGTTGCAGATCTGTTTCTATAAAACTTATATGCAAAAACAATCTAGCAAAATCTACCAGCACCAATACAGCAGAAAAGAAAGGAAACAACTTAAAAGAAAACCATTGGGGTCATCAAAAGAAAGAGAAAATATGACAAACAAACTAAATGTTCAGTGTATGTCCTGCATTAGCCAACGTAATGGAAAAACTGTAGTCTGTGAGTACATGTAAAGAAGAGGAAAGATCAAATAATGATACTTAACTATGCATTTTCACTCCAGTATAGAGTTTGCTAACTCTTAATAGTGCCCAATGGGACTCAAGGTTCAACGAGTTCCAAAGGAAAATATAATCCAGTTATTAAAATGCATGCTAAAAGCAAAATATAATTTAAAACATTTTTCAATAATTCCAAAAAGAAACTAATGTTTACCAACCACATAAGTTATATCAAGTGGTAAAGAGCTTACACGTTTGATCAGAATATCTGATATGGGTTACACTATCATCGTGCTTTCCAACGGACTCAAATATCCCTGATTGCAATTCGTACCTAGAAAAGTTTTACTGAAAGCCATTAGCACCTATGCTCAAAGTGTCCAACCATCACACAATGCTGCTTACATACCACAGAAGTTTTTTTAGCCAAACAGAAAGGTAAAAAGAAGAACAAGGAAAATTTTCAAGTTAATACTCAGGCAGGTTATGAATAGTTCCTTACTGCCCAACCTCTATCTCTAACTTTTGTCTACTTAGGCTTTGTAGTCACCTACAATAATCCTCCCTCAGTAAGTCATGGTTTGCAAGGACAGACGAGGCACCATTTAGGCTTACAGACAGACAAAATATCAATTGCACATATTTGTTGCTAAGGGGTTATAAGCTAGTTATGCAAATTGTCACTGAAAATTCATAACATAAATATCAAATTCGTCTATTGTTGGAAAGCAATTCATTTTCCTAATTGGCATTAAGGGGTTGAAAGGAATAATGTTCCTCCCAACTTCCTGCAATTCATTTAACCAAAACTCAACAGTCGTAGTCATAATAAAACCATTTTGCCGAGTAAAATTAGTCAGCAATGGGATTAATCTATATAATTGCTTAAAAATACAACATCCGAGTATCATAATCTGCACCATGATTTCCACATAAGCAAGCATTGTAATTTCATTTCATAAGATAGTGAAATTTAACATTAAAAATTTTGATATGCGAGTTACAAACCTCCTTATGAAGCCATCAGAACCAGCGCTGAAAGCCAGCGACTCATCCTGGAAGCAACAATCCAGCAGCGCAGCTTCGGATGGAGCTTCAAGTCTGAGTGTAGCACTATCCACATCGTACAAACGAAGGCTCTGTCCCAAGAAAACAAAACCTAGAACTTCAATCAAAGTAAACAAAAAAGAAATGACACAAGTTTTCAACAAACTGCCAATATCAAAACGAACACTCACAGAATCCCAGGATGAAACAAGGAGATTGTTCGAATGTGGGGCAAATTGAAGTCTAGAAATGGCGTCTTGGATCGGAATTTGAAAATCCAGTAAAACCCTGTTCGATTCCATACCCAGAGATCGAGCTTAGCCCATCAAAATAGGCGGGAACCGAAGGAATTGAAGAAAACTTGAGTATCGAAACGATCTTGTAAAAGCTAATTTTGAATAAGAATTCTTTTGTTAAGAAAAAGCAATAAGTGGATCCGTGGCGCAATGGTAGCGCGTCTGACTCCAGATCAGAAGGTTGCGTGTTCGATTCACGTCGGGTTCAATTTCCACTTTTTTTTCCTTCGAATTTTTTCATCCCCTTGTTTTGTTTAATCAAATCGATTTTTAAAATTTTGTATTGGACTATTGCTGAACAGAAACGCTAACTTGTGACAGGATTTTTTTTTTTAATATTTTTTATTTTTAGTTTTGTCATTTTCACAGTTTGGATATGTTTTAGAGTATGTTTAGGAAAAAAATTTCTTCATCTCATACCTCTTATTAATAGTAGTCGATAACCATTGGCAACAATCATCGATCAATTTTTAAGATCGATCGTCGGCGACTAAATGTCATGACCGTCGGGACCATCGTGACCAATATGAACGTTGTGACTGTCATAATCGATTGTTGTGATTGTCTTCGGCTGATGCATGACTACCTTCGATAGTCGTCGATGACACAATTGTCATCGATCACCTTTTTTTTTCTTCATTTCCCCTTCTTCCTCACTTTTCTCTAGTCGTCGATGACACAATTGTCATCGATCACCTTTTTTTCCTTCATTTCCCCTTCTTCCTCACTTTTCTCTTTCTTTATTTTCACAAAAAAAATAAAAAAATAAAAAAAAAATCTCCCTTGTTCAAGGATCTTCCTCACTCAAACATGGTGTCGATTATGCTAGTCGTGGATTGTTGGATGTTCTTTGTCCCCTGTCGCCCACAGTCAGTCACTAGGGTTTTGTTTTTTTCCTCTCTTTTTTCTTCTTCCTCTCTCACTCCTTCTTACTCATTTCCACACACACACAAACAAAAGATTGACTCTTTTTAATGACTATAGTGTGTTGCATGGGTCACTGACCGTTGTCCACCTACTATTGGTCACCCACTAGCGGTCAAGAATGCTATTAAATACAAACCTCAAAGATAAAACTCATTTCATGACAAGAAAAAAAAAAAGATAATTTAGGGATTTAAAGCAAAATTAACATGTTATAAATGTGTTGGTATACTAAATTTCAAACTAATTTGAGAATTTATGTTATGAGTTTGTTATAAATCTTAATTTCAAAGCTTTGTTACTTTGTTACTAAAATCTAAATTTCTCTTTATAAAAATAACTAAACCATTATTGTTATGAAAATTAGATGGAATGAATTAATTTAACAAAAGAAAATGCTAATATAAATTTCATTTTAAAATGAATATATTAAATTTTTCATTCAAAATTATTAATCCATGATAGAGGTTATACAATTCACAAAACAACTAAAAAATAGAAAGAAAAAAAATCACATTACCTAAACCTATGTTTGCACCTCAAACACAGACATTTGTCAGAACTCTCCTAAATAAGCCAAATTTTTTATTTCGAACTTGTGCCCCAAATGCCCCTAAGTGATTTTAAGTTATTAATGTTTAATTTCAAAGGTGGTTATAGAAATATCAAATTTATAAAAAATGCATTATATTTGAGAAATTATTTAACAAACAATCTAATCTTATATCTAATATATAAATGCGTTAGTTTTGAAAATGATAAATGTTAGGAACAACCCTTAGTCAATAATAAATATGTTAAATATTGGGTAGGTTAGGATCCCAATCTAGCTACTCTCTCTTGCTTTTGATGCTCTCACTCCTTAGGGTTTAAGTTCTTTTTGTTCCTCACTATCTTTATTTTTTCTCTGGCTCTTTTATTAAAAAATGAGAGAATAGCAAGAGTAGCGATACTCAAGAGTAAGGACTCAAAGCAATAATGTATAGTGGTGAGAGCAAGAGTTGAAAATTCAATACATGTGCACAATAAAATTGTTTTAAAAAGTAAGAGAAATTTTGTTTTGTGCCCAAAATTTAGGTCAACCGTACAATTATCTCTATAATGAACTCATGAAGTACGAAGTTGAAGAAATTGAAATAATTTTCTTCAAATATAGTGTCACAAAATTGTGTTTTACTTGATTTTTGAACTTTCATAATAATTAGTTAAATCAAAGATCTAATAACAATTATGGGTTTAGAATAAAAATCTTAATCTTATAAGTCCCATTTGATTCAAGAAATTTGAATGGAGGAATGGCAATGAAATTTTCATTTCTTTCACATGTGTTGCTAAAATGTTAGATAATTTTTTTTTAATATTGTTTTTTTTATCACAAGAATTTATGACAACGGCAAAGAAAAAAATGATTTTTATTGTAGCTTTATTCTGAACCTAATTGACATTATCATGAAATTGGACATTGGAAGATTATTTTATAATTTCAAAGATTCTGCTTGATAAGATAATAATTTACCTCCTATTTTTACTCGTATTAAAAGTATACCTTAATTATTGAGAAATAAGAGTTAAAAAATTGTATCATTAAACTCAAGTGAGAGGTTTGATTCTCTCACTTGACATATTGTGAAAAAAGTCCAACAATGGTACAATTTTCCATTCTCTAGTTGTTTATAACTTTCTATAAAATCATTCTTGATATCAAAGTTGTTAGCTCAAGCTATACAATAGCTGATGATGACCAATCCTTGTCCCGACATCAAGTCATCGCCATCTCCTTTGCAAGTCCAAGGCTAGCCTTGCACAATCTGCTATTAATTCCTCTTTTGACCATCCTTCAAGCACAGTCTTAACTGTGAAGCTAGACGATAAGAACTACTCGCTATTGAGAGGAATGGTTCTTGTTGTGCTCAAAGGACAAATAGGTAGATGGCTATGTACTTGGGACAAAGGCATCACCATCCGACACCTCACACGAGCTGAAGGAGCGAGTTGACGGCTTGTTTGGTTCAATACCGCATCGTGGGACTGCAATGTTATAAATCTCAAGACATCTAGAGTTGTATGAAAAGCAATTAAAGACGTGTATGGAGTCCCTAGTAAAGCTTGAATAATCCAATGGAGAAAGGTGCTGCAAATAACAAGAAAGAGAATCATGAAAATGCTTGTAACTATTGTGTAATAGCAACACAGCAGAAGCATTGGATCGTCATAGACTTTATTTAGAAGTAAACTACATTACAAGATTAAGCAAATAAACCATACTTGAATAGAATCGAGAAAAATGGTTCTGGTGGGTCTTTATCTCCTTGCACTCTAACTTCATGAGGAAATTCGACTTGGCACATGATAAACCATACTTTGAATATAAAGGAGAATTGTTTTCGCGGATCTTTATCTCCTTAAGATCCAAGACGGTGTCTTTACCCTCAATTTGGCACACGCTAGAGAGAAACTCAACTTCTATATATCCCATACAAAGCATGACATTAGATAAAGAAATAGACTCATCCACAAGCTTCAATGTCAAATATTCATTCCTTTCTCACCGGAATTAACCAAGCTTTATGAAGAACTCATACAAGTCTTTAAGTGCTTTCAGTACATCTCAAGATGTCTTGAGGTTCATAACATCGCATGTCACCGATGGGGTCATTGAACCAAACAATCGGTCTAATTAACGATGCTTGATCCACAACACATCATGCTTCGTAAGCCCAATTGACCATCAATTCATATGGTCCCTCGAACTGCTATGAGGTGTTTGATAGTGATGCATTTGTCCTAAAAACATGGTCATCTACCTTTTGTCCTTTGAACACGACAAGAACTATTTCTCTCCATAGTGACTAGTTCTTATCATCTAGCTTCGAGTTAAGATAGTGCTTATAAAATGGCTAAAAGAGGAATTAATAATAGTGTACAGGGCTTGGATTTACAGAGGAGATGACGATGGCTGGCGGTTTGGACGAGGACTCTAGTCATCCATCATCAGCCATTGTAGAGCTACCTAACAGCTCTGATATACGAAGAATATGATATTTTAGAAGATTATAAACAACTAGAGAAGTAAGCTTGTGTGTTGCTTATTGCTGAAGAAGCAATTTATAATACAGAAGATTTGTTATAAAAGAGAGTAAAAATAGGGGCTGTGGAAAATTGCTTTGTAATCGCAACCGACTAACCATATTACACAAGAATCGGTCAGAAAAACATTAGCTAATACTACTGCACAATTCCAAGATAGGCTTTTGTTCTTGTTAACCTTACTCCAAAAGATCACCTGATTATTTCCTTTTTTTCCCATCACTATGAGAAGACTCTCAATGAACAAAGTTCTATATTCAAAGCTTCCTATTACAATTTAGAGTTGCTATTTATAGCCTTACAAAGAAATCAAACAGTTAACTAATTAATTCTAAAATACTAATTAATCTAAATTAACATCTAAACTAAATATCAACTAAAATATACTAATTCTCCTCATCAAACTCCTAATCATACAAAAGGATTCTTAAAGTAAAAAGACTACAATGATTAAAAGAACAGAAATGGGATTAAATCTATACAGTAATTGCTTTGAAATACAGCATTGTCTTGTAAATACAACATCCGAGTATCATAATCTGCACCATGTTTTCCAGATAAACAAGCATTGTGATATTAACCCAGTTGAATTTAGCATTATAAATTTTGATATACAATTTCCAAACCTTCTTATGAAGCCATCAAACCAGCGGAGAAAGCCAGCAGAGCAGCGCAGCTTCGGATGGAGCTTCAAGTCTGAGTGAAGAATTATCCATATCGTACAAACGAAGATTCTGTCCCAAAAAAAAAAAAAAAAAAAACCCTAGAAATTCAATCAGAGTGAACAAAAAAGAAATGACACAAATTTTCAACAAACTTCCAACATCAAAACGAACACTAACAGAATCCCAGGAAGAAACAAGGAGATTGTTCGAATGAGGGGCAAATTGAAGTCTGGAAATGGCATCTTGGATTGGAATTTGAAAATCCAGTAAAACCTTGTTCGATTTCAAACAGGTTATTAATTAAGCTTGGTTCAACATGAAACAACAA
The DNA here is from genome assembly GCA_002890555.2 of Lagenaria siceraria. Taxonomy (NCBI): domain Eukaryota; kingdom Viridiplantae; phylum Streptophyta; class Magnoliopsida; order Cucurbitales; family Cucurbitaceae; genus Lagenaria; species Lagenaria siceraria. Next base: position 23,126,594 of record CM016487.1, read on the forward strand.
GTGGATCCGTGGCGCAATGGTAGCGCGTCTGACTCCAGATCAGAAGGTTGCGTGTTCGATTCACGTCGGGTTCAATTCTACTTTCATTTTTCTTCGAATTTTTCATCCCCTTGTATTTGAATCTTCATTTCAACTCATACTATCTATAATGAATTCGTAATTTTTGTTTTTTGTATTGCGAAAAATTGAACCTCAAAAGTAGAACGCCTTTTTCTATAAAAAAAAAAAAAAAAAATTCAATCTTAAGGAAACTTATTGTAAATAAAATATCAAACTATTTAAAAATATAAAAAAAATTTCACTATCTATCTAGATTGCAATAGATAATTTTTTTTTCTTTTTTTTTTTTGTTAAAAATACTTTTAGTCCCTCAACTTTCATGAAAGTAACAATTTAGTCCCTGAACTTTGATTTGTAACGATTTAGTCTCATACTTTCCATTTTGTAACAATTTAGTCTTTAAACTTTAGTATGTAACAATTTAGTTCTTGTATGTTTCAATTTGTGACAATTTAGTCTTTAACGTAAAACAATTCATCAAAATTATGTCAATTTTTATTATTTATGATGTAGACATTGTATTTTATAAAATATTGAGTCTCTAATTAGGTTATCGGTTTATTTATGTAAGAAATTTCATTAAATCTTAACCCTAATTTCTACAATAGGGACTAAATCGTTAAAAATTTTAAAATACAGGAATTAAATTGTTACATAATAAAGTTCAGTGACTAAACTTTTACAAAAATGAAAGTACAGGGACTAAATCGTTACAAACCAAAGTTTAGGGACTAAATTGTTACTTTTATGAAAGTTTAGAGACCAAAAGTAATTTTTAAACATAGTTTTTCTATATTTAAAAACAGACCTAAATACTTTTTAAAAAGAATATCTTAATATTTTGGACATACTTGAGTAATTTTAAATTGTTATTTTGAATATATTGAAATGGTATTCTAAAGTGTAAAGGCAAATATAAAATTAAGAGAACAATATACTTTTAGTCCTTAAAGTTTGGAATGAATTGTATGTGGGTCTCTAAAATTTCAAACTCAACAATATTACTCTCCTAGTACTTGGTTCATTCAAAAGTTTTTCCATTTGTTACTAACAGAAAGCTGATGCCACACTTTATTTTCTATTTAAAATATTTTTTTTCTAATTTTTCTAAATTATTAAAGTTAACAAAATCATCTGTTTTTTTTTTTTTTTTTTTATATTTTATTCCTTCCTCTCTCCTTCCATCTTCTTCCTTCACCATCCGCGGCCGTCGTTTGGCACCAGCATTGACTAAGAGAGGATTATTACCAAATTGTATATGTAAAAAGATATTTTCGTTGAAATTAAAATTTGAAATTAAGAAAGATAAGAAAATCATACAAATCAAAATAAAAAATAAAAAATAAAAGTTTTAATTAAGATAAGAATATTAGGATATTTCATTGAAAACTCAAAAAATAATATTTTAATTTAAATTAAAGTTTAAAATAATAATAACAAAATCACACATATCAAAATAAAAAAAATATCAGGGTTGGTAATACAATTTCTAATTTATGGTTCTTCGATTCCTTTTCTTGACTGTGTATTTAACTCGGAGGTATAGTGCTTGTTCTTGAAGTTGAGAGGTCGTTTGGCCCACCAAGATTTTAAGTTGGTGTAAACAACTCAATTTTAACACTATAAAATTGCACTTTATCGAATAATTACATTTTCCCATCTTTTTCTACTTTTCACATTTGTCGAAAAACTTCATCTTCCCCTTTACTTTTCATATTTATTGAGTAACTTCATCTTCCCATCTTAATTTACTTTTTATAATTATCGAGAAACTTTATTTTACAACCTTACACCCCAAACATAAACTTATTAACTCCAACATATTAGCTTCACTCAATGGATCAAACGCTACCTGAATATTCAACTTCAATCTTGTTGCAAAGTTGAACAATGCCTTGAATCTTTGTGTGCATTAAATGCCTTCCACATGTCTTCGACCTAAGGCAACTTCAATTCTTCAAAGTCTTCACAAAAATATTTCTATCCTCTTAGAGTCTTTTGATAGGAATGAACATTTCATCTAGCATCCAAAGCCTATGGTTTCTTATTATTCATAATATTTCAAGGAATTATCTGAGTTTTTTTTTTTGTAATGAGCAACTGAAGATCTGGAGACAAAGGATCTCGTGGACTAAGTATTGGTACAATGCCACATTCTATATGTCATCAAGGATACGTTTGGGACAAGAAGTGGAGTTGTAAAGTCTTGACACCTATAGTATAAGAAGTTAATAAATCATAAAATTAATGTTTTTTAATTGTGGAGTCCATGACTCTTTGGTCCAAACAAGGAGTAGAATTCACAACTCTACTCTTCCAAGCTCCAACGCCTTGCACCAAACACCTCCATAAGACATCTAATAGTTCCTTGGAGCAACTAGTCATGACCTTGCCTTAGCACTCAAATCTCATCTTATGTTGGCTCAAGAACGTATGAAGAAATATGCATATAGTTATCAGCGAGAGGTGAAATTTACAGTTGGAGATATAATTTTCTTGAAGCTTTGTCCCTTTACTATCAAGGTTTTGCAGCCAAGCGATGATGTGAAAAGTTATCCCAAAATTTTTGGGTCCATATAAAGTAACAGAATGTATAGGCATTGTGGTGCATCGTTTAGAGTTACCCTCTGGATCTTTCATCCATAGTATGTTCCATGTCTCCCAATGGAAGAAAATGTTGGGGGATGTGAAGAGAAGGTTTTTTGTAGGGGTTTTGAAAAAGAGAGGGGACATTGACCATTTTGTTATAGGAGTTCCTCCCATGTGCCTAGAAATATTTTATATAATCTTTGAATCCAACACTTGCTTTAATCTCTGTTTATAGTGACATAAGTCCCTCCCTACCACAGTGAATCTGCGGCAAAGCAGCACCTCCAAGGGTATGGCGACTCTATTTCTGTCATTTCGGATTCCCAATTCAGATTGTGTAGTTGTTGGAAAGCATAGAGATCAATAAATGTACAGATTGCAATGCATACCACTCTTGAATCCGGCGTGAGGTTATCCTTGTTTTTCCTTTTCATCGAACTCTTGTGGTTGAGATCTTGCTACACATTTCACTATATAACAGTGTTTGGAAGAACTATCGATAAAACAGTTTGGAATTCTTCCTCTATTTTGGTGTCTTTTCTTGTATTTGCAGGTGAAATTGGGTTAGATACCTAACAAATAAAATTAAAATAACCGAGAGAGCGCATACCATTCTTGAAGTTGAATACACTAGCAACAAAACAACATAATTGTACAGACTATTCATAATTGTTTTGTCCAATCAAAAGGCTTCCAATCTTGTAAGAAGTTCGCCACTGCCTGCTTTTGCACCTCAACAGACTCGTATCTACGACGTCGGTGCATATCTTCCTCAGCTAGCTGCAACATACCTCTGATAACATTGAGGCCAAAGCTGGTCTTGAAATTATTTTCGTCATCTATCACATGCACAAACCCCTTGTTCAACCCAAATTCTACATGGAAGTATGGAAAATTCTCTGGGATTGATCCACGCAATCCCTTTTCACTTGTATCTATAAGTTTTTTCGCATTGTGCTGGCTCCACTCTTCCTCTACTTCATCAATAGCCTGAAATGAAGTTATTGAGATTATTGTTGGAAGCAAAGATAATGATGGAAATCATCTAAGATAACTGTTGGCTGAATTAACACAAAAATCCAATACAATTTGAGATGATAGAAAAACATATTTTAAGCAATGCCAATGGGAGACATAACATAAACACGGATACTAAGACCAGTTGTGTTAGACATTACATTAGAACTTGAAGTTTAGCTAAAGTAATGCTTTTACATTTAATTATAGGCTTACAATCTAAGCTGAGCTTTAAGTTCTGGTTTTACGCAAACATATTTTAGGATCAGATTGAGATCAAGTACAAAAGGAGGAAAGTTATCCTCCCACACCAAATGAGTTCTAAACAAAAAACAAGAAGGAAAAAATAACCAAGTAAAATTCCAATTGTCAAAGCTTTTAGTAAAGTAACACGAAATTGTACACAATGAATAACTCAAATGCTCCTTTCGAAAAGAAAAAAGAAAAAAAGACTTTTTTCCCCTATTAGATGCTTAAAGCTTAATAGTATCCCAATGTTTCTTTCCAACTATTTTTCCCACACAGACGCTATTTTACTGCAAACATATAAGTAATTAATTTTCTGATTGAGGGATGCCCACTAAAACTATTCCACACAATGACACAATTATTAGAATTCTTCAGCAAGCAACAAAAGTTGAACCGGCATTCAATAGAATAGGGACAAAATAAAGAAAAACAAGGTTCCAGGTTTTCAAAATTCTGTTTGCAAGGAAGCCACAACCCATGCTTTCTGTAGACCCTCTACCCTCTCTTTCCCTCCCTCCTCACCACCCTTGATCATTACCCATGGCCATTAACCGCCTCCCCTTCCCCAACAGATGACAACCATAAAAGGATTAGAAATGGAAAGTGGAGAGAGGATCACCTTGCCCAAGCCTCCTAGGAGTTGTTTGGGAGGCTGGAATATAATCAGGATTACTGGGAATCAAAAGAGTGTTGGAATGCGTGAGGTATCGAGGGTGGAACGGAAATGGGATTGTGAAACATGAAAACGTAGGGAAAGAGGGTTTGGTTAAAAACTTTCGAAACGGAATAAGTTTAATATTACAAATCGGGGCCCTAAATGCTCAATCCAAACATGGGTTTTCGATTATATTACAATCAAAACTCATTCCATTACGAGTCCCCAAACAGCCTTCCTAGTAGCTCTAATCTTACCCCTTGGTCTGCCATCGAGGAAAATGGAGCATTTTGTCTTTTTTTTTTGGTTGGGGGCATAAGAAACATAACTTTCATTATCAAAGAGAAAGATACAAAAAAAGGGGAGATGAGGTATCCCCACACAACTTACAAAAAAGGGAGCCCAGCTAGTATAATTTTGGGTTATGCTATAATTACAAAAGAATTTAGAAGTAGAAGCAAAATGAGCAACGAAGTTCGAATTTCGTCCATTTATGCACTGGATGAGTTATCAAGCACTGTTATATTTTAATCCAATATGATATAACAATTATTGATGTGCACAGGACAGGCTATGAAGCAATGCTATATTTTAACCCAATATGATGCAACACTTTCAAACATTGAATGTAGAAAGCAAAAGGAACAATAAGAATAAATTGGAAGGATTTGAATTGGAGGAACAAAAGAACGAAAAAGAAATTCTCACCTTTTTAAAATAAAGAGGAGCCTCTTTTGCTATTCCTTGGGGCAAAGGAATGCACTCAATCAAGCAATGGCGACGTTGTTTTGCCAAGCCCACAACTGTTTCAAGAAAAACCACATCTTTCTCTTGCTTTGCAAACATCATTATCAGACACTTCTTGAAGTTGCGAATTTCCTCCCACACAGTTTTATCCACACCTCTCGTGGCTGATTCATGCTGGAAAACAAACAACTCACAATGAAATTCCTACTGAAAAAGCATGTGAGAACAAGGTAGGAGAAGAGCTCATTGCAACAGCTAAGAACATTATACAAACTTTGGACAATATTTGTGCATATAAGCTTTTTGCTCTCATGAAGATTTGGACCATTGTTCTCCATGGTCTTAGCACACTCAACAGGGGGTTTCAAAGTGTAAAAAGCATTTTCATTTATTATATTTATTTGTTTAGTGATCCAAAATACTGAAGTCCCCAAATATGTGTAAAAGGAAATAATAATTTCATTCCAATCAACCACGGTAGAGAAACCACAAACACGGAATACAAAGACTTTAAAGTTTAAACTTACTGGAATAGGTAAAATACAGCAATGGCCAGTAACCACAGGCTGCCACTGAGGCAGCATCAAATAAGTGTAATTTGCTATTGACACAGTCAAATGCTTTGGCCTGTTAGGATTTTCAAAGCAAAAGATGCAGCGTTCTTCCTGAGTTGCCATACGCCTTGAAGGAATATCCTTTGCAGATGGCTTATCATCATTACTTCCCCTTTTTCTTTGAGTCGTTTTCCTTGCATGTTCATAATCATATTCATCATCTGCCCGACCAGACATGCTGTACTGCTTGTTCTGCATTATATTTTTAGCTAGATAAAGATCTGTATCATCCTCCTTATTCCTCCTAGATATACCTGGAAAATGTTTCCTAGACAAAGAGAAAGTACATATTAAAAAGACAGTGAGGAAATTTCCTAGGAAGAAAAGAAATAAGCTGTACTGACCACCTTACTGTTACTTCAAAATTGAAACCAAAAGAAAATAAAAAATTAAAAAAAACAGAAATAAAATAATTATATAAATCCGTCCACACCAAATGGATTACCAAATCTCAGTAAATATCATATACAATATTTATTTTCTTACCTAGCTGTGGTTCGTTCAATTTGCGGCTTGACGGGATTCACTTCAACACTATTGGTTGCCTTCATATTTTGTACTTCTTGCTGGAAAAATGTAAATCGCCATAAGTTCAAATTTTAGACGGATAGCTTATACCTTGCAAAAGCAAGGGCAGTCATATTAGCACATTCAACTTCCTTTTTTTATTTTTTATTTTTTTTGGGGGGGTAGATTAAGAAACCAAACTATTGGGAAAGATGAAAGAAGATATAAGGATAAGAAAAACAAACCCAGAAACAAAACAAGCTTCATGCCCAATTACAGTAAGGGGGCCAATCCAAAAGAACAAGGCTAAGCTGAAAGTTAAAGAACCACTTTTAGCACATTCAACTTTTTATTATTACCTACATATCCCATGCCAAGGGAGATTAATATTTCAAGTTATCTTATTTAGCAAGAAATCATGTACAGCAAAGTCGAGATATGTTGACTTGTACAGGGACGTCACAGAACACAATTCAACATTCTTTACCCTCTGATGGCCTTATTTTCTTTAAGAAAGGGAAAAAGGCATCACTGATTAGGTAAAGCTTGGGAGGGAGTAAGTTGGGGTGAAACTTTAAAGGGCACATTGGTGGTTCTTATGGCATTTGATGGAGCTTGGATTGACCTGAATGAACATGTAATTTCTAGCAAAAAGGTCCCCCAAATACGCTTCCCCATCTTTGAACCTTTTTATAACCTGAAACGGATTCTCTCATGGCATTTACCAACCATGATTTCCTCCTCAAGAGCTTTCTCCGGATTTGGACTTCTTCAATCAACTCCCAATCGATGCCCTTCTGATTCCGATTTTGATTCAGAACCACCTCCTCAAGCTTCCTCCAAACCCCCTCCCTTGTTCTCCTAGTCTCAACCTCCCACACACCTCTTCAAGTTCCTCACTCCATCTCACTCTCCTCAACCAGATTTTGCCTGCCGATGTGGTTTCAAGTTCCGCCCTGGAGAATTTCTCAAGTGTGCCATTTTGTACATAGAATTAAAGGGTGAAAATGGGTAAGAGTTTTATATTCCATACTAATTAGTACGTGTATATGAGAACAATCTATTGTTAGCATCTTGTATACCCATATGGGCTTTCTAGGCCCTTCCAAATTTGTGGCTCTTCTCTATGCCTACGGGCTAAGTACTTATCATCTATCTCTTCCTTTTCTTTTTTGGAACTCACTTCTCATTGTAGGTGAAAGATTTTCATATGGATTTCAATGCCCAAGCCATATGAAGCTGAGCGCACCAAAAAGATTTCCTCTACAGCGTTAATCAATGCTAATGTCTAAATGCCTAATCGTCGCATGAAACAACAATATTCCATGGAAGGAGTACCAACACAGAATAAAATGAGAAATGGAGTTTGTAGAGACTAAAAACTTGTCCTACCAAAAGCTTTTGGGCTTCTTCATGTTTTCCTTTCATTTGAAGCTGAAATGCCTTCGCAGCCAACTGATTTGCACTCATTGCATCCTTGGCCGAAACACAATCTTCATTGGGCTTCTCGGATGTTGAGACAACCAATTCTGATTGCACCTTTGTCTTAACTGAATCACCTTTAGTATCTTCACTTTGTTGTCTGAGAAATTCAGATGCAAAACTTCCATCATCTGAGAACTTATTTATACTGGACATTGCTACAGAAATGAAGCCAGCATCCCTTGAAGAGACATTTTGACTTTTTTGCTTTCCCCAAGATAAAGAATCTCGAACTTTAGGCTCCCTCATTTCAGGATGTCTGGAAGAGATGTCCTTCAAGTAGTCCCTAGCAGAACTCTGAAATAGTACCACATTAGCATGGAAGTATAATTCTCTTCAGTCTGAAGAATAAAGATAAGTTTCAAACAAAACAAAAATATGAAGTCGCATATCTAATCAAATTAACTCAAATAAATGATTTCCAAGTACCTTTCCAGAATCACTTTCATTTTGACTGTTTGAAAGTTGATCTTCACTGGTTAGCCCTCTTTTTCTATTTCTTATAGCATGTAAATGAGAACGTGATGGTGCCACTTTACTGGCTGCTACTGAGACAGCAAGTTGGCCAAGAGAACCCCAACGTTCTTCAACAACCTATACAATTTCAATTTATAAAAAACCAAAGAAATTTTTGGATAAAAAAGTGTACAGACAAAATAATAGTAATAATGAGCATGCCTCTTCAAGCCTCCGTCCATCTCGAGCTGCTTGCTCCTCTGCACGCTTCAATGCTTTAAGTCTCCAACTAGCCCCACCATCCCCAACAACCCGAGGTGGTGGAAGCTTGTCTATATCTGATTTGGTCCTATCACTCTCCTCCGGATAACCAGTTCCATTTTCTTTAAAATATGGATTCAATTCCTTGGGATTGACCTTATTTATCTGGCAAGAAAAGTAACTTTTACATCATCCATCAACAACCATGTAGTTTTGGTAAATCCAGAATACAACGAAGAACAAAAAGTAAACAAATCTCAAATTTAATAAGCAGGAAAGAAAATATTCTAACCATCTTATTATGATGAATATAGAGGAATACCAAAAGCAGGAAGGAGACAACTCTAAAAATAATCAGATACTAGTTCAACAGATAAAAGGCTTCCTTTCTAAATGTGTTAACAAATCAGGCACCCACATGCATGCTTCTCAAAAAAAAAAAAAAAAAAAAAACTAAGGTGCATCATGGTTTTTCCCTTAATTTTTTTTCCTTCTTTTATTAAAAAAATACGATGTATCCTTAACGTCTCCTTTTTTTAGGAATGGATCTTTCATTGAGAAAAATGAAGGATGAAACAACATAACCAAAAAGAAAATGTCCAAAACAAGCCTATACAGAGAATAGATAACAAACTAGAAAATTCAAAAAGTAGCAAAAGGGAAAAGGCTACAATTGTTGAGAATAAATGACAAAGGATGATAAAAAAAGATCCTTGCTTCCGACACTGCAGTCACCTACCAACTCTACACTTGAAAAACGTAATTTGACTAGAGCCCCTCAACTGAACTTTAAACATAATTCTTCACCAAAACTGATGAACCTCAAATAAAATCATCAATTGGAATTCTTTGGAACCGAAGACTTTGGAGATATAACTTGAACTTCAAGCCCACATTTTTTAATAATAATGAAAATGGCTCTAAATCATCAACTTCTGATTGACCAGGTTTGTTGCAAAGAAATCTTGCCCGCAAAACAAAATATTTAAATCGCCTTTGTTTATAGCTTCATCTCCCGAAATTACATCTTGGATTAAATGGATAATCTTCGAGTCTTCACTACTCAAGCTAACTTCTAAATCTCTATCTAAGTCATCCAAAAGATATGAAAACTCTTTATTCAAGTGAATGGAAAAACTAATAGTTCCAAAGGATTGGGAATGAAGTAATAGAGAAGGAAAATGTTGTCTCATAACAACATCAGTCTTCATTTCCCCCCAAGTCTTTCAAGCAATTAATTATCTCTCTCCCTGGTTCAGACGTCCAATTTATTAAAGGTGTCTCTAACCCCCTTCTCCTAAAGAAACTTTATCCTCTAATAATTCTAATGGGAATCAATTGTAAGTGTAATAAAAAAGTCAGAGCAACAGAAGTTATTATTAGATGATTTATTCACAAAAGTTTATAACAATCTATTTCTAAGTGAAGTCAACAAGTCATTTGTAATGAGTCATTTAGCTCAATTAGCTTTAAATATTTTTCCTGAGTACTAATTTTCTTTGCTTTAAGCTCTTGTGTGGGTTCTTAAAAAGATGGAGAAGTCGGTGAGAGATTTCTTTTTGGGGTAGGGGAGATGGGCATGGTTGCACAGCCACCTTGCTAATTGGGGTAAAACATCTATCCCTCTAAAATATGGTGGTCTCGGCCTTGGGGATTTTATTCACAGAAACAATGCCCTGCTTTTAAAATGGTGTGGATACTCGTGAACACGAAGCTCTTTGGAGGCAAGATATTGTTAGCATTTATGGTATGAATCAGTTGCTTGGTTCCCTCTCACCCCTCACAGTAAAGCCAAAGGGAGACCTCAGTTTAAAATTTCCGGCCCAAAACTAGTGCCAACTTTTACAGCTTTTTCAAGTTCAACGTGAATAGGGGCAATAATACTCATTTCTGGAGAGACATTAGGGGTGAGAAGTTCTTCTTTGGCTAGCTCCCTTCTGGATTTATTCAGTAGTACCATGAAACAAGAGCCTACAATTGAGGAATATTGGAAGTCTGTTGGTAAGGATTGAGATTTGAACTTCAAGAAGAGCCTACTTGACTAGAGATCCCAAGTTAGATCAGATTGGTGGAGCTAATTGATGTCATTCGGCTGGGTGGGGGGAAGGATGAAGGGGTCTGGTCTTTAGACAATTTGGGTTTGCTCACTTCTGAATCGGCCTTCCTGAAGTTCACTAAGAGACCTCCTTTCTTAAAAACTCCCTTAATCGATACTATTTGGAAGAATTGTGCTCCTATGAAGGTCAAGGTCTTCCTTTGGTCCTTCTGAAATCTAATGAGGAGCAGAAAAGAAAATGTGTGAATTGGTCTATGTCCCACTAGGTTTGTTCTTTATGTTACTTGGTTGAAGAATCACTCATTCATTCATTGTCCTTTTGCCACTTCAGCTTGGCAATGGTTGATTAAAGAATTCAACTTCTCCTTTTGCTTGCCAATAGAATCATGTTGGTTGAGGTCCTTGGAGGGTGGAACCTTAGAAACAGAGGAAAGGTTTTATGGGCAATGGCAGTCAAAGTGCTTATTTGGAACCTATGGCAAGAAAGAAATCATCATATTTTCGAAAATAAGTCATCTTCTTTTGACATTTTTTGTAGCAACACTCAATTCCTAGCTTCTTGGTGGTGCACTGAAAATAGGAAATTCCTTCGCAAATTACAGCTTGTCCATGGTCCAAATGAATTAGAAAGCTCTATAATAGTTGTTTGGTTTGTTCTTCTAAGGGAGGGGGTTCTCTCTTCCCCTCGCCTTTAGGCTATATTTTTAGTTTGAAGAAGCTCTAGTTTAGACCTTATGCAAATTCTAACCCAAATTTATTGGGAGAGGTGCACAAATCCTAACAAATTTGTGCACCTCTCCCAAAATATTTGGGCTAGAATTTGCACAAGGTCTAGACTAGAGCTTCTTCAAAGTAAAGAAGTTGCTTATAAAGAACAATGAGGGAGAAAATGCAAAAACCAACTTTTTCTTCAATCTTAAAAAATCTGTACCTAGAGGATTATAATGAAGAATTTCCTCCATACAAGCAATTTGGCCTCATATTCAAACTGAGCAATATTAAACTTTCAACTGAAAAGCTTAAACGAAAGAGAGATAAATTGGATGGAGGCTACAAATGGAGAAATTAAGAACGGAAGGGAGAGGAGAGAGGGGAGAGCATTTTGGGGGGTGTGCTTCCTAACTGAGAGGCATAGAACTTAGCCAATCCCAACCCTCCAAGTTACTTCAACCCCCTAAAAACTCCAAATCCTTTCAAGCCAAATATTCCATAGGGCAGCGAAGAAAGTTAATCTTTAAACAATCTCCCACAAAATTTCTAATTTTTTAAATTCCTCATTGTCTTACAATTCGTAATATGATATCTTTCCATATATATATATATATTATTTTTTGCATATACAAATCTTCCATAAATCTATTTACATTTTTCTATTGTGTACCTCACAATGAAAGCCCTCATTAGTTTTGACTTACTTCATACTTAAGCCCTAGAGCCCCATTGCTTTAGCACCACTGTTAGAACAGAGGTTAATTAGCATTATTAATTACTGCTGTTATTTACTGCTATGTTGTAAAACGGTGTCGCTTAGGTTGTTATTTTTTCTGTTTCTCCTTTGTCCCTGTATATGCTACGTGGCTATCTCTCATAAGGTAGGAGTATTTCCTCCTATTCTCCTTTGTACTATTTATTCTCTGCCTCCTGAATGGAATAATTATCGAGCAAAGTTTTCATCATCTTCCTGGTGTGAAATCTATCTTTCAACCCTAGCATTCTTTGTACCACACACATTAAAGATACCCATTTTTGTTCAAGATCAGTCAAGGTTATTAATTGCATTTTCATTTCTATCTTTTCCAACTTCTAAAGGTGGGGGAATGTAAAGTTGAAGCAATGATGTGAAGACAACAAGATATGACAATATCTAGAATCTTCAATGTAAATATAGCTCATATGTCTACGACCTTACTTGAACAGGATCTATTGTTTTCTAAGTTGTACAACTGCATCCTTGAGTTCTAAAATATAGCTCATGTGTCTAATTTTAATAGAAGATAGAATAATATTACTAGACGAGTGACCAAAAATCTTGAAGACAAAATAAATCAACCCATAATAACTCATCTAAAGAGAAGGGCATACTTCATCTGCAGCTTCTTCTTCTTGTTGTTGGGTGTCAATACACTCATCTAAGCTTCTCTGCATCTTTTCTTGGGGTTTAAGCATCCATTCCAATCCCATTTCTTTTCTAACAATTTCTTTGTCATCTTTAGAAGAAGTGTCTCCGATGCCATCTAAGAATTATAAGAAATTATGAAACCACATAATGTTCTAAAATATGAAACATAACAATAAAAGAAAATGAGATACATACCAAACATATCTTCTCCAAGGTTTTGACTCTTTCTTTTCTTTGCCCATTTTCTTTCACCTTTTCTCTTGTGTGTACGTCGCTTTTCATCACTATCACTAGAACTATCATGACTATCAGTAGATGAAGAATACTCCTTAGCTAAAGTGTTCCTGTCACTCCTTGATTTCATTTTTGCCCTATCATCGTTTTCATCAGATGAACTGTTATTCTTGTTCCTCTTACTTGCTCTTCTTGAACGATGCTTCTTCTCTTTCCTGCGAGAGTCTTCAACCATCTCACTATCTGTTGAAGATGTTGAATAGTCCTTCGATGATTCCAGTTTCTTCCTCCCAAATTTCTTCTTTTTTGTGTCTTGATACTCCTCATCTGAACTACTGTAACGAGTTGACTTCCCCTTGTCCTTTTTATTCTTTTGTTTCTCATTACTCTGTTTAGAAGAATGAAAACCATACAACAATCAAGTGTGATAACAATCAAGTGTGATATCCAATCCGAATAATCATATTACATAGATACAAGAACCAAAAGATGTCCATAATTTAACATAAGCAAACTTTAGGATTTACATACAAACTTAATAAGTCTTACTTACATCACTAATTTTATCCCGTGGAATGAATTTGACTCCAGAAAGCATTGTCCAACCTGTTCAACAAAATAAATAATGCAAATTACTCCTAAAATGCCTCAAAACAAACCACAAAATTGAACAGATAATGTACTTCACAGAAGCAGGAGTGGTTTAGCCTTAACCATTGGGTCAGGAATTAAGAGTTCATATGAAAGTGCAAGTTCAAATAGAAATTTTATATCCATTCGATCAATCAATAAATTCCACAATAGCTATCAAAACTGAAAACACAAAATAAAATGGTATCACAGCAGAAACACCCCTAGTTCCCTCTAATAAAAACCCTAGCCACCTACCTTTTTCCGAAACTCAAGCCGCGACCTTTGCTCTGCGCACTCTACTTCCAGCCAGACGGTTGCAGTCTCGTTCGGACCACTTCTCCGGCGTTCGCTTGCCTTTGCGTCGGTGCTCTGTTCAGCCGAAAAGGGGAAGGTGGGTCGTTTTAGATCTCAATTCGGCTGACGGTCCCCTTCGGTTGGGGTTTCAGGCGTCGCAATTTCTTCGGTACGGTTCACTTCAAAGTTCAACCAAACAAGAATTTCATCACGAAATTCACATATCCGATCATCCAAAGCAAACTCAGTTCTGTTTCATCGCTAATTTTGATGCCTTCAGACCAAGAACATAATTTGGGGTTGAATATCCGATAATTGCACTTGTTACGCTTAATTTAATTATTCTAACTCAAATAATTTTTATTAAATAATGAATCCAATCCAACTCTAAAATATTTAAATTTGGCTGGTTCGAGTGGTTGGAGTTATTCAAATTATTTATTTAAATATTTATTCTAAAAATAAGTGAAGTATTAATATGTATAAAATTTATTTAATTACTTTGATATATGAAATTAATGTTAACAATTTTTATATTATAAATTTTTTTTCTAAAGTGCTAAATATTATTTTTAGGAGTTGTTGGAGAGTAAATGATCTAAGAAAATTAATTAAAATTGAAGTAAATATATGTATATATTATTGCATCAACTCTTGTCGATGAAGAACGTCGGAAACTCCTCGATTTTCATCTAGAAATCAATGAACAGCCTCAAAATAATTTCTCTCACTCTCCCAACTCTTTTAGGTAGCAAATCTCACTCTAAGGTTATGAAATTTCGTCTCATGGTCGGTTGTCAACCCTAGAGTTTAATAGAACAAGTTTTTTAAAAGTAACAATTTTGACCTAAAATAACGAATGTCGCATGCCGAGAAAGTAATACAGCGGATGAAAGAGACAAATTGGTTGTCAAGCTCCTTGATGAAATCGAATAAAAGAGAAGAATCATTCCCGGTGAGAATGTTGTCGTCAACGTATAAAAGAAGGATGAGGCAACGACCATGACGTCGACAAACAAAATGTCAGAATCCGCACGGTTCCACTGTAGCCGGAACCCTTTATCCAAAATCAAGCAGTGAGAAACGAGCTAAATTTCTTCAGTGGATCTTTTTTATTTCATTTTCATATTTGTTTGGACTCCACACACAGGAATCTGTCGATATTTCCGATTAAATCCTCTTGTTTGTAGACGTTCTATAGGAAAAAATTGATATTTCCCCTTCTCCACAAAGAAACGTTTATTCCAAGTCACAACATATGAGCCGTTTAAAAATATCTTTCTTTGATTCCAAAACAGAAGATAACAGAGGATAAGATCAATTTCTATCTATATAAGATAAGATATTTTTGCTTGAATTGTGATGCAACAAAGTCATTCCATGGCGTTGTTTGAGACCCCCTCTCAGGTTAGGTCCCTGCGACACCTTTTCTCTGGGCAATTAGGTTGTGGAGAGTTCAAAATCATGAAGGTTACGAGTTCTCATTTCTTCTTAAATTTTGATCAACATTTCCCAGCCAAATTTGTTTAACTTCATTGGGGTTGATTATCAATTCATTATTGGAGGTTATTTTTATTATTATTGTGGAGGTTCACCTCGAATAAGAGGAGTTCTCAAATATAATTGAGGTAGTTCTCCGTATCAGGTGGTTCTAGTTGGAGTTGATCATCAAGGTGGCCTTCATCAAATTTTTTGCTGGAATTAAAGTTAGTTGATGGAGATGATTGACAGACTTGGCTGCTTGAGGTGATCGTCATAGTTGGTTGGCAAAGGTGGTCATCGCCAGAGTTGATCATCTGAGATGGTATTCACCGAATTTTTTTTATCGGAGGTGATCTTTTTGTCAAATTTGTTGTCAGAGTTGGCTGCATGAAGGTGATCATCATTAGAGCAGAGCATGTTGTCGTAGTGAATCAGTGATAGTGGTCGATAGATGGAGTCGTTGGAAACATTAAGGGAAGGAGAGTTGAGTTTTGGGTTGAGGTGAGTCGAGTTTAAAAATAACTAGCTCAACTCCATAAACATATCAAGTTGAATGGTAAATTTTATCAACTCAACCTAACTCATATTGGTGAGTCAAATACTCCGTAGAATAGTCTACTATAACCATGTAATTAATTTTACTTAATTTAAGTATTATAAATAAATACATTTAAAATTATATGCATATGTATGTTGAATTACAAATTTGTGTCTTCATATGTTTCTACGTTAAAAAATGTCTAATAGCTTCATAAATTTTTAATTATGTTTAATAAATTTTTAAACTTTAAAAATATTTAATAAATTCATTATCTTCAACTTTGTATTTAGTAGGTCTCACACATATTCATTTTTTTTAAAAAAAATTAGCTATTCTATAGGAAACAAAATTAAAGTTTATGTTTGATAAAACATTTAATTGTAAAAAACTTCGAATGTGTTAAATACTTATTGAATACAAAAATAAAAACTTCAAACATCTATTAGATACAAAATGAAAAGTCCGTAACACTTTTTAAAGTTAAAAAACATAAATTCAAAATAAAAAATTAAAGGACTAAATTAATATAAATTTATATCATATCTAATATAAACTTTCAAATCAATATGATGCGTTATAATTTTTCTTTGTTGGGGGGGGGGGAGGAGGGGAGGATATCAAAATCTCAAAATATCCCCTCAAAGGCAAACAATATCTTTTATCTTCTCTACAATATTCATCTTCTGCCATTTTCTGACTCAAATATCTCTCTGTTCCCATAACACAAACACCCAAGAAATGGATGGTTCAAATCAGAATTCAGACCCGATTCCGCCCGAAAATTTCCTAGTAATTAGAGAAGATTATTTTGTTCATGAGGAATCCCCTGTTTTTCCTCCAACTCACCACGAAGATTTGCCAGTCGTAACTGTTCAGATAACCTCCGATGAATCTGAATCATCTGAATCATCGACTCCGGAAACTTCGGATGTGCGATCGAGAGCGGTGGTCGGAGAAGCTATTATGAGGCGTTGTGAGATGTTTAAAGCGAAGGTGGTTTCTGGAATTCTTGGATTTGGATCCTACGTTGTGAGACTATGCTCTGTTTTTCCGGTAACTGCAATGGCGGCTCTGTTGGTGATTTTACTGTTTTTGTTGAAGATGAAGATGAAGATGAAGCTGCGGCTGCCATGGCGTCCAGGAGCTGTGACTGTGCGTAGTGATAACGAAGAGCGTTTGATTCTTCTCCTTAAACACAAGGATGAGGTTCGTTCTTCAATGCCTAATGATTGCGTTATTAATTATTTTAAACGCTTTTTTCAGGTTTTGTTATCTAATTTCTTCTTCTAATGTTTAGTTTTGAAAACTTTAAAAAAATATTAAAAACAGTCTAAACTTATAATTCAACCAAAATATTAAAGAAGAAAAACAAAAACAAATTTAAACAGTTTTAGAAAAGGGGGGAGCCTTTAAGAATGGAAGGTTTTTCATATAAGAACATTAAAGTTTAAGATGAAATAATCACCAAATTAGACACCAAGTCACCAAATTAGATACCAAGTCTATTATCTAAAAAACCTTCATTATTTCTTTTTTTTGTTTGTTTAAATATAGTAATTGGTACATCATTGACTTATTTTTCTTTCTCAGAAAATCAATCAACTCTTACTTCAGATTGCCCAAATGAATGAAACACTGTCAGCTCGTCGAAAGGTTCCTGTTGTCAGAATTAAATGACAAATACAGCCTTAAAATCCTTGGGGAAGTTGGTCAATTTTGATGGCACTGGGTTTAGAATATGCTCTTGCCAAAGGAAAGTATATATATATTGAAACTTGTAATCTCAGTTGTACATTTACTTTTCTTTCATACATGTTAAATCTATAAGATCCAAGTACTATACATTTATAAACAACAACCCATATACCTTTACTTAAAGAAGTTTTCAACTTGAAGGGCACAATAGAGATTTAATTATGCTAAATGTTGCTCATATATAGCTAAGGCGACAAAACGAGGCATTGTGCTAACTTGCAACCGATAAATTTATACCAATATAGTGTTTGTCTAACACACTTTGATAGTTAAGTTAGTGCCTAGATCGAAGTGTTGTCAAGAAGAACTAGGAAAATATTGCATACTTTGATAATATCGATATTGATTTTGGTATTTATAGAGTTTCTAACTATTTTTTTGAAAGATTTGTACTTGATATGGGCATCAGGATTTTCACTAGAGGGCACCTCTTTTTGGTTAGCACTGGGCGTGACAGGCTTAAGTCTTAGGGAGTGTTTGGAGGAAAAAGTTGGCTGAGGTGGAGTAAGTTATTAACTCTACTCCTTGTTTAGCCTATAGAGTTCTTAAGGCCACCGTGTGCCCTATGACTCATTAATGTCAATTCCAATATGATTTATTTACTTTTATACTGTGAGTCCTACGACGATTAAACAATTTCCTCCAACTAAACAATTCCACTATTTGCACCAAACACTCACTTAGATCCTTAAATCTCTTTTGGTTAGCTGGTAAGTTTACGTAGGTGGGGTATTTGCCTATGTGGCACTATCATAGCTCTAAGAGTATTTACGATGCAAACTTTACCCTAACGAATGCCGAACATTCTCTTTAATGGTCCATAATTTTGTTTAGGGGATGGGAAAGGAGGAAGCTTTACTAATAATTTAATAAAAATAATTTATAACTAATTCTAAAACTTTATAAATTAACTGACTCTTGTGCATCACAATTATCCTTTGCGAGAATTCATATAATAAAGTCATTGAACTCGTAAATATTTTATTTAACAAGTGAGTATTATTATTATTTTATTTTTTTAAATGAATAATTAAAAATACTTTAGTTGTAAATTTAATAAAAAAATTTAAGTTATTATATTATGAAATTTAAATACAATAATTAAAATACTTTAATTTTAAATTTATTAAAAAAAATAAAGTTGTTATGTTATGAAATTAAAATTAATTCTTTTTTTTTGTTATAGAAAAATAGCATTAAAACAGTAGCTTACCCATAAAAGCTATTGTTTTAGTACTTTTCTATTGTTTTTTAAGGGAAAAATACACTATTGGTGTCTGAGGTTTCAAGTAGGTGACTATTTGGTCCCTAAGATTTTATAATAGGCATTTTTAGTACCTAAAGTTTGAATAATGGTTTTAAATGGTCCCTACACTATTCACGACTTAACGAATTGGTGACTGAGCTAAATGATGAGGTGTACTATGTGTCAATTTTTAATATAAAATTATATGAACTAGAAATTTATTAGGTTAAGATTAAAATTTTAGATGGTTAACAAAGATTAAAAAAACTAAAAAATAAAAAAAAATCTTAGACCAAAAATGGGAAAATATCTTTCTTCACAACCATCGAAGGCAACTTTCGATGACAAGCATCGAATGGCAAGCATCGGAAGACCAAAAATCTTTCTTCAACAAGCCGGTAACTTTAGATCACTTCGCGACAATTTCCAACGGTTTATGATTAGGCCTGCAACAATAATGTTTTTATTCATCTTTTCTTTAAAACTTTGTTCAAGATTGAGTTTTCTGTCCATCTTTTTCCTAATTTTTTTTCTTAAAGTAAACCAATTCTAAACAAAATTTTAGAGAAAATATGGATAGAAAACCAATCTTGAATAAAATTTTAAAGAAAAGAGGAATAAAAACCTTTGGTGTTGCAGGCCCAAGCATACATCGTTGAGAGTTGCCGCGAAGTGATTGAAAGTTGTCGTCCGATGCTTGTGAAGAAAGATATTCTCCCAACATGACTTTTGGACTTCAACCTAATATACAAGATTTGTTTTTTTATTTTTCTCTTTTTTTAAATCTTTGTTAACCATCTAGAACTTTAATTTTAACTTAACAAATTTCTAATTCATATAATTTTATATTAAAAATTGACACAAAATTAAGTACACCTCATCATTTAATAGCCCAGACACCAATCCGTTAAGTCAACCAATGGTTAAATAGGTGTAGGGACCATTTAAAACCATTATTCAAACTTCAGGGACTAAAAATGCCCATTATAAAATTTTAGGGACCAAATAGACACCTACTTGAAACCTAGGGACCAAAAGTGTATTTTGCCCTTTTTTATTATATATAATAAAAAATATTTGAGGTAGGGCGAGGTTGGGGATAAATCATTTTTGTCTTTGGTAAATTTACCAACAGATTTTCGCCCTGTCCCCAATTGGGGACTCGATTTAAATTTCCAGTTTGACCCTATACTCAGTCAAATTGGAGATTCCCGCTCTGATCGAGCTAGGGACCCGACCCTGTAGAAAATTTTGCTATCTGTACATCGCACATATTTTCCAATAATCTATCTATAAAATAATAATAATAAGGTTTAAATTTTATTTTGGTCCTTGAACTTTGAATAATGTTCTATTTTGGTCCCTAAACTTTTAAAAATGTTCGTTTTAGTTCCTAAACTTTTAAAAATGTGTATTTTGATCCCTGTTATATTAAGATTTTCTTAACCCTTTAACAAAATGACGTGGTGACTTATATTTTTTGGATGACTAAGCTAGAAAATAAGATAGCTACGCAAAAAAAAAAAAAAAGAAATCTAGAGTTTCAATTTTGAATAAGGTGGCAGAAAGGAGAATTTAAAAGACATTTTTAGTTCAAAATTTTGGTATTAGGTTGTTGACATTTTACTTCATCTTCATCTTGCTTAATACATCTAGAACATAATCATCTAAAAATATAAACTCCCTTATATTTCTATTGGAAAGTTAACATAATTTTAATAATAGGAACTAAAATAAATACTTCAACATAATTTTAATAATTGAGACTAAAATAAATACTTCACCAAAATTTAGGAATTAAAAGGTACATTAAAGCTAATAATAAAGTCTAAATTAGAGAATGAAAACGAGAGCGTTTGATACGCTAAAAACAAATGAAAAGGGATGCTCCTTACCCTGCACTGAAAGCTGAGAGTGGCTGGCTTCTATGCCCACAACGGCGCCAAGCTGAAGGGTAACGAATACGCAAAATGGCGGTTTCTGGAGATCTCAGAGTCTCCGCAACACTCTGCTCTCACCATTCTCACCCTCTTCGGGCTTCTTTTCCCTCTTCAAAGGTCCCCAATTTCTCTTCTCTCTCCATCTCTCTTACTTTTCTTCTAATTCTCTTTGTATTTGTTCCTTCTGTTGCTTAATTTCTTAACTAAGCCTCCGAAATTTTGTGTGAATTTGGAATTTGGTGCCCGAAAGGTATGGGTTCTGGATTCTCCGTGTAAATGTTTACTTGCCCATTTCTTTTGGTTGCTATCAAATGGAGCATTTATGAATTGGAGGCGGTCTTAACCCTAGCTCTGCACTTGCATCTTTTTGCATTATTATTATTATTATTTATCAGACTCGTGTATTGTATTCGATATTTCTAGGTTTTCGTATGAACTGCAGCATCTTTTTTTTTTTCACTTCATTTTGCACGACAATCGCTTGTGGCGGCACATGGATGAGACTTCATGACCTTGTTGACACTAGGGCCTAGATTCCAAGTATCCCATATCTTTGTAGGACGAGTCTTCAGATAGCAATAGGATTGTCAAACATAAACCTCCCTATTTACAAATTTTACCGTTTATAACTGGGCATTGATAGAACAACTTTAATATTGTAACCTATGGCCTTTTTTTTCTTACTCTTATCAATTGATAGGAGCCTCTAAGGAGTCTCTTGATGCTTAGAGCTTGAGATGTTTGGGGTCTCACGAATCCCTGAAAATGTAGTCTGTCAGAGTCGGTCTTGTTGTGGATGAAGCCTGTGTAGAATTGACGATTATGAGCATAGTGCAAGCGGTTCAGCCTCCAATACTGAGTTTCATTATAAATATATAGATTCTAGAATGTTGTTCTTTGTGTAAGAAATCTAGCGGATGTAGCCAAGATCGACCTAGGACTTGGGTTGGCATGGCCGAAAATGAACATTTCTTCTGTTTTGTGAAGTTTAAATTAGCTGGGACTGGTAAGAAAATTCGCTTTTGGGTGGATATCTGGATGGATTTAACTTTTCGAGAGCAGCTTTGTTCCTTATTTATATGCTATCCCAATGAAAAAAAAGGTGCCTCCATAGCAGATTTCTGGATTTTTTTATAGTCAATCTTGGAATCCAGGCGTGAAAAGAGGGTGTTTTGATAGAGTGTTTAGCATCTGGTTATCCCTCCTAGAGAAGATTAATTTGGTTCATCTAAGAAGAGGCCACGATCAAGTTCTCTGGTCCCAAAGCTATGGTTAAGTTCACCTCTTAATTGGCCTTCCTTAATCCCACGCACGTCACCTAAGCCACAATACCCTTGGTTGGACCTTGTGTAGAATTTAAAATTCTTTATAAAGTGAAGGTGTTTCTTTGGTCGTTGGCTTAACAAAATCTCAATACCCCAGAGAAGCTTTAAAGAAAGATTTTCCTGGTGGGCTTTATCACCGGTGGTTTGTGGTCTTTGCTTCAAGGAGGATGAATCCTTGGACGATCACTTTCTTCATTGCCCTTTTGTCTTGAAAGGGTGGGAGTTTCATTTTCCAAAAACTGGACTTGTCTCTTAAAGCTTTTAGAGGGTGTTTGGAGTGCTGAGGTAATTATTTTAGTCGTCATTATAATTTGTGGGTTATAACAGTTTGTAGGTTATAATGGTCTGTGTTTGGGGTGCAGACTATTTTAGTCTGGGTAGAAAATAGTAAAGAGGAAATAGCAAATAGCAAATACTATAGCAAAGAGGGATTTAAAATAATAATATTATAGTTATTGTAGGTTATAATAGTTAGAAACACCAACTATTATAATTGGAGCCTCAAACATGGAGTGGGCTATTATAGTCCACTCCACCCACTTGAAGTTGGGGGACCAAACATCCCGCCAGGGATTCCCTCGACTAACTTGCCCCTAAGCTGTTCTTTTGTGCCTTCTTTATTGAATATATTTCTCTTGTGTTCGTATTAAATAAATTGTTGGAGACCCACCTCGTAAAACTAGATTTAGGGTATAGTGAATATGTAATGTAACTTAAGCCGGATTATTCCTTAACATGCTGTGATGATGGATTACTTTTCATTATACTGACCAATTCACAGTGCACGGTTTTGAGCATTTCTGACTGTTCTGATGATTGTGAGGTAGTGCACTGGGTGATTTGAGCAGTGAATTAGTAGTCTTTCTATTCATTTCTATTTCAGTTCTATTTCATCTTAATCCTGTCAATGTAAATTTTATAGGTTTACACTGGATCAGAATGAAAATCATAGAGATACAAGCCTAAGAAAAAAATCCAAGAGCTCACCTTCTCACCGAACTCCAACTCCGGAGTCCAAGATTGTCCCCCCTTCTGTCTCAGCTTCTAAATACTCCTTAGATTCTTTCTCCTTACAAGCCTACTAACGAAGTCAGTTGGAAATCAGTAATATTTATGTTATTTGTACGTTAATGGGTTTCCTCATTCTCTGCTGCTATAGATATTAAGTAGGGAAAACAACCATTTTGGTCCCTGAGGAAATGAGAGAAGAGAGGAGAGAGATTAAAAGTATTTTTGTTTCTGTCATTTTGCCATGCAGCTATCCAATCATTTTTCTGTTTAATTTTAACAGTATTGTGAAGCAGATAGACCTCTTAAACCTATTTCACAAAACATAGGGACTGAAAAAGTATGTTATGGAAGCACAGGGACCAAAGTGATCTATGAGTAAAAACTTTAGGACCAAAAAGTTCATTTTTCTATTAAGTATTATCTAGGGTGTATCAGTATCGTTATGGAACCAGAAAGACCATCTTCACAGATCATGCATTTCAGAATGATTCTTGTTCTTTAATTGAACCGGCTAATTCATTGAAAACTATAATACAATTTGATTTAGAAACCATTGCATATGCCTTGCTGCTTATTGTAGCATTTGTGCTTCATCCTAGGTTGAATTCTCTGGATTTTCAAGTGGAGGGCCTAGCAGTCATGAAGTTGCACTAAAATGGCAAAACACGGCAATTGGTAGTCGCAATAGGCGTGGCGTTTCACAGATAACTACTGGGAGCTCAGAAAGTTATGAACTGTCGTCAAAAACATCAAGCCAAGAAGCTGAAACCTTCCTTCTGAATGCCATAAACATGAACTTCTTTGAGCGTTTAAACTTGGCTTGGAGAATTTTATTTCCAACTCCAGCGTCAAAGAGAAACTCCAATGCCTTGATTGCCAAGCAGCGACTAAAGATGATCCTCTTTGCTGACCGATGTGCAGTTAGTGACGAGGCTAAACGGAAGATTGTTAGCAACATAGTACGAGCTCTATCAGATTTTGTAGAAATTGAATCGAAAGATAAAGTTCAGTTGAGCATGTCCACGGATTCTGATCTCGGAACCATTTACTCTGTCACGGTACCTGTGAGGAGGGTGAAAGCAGAATATCAAGAAGCAGATGAGAGTGGAACGATAACGAACATCGAGTACAAAGATAACGGAGAGACGTCTGGTTCTGTTGATGTGAGGTTTGATTTCTTCATTCCAGACTGAACGCATCTATGCTTTTCTATCAGTGGAATTGATAAATAATTTGTGTTCGAACACTGGCAGTAACCAAAGTTTTCTTCTTCTGTATATAAATTGTATCGATTTCTGTCCCGCGATGAGAATTGTCATTTGAGATTGTAGCTGGATTTAGTCTTTACATTAATCGGCTCTTATTTTGCTGTGGTTATTATGTTCTATGATCTGCTTCAGCACTTCTGGTTGAACCATTTTAATATATTAATACATTTGCACATGACTCAACTAGTTAAGATATAATATATTTGACTTAAGGTTTGAATCTCCATTTCCACACATGGTTAAATTTTAAGTTGAGGTTTAACCAACCTAAATTTTCTTTGAGGCTAAATTTTAGATTTTTTTCTCAGTTCATCAAATGTGATGTAGTTCAGAAAATCTATATATCCAGTTGCATTTTATTTTATTACAATTAATTAGGATTTTACAATATGAAGAATAAGATGTTAAAATGTAATGTACGTGATTGAAAACAAGTTTAAGAAGCACAAGTATGTATATATTATATTCTTATTGCATATATAGCATATAGTAAAAATATCAATTGACATTATATAAATAAAACAAATGAAATTAGGGGAAAAAATTAATTCAAACCAGTAAGAAAATTAAATACATGGTACATATTATACCACATGAAAGTAAACGATTTCAAAATAGATCTTTGTGAAAACATAGTATTTATAATTTAAAATTTGTGAGTATGCATACATATATATACATACGTACATGTGTACGTGGCACATAAGAAATGAAAAAAAAAAGAAATTTTTTTTCAATGTACACCTCTCAACTTTGGAGTTATTAATTTAAACCTTAAACTAATAATTGTATTATTTAGAATTTTAATTTTATATAAATTCTTTGATAATATTTAAATTTTCATTCTTTGCTTAATTATCTGTGAATAATGAATTATTAAAAATTTGTAATCAATATTACTTAATCTAAACATTATTTATCAATGCATTTAGAATATATCTATTTAAATGTTATATTATAAATTTAATTGACACTAAATCTTTAAACTTTCAATTTTGTACCTTCAATTTTGTGTCAATAGTATTGATTAACTATAATCATAAAAGTCATTAATTAATTCTATATTAGTGAACTAATAAAAGAAGAAAAAAAAAGAATCACCCACTAAATTATATATATTCATTATTCCTATTTGTAACATGTTCGGTTATCGAAATTTGAAAATAGTTTGAAGTAAAAGTTAACTAAATATTATCGAAATTTAGCCCCCTAAACTATATGATCGAAATCCTATGCGGCATGGTCAACCTTTGTGGCAGGATACAATAAAATCAAAAGACCAAAGAAATGCTTATTCCATCATCCCGATAATACAACACTCTACCCAACATTAGTGTAAAATCATGTTTATCGTATTTCAACAAGGACAAATAACATAAACGTAGAAGCCAGACATTCTCATTATATCATTATATATCTCCACTTTATTCATCTTAGTAAAACGAAAATTTACACTAGCTATGGTACAGAAACCCACATAATTGGGAAGGGAAAAAAAAATCAATGAATATGAATATTGAATGCATATTAGTTTAAATAAAGGTATACGGTACACTGTTGTATTGGTGGCACTGGAAATCCAGCCTTCTTTCTAACAGCAACTCCAGGAATCTTTTCCCTTCACTGCCAAGAGATCATGTGCATAATATTCTAGTTCGTTTTTCAAAAATATGATGCGGTCTTTTTAACCAAAATAAAAACCTGTGGATTTGAAAGAACGTTTGATTTGATTAGGCAATCTAAGAACTGCAACGACTCCGGCTGCAAGCGCACATATAGAGGCCAAAGCAAATGCAGGAATGTTTCCTCCATTGAATAAAGCATCCCATGGCCCAGCTCCCAGGGATACAATCATCTTAACAAATCAAAATGTATGATCCATGTCAGTTTTGTAATGGACAAATATAAAACACAGGTATTCTTCAAAAGGGGGGGAAATGGAATAGTTATCACTTGAATGCATGATAATATCCGAAGCTACATAAAAGAACTAACTAAAGAGTAAAGCATATAAACCAGATGAACATTGAAAAGTCCAGAATGATTTTCTCTTTATGCTTGAAATTCAAATCCAAAGCTTAAGTTTTTCATTTAAAAATAGATATAACAGAAAATAAATAAAAGACTTACCAACAAACACCATCGGATAATTAAGAATCAAACAGTTCTACAAAAATACTTTTAAGGAAAGCAGTAATTAGGTATTTACTTAAAAGCACCGTGAAAATTTTGAAAAGCCTTTCACCCGTCTGAAAGCGATGTCAAACACTAGTTCATTATCATAAACCGATAATTGTTGAAGTCAAAAGGAAAATTAATTTAATACTATCAAAAACGATATTATATGTACTTGAAGAAATAGAAAAGCTGGCTCCTTCAGATGTTTAAACATCTTCAAAATAGTTTTGTTTTTTCTATAGTAGCTATAATACGCTCGTTGTAAAAACCTGGATAACAACTGCAAGATTGAGAACTCCTATAGCCAATCCTGTAAAAATCATAGTCTCTAAAGTATCAGAATCCAGGTAGGCTGTAAACACCAAGAAAAACAATACTAGATGAACTCCATCCGAACCTTGACCACCACCAGAATCAGCAGTCAATTCTGCTGTCAAAGAGAAGGGAACACTATATGTTATCTGCAACAGAAACAATGGAGGAACCATTAACTACAAGGATGTGATTGAAGGAGAGGGAATTAAAAGGAGAAGCGTTGACATTTACTGCGAGAGGAAAACCAAGAAGAGCAAAAACAGCCAAGGCAGCATTTTTTATTGTTGAATTTCCCCCCATAACATGTTCAATTCCTTCAGAGTATTGACTGACGGATATTAAACTGATAATAGTAGTTCCCGTCATGCATGCAAACACAATGAAGTTGCTCATTGCCCAGACAAGTCTTGCTCCCATGCGCTGACACATGGGCTCTATAAAGAAAGAACTGATACCAAGAACAACCTATAACAAAATAAATAAAAACAAACAGAAGATTAAAATCTGAGACACTTCTGTATTCAAATAACATCATAACTAACATCTAAAATGTAAATTGTAATAAAGACAACTCACTTGAATCAAACTAAAATACCACAAAATATATGAAAACCTCAAACTAGTAATGCAATTAAATCTGGGTTCTTACAGAATTCAATAGCAAACCAAATGCACCTTCTCTCACACCCTGATCATAAACCTGTTCGTCAGCCAAACTGCCTTTTGGGTCCCCATGATAGACTTCCCTTCCCATCCAATCCGTATCAAATAAGAAGAAAGGAAAACAGGATAACTGCATGTAAAGTGCAAGCACCAAAAACAATATTCAAGAGCTGTCTACATATGGATACACACACTAATAACTATATCCACTGGAAAATTGCTATGAATAGATTTTTTATGGATAGATGCAAAGAGGAAAATATCATAGCGGAAAAAAGATTTTAATTAAGAAAAGTAGAACCTACCCAGCTAAGAGCCATCACAAGAAGCACTGAATGCATGGCCGGTGGTAGATGTCTTAAACTGGTCAACAATTTGACTACCACTGTTGCAGGACCATCATAATAACTTTCGCTGTGATTTTCCTCACTTTTTGATTTTGAATTTTTCACATGAATATTCTCTTGATAGCCATAGTCAACATTGCTCCCATTCAGACTGTTAAGTTCTGGTTTCAAAATATTAGGACTATTTTGTTCATTCCCATTCAACAGAGGAGCAGAATCTGATAAATGTGGTGGTTGATCTACAGCAGTAAGTGGAACTTCATCGGCAAAATATATGGTAACAAGAGTACATATGGTTAGAAAAAGCTGCATACGTGAAATGCAGATGTTAGAACTGCAGTTGGAGAACCAAAGTTTAGTCACAAGCCAAAAGATGAAACAGTTGTCTTCATTTACGAAATGCATGAGCATTTTTCCTTTACATAATGGGTGAAGAATGGTGGTGCACTATTGCTTCATTCCTCTTACAGAGATTCTACATAAACGAAATAAGAAAGGCAGAATATTGAACTATATGAATATCGGTAACTCACCACGGCAATAAGAAATGCAGCTTTAAGGTTTCCGCAGGCTTCACAGCAAGCATTACTTAAAAGGAAAGGAAACCATCTGCACAAAGATGAATCATAGAAACGAACCACAAAAGAAGATTCAAAATATAAACTAATCTCAGAAAAGTCTGGTCAAATAAATAGCACAAATTCAAATACACGTATCGAAGCATCTCATATAAAAATTGTGGGAACATTAATTGTCTGAGATCTGGTTCAAAACATTACTTGTGCCAGTTTCCGCTAGCTCCTGCTGAAAAACCTAGGATATTACCAACAGCCATCCATGAACAAAATACCGCATTTGCAACATTGTGTTGATCAGTACCTAGAATAAAGACACATAGATGCTGGGTGTTTATCGAGCGTATAATATTCAAAATAGAAGTCACAAATATTCATGCCCACAGAAACTACATGCATTACCGTTACAGTCAAATTATCATCTTATTATTATCATCTTTTTTTTGAGGGGGAGAGAGTAACCTTATAAATCAGCTAGAAGAGCACGAGCAGGACCCTGAAATATGGCCACAAGAAAACTTATCTTACTCATACAAATACTTTTAATACACAAGTGCCAGAAAATATAGGTACCTAGTCCTTTTAAGTTATACCTCCCGTATTGTTGCAAGATCAAGCATCCAAAAGCCTATTACAAAGATAATAGCTGCCCTTGTTCGTGTACCCTTATATACTCTGCATGAGCTCACCGAGCAAGTTAAAACTTAAAATTTCATGTTTGTTCACAACAAGAGATACAAAAGAGGGCCAAGAAAGATAATAAAAGAAAAATCTATTAAGATGCTCCAACAAACCTGCAGTGCTCTTTCGTATCTCCTAGAATATATCCAATGTCAGCAGAAAATCCAATCAACACCACCTATTTAAAATAATTAATAACCATTTAGTTACTAATACTTCAGATGATAATTGTTAATAAACAAGGAAACAAACACTGTCCCCAAGAACACAGCTTACAGCAACTGCTATCATTAAAGACCCAGCAAGAATAAAGGGACGCCTCCTTCCATATTTTGAAGAACACTTATCACTCCATATACCGACACATGGTTGAACCTAAAAACAACCACATATTAAATTAAATAAGATAATATCAAAATCAACGACAATGAAAATTTCTGTTGCTTCAGCAGAAATCCATCACATCAAAAAGAAAGAATCCGTTGAAAGATAAAAAAATTGTCATCCAGTCCCAGGAAAGAGTTTGAAATATTTAATCCCTATGTTTATGATAATTAAGAGCATATATAAGTCAAAAATATATTTGAAAAGAAAAAGGAGGAACTTTAAGAAACGGCATGCAACAGAAAAGACAAAAAGGAGGAACTTCAAAGATCAAGATCCATCTGCCTTTAATACTTAACACCTCCTCTTCTTATAATGCACACCAACTGGGTATTATTAACATGACTTTCTTTGAAGAGTGCATGCTAGATACAAGCCAGGCAACAGACTACTAAAATGATTACCATGTCCTGATTTTCTGTGCCTCAAAATGTAGACATAAAAAACCATAGATTAGAGAACCATATGGGAGCAATATTAATAAAAAGCGACCAATCCAGCATGTCATGAATGGAACGTATATTTATTTATTATACATTATATCTAAGTCACAATTAACCCACAAATAAACCTACCCCCCCTCCAAAAAAAAAAGTAACTGACCAAGGCATGAACCCAAACCCTCAAATGCATATGAATTTACAACACTAGAAGATTCTAGTTCATGGTGTTTGGCAGCATAATAAAGAAAAAAAGAACCTATTAAACCATAAACATGGTAAGATATCGTTTCAATGCATAATATTTCAATCATTTACACCGAAAGATAAGTGGACAATGTGTGCATTTTCTATCAATCATGGATGAAATTTTCACTGATATCATCATTGACGGGTTAAATGGAAGAATTGAAATGAAATGATTATCATCACGTACCACGAGACCAGTGATGGGACCGCAAAGCCAAATAAAGGAAGAAAATGCATGCTCAATTCCGAGCGTCTGCAAAATGAGACAAAAAAAATCGAAGAAATTAGCAACCAAGTAAAGTGTAAAACTAGGAGGACGAAACTATAACAAATATAAACGTCGAATGATATGAGCTAGAAATAATACTAACACAACGTGCAAGTAATATACCATGCAACTCGAGATAAAACGGCAAATACTTAAACAATATCGTAACTAAGGAATGATCAGGCGACGATTTTCGTAGAAAACAATCTGAATCATACATCCAACACTAATTCCAAACACCTAGCGACTCAAAGACTCAAACAAAATCAGAGCACAATACCTGAATATAGGGAGTTAGTAGGGAAAGCTGTAATGCCCAACCAAATTGAACACCGGCAGCGATAGTACAACTGAGAATTAAGATAATCAAACTGTTGGGTGTAGATCTAACATGAGGCGTTGAGGGTGAACTGTCTTGGCTTCCATTGGGACATCCATCAGCAGAAGGAGAATTGAGATCGATCCCGTGGAGCTGGTGTTCATCAACAGTCACCATCTCCACTTCTGCATCATGGAGGTTCCTGTACGGAACCCTGAAGGAAACGGAGTTGGGCTTGGCTGCCATGACTGGAGGT
The DNA here is from genome assembly GCA_002890555.2 of Lagenaria siceraria. NCBI lineage: Eukaryota > Viridiplantae > Streptophyta > Magnoliopsida > Cucurbitales > Cucurbitaceae > Lagenaria > Lagenaria siceraria. The sequence continues at coordinate 23,157,810 of CM016487.1, forward strand.
AATCAACTGGAAGGGCAAAAAAGCCCGCTTACATATGATCTGTACACCGATCTGAAGCTTCCAATGGAGATCCAATCACAGTTGTTGCGGTTACAAGAAAGACGGACCTGTGGACGGATGAAATTTGATGGAAAGAAAGACGAACCTGTTGCTTCAGTTGAAATTCACCGCCATTGCCGAAGAACAAAAATGATATCGCCGTCAATTACACGGCGCGGGATCCTGGAGTCTTGTAATGATGTGTTTTGAATGAATACTTTAATTCATGAAATTTCTACGATTAGACTCTCAAATAGAATTGACCCAGAAATTAAAGTTATTTTCAAAATTGCATTTTGATGATTATTATTTATAATATAGGACAACATCAATATTTAGTAACAAATTAGTAAAATCCCATCTAATTTCTTCGCTGTTGAAAGTATCTAGCAAAGTTAAGGGGAAAAAATGATTACATTTATTTCTCTAAGGACTTATGCAATTGTTTGTGGTAATCGTACAGTTTTCTTAGCTTAAGGTTTGTGTTTCTTTTTTATTTATTTATTATTATTATTATTATTTTTTGGTAGTATAAACTTTGGAAGGAAGAATTTCAACCTCACCTCTATGGTTTAGGTCAGGTTGTGCAACCAACATGGTGGAGTTAGACAACGGTGAGATTATTAATAGGCAAGGAAGACGAGTTAACCTCAATGAAATCTATGGTGGAAGAAAATATGTTCAAGAAATCGCAACAGGTGATACAATTTCGACATATTCGACGTTCTTAGAATATGGTGGCTCATGGCATAACCTATTGAACAGCAGATGGGGATGAATCTCACTATTGGTAGAATGATTTTCCTAATTAACCATCTGGATCTCACTATTGGTGGGATGATTTTCTAATTGACTTTGCCTTTGGATATGATCTTGCTGCCTTTGTAATTGTTTGATGATTGCTTTCCTAATAAATAAATAAGTAAATAAAATTATGTATTATATTGTTTTAGAAAGTAGTAGAATTGTGAACTTCATTTCTTGTTTGACTCAAAAAGTTAATTTTATACCCTATTAACTCCATATATTGTGGAAGTTCACAACTTTTTATACTTTACAACTCCGTTATAGTTTTACAATTTTCAAACACATTTATAAAATTTTGAAAGATTTTAATTTAAAATTTAACCACTTTTTAAATAAGAATGATGAGATGTAAAATGTAGGCATTATATTCTAATGAAAACGTCAATCTGAAAAAGGGTAGGAAACGATCCCATATGGTTTGTTAGCTTTGTAAGGGTTTAGATCCCTAGTTGCTCCATTGCTTGCTTTTCTTTTACTTCATATCAACAAAGATAGTAACCCAAGCTCTATTCTCTTTTCCACTCACTCTGGCTCGACTCGCTTCCTTCTAACATTCCTCTAGGATCTCTCTCAAAAATTTGTGTGCTACTAACAATACAGAGTCCACTAATATTTATATTTATAAAACAAAATAGAGTATACTCTCGCAGTACAAAAAATTTGTCCGCCTTACTAATGAGATACACTGCACTGACAATGAAACAAAGATTGTATTTGTTGAAGTATGCAGCAGGATCTTGTATGTGTTGACTGTTATGGCTCCTAAAAAGTTAGTAATGAATTGACTAATTATGACAAGTGATCTTTTTCTTTTTCTTTTCTTTTTTTTCTTTTTAAAGAGAGGCAATTGTAAATAAACTGCAATCACCTTTATCTTCAACCGTTGAAAGTTTTGATCTAAATATGAACATGGAAAAATTCAAAACTGCCCAAATCTTCAAAGTTTCAGGCGAATTTTTTTTTTGTTAAATTAACAGGAAAAAAAAATCTGAGTCAGTGTTCCATACTACAATTTCAAATGTCAGACATTCGTACAAGTTTCCCGTAGAGGATCCGATCATCTCTTCCAGTATTGCTCTCCAACAGTGCACTGTGAACAAGCTCCTGATACATATACATTTATGGGAAAAAGCATTTATCAAAATTTGTATTCCGAAGTAAGTTGAATGATATCAGTTTTAAGTTACTATCAAATTGGCTTTATTTTCCTACCCACCTTTACATCCCTGTGAGAAAGGAACTTCCCCATATTGTGGATAACCATTCTCATATCTTCAACCTGATAAGAACACAAAATGCTGAATGTAAGTTTGATGTGAAAATCTGTAATTCTTTCTTCCTTTTCCTTCCCTTGTATGTGTGTGTGAGAATTGAGATTCAACCAACAGAAAAAATCCAAAGAACAATTAGATTTACCCGAATATAGCCAACTAAGTTTCGATCAAAGAATCTGAAAGCCTGTTTCAGAGAAACCAAAATTAGCAAGAATGTAAGAGTCAGCTTTCCGCAAATCAATTTGAATACTGAAGTTAGGATGGAAGGTTGGTAAAGCACACCTGCAGTAGCTCCTTGTCTACCACTGCCTCCTTGGGAGGTGAAACTTCTTTCTTCTTTATCTCCATCTCTGCCCCTTTTTTATCGGACTCCTTCGTTTTCTTGCTAAGACTCTCCGGGTTCGACCCCTTGGCTTCTTCTTCAGGTTGATTTCCTGCAACGTTTTCAGGCTCTACATTGGCTCCTGCTGTCTTTGCCTCTTCGTTCAATTCAGTCTTGGCATCCTCTTCATTGGTTCCCATTGTAGCATCCTCTTCATCATTGGTTTCAACTGTAGCATCCGCTTCATTCTATTACCACAAGCAAAACATAACACTATTTCAAAATATTATCTCATGAAATAGAATTTTATAGAATAATTAAACTCGATACATAAGACATCTAAAATATACATTAGAGATATAAAAAATAAATTACAAGAAAAAGAACTTCATATTAAGTATGAGTTGGGGAAGATTTTATAAGATATGTACTATATATATAAAGGACTTCTCGATGAAGAGATTATTTTCCCTATAAATAACTAAACTCCCCTCCAATATCCTTCTAGTATTAAAAGAAAAAATAAAGTAGAAGTGCACAAGCACACCGCACGCTTCAGAGCCTAGACATGCACCTTTCTGAGATTGTCCCGCCTCAAATCATAAACTTAACTTTTAACCTTTAACATTAAAAATTCCCAATAAGCACACCTTTTCTTCCGAATGATTCTGTGGTGGGGGGTGGGGTGGGGGTGGAGAAGAGAGAGAAGGGAGATACCTCATTAGATGAATTGTGTTGAGAACTTGTGTCGTCCAGTTCCTCGTATTCTTCAGGATCTTCCTCAGGCTCTTCTTCAGGCTCTTCACCGTAATCTGTTTCAGTTTCCATCTTTATCTCATCAACATGACCAGCCGAGTCATTCCCCTCCACTGCAGGTGTTCCAGCATCTGCTTGAGACAGACTTAATGATTCTGGTTCCATAGATTTATTTTCAACAGGAATGTCGGTAGTCTTTGGCCTTTTTGGTGATGATTTTTTATTGTCTTCCTTGTGGATTTCCTCCCGTTGCCGCTTTCGCTGATTTCTCTTTGCCACAAACTTGACACGCAATTTCTATGCCAAAATAAAAAACAGAATAAATATATAAAGCTTTACCACCGGAGCAATAATTTAACTGCCTCGAAGGCTCATGCAACCTGGAGGAAAGTTAAAATACGGGATCCCATCTGATACTGAAGCATTTCATAGAGTGACTCAGCAAAGAGTGAAAGCTGTAAAGCAAAAAGAAAATGCAATGTAAGTAGGCAATAAACCAGAAAGTAATGCCTTCAATCAGTAAATCGGGAACTTCAACAGAAAGAACGTTAGGAAGAGAAGGGAGTGAAAATCTTCCTTGCAGCAGGCAGGGTACCTCAAATGTTGATTCTTCAATGTCTTTGTCTGTATACTCCAAGAGCGAGTCAAGGGAAAGAGACAGTGATCGAAACTGTATTGCATAATTAAAACAAGAGATACAATTAAGATATGGTGTTATAGAATGCACTTTAGTTATTCATGTAAATGTATCTGGCTAAAATCAACCTACTTTGGAATCCTTGCTCCATTTTGTTTGTAGTATCAACCCAGGATGTCGAGGAGGTTCTTCAGACTTTCTCTTTTCTTTTAATTCTTTGTTTGGTTTGCTTCTAGACTCATCTTTACCCATTTTCTCTTTCTCGTCTTTTGATTGTTCACCATCTTTAGATTTTTCTCTCTTTCCATCAGTATCATCCTTCTCGCCAACTTTTTGTTTGTCAATCGAATCAGTCACAGGACTGATTTCCTTGCCAGTTTCATTGTCATTCTTCACAGAATCTTTCTCACCCTTCTTCAAATCTACAGAATCACGCCGTTTTGCCATAGTAGGAGATGTCGATTTTGATTTAGGAATCTTCTTTTCTTGTTTATCATCCGTAGTGGACTTCTCTACTTTATGTGTTTCATCTGTTGTAACCTTCTTCTCGTTCCCATCACCATCTTCACCTTTTTTAGAAACTTCCTCGACAGTAACTTTTTTTTTAGGTACCCTCTTAATTACTTTCTTTTTCACAGTTGTTTTCACAACAGTATCTTGACCTACTCTTGCATTGAGATCTGAAGTATCCTTAGACTTATCCTCAGAGCAGTCCATTTCATTTTCTACTTTTGGAAGTATATCTTTATTTTTTTCATTCTGAGGACTTTTTCCCACCCGTTTAATTACTTTTTTCCTTGCAGGTGTCTTGACAGCAGCTGAATCATTTGAAGGTTGATCCGAAGGAATGTCAGAGTTCTGCTCTCCATCAACCTTTTCGTCCAGTTTGTCATTTTTCTTGCTGGCTGCATCACCAATTGTTTTGGCCTTTTGTTTGACAATTTTTTTGATAATCTTCTTTTTTCCAGATTTCACGGTGCCACTCTTCTGTGTACCACCAGCAATTGCTCCTTGATCTGGTTTCTCAACATTCTGAGCTTCCTTGCCTCTTTCATCTGCATCCTTGCTTTCAAGTTTTGTGCTACTTCCATTACCCCTTCCCTCGGATGTATTTCCTTTGTCCCCTTTGTCACTCTTTTCCTTCTTATCTATGTCTGCTTGCCTGGTTGACACAGAGTGTTGCTCTTTTTCAAACTTATCAACGCTTTTAGTATCTTTTGTTGATTCCATTTGTTTGACTAAGAAAATAAATAGCAAGGGGATGTTAACATTTTGGTAGTAAAAAATAAAGTCAATAGTGTCTTTCAAGTAGATAAGCAACAGAATAGTACCTTCCATCCCTTCCTTTGCTTCCTTGGATATCTGAGATTTCAACTTGTTATATTAGTGCAGAAATATAAAAGAGAAATCTTGGGTCTAAAAACTTAATATGAGATAAAGTCAACCATGTTAACCAAGGCTTGTCGACAAGGGAAATGAATTTGTAAATGACAACCAAAATGTGGCCCCACAAGAAACTTAAAGTTAGAAGTAAGCCAACCCCATGAATGACCAATATTTTCTTAAAAGCAATGCAGCATGAACTTAAGCACATGACGTCTTCTATTTGAAAAGGCACACAATACCAAATATATATACATACCAATCTTTGAACAACATGACTTGAAAGGAATCAATATATGTTCAATAACAGAGAAGGTAAGTTGTATATACAGATTCAAGTAAATCATATATATAAGAAATTCATAATATTAATTCATGTTTGACAATCTCTTCGTCCTATCAAAAGTTCATCTCAATAATGCCACAACAGCTGGAAGATCATCCTTATCTTTTGGAATGATCCAATCCAAGTTGCATTACACATGGCAACATTTAAAAACTTGTTTTTCATTAACAGGTAACAGATAACAGCCATGAGTTCTTGAAATAAAAAGCAGAAGAATAATAATATGCCTCGATGTTCATGAAAGCTTCTACTTAGAACAAAACAATAGAAACACAAACCTCCTTTTTTAGTGCAATGTGGCGCTCTCTATCAGCAATAGCCTTTTTATGTGCAAGCCATTGTTCCTTCCACGCATTTAATGAAGGGAGACAATCAGATAAATCTGGAACAAATAGTACAGAGACTTCTTTATGGCTGAAAACCCCATCCTTGCCATATCTATCATAATGTATCTGATAAGACAAATACGCTCAAGTGTCAGCTCTTAATTACAAAAAATAAACGAAGTTAGATACTCAATATACAGGTAACAGACACAATCAGGTTTAACAGTATTGTAAATATGACCTCTAAGAAACGATTCCAGTGGTGGCAGTTTTGCAAGTCCAGTTGCGTAACATCCTTTGCATATCTGGATATAAAGAAGGCACAAGTAAGACAAACCAGCAATGCTCTTTCTCGCATACAAACACAGGGAGCACAGTGCACAAACCTAAGGGCCGTTTGAACTAAAGCGGCATCATCAACTGAAGGATCACTACCATCAGACGATTGCCATGGACCACCAATTGCCATGAAACTGCGGTCTTTCTTAAGAATTGCAAACCTAAGGATATTGCAAAAGTGGGGTATGCGGTCGTCCGAACTTCTCTCAGATGATAACTCCTCAAGAGCACTTTTACTGATACCACTCATCAAAATAATCTGAACTAGGAAATTAAATAGATAAATGAGCAGAGCAGGGGACTAAACTAGTTTTTCTTCACCTACTTTAAATTCAAAATGTAAGAGAGATTGGAATAAAAACTAAAATGATCAAACGCAATGAGAAAAATATGTACAGATAGACAGATACAGAAGTGTATTTTCCAACAACTATAAAGTAGTTCATGTACAATGATCGGTCATTTTATGTGAACTAATGCATGTATCTACTATGATACATGAGCATCCACTTCAACTCCCTCATTCTGCATCCATAATATAGGTGACTAGTAGCATAGTCAATCTTCAATGCTCAGTGCAGGGTTCCCAAAATTCGGTGCACAAAAATACCTTTCTCAGCCTTCTAGCTAAGCTAAGATCAAGTGTAGTACTAGGACCTGTTCTTATCATTAAAATTTGGTCCATAAAACATCATTTCTCCTCCACTCAGTGTAACAGAAAAGAGCAACAAGCATATCACCAAAGAAAACACTTCCTTATCCTTGGGATATCTTCAATATACCTCGTTCAGGGAAATAAATATGTATTCTAACATTTGTAATGATATATATATTAGGGGGAAAAAACTTAAAATTTCAAGGAAACGTAACAAGAAGAAAAGGATCATTAAAGAAGGCAAAGGCATAATTGACCAGCGGAATCTACTTCCTTGAATAACACACGAAAATCAAAGCACAGTTTGCAGAAGGCACAAGAACATAACGGGAATCCATGGGAAACAGAGTGATTGTAGTAAACATCAGAGACATGTTCAAAGCAACCTACCTTCACATTCCATACTGTATTCACATGATCTGGTTTCTCAGGTTCTCTAGCCATAAGCTCACCGGAATGCTCTTTTGGGCCAGATACAGTCCCTTCTTCAATAAAATCATGCTCAAAACTGTTGCAACAAGAAGGCAATACTATTAGATTGCCACTTATTCCTGACTAATACACTCTTTGATCAATAATCAATCATTCAAAATTCACAATTATAAAACATCCAAAAGTAATAAGTACGCAAAGACGAAATAGATGCTCAAGATACTGTTTATTATATAGCGTTGGAAAAATAGGAGAAAGATTAATTTCTGTTTTTATCATGCCACCTAGTCCTCAATGAATTAAATAAAACCTTTGCTTATGGTTTTTTCATAAAACCCAGAAGCTGCAAAGTGGCAGAACCAGCAAGAGGGGAAAATAAAAAATCAAACTGCCATGTGCGTGATGAAGTAAAAGCATGCATGCACAAAATAGGCAGAAATGAAATGCTCAACCCAAATGGGGCCATATAATACAATTTCCAACCCTCAACTTTGACAAAAGGAAAAGAGGGGGAGATAAAAATGTGCATGAACTCTATTACAATGCACCCCCCAAGAAGTTATAAGAAAAGTTTCAAACTACATGAGGAAGAAATAAATACCTGACAGGAGTATGAATGGAAAGGTTGAGTTTCTCCTTTGGCCAATTCACAATAACCTAGATTAATTGAAAACATCAGGTCCAAAGATCTACCATATCAATCAATTAATAAAATCTCCTAAAACATGCATAACACGATGTATGCACCTTTGAAAACTCTGGGGATACAAAGAGTCGGGGATATCGCTTTTCTAATGACAAATAATCCCGTTGTACATCTACTAAACTGTGTGCGTACACCTGCAAGTAATGATAATTAATACCCACAGAGGGCGGGGGAAGGCAAGAATCACAACAGAAAATCATTGGTTGCAACAAAGAACAAACAAACAATTTCCATGGGGTAGTAACAACAATTTGCTTTCATGAGATTATCTTTTTGGAAGAATTTGCTTTCATGAGATTATTACTATCCTAACATGTTCTTACTCAACTATTATACATCCGAGAAAAATTAACAATCATTCAAGTCAAATTAAAACCAAAAAGAAATTTTATTCCAGATTATTTAGATAAACAATGGAAGTACAATATAAAGATCAACTCCTAATGTATTCCAGGAGCTCAGAAGATTGGCCACGCTGCTCCCAAAGACAATGCATGATTATATCACAATTCCAAAACGAACTATATGCCTTAAAGCAGCTTGTTCCAGAAGAATGGGGATTCAATGAAGGCAATGAGCAAATGGAATCCAAGTGGAACCAATGAAGAACATGAAAACGCTTCATGGTAGGTAATATATCACAATTGCAAAAAATAAATAAATAAAGGGAAGAAAAAAAAAAAAGTATCAGAGTAATTTGTTCCAGAAGAGTGGGAAAGTCAAGGTAGGCAGTGAACAAATATAATCTTGGAGGAGCAAATGGCAGGCTGAAAAAGAAAATGAATGCAAGAGAAACTTTAGGAACATGAAGAAACTCCTAATCAGGTGTAAGGACAGAGAAGGAAGGAGAACTGGGCTTATGATTGGAAAACCCTCGTTTTTTGCCAAGGAAGGAAATGAACGAATGGAATCCAAGCAACCAATGAAAAACCAATAAGAAAACCAATGGAAAAAACAAATTCTGGGAAGTGAAGGAACAATGAGGCTGATCCAATAATATAAAAAAGAGGAAGAAGAACCAGGGTTTAGATAATTTTAGGATTCAACACTAATTCCAGAAGCAATGGAGAGAATAAGATGGAGAAAATCTGGAGCATGCGCGAATTAAATCCCATAAAGTCCAGTCCCTAAACTACACACTCGAACAGGAAGGAATCAGATATTTAATGGGATATATCTCGTCAAAATCATTGAATGACTGAGCTCCAGATCTTTTTACCTTGCAGACATATTCTCTCCTTTTTTCTTTAACGGGTGAGTGATGCCTTCAGCATTAAAGAACACCGAGTTAGTTATAACGGACCAATAAAAGATTCTGCATGGGGAACTATAGGAGGGTCAAAAATAAACATCAAGATCCACCTATGCAAAGCTTCATAATGGGGAGAATCTCGGCGTAGTGGTCTCCCCTCCTTTGTCAAAGAGGAACCACGTCTGTCCTTAGAAACTCTTGGTGGAGTGCGTTCACGCCTAACTTCGAGCCCACGTTTGAATTCTCTGTCTCTTTCTTTCTGCCTTTCCAAGATGCGCTCTCTTTCCCGTTCTCTTTCTCGTTCTCTTTCTCTTTCACGTTCACGTTCTCGCCGTTCTCGTTCACGCTCTCGTTCGCGTTCGCGTTCACGTTCTCGTACCTTCTCCCTTTCTCTTTCTTTCTCTCTAATGCGAAAACGCTCCCTCCGGCGTTCCTCCTCTCTAAGCTCGAATTCTCGAAGATAAACAGCTCTATCATCTTTGTGTTCGTCAATCCTTGGATGGCTACTATGCGTCAACATACTGCCTGAATAATCTGACTCAAGAGAAGTTCCATGAAGCCCTTTCCCTGCAGCATAGTCTCTACCTGGTGGCAAGCTCACACCATAACCTGGATTTGATGAACTCTGGGAGTAGATAAGTTCATCCACATTTCTACGCGGAGCAGCTCCTAGAATTGATGTCGAATGTTGCCCACTATAAGAAGAATTAAGCACTGACACGTTGCGAGGATCAGCATCTACTCTTACTCCATAAGAGAGAAGTTCTTGGGTTGAGTGACGACTAGCAGCAGCTTTTGCTGCAAGATAATCATTTTGTCTGCCAGAAATGTCCCGCTACTTAGCGTCATAAGAAACAGACAATCATCTTATTCATTCTATAGACTAACACCAATAAAAGCAGAATGGAAAACCTGAAGAATTTAGCTGTTATATCGTTTTGACTAGTGGAAGAGTCATATAATCACAAACTTCCAAATTTCATTGAAAAAATAAACCAACCTTGACTAATTGCAACATAAAAATGTGCTGACCAAAGTACTCTACCTTGAGCTCCCATCAAGGGCATCTGATTGCAGTGATTGAGCTTTTAGCAACTGTTCCTGACGAAGCAGGGACATCTGATCAGCACGGTCATACGAGTCAGCCTGTATGAACACAATAGAGAGAATACCATCAAGAGAACACACATTAACAGATCTTCCAAAGCTCATAATTTCTGGAAAGGAAAAACTGAGAAAGAAACAACATATAACCCAACAAAATTTCTACATAAACCATACATGACGTTGATGCCCAAAACCAACAGAAGATTCAGAAAATCTCCCTGCTGCATCAGTGTTCAAATCCCTCCCTAAGTAAGCACTCTGACGTTCACTGTATTGCCGCCTATCAAGAGTAGGATATTCAGTGACCTTTTCAGTGAACAACTGATCAGTTCTATGGCCATAGCCATGGTTTGAAGATGATACATAGTCACTTGACAGATACTTGGGGGAATCAGGAATGGCTGAGGCGTAGCCTCCCCGACCTTCCAAAGCTGATGGAACACCACTCCCTTTGGCAGTCAGTGGAGGGCCCTGTATTTGGAAAAATAGGTGAATAATTTAGCATCAATGTTGGATAAAAATGAAATCTTAATTATTCATCTACCATAATTTTAAATTGGTGAGACCTAAGGATGGCCCACAATGCTGCATTCCAACTAACTTTTGCTCTGAATAAGAAACTGGCGATACTAATGGAAGTGGGAGATATAGATATAGTTAATACAACAAAGAAACCTCTAATGCAAAATGTAATATGTAATTCCAATATCGAACATCATTATAAATGGAAAGAAATTACTAATTGCTAACTCATAGATGCAACAAATTAACCATCTACAAAGAAAAGTTAATGTCCTCAAAACTCATATTCAGATGGCCATGATTATGTTACGACCAAAGTCACCAAACCATCCAAAGAAGGTAATGCATTAAACCAATATTCATGCTTCTTATCCAAAAAAATGCTTCTAGTAAGAAATTCTCAACCCAAATAGGCCAGTTCGCCAAGCCTTTGGTAACTCCAAAAAACAGGACAAGCTCAAGATTAAGTGTTCAGTTAGAGTTCTTTAAAAATTAAAATAAATAAAAAATGCTTCGTGAAAACTTGGGCATTTTGAAATTATTGGCAAAAATATGGCTATTTTTCTGTCTTTATTGGGTTGCATCTCATATAAAAAAACAACAACATAGTGTTGCGTCTCTTGACAGATGAACACACTAACAATAAGGGAGTGGCATTGCCACGTTGCCAAAAATCATAACCGTCCAAATAATTTGTAAAGAAATATTTATAACAATTTAGATAGAAGTATATGTTCTTAATTTAAATTTTTTTAATAAAAAAATGGTTATGTTTTTTTAATTTAGATTTATGCAAATAGTTTCAAAAGTCTCCACGTTTTTACCAATCTTTTTTTAAAAAAGATCTAATTGAGCATTTAATCCGACGAGCTCATGAAGAAGTAACACAAAAACAAAGCACACAATAAAGAAACACGTGAATGATGGGCTTAGCTTCCTTTCTTCTAATTAAATTTTCCAAATTTTCCTTTATTTTTTCTCAATATTGTTTAGTAGTCTTTGTCTAGTTCCCTAATCTTTTAGATTTTGTTTTCAATTATAATTTAAGACGTCGATGCAGTTTACAATAAGAATACTACAGCATTAGGAATACAATATTTTTCAATTCATGATTTTATTTCCATAAAAGGCTTACCCTCACCTTTCTATCAGAAAAAAGCCTCGAAGCCACCTTCACCTTCTCTGGATGTGCAATTAGTACTTTTTATGGCATTTTTGGTTAAAAAGAAACTCAAGGTGGTGCTCTCTTACTACAGATTGAAGTCTATGAATAGTTTTAGCGGTGCCATCCATTATCGACAACATTTTGTAGTGTCTTACAAAATCTCTTTCTTTTTTTTTGGGGGGGAATAACACCCCTTCTTTAATCAATCAACCTATATGGTGCCTCTCGTGCAATAGTTTTCTTAGGAAGGAGTTTCCTCTACCCTGACCACAAGGTTGCTTTCTTTTTTTATTATTATTATTTTGTATATATGGTCTTTAAGCTAAAAAAAAAATTATTTACTCTTGTAACTAATTCAAATTCTAGTAGTTTTCTTCTCAAAGTTACACTTGACGCCCTTTTGTTTTATATGAACAATCATCTTTTGTTGAGAAAAAATGAAAGAATACAAGAGCATTAAAAAAAACTTGTAAGTATTTTTCTAGTCTCTATCTGGGTTATGAACTTCAGGATGTAAATTTCTACTTTCCACGAATATATCAAAAGTGAATTTCATGTTTCAAACAAAGGGAAAGTAATTTGGCCTAAATGTGGAAGCTAAGATCCTTCTGACAGATTGTTCACATATACAAGGAAGGTGTTGAAACAATTGGGCCCAATTTTGCATGATCAATCTACCAAAAATTCTTCAAATTCATCTAAATATCAACTGCAATAGATTGGCCTAGTGGCCATTGGTGCTAGTGGAAAAATCAATGAGCAAGGAATAGGTTCAAACAATGATGCCCACTTACCTAAGATTTAAATCCTATGAATTCCCTAGACAATCAAATGTTGTAGGGTTAGTAGTTGTCCCATGTGATTAGTCAATGAATACTTTCAATACTTATCGTGGGGACAAATTTGTTTCTGAAAAGGGCAAATGAATGGATTTTCAGTAACAATTTTGAATTCAGAAGATCACAATCATATTTTGTTCCACTGTCCATATTCATATATTGTTCGAATGCATTTTCCATTAATAACATATGGGTTAGATTAGCTGTAAGGACTCTAGCTCAAATATTCCAGTCCATCTCTTTCACAAAAGCAAAGATTCTTTGAATTAATGTGACCAAGGCAAACCTTTATGAGATTTGGTTGGAAAGAAATCAAATAAATTTGGATTAGTTCCTTAATGGTGTAGATCATTTTGAATTAATCAAGGTCAAGGACTCTCCTTGGAATTCCTTATATAATATTCTAGTTGGCCATCTTCTTAATGATATTTTCAATAACTTGGGGGGGCTTCTTTTACAGGGGCAATCTTTAGTTTTTCCTTTTCTTTTTTTTTCTTTTAATCTTTCTCAGTCACACTGTTTTTTTTTTTTTGGGAAAGTCTCAGTCTACACTTTGAAGACTTTGAAGTTTTTGTACTCCTTTCTATCTTTCAATCATTAATTAAAAGTTGTGTTTCTTGTTACAGAAAAGGAAAAATAAATGTAGAATGCATACTTTATACGTTGCAATCATATTCTTTGCAATAATAAACTTTTACTGTATGATATAATTGGTGCCCTCCATCTTTATTGTGAAGGTTGCTACGTGTTAAAATTAGTCAGGAACTATCTTTTACCAAAGGAAATTAAGAGGCATTCCAATTTTATAACAGACACCAATTTGTAACCAGCTTCCCTCTTTATAAGGTCGGGATATTTGAAACCAAATGGAATGAATCTTGATAAACTACTCTAAAAGTTTCACAAGAACACAACATTGGCAAGAGTGCAAGCTCAAGGAAAACGGCACTAAATCTCCACCAAAACATGAACAGAATGTTTGAACAGATACCATGATGATTGTCAATTCTTTCATATAAAGAAACCCACTTCCCCTTATCCCAGTGAATTTAGGCAAAGATACTCACTGGCATAAAATAGGTGACGCAAAATAACACAATAGTCCAAGGGACGTGCAATTAAAATGAGCGAGAACCTAACCTGCGGTTTGCTACTCAATGCAGCTGAGCTATACACAGAACTATACTGCCCTCCATAATGAGTGGTGCTTGATGGATGTGACCTATATGCAGCAGTATCAGCTTCCTGTGAAGCTCCCAACATTGAGGAGTGCCTAGACGCCATGGAGTGTTGTTGAGAGTCAGGTCCCCCAACAGAATTCCCAGGGTAGACACTTCCCAACTACAAAAGCACCAGATAATGGTCATAATATGAGAACAAGGATGAAAGTAGTAATAAAGGTTACAAACACACAAAAATGAAGGAATAATCATTTCATTTTTTAGCACAACAAATATGGGGTATGGGCATTTGAACCTTCAAACTCAAGGGAAGGAATACACGTCGGGTATGCTCATGTCGGCAATAATCTTTTTTATTGCAGGGACTTGGCAATAATCATTTCCTATTTTTATATTTCCTTAGCTATAAACATCCCTCAAAACAGCCATAAAACTATTGAATGCTGAAATAAAAGGAATGGAAAAATTCCTTAACACCATATTCATCAATACTAGATTTTCAAAAAGCAAATAAAAGGTCAAAAAAATGGGTAAGGGATCTAATATGGATAAACATTATTGAGTCCACAGCGTTTGATAAATCCAAACGAAAAACAACTTTTCAGCGCATGAGAGAATTAGATATATCACATAGCACACGCCTGTATAAAATTCTAACCACAATGATTGGGTACCAAATCAAATGATAACTCGGAGAGCGTATCACAACATCAAAAATTGATGAATGGATGCATAATAAAATGTCAAGATAATTGTTTAGGTCGAAAGACATGCAAAATAAAAAATCAAGAAATCACGAATGATGTGCCAAATAAAATATCAAGAAAATTTTAATATGCTAAAGACATGCAGAAATTGAATATAAAACGGAAAAGGCGTATCAAAACATCAAAAATCGTCGATAGGGTGTCAAATAAAACATCAAGTCATTGGTAGACATGCAGAAATTGAAAATAAAGCGGAGAGCTTACATTTTGGCCATATCCAGTCTGCGCAGCATATGATGACTGCTGTCCGTAGTTACCACTGCCTCTAGAGGAGTACATATTCGTTCACGTTTCAGCGATAACGGAAGAACCCTGCAAGCTATAAATTAGAAATTCTCGTTAGAATGATTCAGCCATCATCACAACGTAATTGACAGCTCCATGAACATTGTAAGACCGAGATTCAAAATTGAAAAACTTGGCTCCGATGGAAGATGAATTGGTTCTTACTCGGGAGATGCGATATTCGAACACCCAAGAAACTGAAGCCCGTCGATGAGGTTTCGAGAGTTTAATAGGAAACCCTAGTAACATGAGAAGATTGACCGGGAAGCTTACAAGTTTGTGAACGTTTACATTTGTGAACTCAATATATGTCTATTTTATTTACTAAGTATAAACTATTTCTTTTTTTAATATCCTTGAGTGTCTAGAACAACTTGTCTCACTCTACAATATTTGGGTGTCAAGAAAACTCATAGTAAATTAATTGCTAGCTAGGTGGCTAACATGGATTGAACCCATGACCTCTTAGCCATTTATTGAGACTTTATCTCTTTTTTACCACTAGTTCAACCCATGATGGTTCATCTCAACTAATCTTATGGAATAACCCGCCTAATCCTATAACATTTGGGTGTCAAGGAAACACGCACGATATTAATTTCTAGGTAGGTGGTCATCATGGATTAAACTCATGACTTCTTAGTCATTTTATTGAGGCTATGTCTCCTTTGTTTACAAGGAAAGAAAGAACGAGTGAGATGCAGAAGGATAGAAGAAAACTAGGTGGGCTAGCCCTACGAGTTAAAATTTGAGTTGTCAAAATCGAGCACTCGAGAGGTGTTTGAGGCAAGGAGCGGAGTTGTAAAATTTGTAAACTTTTGGGAGCCCATAAGATAAAGAGTTAATAAGGTATAAATATAATGTTCTTTCAGTAATGGGATCCACAATTTTCTTGGTTCAAAAAAGGAGTGGAGTGAACTCCACTCTCCTCAACTCCCTCCCCCAACCTTTTTGGGCCAAACATCCCCTTGAAAGTTGAAATTAGAGCTACTCTGGATGTAAAGACAAATCGCAGTATCTTTTGTTTATGTCTAAAATTAAATAAAATCTAGCATGCTCCTTTGAATTCAAACTCACGACATAATGTATTTGGGCATACTTACTCATCAATCTGGCCAAGGAACCTTTTGACACATAATCTGACGCTTATTATACATATTTTATTAGTTCGTTCGATTTTTCAATTTATTTTTTTGCCTAACCCGAAACCGACCGATAATTTTCAATTTTTAATATTTTCAACTCGACGTCGACAAACCAATCGACTTCAACCCAAACCGACAAGCGATTTCGGTCGGTTTAAGCAGTTTTTCGACTTTTGGTTTTTTAATTTTTTTCTTGCACCCCTACCCCCACCCCTTGTATCTCTAATGTTATCCAACACTATGGGTGGGAGGGGTTGTGTATAAAGCCTAAGCATGCTAGCTCTCTGCTTGTCAAACGAAATTCTATGTCTAAGTTTTTTCCCATATTGCTTTTATGACAATCATATGTTATCAAACTCTTTTGTTATTAGACATAACATGGTATGCTAACCTAGGTGATTAAATTGGTTTAACAAAAATCAATAAAATAAATATAAGCAAATTAATACTAAGTGCTGAGCAAAAATAAAGGGACACAAGTGGAGCTTTTATTCCATCCTTAAGGTACTTACGTATTTGAATTCCAAAAAAATGTGTAACTCCTACAAAAAAAAATGAAGAACACGGGATAGAAAGAATGAATAACTCTATTTTTGATATAAACTTGGAGAAATGCAAAAAGTGTTCCAAAATAAATAAAGCAAAAACAATAAATAACTAGCATAAATAAAAATCCTAAAGAAAAGAAAAGTACAACGAAGATGAAATAGGTTTTCATGACTCCACAAAACTGTCATTAGCACATTTCTTGCTGTTGAATCCACCATCAAGGAAGATGTATAGATGACACGTAAAAAAATATGTCATTATTAGTTGTTTCATGACTTTTCAATTCAGTCAACAAAAAAATATGTATTGGCGTTTATTACCTATCATGGTAACATTTTCTATGACAGTTATCATTGTCAATAAGAGACCTAAAAGTTGACTTTTTTTTGTCAATTAAACCTTTACATCAACATTGAAAATATGTTACAAAACATTGATAATTACACGTTTACAGTGTCAATAATGCCTTTATTGTGACATTTTCTAAACGTCATTGAATTACATACATTGACACTTATTTATAGTCATTGAAGTCTGACTGATGACAGTATTCCAATGTCATATTAATATTTCATGACATTTGTGAAATGTGAAAAAAAAATGCTTATAATACCTATGTTTCATCCAATTTTGACACAAAATATGTATACAAACATAAATGTGAACTTTTCTATATAAAAATAAAGTTAATCAATTATACAAAGACACTATATACCAGAAAACTAGTAACCAAACTTTGGTTAAGTTATTTACAAAGCAACTAAATACAACAAATGTTGCCAAAAATAAGTGTTAGCATTATCCCAACAAAAAAAAACACATAAATAACTTGTTTGTTAGTTTCTTCACTTCAATGGATTTGTTCAAGACCTAGTAAAACAAACAACATTTATTTTAGAATTCAACCTAATCCATCAATGTCAACAATAATAACAATATTCATAGTAAATGAAACTTTGAACACACAAGACTCAAAGTCACAATATAATCACATAAACAGGCTTAAAATTACATTAAAACGACTAGCAACTCTATAAGTTGCTCCCTAATCTAGCCAGATTCAATCTCTTTTAAGATGAACAAAGCTCTTGCACTTGTTTTTTCATAGAAAGTGTCATAAAAATGGTATGTAAACTGTGGAGAAGATTGCAGCAATTCTTTTAGGAGGTCTAAAAAAAAAACGAAGAAAGTGTTGGAAATCTTCAAGAGATTGCCACCTTGTTTGGACCTTTAAAGCTACAACTTTCTTAAAATTGATTTACAAATCTTTCCTTATCTGCCTTGACAAAAATAATGGAGATTTGATTTGATTTGATTTTGGAGAATATCATGTAAATCTTGAGATCTTTGTAAAGTTTTTGTGAGATCAAAGTTGAGCATGCAACTTAGGTACATTATATATGCAATCTTTGACTCTTCCTAGTTGCTTTGTATTTTGTCATCTAATGAGTTGTGGCCTCAACATGGGCACAAATTTGATAGTTTTTTTTTGCAAATGACATAAGAACATAAGAACATCAAAATTTGACTCTTTTTGCATTTATTTTGCCTTATTTCACTAAGGGCATGTTGCACCTAAGACAATGCTCTCATTTTTTAACATAGTACAAATAAAATAAAAAATCAATTTCAAAATTTTTTTTGCCACTTGTACGTTTTTGTTGGGTGCAACTTGGACTGCACAAAAGAGGGTTGGACCCAATTTTTTTTCTTTCATTAATCATGGCTAAGACACACATGTTTGACTTGTTTTTACATAAAATCACTCATAGTGATATAGATATGACATTAAATATATACTTTTTCACTTAGAAACTGAAGTTTTTAAGGCCAAATAACTTGCCTAAAGGCGAATTATCAGTGCCCATTATCTTTCTTGCAAGTATCTATAGCTTTTTTTTTTTCCAAATGGAAAGACATCAACGACAAGACTGCAAAGCTTTAGAGAATTGAGTTTTATTTTCCAATTGATTAACCATAGGATTCCAGTGGAGGTTCTCAAAGAGCTGAAAGATGTGGTCCGTAGATTCAACGCGCAAGACATGAAAGTGAAAAAATAATACTGTATTGGGATATTTATTTAATATAATGCTGCATTTTAAAATTTAAAATTCCAAATTTAGATACGATAAAAACATAAAAATGTTGTTTTCAAAATTTGTACGATTTGAATCACAAAATTCGAAAACTACCTTCAGAAACAGAATCCAAGTTGCCTAGCAAACATTTGTTGAACTTGGTGAATCTAAAAATACAAAACATAATCTGGATTCTATAACAAACCGACCCTTATTTTTCTCTCTCTTTCCTCCTCCTTCCTCTCTCCACCCACTTAGTCTTTTTCTTACTCTTCCTCATTATTAGACAAGTGTTCATTAGTTATTCTTCAATAATAATACAATCGATTTATATCCCACTTTAAAACTTCATTTGAAATGTGGAGTTTGTCACTTAAGAAAGTGTTTAGGGTGAGGGTATGAGTTGCTATAAGTTGCTACGAGTTGGGTTAAAAACCCAACTCAGTATTTGGAGTGCCAATTTTATGTCATCGATATTCCAAGTCGACAAACTTGTTAACAGTGCATTCATTCATAATATTTTATAGTAATTTGACATTAATAAGGTTTAGTATATAACAAACCAAATAACTTATATATAATAACACTTTTGAGAAAAAGTTGATAAACTCATGAGTGTTTTGGGAGGCGCTAGGAAGTTGTCAAACATATCTATCAAATAAATGATTTAGATGGACGTTTATGTAATTTTTTTTTTTTAGTAAATAGACTTGGCCATTTGTCGGCACATATCTTATCTAATTTATTTTGTATTATATAAGTGGGTTGGAGAATGTGACCATTTGTTACAAAGTTTTTGTGTTAATCATGTAACATGACCATTAATAGAGTCGTCATAGTACAATTACGTTTTGAGGATATTTCACTTACAATATAAGTCCAATTTTGTTTTATTCTAATGAATCAAATATAATTTGATCTGATTTAACTAGAAACATCACATGCACAAAGTTGTAATATGATTGCTTAAATAAAAAAAAATGAAATGCATGATCTAAAAGTAAACCCATTTTTCAAAACTCCTAATAATACCCGTGTACTTAAAAAAAACAATAAAACAAAATGGAATCAATAATTTATCAAAAAAACATGTAGAATTATTGAATAAAAAAATTTCAAAAAAAATCACTATAAGTAAAAATTATTTTTGTCAGAAAAAAGCTGCACCAGATATTCCTGTTATATGAACTCAATAACACCCCATTACAGACAGACACATAAACTCCAAACATATAAACTCAACTTAGCGCTTCCAAACTACCCCTTAAATTCATCACTCTCACAAAGTTCAATTTTGTTGGTTTCTGAAATCCCTACTCTTATCTAGAGGAAGAAGCAAATGTTTTTCCACTTATATGAAACTCTCTTCCAAAGTTAACTTAACTGAAGAAATATTGGTGATGGGTGCTGATTATTAGAAAAAAAAAAAAAATCTGGAATGTCTCGCAATCCTTTGAATCCTCTAATTTCCCTCTTCTTCGGCGATACAAGATGAAGATGAAGAAGGGAAGGGAGGAGGGAGAGAAAGAGGTAGATGGAGGGAAAAAACTATAATGGGTAAATGTTAGTCAATTCAACATGTCATGTCATTTGTCCATTAGTCAACACTGGTCAAATTAATCCAAAGACTAAATAGACACTGAGAACCAAATAAATAGCAACTTCAAACCTCATGGACAAAAAATGTGATTCACCCAAACCACAAATGTTAATAATCTTAAAGTATTTAACCTAATCTTTTTTTTAGGTTAAATCTAAAATGCTAAATAAAGCCAGTTCACAAAACAAAGTACTGATGCCAGATCACAACTTATTTATTCAACTTCATAGGACTTACTATATTGGATTTCGATTGAAAATTTTGATATCTATGGGAAAACTAGAACTTTTAGAACATTAATTGGAAAAAAAAATAGTACATAGGAACTAAATTATATATATATATAGACAGGATGGAAATCACAAGTTTGAGAATTTATTCTTTTACAAATAATTAACAATGAGGCATAGACATTTTCCCTGACGTAATGGTTATGGCAGAAATTGACGTAATGGTTATGGCAGAAATTGATTGTGGGGAGAAGCTTATTTCTTCAACAAGTACATTCCATCTCTGAGTTCTAATTTCTCTTCAGAAACAAGTCCAGATAAAAAGCTTTGTAGTTGTTGGATTGACTTGTCATAAGAAGGATCTGCAACACAAAACATCTGCACATATGTTTTAGTTTTGTTAGCCTTCTACATTCTCCACATCCAATTATGCACACCACTTTACAACAATTCTTACCTTGAGAGTATTATGAATTCGATCTAAAGCCATACTTCCAAAGTTTGTGAGCATCCCCAAGATGAATTTCTATCAGGGGATCAAACAAAAAGAAGAAAAGAAGAGTATTTAACAGACTCCATTTGAGAGAGGAAGCTGCTTCAAAATCAAGATGGCTTATTTGTATGGAATAAAATTAATAGCATTTGTTAACAGACTCCATTAGAAAGGAAATACCCAAAGCAAATAGGCCAATATTTGATACAACGTGGCACTAGATTACTTACCTCGTAGACAGTCATTTCTTTACGTATTTGGTCCTCAACAGAAGCAACAGATCCCTCTCCCTCATCCTCACCAACCATGAGGTCCTCGTTGTTGCCGTTATTTGAAACATTTTTATTTGTGTCAATCATACTCTCTACGAGGACGTATACATGGTCAGTGGAATCTGCAGCGCGGGACTCTGTGAGAATTCCCTTCAGTGAAAACAGCATATGACAAAATTAGTTTGATGTTCCCTGATGGTTTCCCCTTTTCAGCCCCTCTAAGTGTTCTTTGTTTGGAGGGAAGTAAAGAAATAATATTTTAGGCCTTATGTCCAGTTATATTACAATATAGTAGGAGGGTTAAGAAAGACATTGTGCCTGTGCCTGCTGAGAGTTGGTTAGAGAGAACCAGCTGTGGGCTGCTCTGTGGTATGTGATTGGGTGGGGTTGGGGGCAGGTGAGTACGTAACAGAGAGAATATTGGGAATAAGGGGATTATCTATTTGTGAGGGAATCTTAGTCTTTTACGCTTTTTGTGTATTTCAGTAGTTGAGTGGGAAAAGAGAGATTATTAGCCCTCTCAAATAGGCTGAGGAGTTTGTGCTGTCTTATGGCAAGCTTCTGTTCATCTCATTAATAGAACACAAGGAAGAGAGGATGGATGCAACTAACTTGGGAAATCGTGGAATCAAGGCGATGTCAAAAGACTTCAGGGAATTGAGGATTTTCTGGGTGCCTTGGTGAAGACGATAGATAGGATAACCATTATGGGTTGGCCTAATGGTAAAAAAAGGAGTCATGGGTTTAATAAAAGACTTAGAGAGAATGGATTTAGTTCATGGTGGCCACCAACCTAAGATTTAATAAAAGACTTTGGCACCCAAATGTTGTAAGGTCATTCAAGTTGTCCTGTGAAATTAGTCGAAATGCGCATAAGTTGGCCTAGGAACTCATAAATATGGAAAAAAAAAAAAAAACCAAGACGGTAGATAGGATGACTGCTTAGGCTCAAGAACAACAACGCACCTCAGATGAAACTCAAAATGTTCAGCACCTTGGCAACAAAACTAGCCTTCCTAAGATCACGATCATCGGTTTCACAATGGTAGAAGAATCAAGCCAGAAGTTGAAAGAGGAAGGCCCGAGGGAGACAATGGGATTAGTGGATGAAGTCGTTTAAAATGTTAACCACTGACAAAACCAGCGAAGGAGGTGGAGATCGCAGCAAATTAAAAAAAGGTAGAAATGTCTGTATTTGGTGGCAAAAATCTAGATGTGTGGTTGTTTCAAGCTTGTAAGGGACTGACTCTAGATTAGTTTCGTGCGAAAGAGGGGGAAAAAAGATGCTTCAAAAGTTTGTTGGATTTGAAGATCAAGTGAGATTTCGAACTTCAAGAAAGGGGCCTATGTGTGGAGAAATTTTGGCCATCAAATAGGAGACCAAAGTTGAGGTGTATCGTAATACTTTCGATAATTTAGTGGTGCCATTATATCCAATGAAGTCCTAGAGAATACGTTTTTGAATGGGCTTGATCTGGTCAAAAATCCTGTGTTGGCAATCTATTGGGCTTACGAGTTGAAAATAGCCCAATTTCTTGAAGATAAAGAGTTTATCCATTCGAAAGCAATGTTGGCCGATCCAAACCGAGAAAGGCATCCAGCAATAGTCCTAAACTTGGGGGTCAACCTACTTTAGGAAAAGATGGAACAAATACGAAACTAGCATAAGTCACACCACGTGAACAATAACGTTAATGAGTGATACAATGTTGGTGACACGACAAGAGGATTCGTTTTAGAGGCTTTTTGTTGCTAAGTTTCAGTTATGTAAAGCAGGGTTGTGTTTTCAATGTGATGAGAAGTTCATTGTGGGACATACATGTAAGTAAGGAGCTGCGAATTAGGGTGGCTCAAGCCGATGGTGGTGATGAAGAGGTTCTTAATGAAATGGATACGAACAAAGAACCAACAACCCTCCAAATCATGGAAGTGTGGAATGCGACTGAAGTATCACTCAATTCAATGGTGGGATTCACTACTCCGAGCACAATAAAGATGAAGGGAACCAGCAACACGAAAGAAGTATTGGTATTAATCGACTGTGGGGCAACTCATAGTTTTATTGCTCAAAGATTGGTCATGGCCTTACTGTTGATAGAAACCGCCAAATATGGTACGATAATGAGTATAGATCTTGTCGTGAAGTGGAAGAGAATTTACAAATCTGAGGGATTAAAAGGGTACATTTTAAAAACTCAAGGACCAAACACACCTTGTACTAAAAACTTGAGGACTAAAAAGGTATCTTTCCGAAGATTAAAACTATGGAGGCTTTGTTTGAAAAGTAGTAGAGTGTTTGATGATATGGAAAAGTTAGGATAAAAATGTGTTAACTTTTTTTTTTTTTTTTTTTTTTAAGGTTCCTATCAGATCTCTGTAAACAGTGACTTCAGCCCCTTGATATAAATACAAATGGGCTGGATTTTTGTAAGCTCCATAAGTTTAGGGTGTGGCTTATTTTTTAAGTAACTTCTGCTTTCTTGGAATTTTCCTTTTTGTAACTTTTCGCCAATAAGTGAAAAGGCATTTTTTGTAGCAAAGAATCTCAAAACACCTTGTTAACCCAGAAGTTAATCCGCCGAGAAAGGACATCTCCTGGCAAACCAATGGCAGCTGCAAGACTCTTAGCACTCCAACTGTTAAAAAGCTCATAGTAAACCACATGTAGTTAGTGTAAAACACTAAGCTTAACAAATTGAGCTAAGTTTAAAGATTTCTACCTTTTCTGATGCTGAAATTGCGTAATAATCACGGCATGTACAGGAGCTACAGTGAACTGCAATTCTCTATCTTCAAATTGCAACTCCAACTATAACAGATGAACCATAAGCGCACTTAAGGTGAAAAGAAAAGAATTGTCCTGAGTTTCAACTCGGAGCACAGAGACAGTTTGCACATTCATATTAATAGTAGACGATGATGTCTATTAACTGACCTTTACTGTACCAAGATTTCTCTTCCACTGTAGCTTACGAGGTGTCTTAATTTCATTAAACCTCTGAGCATAATCTGTAAGCAGATGATCCACTGATGCAGGTAGGTTTATGTTTTCATCCTAAAATTTTCCATGGTTAGAAGGTTTACAAAAGAAATTAAAGCATATGAGATCTATTTCCAAGAACAAGTTCTGACAAATTAAGAGTTCTTTTTTCCCCCAGAATAGTCCACTTCTGAATAGAAATTTCCTTCCAATGCCCACAAAATATCAAGAAAAAAACATGCTGAAGTACAAGGAGCATCGTATATTGTATATATACACATATATATGAGATGTTTCATTCCAATGGACAACTTTCATTGCTAAGACAGCTAATGCATCATCATTCAATATTTGGCAACGAAGTGAGAAAGTTCTGCATAAATACCACCACATTTTTACAGGAAAATATTCTCACCTGAATTGGAGGCCAGAAATTCGAAGATATGATAGTCGCAGCAAGGTCATTCATTGAAATCATGCTCTCTTTGAGATCAACAGCTAGATGAACATACACCAAAAAGTTTTTAGTAAGTACTCTCGGAGTATAACATGATCCTTCAGGTAGAGTAGCAAGAGTGCTAAAATAATATGATGAGCTGAAGTGTGACTTAAGAAACAGGGGTCAAGAGACTTTGAGCTCTCAGGTTGGGAAAATTGGTTTTGTAAGAGAAGTACCATTCTCGGGACATCTCTATATTCAGTTCCAGTGGACAAAATGGGCAGGAAGGAGGGAAAAAGAGATGGAAATAGTATCAGTTAACCTTCTGGATTATTTAGAAGAATCCTTCATTGGTTTCCTCTACTCACAGCAACAATATCATGTTTCTTCTACTTAATTAGATAGTTCATATCTCAGTCATAGTCAATGTTTTATCAACCCATACGAAGAGGATACTTTTACAACTACAATTTCAAATATCAATCTACCTTAATTAATGGAAGATGATAAGTAAACCTAATCCTTATTTCAAACAAAGTTTAGGGGTGTAAGACAATCAAAGTTTTAGTTTTTTCCATTTTACAAACCAATTGATTCTGTTGATTTCAATTTATTGGTTCATAAGCTGAATTTAAAAATTGAGCTAACTGAAGTATCTAATATAGACTCAGCAGCCCGGTTATTCATGTCATTGTTCAGCTTCGCCCAAACCAGTGGAACACCCACTCAATAAACTGTCCACATTTTCAACCCACCCAGCCCCAGTCCATGCTCACACTTGATGCCCCCTAGCCTAATTTTACATGTCTCTAGATCACTCTCAAATCTCAGTGTCTCATACCTCCATCACACTACCTTGCCCCTCATTCCAATCTCCCACACCTTCATTGCACCTAATATACACTCAATAAGCTTAGCCCAAACCAGTGGAACACCCACTCAATAAGCTGTCCATATTTTCAACCCACCCAGCCCCAGTCCATGCTCACACTTGATGCCCCCTAGCCTAATTTTACATGTCTCTAGATCACTCTCAAATCTCAGTGTCTCATGCCTCCATCACACTACCTTGCCCCTCATTCCAATCTCCCACACCTTCATTGCACCTGATGTTTTCATCTCTATTCTCTCCCTTGTCTTGAAATTTTTATCCCCATCAGCTACAGCAATAGTTTTTTTTTTTTAATGAAAAAAAAAAACCTCGACTTTCTTTGAGAAAAAATGAAAGAATACACGGGAATACCAAAAAAAAAGTTAACAAAAATGGAGGCACCAGTCAAGAGAAATAAGACATAATGAATAATTACAAAAGAGTCTAGAAACAAAAACCCAAAGAGAAACAGAGAATCTAATAAGGGACCATTTGTAGCAATTGTTGTCTCTCCCTAAGTTTCTCTCTCGTTAAACTAACTCAAGTACATGTAGTCAATTCAACTCAAACACTCTACATGTAACAATTTTGCAGAACCACTCTCTTAGGTAGAAAGCTTAGATTTTATGAGGAAATGTTGTTTTGCTATCTTTTAGGAGATTTTAGGGAGAAATACTAAGACCTTTGTTGATTCATTTGGAGAATACGAAAGTTCTTCTTGAAATCTTATAAAACTTGTAGCTCTTTCCGAAGTTCTTCTCCTAAACTTTTTATAATTATGATTCTCTAATGCTAAATCAATTCTCTTCATTTCCTCACCGAGGAGAGCTTGAGAGCTCCTTTTTCTCCCCTGACAAGTTGCAAACGTCTAATATCAATCTCAGCTCCCACACCCATTTAACCGTACTCTCCCTCTCAGGTTGCAAGTAAATTATTAATAAAATAAATTTCCTACTAGAGGCTGGAGCAGCTAAGATGCCAATTTACCCAACCCAACAGCTCAAAGTCTTTCTCTCCTCCTTTTTCTTACAACGTAGCTAAGGTAAGATAAGCAGATGGGAGTCATTTCAGAAAAACCAAAGGTGTTTTCTTCAACATACCTGTTTGAGATGGCAGGTTTATTGTTGCTTTAATATTAGAGTTAGTCCTCTTGGAATCAATTAGATCATTGAGCATAATTTCACACTTCTGCATGCTACTTTCTCCAAAATGAATCTGAAAATGACAAGGGTATAATAAGACAAACAATTTGAACACATGAAAACACCAAAAAGTTCCCTATTTCTTATTCTTGTGACATGCTAGTTGTGGTTTAGAACGGTGACAAACGCACACCTTAAGTAGTTCTAGCGTACGTATCTCTGAGTCAATGTCATAATCAGACTTGTTTAGAAGTTTTTCTGCCAGCATGACACGATACTCATTAACTAGTTGGTCTTTTGAACCGATTATGCTAACTAGCATCCCAAGTATGTCAACCTTCCTTCTAGTCCTCCCACCCTTCAATGGATCAGCTTCTACAGGGTCAGGCTCCCATCTAAAAAAGCAGAACCCATTACTCCATTTAAAATGATGACAATGAAGAATGATTACTATCAGCTTAGGGTGAACTCTACAAATGGTTCGTACTGCAACGCCCTACATATACACATACCTTGAAGCGTTGATCCAGGCTTGCTTGTCATCAGCGTGAAAATCATCATCTAGACCTACATTTTCTTGACCTTCTTCATCTCTATTTAATTCTTCAAGAAGGCTATCACCAGTATTTCCGGATACATTTGAATTTCCACCAGTCCCGTCAGTAAGCATCGTCACAATACATTTTATGGTATCTTTTCTTCCCCTTAAGTATTCCCTTATTGGCTCACCCACTGCTTCAAGAAAAACACCCGCTGAGTCGATTGTGCGGAGTGCTTTGATAGTGGAAACATATTGATGCAAAATATCATTTGTTGATGCTCCAGCAGTAAGTAGGCGATATCGTAGTGCCGAGATGAAAGATTCAACAAGCTTAGAATGTTGCCCAGTGTATTCAAGACACTGTTTTAAGTCTTCAATTGCCGGAGAGCTGAAATTAAGTTTACAGATTGAATTAAAAGAAACACTAGTAGTAATAAGTTCTATTCTTGTTCTTTTTCTTGTTTTGAAACGAAAAAAATATTTGATTGATATAATGAAAAGAGACTAATACTCCAATGTGCAAGACCTCTAACTAGAAGACAAATATAAGAGACAAACTCATTATAATGAAAATACAGGTCAAAAAGATGAAAAAATCTTTAACTAAGAAGCACAAAAATCTTAGAGAGAGAGAGAGAGAACCTCATAAGAATCTAAGAGACAAACCGAGCCAAAACAAACAAGACCAAACAAAGAAACATCAAACCAAAAAAAACTAACAAGATGGCATTACCTGTCGGGATAATCCACTATTATCTCAAAAAGTTTAGCAATCCTCAAGTCTTGCAAAGTTTCATATGCAAAATACTCCAGTCGAGACTGCCACCTAATAAGTCCATCAGGAGTATCTACTCCAGAGTTGAATGAGGATGCGCGGGGAGCCAACGATGATTTGAGACTATGCAAAGGACTGTTGTTACCAGCAGAATTTCCAAGATAAGCAAGAAGGGAATGCAAAAAATGGAGTGGCACAGCCTGAGTAGCATACAAATCCAAAATAAACAACCATTCACCAAGGATGCAGCTTTAAAAGCTTATCGACTGAAGAAACCAATGAACATTGTATGAGAGTCAAGCAAGGGATGTCAAAATTGCGAAACAGTTTACAAATGTAAAGAGCTAGTGGTATTGTTGTGATTTCTAAATGGAAAAATAAAGAATCTCTCACTAATTCGACCAGTTCAATTCAATACAACAAAAGGACTAAACAAAATGTAAGTGGAAAAAGAAAGGAAACGGGAACATACAATGAATACCCAACACTCCAACAATTAAAAAAAACAAAAACAAAACAAAAACCAACAAAAAACTTTCAATAAAGACTAATCAGAAATGAGCCTTGATGGGTTTTATATGATGATCAACTCCAACATTATTCGTCAAACAAAAACAACTGCAAGGTGGAATATTTGCCTTTTCTTTATCTTGGATTACCACTTGGTGGTTATCCCAAACGTGTTACTTTTTTGCAGCCTTTAATTGACAATTCCAGAAGAAAATTGAACGATGAAAAAGATTTAACCCTTTCAAGAGGTGGTCGCTTGGCTTTGTAGTTTTGGCTAATATTCCTACTTTCTACATGTCAATTTTTCTTATGCCTTCTTCAGTTAGTATGGAGCTTGAACGATTGATGTAGAATTTCTTTTGGAAAGGAACAGATGGCAGCAAGATCAATCATTTGGTTAGATGGGATTTGGTGTCAAAAGCTAAATCTCATAGAAGGACTTGGTATTGGGCCTTTTCATCTCAGGAACCAAGCCCTTCTCGCCAAATGGGGATGGAGGTTTTTAAAAGAATCTAACGCACTTTGGAGGCAGGTTGTAATTAGCATTCATGGTTCCAATGAGTTTGTTTGGCATACACAAAGCAATGGGTTGTCTACTCCTTCAGAGGCTTTGGATTAGCATTTCCAAAGCTTGGAAAAAGGTGGAAGTCTCGCTACTTTTAAAGTTGGAAATGGTCCTCGTATCTCTTTTTGGAAGGATCCTTGGCTTTGTGGTGCTACTCTTAAGAATCCTTCCCTAGATTATTTGCCATAGTTGTTAATGTAATTGAGGCAGTTTCTTCTAATTGGGAAGTCTCAACATCTTTTTGGAATATCATTTTCAGGAAACTCTTGAAGGACGAAGATCTGGTTGAGTTTCATGTGATTCTGAGTAGAATAATACTTTCTTATTTACTTCAGAGAGCTATATGACCTTTTAAAGATACATATTAAGCCAAACTAGGGTTAGCTAGAAACTAGGAATAAGATCTAAAATAAAACTTAAATAATTAACAACTTATCTCAACTAACTAGATACACCTCAATAAAGATACAAATAAATCAAAAAAGATAGACTAAATACATGAATCTGTGAATCTATACTCCCCATCAAGTTAGTGCATAGATGTCATGCATTCCTAACTTGCTTACAAGATCCTCAAAGGTTAGTTTGAACAATCCCTTGGTTGAAATATCTGCATTTTGATCTTTCGAGGCAACAAACGGAATACAAATCACTCCATTCTCCAGTTTCTCTTTAATGAAGTGTCGATCTACTTCTATTTGCTTTGTGCGATCGTGTTTTTTTTTCTTTCTTCTTTTTTTTTGAAAGGAAACAAACGGATACTTTTCGTTGATGAAATGAAAGAGACCAATGCTAAAAAGTACAAGAACTCCATGAGGGGAAAAAAGAATGAAAAACAAGTGGTAAAAGAAACGTAATACAAAAGTAATTGAAGAGGGTAACATAAAGTCATTCCAATTAAGACAAATATCGTGAATGGTATATCCTGCAAAGCTTTTGAAGAGAGAGCATCATGAAGAGACCTTCAGACGAGAAGAACCGAACTGATCATCCTACAGTTGCGCTCAAACCGTAGTTCTGATAATAAAGCTTACACGGAATTAGAGCATAAAACTTTTAACTTTGATGCTACAGCTGGACCAACCAATAAATATAAGACATTCTCCTAAAAAGAATTGGAGAAGACCCACTGAATGTTGAAAATTGAAAAAAGTTTCCACCAACCTTGCCTTGAATACCAACAATCGAAGAATAAGTGGTGCAAAGTTTCACAATCCCTCAAACAAAGAGGACACATAGAAGGAGATAAGTAATGTGAAGGAAACTTTCTTCAAAGAAGCTCAGAACAATTCAACAAACCGTTCCTCATTATCCAGATAAGAATATTAATTCTTTTAGGAGCTTTGGACTGCCATAAAGTTGTGAACATAGAAAAGCTTGAGGTATTTGAGTATACAAATACACAAAAATGTTGTTGAACAGGATTTTGAGCAACACTTATTGTTGCTTTGTTATCACAGAAAAGCTTCGTTGGTGATTTGACTTCTAGCTTCAATTCTTTGAGTACACGTTGGAACTCCAAGATCTCACACACCCAATTAGCCATTGCCTTATACTTTGGCTTCAGAACTACTTCATGCCATTACATTTTGCTTCTTGCTCCGCCATGTTACTAAATTTCTCCAAACATGTGTGCAGTACCCTAAGGTTGATTTCCTATCTGTTATAGAACCTGCTCAATCAGCACCAGTATAGGCTTCCACAAATCAATTATCTCCTTTACTGAAGAAGAGACCCCTTCCAGGACTACCCTTGAGGTATCTGAGCATCTGATATACTGCTTCATGATGTTCTTCAAAAAGTTTATGTAGGAACTGACTCTAAACTGACTAACCATACTTACTGCAAAGGCTATATCCAAAAGGTGTCAGAAAATTGACGCCCCATGAAAGATTATCAAGATCCTCCTTTTGCTTTCTACAAAGGACACACCACTACGAATGGAAAATTGTTGCTGGAACATTCTCCTAGGTAAAACTTTTCAGTTAAAGAATTTCACTCTCTTAGGGATTTGAAACTTCCAAAGAGGGGAAAAAATTGAGGCCCCTAGGATGGAAGAGTAGGAACAAAGAATGAGAAAGAACAAATAACAAAAGAAACCCTTAAGGGAATTAGATTCCCAAACTTGAACACCCCTTCTCCCTAAAAAACCCTCTGATTGGAAACAATAGCAAGAAGGTCCATCACCTCCAAAGACTCACAATCATTGAGAGGATGACAAGAGCCCAAAGAAATTGAGGAAGAAGGCTAGAAGGAAATCAATACCAACGCGCTCGATAGACTTATCCCCCACCCATCCATCCTCCCAAAAAAAAGTTATAAGCCCCATCCTTGACCCCAACATGGCACTTAACGAACTAGGAAAACAAAGAGAAGTCCAAAGCAATCAATCGCGGTGGAGAGATTTTTACTATAGCCTTTCAACACACTACTTTCCGTCCACTAAAAAGGGTGTGGTCCAACCACAATGATCCTACACCACAAAGCATTAGATTCTCTGGAGAACCACTACAACCATTTTGCCAGCAAAGCCTCAGTTTGTAATCTCAAGTTACCAATGCCTAAACCTCCAACCTCCACCGGCTTTAAAACAATTTCCCATCTCACCAAGCATGAACCCCCCACCCTCCTCAATTCCTTCATATTTCCATCACCAATAAGTACAATGGTATGTGAATTTACAAGATTTGGTCAATAACATTTCCCCCAGTGCCAACATCCTTGTTCTTAAAGTTCTAAATAAGTTTCAAGATGAACATGCAAAACATGACTCTAGTTAAACAGACTCATTTCCTTGACAGCCCAAAACAAAAAAACCACTGAATAGATAAACCATTGAGCAACCATCATGAGTTAAGTTCACGCTAGCACACAAATCAGAAATATCTTACCTTTATCCACTCTTTAATAGGCTCCAAAACAGAGCTCCTGTAATCATCGCCAGCAAGAGAATCAACCTTTGCCTGCCATAGATGTAAACCCAAGACTCCTAAATTTTAAGTATGAAGATGACTCCTATAACATAGGTGCCATATACAAAAAGAATAAAGAAATGGTATGAATTATAGAGAGAAAAGAAAAGGATTCCATGAGTGAGAATATGGCAGAAGCACATTCACCTTTAGGAGTGAGAATATGGCAGAAGCATAGGCATCCTCAGCCATAGATGTAAACCCAAGACTCCTAAGATCAAGAACAACCTTCCCGATGTTCTTCACTAATTTATGGATGTTAGAGAACTTCTCAAACTGATAGCACTCATTAAAATCCTTTTGACCACTTTTGTTGGAGATTCTACTTTTTCCATCTAGCTCCATATCATCTTTACATTGGGACTTATAATCTTCGTTTAATTCTCCGGCCATGATAGCACTCAACTCTTCCAGCTTTCCCTTAAAATACCAGTGGAGCAAATCTAAAAACATTAAACTGTAAATTAAAGAACATACAATATAATTACAAAATTTAAAGAAGTTAAGAAATTTAAAAATAAAAAGACCATATCCCAGTTTGAAGGGCAGAAGCAGTTGAAGATGCAGGAGTCAGGTTTTTTTTTCTTTTTTTTTTTTTTATGGTAAGAAACATTTCATTGAAAAAATGAAGTAGTCACCAAAGGTGATTACAATAGAGATTTCCAATTAGAAACTAAGTAAGAAAGACTAAAGTGTTTAAAAGAGTGCTTATTTTTACACCAATACAAAGCTGTAGACAAAACCAAGTCCATAAAACTATCAAAAAATGAAAAAAGAGTTCCTAAAATGATGTTTGTTGCGCTCACCTGATAAAATTCAAAAGAAAGCTCGAATAATGGCCAACCAAATTGTGTCACCAACATCCCCAGCTAGTGTGATGTGTAGACCGAATGAAGAAAATCATAGTCACTTGTTCTGTAGGGAGTGTTTGCACCAAGGAGTTGGGAAATAGGGAGTTGTGAACTCTACTCCTTCTTTGGCCCAAGGAGTTCGTGGGCCCCACGACTAAAAAAATCAATTTTATGCTTTACTAACTCCTTACAATATGGGTCCAAGAGTTCATAACTCCTCAGACTTCACAACTCCACTTTTTGCCCCAAACACCCCCTTAATGTTCTTGGGCTTATTTCTTATGGACGATGTTGTTGAATTGTTGAATTGTTGAATTGTTTTGAATTATTTGGTGCTTCCTAAAAGAAACGACGAGGCTCCTTACCAACTTAATTTTGGATCTCCCTTCAAAGATGAAGGTTGTATTTTTTAGTTTAATGCTATTTCAGCGACATTTGGAAATGTTCGCTTGAGAGGAACTAGAGGGTCTTCAAAGAGAAAACAACTAGCATTGATGAAATGTGGGAGTCCATTAAGCTCTTTGCCTCCATCTGGTGTTCTCTCTCCAATTTTTTTGGCGAATATGACCTTTTGCATAACTTGGCCAATTGGGAAT
Organism: Lagenaria siceraria; assembly: GCA_002890555.2. Taxonomy (NCBI): domain Eukaryota; kingdom Viridiplantae; phylum Streptophyta; class Magnoliopsida; order Cucurbitales; family Cucurbitaceae; genus Lagenaria; species Lagenaria siceraria. The sequence goes on from CM016487.1 coordinate 23,191,559, forward strand.
CTTTTTTGTAAACCTTTAGCCTTTCGGGAAAATCTCATCTCCCCCCTTTTTGTATGATCTAAAGAAACACTCAATCAGAATTTCAGTGATGTACGAAATTACAAAAGAGCAACATGTGCCCTAAGGGATTACATCATACTATTCCAAAGGAATATAAGAGATGTGAGATTGTAATCACAAAAATAAGAAGTAAATTTACACCAAGAAAGAGATGTATACCGAAGGTGTTAAAAAAAATGTGAAGTCTGATTCCTTGTCTTCAAAGATGGGTGATTCCTCTTATTGAATATTGAAAAAGGAATTTCCTCTCTGCATTTACCAGCATTTCCTTGTACATTTATTTCCTTAAATTATTTATTACCGTTAGTTTATTTCCTTGTATAGTTGGGCCTCTCTCTTTAAATTAGGTTTGTATCTTTATACAGAAATTAAGAAGAAATATAGAATTCTTCATGGTATCAGAGCATCTCTCTTGAACTCTTTGTCCTCTGCTCTCTTTGTCCTCTTAGGTTTCACATCCGAAACCAGCCTCAAGTTTTTTTTTCTTCGTGTCAGAAGTTTTTTCACCAAAAATAAAAAACTTGCAGCTGAGATTAAAATTGCAAGTCGATTACCTGGGTTTCCGCAAATTGCAAACTTGAAGATGATTGTACAAGTTGCAGACCAAATTCACGCAACTGAAACCCATCCTTTACAGCCAAAACCTTGCGAAGAAAATCTGAGAAACGGCTGCAGTTTCAGCAAATTAATTTGGGTCAAGCAAACGGGTTGCGTATTTTTTTCTATTCACTCCAAACTGGCGGTGGGATTTTTTATCTTTCCTTTAATTTAAGGAAATAAATGTACAAAGAAATGCTGGTAAATGCAGAGAGGAAATTCCTTTTTCAATATTCAACACTCTCCCTCAAGCTGGATTGTATATGTTGATTAAATCCAGCTTGGTCTTTAATGTATCAAATATGTTCTTGAACAATGCCTTGGTAAATATGTCTGCAATTTGCATCTTGGTTGGTATATAGTTGAGAGAGATGCTTTTGTTTTCAATTTTCTCTTTGATGAAGTGTCAATCAATGTCTACATGTTTTATGCGGTCATGGTGGACGGGGTCTTTTGCAATACTTATAGTCGCTTGATTGTCACAATGGACCTCCATTGGTTCTTCGGTGGTAAGTTTCAATTCTGCTAGGATGCCTTTTAGCCACATTCCTTCACATATTCCTTGAGCTAGGGCCCTCAGTTCTGCTTCAGCACTGCTTCTAGACACAACTGATTGTTTTTTGCTTCTCCAGGTGACTAAGTTTCCCCATACAAATGTGCAGTATCCAGTAACTGATCTTCTGTCGACTTTAGAGCTTGCCCAATCTGCATCTGTGAAGACTTCAACGTTCCTTTGCTTTGATTTCTTGAAGTACAAACCTTCTCCTGGGGTACCTTTTTTTTTCTGTTGGATTGTTCACAGAATAATTTTCAGCTTGTGTGTCTGACTTTTTTTGCTGGTGTGTGTCTTCTGATCTATTATTTTTGGGCCCAATCTGCATAACTTTGGCCCAATATTGATAGCTTACTAATTCCCAGAATTTTATTAAGTTTTTTCTTCCACAAGTTACAGAGAGAAAATGGCATCCGCAGTCACAAATTCTAATACAGAAGGATCCTTGCTTCCGATCACTAATCACAAACTAAATGGAAAGAATTATCTCTCTTGATCACAATCCGTCATGACGTTCATATGTGGAAAAGGAAAGGAAGACCATTTATCAAACAAAACCTCTATACCAAACAAAGGTGATCAAAATTACAAGACATGGAAAGCTGAAAACAACATGGTTATGTCATGGTTAATCAATTCTATGACTACAGAAATTGGTGAAGGCATCTTACTCTTCTCAACTGCGAGTGAAATTTGGGAAGCAGCTCGTGAAACTTATTCAGATCAAGAAAATACATCGGAATTCTTTGAATTAGAAGGAAAATTGCACGAGCTAAGACAAGGTGATATGCAAGTAACTCATTACTTCACTCAACTCTCTCGTTTGTGGCAACAACTCGATACATATGAAAATCACAAGTGGGAGTGCATTAAAGATGCAGCTACATACAAACAAATTGTTGAGAAAAAAAAGAGTGTTCAAATTCCTCCTTGGCCTCAATAAGGACCTGGATGAGGTACGTGGTCGAATCCTGCTATCAAACCCTTACCTAATATTAGAGAAGTTTTTGCAGAAGTGAGAAGAGAAGAAAGCAGAAAAAGGTTAATGTTGGGGAACTCAGAACTTGAAGGATCTGCCTTACTTGTTCGAAATCCTAGTCATGAGGTACGCACTCAAAATATGAATTCTCATAATAATCGCTATAATCGACATCAGAACTATAGTGAAAATGAAAATCGACCACGAAAGACAAGATCGTGGTGTGAACTTTGTAAAAAGCCAGGGCATACTAAAGACACTTGTTTGGACATTCATGACAAACCCTCGGATTGGAAGTCAAACAAAGGAACGAGTGATAGACAAGGGAAGGCATATCAAACATGTACATCATCATAAGGTAATGTGGCATCTGAAAATAATGTCTTTACTCAAGAGCAGTTGGATCTCCTCCAAAAACTCTTTGGACAACCCACGTCTACACAAAAGCCCCATGAAGCAAGTGTAGCATCGATGGTTGCTCAATCAGGTAACTTTTTTCATGCCTTTAATGCAACTACAAATTTTAGTACTTGGATTGTTGATTCTGGAGCTTCAGATCATATGACAGGTGATATCTCCCTTTTAACTAATTACTCTCACAGTAGTAACCAACCCAATGTGAGGATTGCTGATGGAACTTACTCTAAAATAGAAGGAATTGGAAAAGTTTTTATTTCGAAAGATCTTATATTAGAAAATGTCCTACATGTTCCAAACCTTAAATGTAACCTATTATCAATAAGTAAACTCACACATGTAGAAAACTTGATTGTTACATTCAACTCAAACAGTTGTATTTTTCAGGATTTGAATTCGGGGACGACGATTGCAATGCTAAAGAATCCTCGGTCTCTACATCTTGAATATTCCTAAGTATCAGGAAAGAGTTAGGTGCTAACAAGTCTACTTTCGTTGCTTCTAAAAACAATTATGATAATAAAATAATGTTGTGGCATAATCGTTTAGGTCACCCCAATTTTATGTATTTGAAACATATTTTTCTAGATATTTTTAGTAAAAGTTCTCAGGTTTTTCAATGTGAGTCGTGTGAATTGGCTAAGCAAACCCGATCTCCTTATCCAGTAAGTAACTACAAACCCTCTCATCCTTTTTCAATGATGCATAGTGATGTTTGGGGAGCTAGTAGAGTTAAAAACATAACAGGAGCCAAATGGTTTGTTTCTTTTATTGATGATCATACTAGACTCACGTGGGTATTTTTAATGAAAGAAAAATCTGAAGTTTCTGTCATATTTAAAAACTTGTATGCCATGATACTCAATCTCTTCAATACTAAGAGTCAAATACTTCACTCTGATAATGCTAGGGATTACTTTAATATGTCTTTAGGAGCTTTTCTAAAAGAAAAAGGTATTGTCCACCTTAGTACGTGCCCAGATACTCCCCAACAAAATAGAATAGCTGAAAGAAAAAATAGACATCTTTTAGAAGTCACTAGAGCCTTAATGATTTCCTCTAACACCCCCTATTATTTCTGGGGAGAAGCTGTTCTCACAGCAACCTACCTCCTTAATAGAATGTCATCACGAACTTTAGGTTTTAAGAGCCCCTTACAAAAACTTCAGGAGCACTATCCACACACAAGAATGTTCCCTAAAATTCCCTTGAGAATTTTTTGTTGCACTGCATTTGTTCAAGATCATCAGCCAAATAAGAGTAAGTTGGATCCTAAGGCAACCAAATGTATCTTTCTTGGTTATGCCCCAACTCAAAAAGGATATAAATGCTATTCACCATCCTCAAAGAAATTTTATGTCTCCATGAATGTAACTTTCTTTGAAGACCAACCTTACTTCAAAAATATTAACACTGAAAACCCCGTCTTTATTACGGAAGAAAACCCTAACACAACTTTAACAGAAGCATATACTCCCTATGACCCTTTCATCCGGGAGATCCCTAACCAAAACACTCAGGAATGTAAGAAAAAACCCATAGTTTATACTAGAAGGAAAACAAACATCAACCTGATCCATGAAGTTGAATCAGTGTCTAACCAAAGAACAAATGAAATACAAGAAAATTATGTTTCCAACTCTCAAATGCAAGTTCAAATAGAAGACATCGACCTTCCTATCGCTCAACACAAAGGGGTAAGGACATGCACAAAACACCCCCTACAAAACTATCTAACCTATAAACCTCTCTCTCCCGAGTTCAAAGCATTCACCTCCAACCTATCCAACATACAAATTCCTAATAATGTTTATGAGGCCCTTAAGGATACAAATTGGAAGAAAGCAGTTTTAGAAGAAATAAATGCCTTGGAAAAGAACAAAACGTGGGAAATAACAAACTTATCCCCAGGAAAGAAATCAAAGCAAATGGATCTTCACCATAAAATACAAAGCCAATGGAGAAATTGATAGACTTAAAGAAAGACTCGTCACTAAAGGGTTCACTCAATCTTATGGCATTGACTACCAAGAAACCTTTGCACCTGTAGCAAAACACAACACTATTCGTGTCCTCTTCTCCTTAGCAGTGAATAATGATTGGGTACTTCACCAGTTAGACATAAAGAATGTCTTTCTCAATGGAGACTTAGAAGAAGAAGTCTACATGGATATACCTACCGGTATGAAATCATCACAAACAATAAATTAAGTGTGCAAGCTCAAAAAGTCCCTTTATGGTTTAAAACAATCCCCTCGAGCTTGGTTTGACAAGTTTTCAAAGGTCATTAAAACCAAAGGATACTTGCAAAGTCAATCTGACCACAAACTTTTTATCAAACATCCCAGCAAAGGAAAAATTGCTATTATTATTGTTTATGTGGATGATACTATACTCACAGGAGATCATGAAGAAGAAATAAGAGAACTAAAGTTACTCTTAGCTAAGGAATTTGAAGTAAAAGATTTAGGCAACCTCAAATACTTCCTGGGAATGGAAGTGGCACGTTCAAAGAAAGGTTTGTGCATCTCTCAAAGAAAAGATGTCATAGATCTTCTAAAGGAGACAGGTATGCTTGGGTGTAAGCCCACAAACACTCCTATTGATCCTAACCACACTGTAGGAAAATAAAACACTTTGATTAATAAGGAACAATATCAAAGACTTGTTGGGAAGTTGATTTACTTAACTCACACTAGACCAGATATTTGCTTTGCAGGCTTGTGAGTCAATTCATGAACAATCCAACACAAGAAAATATGCAAGCTGCTTATAGAATCCTAAGTTACTTAAAAAGTACCCTAGGAGAAGGATTGTACTTCAAGAAATCAAAGCAAAGGAACGTTGAAGTCTTCACAGATGCAGATTGGGCAAGCTCTAAAGTCGACAGAAGATCAGTTACTGGATACTGCATATTTGTATGGGGAAACTTAGTCACCTGGAGAAGCAAAAAACAATCAGTTGTGTCTAGAAGTAGTGCTAGCTCGAACTGAGGGCCCTAGCTCAAGGAATGTGAAGGAATGTGGCTAAAAGGCATCCTAGCAGAATTGAAACTTACCACCGAAGAACCAATGGAGGTCCATTGTGACAATCAAGCGACTATAAGTATTGCAAAAGACTCCGTCCACCATAACCGCATAAAACATGTAGACATTGATTGACACTTCATCAAAGAGAAAATTGAAAACAAAAGCATCTCTCTCAACTATATACCAACCAAGATGCAAATTGCAGACATATTTACCAAGGCATTGTTCAAAAACATATTTGATACATTAAAGACCAAGCTGGATTTAATCCACATATAGAATCCAGTTTGAGGGGGAGTGTTGAATATTGAAAAAGGAATTTCCTCTCTGCATTTACCAGCATTTCCTTGTACATTTATTTCCTTAAATTATTTATTACCGTTAGTTTATTTCCTTGTATAGTTAGGCCTCTCTCTTTAAATTAGGGTTGTATCTTTATACAAAAATTAAGAAGAGATATAGAATTCTTCACCTCTCGATCTAAATAAGCCACAAATAGGCTTTGATGATAAATGTCCACATTGTCCTTCTTAAATGTATGACCGATAAGAAGCACATTCAGAAGATATTCTTGCCATCAATAGATATTCTTGTTTCTTAAAATGAAATAATAAAATAAAAAATCTCTAAAGAAAAATACGTTAGCAATATATACAAGATGAGATTGTTTTTGACAAGCTAGGGAATTAGACATCTTGTTGAATCTAACAACTACAAGTAAACCAATTCAAGCCGCCACTGAGCTTTCGGCAATCCAGGGATAAGTATCCTAAATGGATAAGAACTTTTTATTTTTTTGTCTTGAATGTTAATGTCAGCCTCGTAGTAAAAGTAGTAATGAGCTATAATATCAATTCCTAGTGTATTGGTATGAAATGCATAGGTGAACTTTTCCATTTTTTAGGATATGGAAAGTTGATAATAGTCTTCTAATCATTTCACGAGGCGTATAGACTCAAAGCTTTAATATGTTGTTGTGATTGTGAAGACCTAAAGATACAAAAAAATTTATTTTTTATAGAAACAATAACTTTCATTGAGATAAAAATGAAAGAATATAACGGCAAAAAAAAAAAGACCTCTTTTGAAAAAAAGGACTCCAACCATACAAAATAAAGATCAAAAGAGATATAGACTCAAGTATGGAATTTGAACCTCGCCCAGAGAGAAGTCTCAAGGCGTAAGCAGCATAAGCCTTCAAAACATTGGCAATTGGAAAAAATTCTACCAAGTACGAAAGATAAAGAATGGTCTACGCAATGAGTAAGAGCAAGTAGTGAAATATAGGTACCAGGAAAATGGCGAGGAAGAGTAGCCATAAGAACTGAGGAAACAAGTAGTTGGTACTTTGCAAAGAGACGAACTACTTCAGTTTCAGCGTCATATTGACGTCCTTTCTCCAATAGATCATATCTGTATGACTGTAAAGCCTGAACCAGTATTGATAATAACTCCTCCTGACATTTCTTCTTCGAGGAGATCTCTTCCAAAGCTTTACAAAGCACTTCTCGAACTTCCACTTCCGAATGCTGTGCTTAAAATTTGTTAATATAAGCTAATTCATGAAAATATCTAGTTTTTCAACTAATCATCGAGCCATTATTTATCCACAAACTACAAAGTAACACGAGTTCAAACAAGTGGTTCGTGGGTGGGAGAACATACAGGTGGGTTGCAGGTGTTAAGAATTGCAATGTTCTCGTAAGCGTCAAAATGCCTCCAAAATTCCAAAGCACCATTTGTCTCGAAATTTTCCTGAGACCCAAAACACCAAATGTTGGTAAGATAAATGCGGAAGTAGAAAAAAAGGAAGGCATTGCAAGACAAGTAAAAGACCTGTAGTGATCGAAGGAAGTGATTGAGGAGAAGAGATTCGAGGCCGTGGTTGCAGAGGGATTGTACATGAGCAACGAAATCCGATCGCAATGATAGAGCTGCAGTGCTGTTGAGAAGCGCCTGAGTAGCAGCAGAGAAATTGGCATAGGTATTGAGAATTTCTTGAACTTCATCGTCGCTGAGGGAATCGAGAACCCCTAAATTACAGAATAAAGAGCTGGATTCCTCCATAACGGTAAAGAGGGATTCTGGGAAGTTGGAAGTGGAATCGAATGAGCTCCGGCTGATAACCCTTTACAGGGTATTTGCTCTCAGTTGAGGGTTTTGGATTTTGCCGCCACTTTCAATGAGAAATAGTCCGAAATAACCCTTTGCACTCTTTTCTAAAACTGCAGCGAGATCGACCACCAAAATTTAGTTAAAAAAATAACTTTTATTTTGACCCTTTTCGACCTTTCTCGATACATCTCGGTAGATTTAATGTCGAAAGTCTACTAATTTTTCAAATATTATAGAATTTATTCAAATCTTATATATTTTCAAATTTTTTTAATTATCTTTACAAGATATTATATTCAATACTTAACCAATTTGTGGTCTAATTTTTGTTTCCTTAATTTCTAAATTTCCAAATAAATTTATCAGGTAGATTTTTTTGGATGAAAATTTCTAAATGAATTTACCAAGTAGATTTTTTTGGATGATTGCAAATTAATTTATAAATTTTAGGAAGATTAATTTTTGTAAAAAAATAGGTAAAATATGGACAAAGTATAAAATTTCAATATTAATCTGCCCAAGAATTCACCGATTTCGGTGTTAACCTGCCCGATATTAGTACCGAGAATTTATATATTTTTCATATATTACCTAATTTTTTTGAAATATTTAATCTTTCAGATCCATCTAAAAAATTCATTTAGATAATTGGTAAATTGATTTGAAAATTAGAAATTTGGCTAAAGATTTAAAAAGCTATTAATGATTTCAATATAACACTTATAAAGATAACCGAAATTGGAGAAAATTTGAAAATATATAAGATTTGGTAGATTATAATTTGAAAATATATAATATTTGGTAATTATATTTAGAAAAATCATTAGAATCTCGGTAGATGTACCGATAAAGGGCCAAAACAATAAAAATTATATATTTTCAAATTGTTAGAAATAATACGCTTAAGTTTTTATCTTGCAAAACTAGCACCCTTTTTGAAAACTAGTTAAATTAGTTTTTCTTGTCATCGATTCTTTTGACCCTTTTGGTAGATTTAATACCGAAATTCTACTAATTTTTCCAATATTATGAAATCTACTCAAATCTTATATATTTTCAATGAATAATTATCTTCCGAACTACATGTCTCAACTATCTTTTATATCTTCACAAGTTTGTGAAATTTTTATAAGTTCTTGATTATTACAATTTATATAAGTCTTGTCATACAATCTGACTCACTATTGAATTTGAACATCATTATTGTATCGTATGTGTATACTGTATCGAGAAATAATCAATTTGCTAGTATATTCAATTCTTATATATCATTTTCCCACTATTTTGTACCCGATTTAAAAGTTTCAATTTTAGCTCAAAATATTGCGGGAAATTTCAATTTCCCATCATCTTGACATAATATTTAGTAAGTTAATAGTAATTTAGGGAAGAAATTAAACCATCTAGGTTGGCAGAAATTTTGAATCTTCTTATAACGTAAAAAAAATTCCAAAAATTCCAACACATTTTTCTCAATATTTTCTGTTCAAATAGATATTTTCTCGAATTTTTATTACAAACACATGAACTAATATAAAAATGGAAGGGTCTATAGTAATATTGTACAACAATTTCCTCATGCTGGGAAAGGAATTTGTCATTAGTGGCTAAAATAATAAGAAAAGCAATAAGATTAGACGTACATTGAATTGATCTTAGTATGGTTTCTGCCTGCGGCCATAGGAATGTGGTGCTGAAGAAGGTGGTCTCCCGTTTCCTCTTCTATCAAGTGCTGAATACTTATTTCCATATTGGTGTTGTCCGCCATGGTTGGCCGGTGGAGGGGGCCGCCACGCACCACCGTGATGTTGCTGACTACTCCCCGGAGCAGCAGCAGCAGCAGCAGCAGGCATTTGGTTGTAATTGTAACCACTTTGATAAGTTGGAGGGTGGTGGGATGTAGGTCTATTATGAGGATACAGAGGCACATCGCTGTGGCCTCGCCACGATGTTGATGCCGACGGGTAGTAAGCTTCGGGATTCTCACTGTAATGTTGATTGTGTGCTCTACTATTGTAGTGTTGGGAATGAGGTCTCATGTCGCGGTGGTGGCCTGGGAGTGGTTGATGGAACCCATGATCTTGGTGGCTGCGCGTTGTGTTGTGATGACCTTGAGAGTAGTTCGGTCTGGCACCTGGTGGCATTCTGTAGTCTACCGCTTGATCTCGTGATCTATAATCTATATGTGGATGTGGAGGAGGTTGGCCAGGGATGTAGGGTTGCGCCGTATGGGGGAGCGGGGGTTCCTGCCAATTGTTATGACCCTTACGGTCTCCCCCCCGAACTTGCAAGCTGTTAACACCAAGTCTATGTGCTGCATCCCCTAGTTGTCGACCCGAAATCGCTCCAGGAGGACTTGGCCTGGAAGAAACACAGAATATAAACACTCACGAAAAGGAATATTGTTTTGGACACAGAATATGACTTCCAGTTTATGTACAGTATATCCTACCTAGCATTATCATTGTATCTTCCATTGTCTTGATGATGATGATGCCTCCTCCCAGAATCTTCATGCCATAAAACAGGTTCAGGTTTCATGTCACCCATGCTAACAATCTGTTCAAGACAATGTCATGTGAATTAAACAACAGGATGATACTGGGTGTCGTGTTTCGACATCATTGGTAAAAGCTAAAAGAATAAATTACCTTTGGAGGAAAGTTCACCCCAGCAGGCGGTTGGGTGACATGCTTGTGTGCATCCGGAAGTCGATATATAGCACATCTAGATTTGACAAATAGAAAAAATGAGATCGTGATCGATATTTTTGTTTCATCAAATGCCGAATTTAATATAGTGGTGCTCACGACTCTTACATGACTTGGTTGTCTATAATATCCTCCAAGCCCTCAACTGGAGACCTGAATATAGGAGGGCAGAGCTCTCCCAAACATGGAGAGAGATAACCATTCATTCCTTCACTGCAGTTAACCCTAAATCAAATCAGAATTAAGTTTTAAACAGAACATAAAAACGTCTACCAAGAACTTCAATGTCGACAAAGTTTGGAGAGGACATAAACAACATTTCCGTCAGAAATTAAACACATGGTAACGACGTAAAGAAACCAAAGAGTTTCCTAGAGACCAGATTGAAGTCCAGAAAACGTTTAAAAGATAGCCTATGCAAAGCATCAAAATTAACCATACAATAAGCATCATCATATAGTAAACACTCAGCTGTCATGTTTAAGTTTATCAGATTTGATGAACTTGCAAATACAGGACAATGCCCATCATGATTGTAGAAATATGCTCGCAAACAAAAGGTTTTTACACGTTACAAACCTATGCTCAGGGTTTATTTTTTCCTTGACCTCAGTACGATCTCTTTCTGCCAACGGCTTACAGCGGTTGTCAAGCGAATATATACTAACAGAGAGGGGGTGAGAAGATGTAACAAAAAGCATGTCAAACATCACACTATTTCTTCGTGCTTCTTCTTCCTGTAGAAATGTAAAACCTTCAATTATTCAAAGAGAAACAGGGATATGCATCATCTACATCTCATCAAGGAGGAAAATACAATAAAGCAAAAAAGGCAATGCACGTCTAAACCACAAGTTAGTAACACACCGTCAACGTATGCTCAACTTTTTCAACCTCTGCAAGAAGGCGGGTTTCATCAATGAAAGGCAACTTTGCAATCCCCTGCAGAATAGTTGGTATGAATTATTAAAAAAAGCCATAACTCGCAACACAATTAAAGCCCATTCATCAAATTAAAGAGTAAAATAACGGGTGAAAGCAACCAACCTGCCAGGAATACCGTTTACCATTCATATCCACTTCAAAATCTGACACATCAAACCAAAGTTAGGAAGGGGGGACCAAACTTGATAACCATAAAGCAGACATTTTTAAACAAATGCTGTACCTGTAGGATAGAAATCGATAATAGGCGAGTTCTGATCTGTCATCAATTTCCGATACTGCTCAGGGAGTGCGTGCGCACTGCAAAAAGTTCAATGTAAGAATCCTCTGATAAAAGGGAATTCCATTTTTAAAATTTAAAAAACAAAAAAAAAAACAAAAACAAAAGCAAATCACAGACCTAGCAGCAGGGAAGACACCCAGTAGCTGATTGAATGGCTTGAAGGGAGTGCCTAGATTGAATGATATATTCAGCTCACCGAGACCTTTGAGATCAGAAGCAAATGGTGCATAATGATATGGATAAAACCTGAGGAAGAAAATGACAGAAGTAAACAATAAAATGAACATCACAAGAAAAAGAAAAAAAACAAATACATTTACTTAGTCAGCAGAGCACAACTCCACCACGGATATGAAAATCTGACACATGGGAAAACTTATGTTGAGAACCGTGCATGAGGCTTACTAATTGTTTTCAAGAATAAGAAAAAATAAATACATTTACTTAGTCAGCACTACACCATTACAGATATTTTCAGATTTCCAAAATCAAATGGATTCAGTAAATACCTGTTTAGTGAATCTTGTTCAAAACATTTTTTTTTTTCTTGATGTGTTAGTATGGAAGAATTGGAGAAAAATATGTTCAGAATAAATTCGAAAAAAATTACTTAAAATATTCTAAATAAATTTATCTTCCTTGAAAATAAAATTTCATTTTAGAGGATGTCCATTTATCTTAGATAATTTAAGCAATAACATGAAAAACAGAAGATGATAAATAGCGCCAAAGAAAGGAGATTAAAGCCTCACCATTGCCAAGAACAAACGCCTTCATAATAATAGTGCATAACCCAACATAGGCCTTCTGTGTATCTCAAAACCTGACAACCAAAAATTAGCCCACAATTCCAGCAGATAAAAAGAATTTAAAAAAATCGCCAGTAATTCATGTAAATTAACTTACAACATCATTTCGTATGTCATCAAGTTCCTCTGGAGTATTTGCCGAGAACTTCTCATTATAATACCTCTCTCTCCACCCAGGTACACCCAATTTAATCTGACCACCAACATTCATTCAGCTTATGAGATGAGCTTTAACACATTGATTATTGTACAATACAACCACGATTAGACTATTTGCATTAGAAAAATCAAACTCATTTAGCAACAAGGCAGCATGGAAAAAAAAACGAAAACAAATCACAATCCAACGTAGAACAGAAACAATGCATTATCAAATGGTAGTAGTACAGCGAGTGAAGCTTCAATTAAAGATGGAAATTAGAAGTCTAAATAGGACATTTGGATATATGTAAAGTCTAAATTAGAAGTGAACAAAAGATATTTTCTATAAACAAACCTTGTCTTCTTCTGAATTATTAGAGTTGAAAACATCAGACTTCTCTCGCAGTACCTCCTTAAGCTTTGTCTTCAATTCCTTCTTGTTCTCATGGATCTAGAGAAACAAGAATTAAAAATATTAAGTAGCATTCCAGACCCTCTTAATGGTTTATCTGAAAACTCCATGCCAGCAAGGCTCATACAAGTTAAAGGTTAGGCATAGAAAATAATCCTTAAAATGGCTAGCGGAGGTCATAATAACAATGAACTATCTCCTAAAGCAAGAAAACATACATCTATTTCCAAAGTGTTTTCTGCTTCAACGATTGCAGAACCAATAGAAGCCCCAGATGATAGACGTGCAACTTTGTTATGCCGAACAGAGGTATCACTACCATGAGACTCCAATGATTCTTTGTTCTTAATTTTCATTCCTGATAATCTGGATGTGGCTTTTCCCACTCCTGATTGTTCATATGGTGAAGGACAAGGACCTGAAGCTAGACGAGATTCATGAAAACGAGCAACTGCAACTAAGGATGGTTGAACCTGAGGCTCTGCATCATCTCCTCTTCTTGTCTGACCTTTTTCACGCTTTATTCTATCTGCCTGCTTCTGAGGTTATAAAAGATAACCAACAGTATGAGTAGAAAGGATATCACATAGAAATACAATCAATATGAGATGTGGATTGTGATCCACAAATTAACTAGAATTCTGTTAAAATTTATCAAATGTAACCCAACATGCAACTGACCTAATAACCAACCCAACCTTCACATAGAGGTACACAAGGTCGAGAGAGAGAGAAGAAAACAGATATTTTCTTGGTGAGACACAAAATTAATAAGTAAAAACATAAAATTTGTAAATCAAAATTCTATTACAAAGGCAGTGAAAATAGAAAAATTGTTGCATAATTTTGACCAAGAAGCGGTATGTTGTACAACCTCCCCCAAAACCACAAAAATTCCCATTTAAAAGAATTCAGTTATTCTCCCAATCCAAAGCAGCCAAAGAAGACCTCTAGTAGAATTCCTCCAATCTTGCTTTTCCTTTAAGCTACCAGCTGAAAAAAAATCACCAGAAGCACAATTCCGATGTCCTCATGGACACAGCATTCCACTCCAAACATACTACAGAGATGGTACCAGCAAGCCACAACCAAAATGCAACCAAGAAATAGATGATTTATGGATTCTTCCTTGCACATACAACTCATACAAACTTGGGGGACAACAAAGAAATGTGAACTGCTTCTATAGACGTTAAAATGGGATTCACACTTGTAGACAAGCGGCCATAAGAAGAATTTCACTTTTATACAGAATCCTGAATTTTCAAATCTTAATAGTCAAACGCCTCGAGCATAGCACTTATGTGCAAGACAACCTGAATCAAGCTTCTGTTTCAAGATTCAATTGCCAATTTTAAGACCTTGTGTAATTACTTTCCTCAAATCTTCACTAATTGAAATGCATTTTTATAAGTCCGCACAAGCTTTAAGTAAATTTCATCTTGTCAATGAAATTTTGTTTCTCAATCCTCACCTCAACAACCATGCCCACCTTTCTCCATACAGACACAGATGCGTACTCTTATGGAATAAAACATGAAAGATGAAGGGAGAAATAACATATATAACATGTAAGTGAACTCGTATACATGAAAAAGAAGAGAACCTGATGCAGCCTAGCTCTTTTCTGGAATATTTTATCCTCATAACTTCCAACAGCTTGAATAAAATGTTCAACTCTTTGCAAATTTGGCTGACATAAAAAATTATAGTAACACATTTCATGCCTGAGCTCACAGAAGAAAATATAAATTATAGCATAAAACTAACTAAAAGAAACATAATTACCTTGCTTCCATCAGTCAAATACCCACCAAGTGCCCTAAATTCCTTCTTGTACACAGCCAATAGCAAGTTAATTGCGCCCTGGAAGTAAAGAACAAAAAAGTGATACCTCCATACTAACTTGCACCTTCAAAAGGAACTTGCATAAATTGCCAATTTAAAACAATCTAAATTTTAGAATACTTATAATTTATGTGTTGCAAGAAGAAAAGTCACCTAAAGCTCCTAGGATATATCTGTCTAGATGCAACCACATCAAGTAACACATGGCGTCAAAAAATATATAACTTATTGCTCATATATCCACTAATAGCTGATTGAAGCTTAGGTTAAAGGATGGACAATAATCAACCTACAATAGAACTTCCATAAACATAACTTTTGTTTAATGCTATACACTCTTATAGTTCCCTTTTTAATGGTTATCCATATTTTTTCTTCCTCAGTAGCAACATTCCTCTATACATTGCTTTTTCATTCTTGATACAGGCTAACAAGCTCATCGCTCACTTCCCTAAAGAATTTCTTTTACACTTACTAAGAGCTGCCAAGTTAGCTGATATCAAGAACGCAAAATAATAATAAGCAACTTTAACCAAAAAAAAAAAAAACACAAAACAAGACAGAAAAACAATGGAATGCCCCAAGTCTTGAAATAGAACTCAATTTGGAAGCCAACAAAAAACTTCATTAACTTATAAATGGTAAGTTGAAGTATAGGCTTTACCTCCCGAATCTCTAATGTGGGCATATGGGGTAAAAAGTCGTTGCCAACAAAAAAACACATGAACACAAAATCATCCACAATGCGTTCAATGTCGATTTCAAAGGGAGGATTAGGAATACGCATCTCATGTTCCAAGTACTCTCTAAGTGTCCATATATGGAGAAACTGCACAATAAAATGACCACACAAAGTGAATAACTGCAATAGAGCATAAACAATTTGTCCTATTATTTCACCAAAGTACAAAGAACAAGTGGAAATCCTACCTGGTAAGGTTTTTTAACTACAACGTCTTCAACTTTCTCATCAAACTCTCCAGCCTTTCTCTTGGCTTTACCCTCACAGTCAGCTGCAAAATGACCCATCTGGCCACATAGAAAACACTTTTCTTGCTGTCCAGGAGTGAACACGATCTGAAGTTCACCAAGAAACAATGGCTGTAATTAGCTCATGAAAATGCACATACATTGAATATTTTAAATAATGAACATGTGCCTTGTCCTCAGGATGGAAGTGATACTTGCAAAGGTGACAAATATCCCAATTCTCCAAAAACTGCAGAAGCATAGCCAAAATATAAGGAAAAATACAAACCTCACGCAGAATTGAAAAATGGACTTCATGGGTAGCCAAAGCTAACATTATCAAATCTGCATCCTGAAATTATAAAATCAAGTTATACACTGTATTCAACAACCATATATATAAACACACGTGCACAAAACCAAGAGGTATGTGAATTGCATAAAATAAGCATGAAGAAAAAAATATACCAAACCATACAGGCAGTGACGAGTATTGGGATCAAAACCAGGAAGATTTCTCTGAAGACGAATATAGGACATTATTTTATGTTCCCCTTCACCGGGTACATTGGCATCAGAGAGAATAACCTTCACATTTTAAAAGTACTGTGAATCAGGGCAACAAAGGGCAAAACTGGTTTCACTATTCAGTAAAACTATACTTTTTAGAATACAACAGTCATGTAAAAGTACCTTGATATTTTTCCAACCAGGGTCATTGTTCAGCCTAAGATGAACATAGTACTGCAACGCGATGGACAGAACTGCCATAAAATCAGTTCCAGGAGTAATCACATTGGAATCAAAAGTTTGTGACTCCTGCTTTGGAGGAAGCTTCCGCCCCTCCCTCTCAAACTCTTCTCTTAACCTTGCCTCTTCAGCAGCCTAAGAAAGAAAAAATATAGCTTATTAAATGCTTCGTACCAGAGATTGTCTTCTCTGTACATAAACGTTCACATAAAATTGAATAGTACACATAAAGTTGGTACAGTTGCACTTCCAATATGCATCATACTAAGGCAGGAAAAGATACAATAAATAGCAATATCCATCATACGTTTTTTATATAAAAAACATATTCCCTTCAAGTATTGGAAAATACAAAGAGCTTTCTCCAGAAGTGTTGCAACTAAAAACTCCAACTGGGGGCCCTTATATTATTTCATTTTTTCTTAATGAAGGTTCAGTTATTTGTAAAATAAATAAATAAATACACGATGTTGCTCCAACGTCTACTGAGTAGTATTCCATTCAAATGAATGGAAGATACAAAAAGTTTCCTCCAAGTGAATTCCACCAAACACTCAAACTGGAGATGATAAGGGAGAGAGGCACAGTCAATGTAATGCCTGATATCTACCAATTTTTAAAAATCATGTTCAGCTTTCTATAAACTTACTCAATACCATCAAATCTAAAACTATGAAGTACAAATTACAACCAAATCATCTAAAACATTTGGTTGTCAAGGAACTGATTAGACATGTAATAATCAGTAAGGTGGTCCCAAGAGTCTAATCCACCAGCTGAATGGTTAGCATACACCCTTCAACCCAAGAAGAGAATATCAAACAAAAGCACATACCGCATCTATTGCATCTTTCGCAGCTCTAAATCGTCGAGATCGCTGTTGATTCATTTTTGCCCTAGGGGCAACACCATCTATACAATCATTTCAACAGGCAATAAACATTAAAAACAAGCATTATCATATCTTCATCTTATGAATTTGAAGCAACAAAACAAAAATAAATAAAGCTAGGAACTCACCTATAGCCATGTATAGCAATTTTCTAGGCCGGACCATGACAAAAAGCCTATCAATATAATCAAACATGCATTGAAATACCTCGCTAAAAGTTGTTGGAGAAGGCTGCACCAGCACAATAGAACGATCAAGCCAAGATGCACAAAATAATGTTAGATAAGAATGATATTTTATATGTATTAAGCTTTTCAGTTGAGGAGGGTAGGCATGTTCCTAAACTGAAAGCACAATTCATATCAAGTCATGCGTGGGCTGACTACATCAGTTGATTTGGAACCTTCAACTAAAAGAAATCCCAGTGAGCTTTAGTAGGTTCACTTATTCAATCATTCTAGCATGTGAAATTACTATCCCAATTTTATTGAACTAGGTCCCTTGACTTGACATCAAATGAATGAACTTCTTCATCAGGTTGTACCTGGACTGACTATGTTATCTCCCTTGACATAAAGAAAACTCGATCCTGACCAAAGTTGCCTAAATTCAATAAATTAAAGCTAGGCACTCTCCACCACAAATTTAAAATGTTATCTAAAATGAAATACCACAAATGTCATAGCTATATGATGCCAGATAGAGAACACAATATATGTGTCAAATATTTACCCTATCTTCAGGATGGAAGCAAGGATGAATAATGCCATTCATGTCTAGGTAGAGGTTATCAAATTCAAGGTTGTTTGGATTGGGTTTGCTTGTATCAACTGGAATGGCAATGCCATCTATTACAACTGGTTCTTCCTCAATCACATCCACAACCACCAAAGGATACTTTTCCGCTAACCACCTATAGAAGGCTGGAACTCCCATGGCTGCTCACTTGGAGCCTGTAGTGTCTCAAAATTGTTTATGCAACACAAGCTCGCCTGAGATTAAAATATATATACACACATATAAAAAAAGGTAATGAACTTTTGTCAAAAAAATGGACTCAAATAAGAGGTAAAATAGCAAGTTGACCTGCCCCACAAAAAACAGATAAATGACTTCTTGGGAAAATATTTACACTTCCTTTGTTTTATAAAACCCAAAAATTCCTGGCAAGATCTACAAAACATAAAAAGAAAAG
Source organism: Lagenaria siceraria (assembly GCA_002890555.2). NCBI lineage: Eukaryota > Viridiplantae > Streptophyta > Magnoliopsida > Cucurbitales > Cucurbitaceae > Lagenaria > Lagenaria siceraria. The sequence continues at coordinate 23,210,264 of CM016487.1, forward strand.
GGTCCATTGAAAGAATCCACCTCTCATTCAAGAATATATATATAGAGAGAGAGAGAGACATACACACACATATATACATATGTAAATATATATACATGTATGTATACGCACATATAATCTTAAGAAAATTATGTCATTATAACGGTAATTTCTAGAAATAATGGACCAATATGTAGATGAGGGTGTTCTTTTATTCTTCCTAGTGGTTCAAGCACCCGTCTGCCATTTCCTAACATTAAAATTCAAATTGATAAACAAATTATAGAGAGAGAGAGAGAAAAAAAAAACAAAACAAAAACATAATTCCCTGACTCACAATACAAGAAACATAAACACGATTTACACGTAAGTTAGTGCTACTGATTCCATACCAAGGTTCAACACAAAATAATGCACTACATACTACCCAATAGAACAAGGCTCCAAAGTACATACAAAATAAGGGGAAAAAAATAAAAATAAAAATAAAATAGGCCAAAACAGAAGCCTCCGAAAAGAAAAAAAAATGTGCATACAAAACAATTGAAACACAATTTTTCCTTTTGATTTTTTTCAAATTCAATATTTGCTAATTCCTTCTTCGCTCATCTCTAACTTATGTATTCTTAATAACTCCATATACATCATTTTGATTTCTTCATAATATGAATTGAGTTTGCAATGGCGACTGACAACAAAGGGGGACTAAGAAACGTGTGCATGCTTCTATAGAAACCCCCTGAGGAAAATAATACGGTTCAGCCTCTCTCCCAATGAGGAATAAAAAAAGATACAACAAAAAAGAACTTGAGTCATCTAAACTAGATCCTTCTCTTGTAAGCCCCTATTCCCTATATATTCGCTCAATCCCCACTCCACCTCTGTGCAAGAAAATGTTTTTCTAGTAGACTAAACAACAAACCAACATCAGAAACTTAGTTACCGTAACATGGTCAAGGGGTCGGTGAAATACATAGGGAACAAAGAAACAACGTGTAAAATGCTTCTAGGAAAACCAACTAAGGGAATAGTCCGACTCAATCTCCCAGTAAAGAATCCAAAAAGATACGACAGCACTGTGGAATCCAGATAAGGAACTTTTAAGGTCGCTTGAGTCATCAAGATCTTTCATAAATATGATTGGCTTTCAATGGCAAGACTTAAAATTAAAATTGACCTAATTCGAATTTTACCGGGAGTTAATTAAACCACCGAAGAAGGCCTCAACGGCGAGCGACTGAGAGATGGAGGGAGCAGGGGAAGATTGGAGTGGACCACAGCGACGGGAAGCTGCCAAAGAAGTTAGTGGGCAATCATGCGGCTGCGGCAGAACACGGGGGTGGCGCGCCGGCGTGCGGTTGCAGCAGAGAGAGATAGGGAGAGAAGAAGGAAAAGAGCCTGTGGGGGTAGTGGAGGAGTGCCGGCGAGCCGACGTGCGGCTGCGGCGGAGGGAGAGGAAAAAAAACGAGTGGGCCGGTGAGGAACGTTGGCGTGCGACTGCGGTAAGAATGTAAGAAATCTGAAGAAAGAAGTGGGATGGGGGAAAGAAGAAGAACCATAGGGTTTAGGTTTTTTTTTTTTAATACAAAATTTAAATTTTGCTTAAATTACGACTTAGCCCCTAACTAATAGGCCTATTTTGTATATAAGATTTTTTTTTTTTTAATACACCATAAAGATAAAGATGATGGATTGAATCTCTAAGACTCTAACCTTTAACAAGGAAGATCATATCAATTACCAATAAATTAAGTTCAATTAATAAAGTCACTCACCCAGTAAGCTAAGTTTATTTAATAAAGTTACTCAAAGTGGGAAAGTAGTCCTCTGATTCTCACGTGACTTAATAGTTTGTCATCCCAACTCGTAATTCTAGTTCAAAAATGACCCATGACAATATAAATGGAGTTAGCACACTCAAGTTTATAGTGTTTCTAACTAAGACAATTCGAAATCAAATGCATAGACTCCGTTTATAGTGTTTGAAACTCATCACTTTCTCCAACTTTTCAGGTGTGGGATAATTAAATTTCGAATATTTTGCCAAAATTCAACAAATATGTGAGTATGCTTTTTATAAGTACGTTTTTCTCCATTTTCACATCCAATCTCATGTAGTATTTTTGAACTTTAATTATTTACTTATTTGATGATAAATATAATTGTTATATAGTTAAGGTGAAAAGGCATCTTAATTTCTTAAAAAAAATATTTTAAATTCGAGATTTGATAAAAGTAATTGGTTTTACGCTTGTTAAAACTTCAACAATGTCTACAGATAATAGGAGGTTAGACAAATCAAGTATTAGAATGAAGCTAAATCATTTAGGGGTCATTTGTTTTGTGGGCATCCTAAATTCTCACATAATGGGCATCTAGATTACCGTGTTTGTTTTGCAATACTATAAGATGCCCTGACATCTGGAGATTCTCGAGCATCCTAGGATACCTTTACGAAGAGCATCTCAAGAGTTTTGGATGCCCTCGTGAAACATGAGTTTTCCATATTTTTGAGTTAAGGGCATCCCTATTTTACATTTTTGTCTTTTTTTTTTAATTTTACATATATATATTAATCTTCATTTGCATTGTATAATTAAAATGAATAGTGTCAACCATATATATCTTTTTTTTTTGTTATATTGTAATTCTTATTATTTTTTAGCAAGATATTCAAATTAGAATTTATTTTATACAAAAATTTAAATCATAATATATTATTTTGTTGAGAAAAATAACATATACAAATTATATAAATCGTACAAATTTTAAAAGAAATTCAAATTAATAAAAACAAATACGTTATATAAATTCAAATTATATCAAGTTAATTATAAATTAATAAGTAGTCATAAGGGCATTTTTGTAACATTATGTAAATTTAAGACATTCTCGAGTAGAATTCCTCCGAAACAAACACAATTATCAAAATATTTCTGAATATCTGCAAAAATATTCATACAAAACAAACATGATAATCTAAAGATGTCGGACATCTACAATTCCAAACATCTAAGATTCTGGTTATCTATATTCTCAAAAAAAACAAATCACTCCTTATAGTTAAAGTATGGAGGTTCATAATTGTTATCGATGGAAGACAAGTCAAATTGATTACTCCTTTTATTACAAAAAAAAAAAAAAAAACGACATAGTCCCAATATCTTCAATTTCAATACTACTTGTGAATGTAGTCTCAATCTCATATGAACATTCAAATATTTGCGATTCATAATATTGATTTTTCCATTGTAATTGATATAAAATTTGTCATTCTCTACTATATCAAACTTTTTAATAAAGTAATTTGAATCTTTGTTTTTTTTCAAAGAAACAAAAACAAAATATTACTATTTGTATATTAAGCAAAATTATCGTTTAAAATATATTTCTTAGTAAAATAAACATATATATATATATAGAATATTTAAAACGATGTTCTAATATATGGAACTAAGGGCTCGTTCGATAACATTCTTGTTTCGTTCCATGTTTCTTGTTTCGTGTTTCTTCTTTTTTTGGAACAAAAAACAGGAACATGTTTGATAACTATTCCTGTTTCGTGTTTCTTGAAAAAAAAAACAGAAATAGAAACTCATTTGATAACTATTTCTTGTTTTTTTTTGTAATAATATAATATAAAAAAAGAATATATGTCATACATTAAACACCGAAAAAGATATTATCAAAAGTTTGTGTCATCTAATACAAGTAAGTCTCGATGACAACTAAATATAATAACAAAGTTGTATCCTATCTTTCATATACGTTGCCCAAATTTGATCGGCATTGTCATTTCTAATTCGAGTCGTTTGTCTTAAGTGATGTCGAGTCAAATCCAACTTAATTATATTATTATGTAAATTTTGTGATTGTAAAATATTAAAATAAAGCTAAAATGAATGTCTTAGTCAGCAAAATTTATATAATGTAAAATTCTACTCGATTTCATATATGCTAAAAATATTAGAATTAAAATAATATATAAACATGCATATTGCAAATTTTAATACTCAAAAGTTGAATTATAAAAATAAATTAATATACAAATTGAAAATTAAAATAATATATAAATCTAATTATTGAAGAATTTTTAAATTCAAAATTAAAATAAAATATAAATATAGCAAACTTATTTTTATAAATAGCAAAATTAATAAATAAAATATAAAAGATGGAAATAAATTAAAACAAAAAAATCAAAGTGCCCATCTTTAGAATTATTATATTAGAGAATTTTAAAATTCAAAATTAAAATAAAATATAAATACAGTAGAATTATAAAGGAAATATAAAAAGAAAAAAAGAAACCAAATAAAAATGTATATTTTGGGATTTGAACACACAACCAAGAGGTAAAAAAATATAATAGGCATGCATAACTACCAACAAGACAATGATGCATTTTAATACTAAAAAGAAACAATATGGTATAAAATAGAAACGAATTAGGGAGAAACTACTTTTTGTAGTTCCTCAAATTTTAGAAAACAAGTCAGTTTCTTAAAAAATGAGAAACAGGAAACATGAATATTATCAAACGAGCCCTAAATAACTAAACCATATAAGAAAATCAAAGCTCAAAACGCTATATACATTATTACTTAGCTTCTACACGGTACCTTGGAAACCAAATTGCAAAAAAATGAATGAAAGATATGGTTGTATACATTATTTAAAGAGGAATTTTTAAAAATAACAATAAGAGAAACTATTTATACAAAATAACATAATATTTAGATAGTTATGATATGCGCTGATAGAAGTCTATCCGGATCTATCAATGATAGAAATGATAGAAGTTTATCACTAATAGATTATGATAGAAGTCTATCAATGTTTTTTTTTGCTATTTTCTGTAAATAGTTTGACATTCTTTCTATCTGTGAAAATTTTCCTTAATTAAGAGGGAAAAAAAGGATAAAATAGTTTTTATATATTTAATAAAAAAATAAAATTTTTAAAAATAGACAAAGAAGGAAAACTATTTACACAAAATAGCAAAATTTATAGATAGTCATGATAGATGCTGATAGAAGTCTATCAGTGATAGAAATGATAGAAGTCTATCACCGATAGATGTTGGTAGAAGTCTATTAATGTTTATCAATATTTTTTTGCTATTTTTTGTAAATAGTTTGATATTTTTATATATGTAAAAATTTTCCATAAAAAAAGTATAAGAATATTCAAAGAAAAATTCGTTACAACTAAGTGCTATAAAATAATATTTATGACAATGAAAAATGAGAAATAAACAAATAAATCGAATTTAAGAAACAAAAATGTATATTACCTCTTCATTTAAGACAATGGATTATAATATCTCTAATAATTCTCCATTTCTTAATTTGATATTTTTCAACAACACTTTCTTGGAAGTTCCAATTATTTTAGAAATATTTCAAATATCTTATTACTACATACTCCATTATAGCTACAATTTAAAATGGTAAAAATTAAAATATGAAATTACAAAACAATGAAATACAACCAAATTTAAATATTAGCATATACCTAAAATCGAGCCCACACCAAAGAAGATGAAAACAATAATGAACTTTGCAAAGCAATTGCATCTCAAATGATGCAATTATTTACTGCCTACAAAAATTATGCAACTATTTATAGAGAATGCAAGATACATATTACAATCGGATCAATATAATCACGGATTAGATGAAAATAAAGTTGTTTTTTCATGATGTTTTTAAGTATGTGTTTGGTTGCATATTTAAAATTAATTTTTTTTCCTAAATGTGCTTAATAATGTATATATAAACCATAAGACTATTATAGTTACACACACAATTTTAGGTTGCATATAAACTAGGGTTATTTTCAAATATAGAAAAAATGAGTCAAACTATTTACAAATATAGAAAATTTTTACAGTCTATCAGTGATAGAATTCTATCGCGGTCTATCACTGATAGACAGTAAAAATTTTCTATATTTGTAAGTAGTTTAATATTTTTTCTGTTTATAGTAATTTCCCTATAAACTACTACTAATTAATTTATGAATTTATTTTATGTTAATATTAAGAGTATATACATAATTTGTTAATATTAAATAACCATATATTAACTAAAGTCAAATTTCCAGACTGTCTATTCAGTCTGACCAAACAGGTTCTTATTTTTTTTACTACGGAAGTCGGAAAAATTAGCAAACATTTTTTATTATAATACTTATAACTGTTTATTATTAAATTAGAAAGAAATTAATTTCTCACAAAACGTTATAAATTAATTATAGGGAAATTGTTGTGTATAGAAAAAAAACAAAACTAATTACACATAAAAAAAAGTGCACCTCATGCTTTTGTATTTCTCACTTTTTTTTTCTATATGTGTAATTAGTTTTGTTTTTTTTTCTATTTATGAAAAGACCCCTAAATTATAATATGAAGGTCACTACAAATGGTTTACAAATAAGATATGTAATAGTTGAGTTTATTGCACAAATCACATAATAAAAAATGCTCACAAACCATTTTTTAGCAAGTATGCACGTATAGGGCATTTTTTATTTTCAGGTCTGTTAATATAAAAAAAAAAAATCTAAATTTTAATAAAATAATAAGAAAAAATTTTTAAAATAGAAAAATAAAAAAAACTATTTACACAAAATAGCAAAAATTTTAAATAGTTGTGATAGACGCTGATAGAAGTCTATTAGGGTCTATCAGTGATAGAAATGATAGAAGTCTATCACTGATAAATGCTGATAGAAGTTTATCAATGTCTATTAGTGTTTTTTTTGCTACTTTTTGTAAATAGTATGAATTTTTTTCTATTTACAAAAATTTTCCAAATAATAAAGATACGTAAAAGGCACATTCGAAAATTAGATATTTTATTTAGACAAAATAGTCTAAAAACAATTTTTTAATGAAGTCCCTTTTTAAGATGGTACGTAAGTAATTATAAATTGACTTGGTTCATATTTTAGTTAATAATATGGTAATAAATTTATCAACATTGAAATTATACCAAAAAATAATAATAGTAACAATAATAACTCTCTTTGTTATTAATTTGATGAAAAAAATTATTCATATAAAAAAAGTACAAAAAAAATCTTAAACAATTATTACTAAACAAATCATTAAAGTATTTTCTATTCTACCTCATTTTTCACTCTCATCGTGTCTCTCTTCAAATGACTTCTATTAGTGTGTCTGTTTTATTTTTAAGGTTAAAGTAGACTTTATTAAAATACATAAGGGTAAAATTGTCCAAAAAGTTTCTCCCACATTTGTACTTTTATATATAGTATAGATTATAGATGTAAATATAGATATAAATTATAAATGGACTATCAGGACCTTTGAAAAAAGGCTATTGAAGGTCTATTATAGTTTTTTTTGTTAGCTATTGTGTATATTATTTTTTGTAGTGCTGGTATAAAATTTCATTGATGTGCATGCATCACTATAGGATAGGTTTTAGCGGTGTGTGATCTATTACAACAACGTATACAAAAATGCAGATCAAGGCGCCACTTATATTTATTTTTTAGCAAAGTCTTCCGTGTGTTACTAAAAGCCAACATGATTTTAGTTTACTTGATTAACATATACATCATCCACAAAAAAGTTAGAAGTTCGAATTTTCACCCGTAGACCCCTTAGTCTCTACTTTTACATTGAGTTCTAAGAAAAAACAACAAAACAAAAAATATGTCCTTAAAAAAAAGTCAAATATTCTTCACATATAATTAATTAAATGTTAATTAAATCAACGATTTAGTAAGAAATTTTGCTTTTGAAACTATAATAATAACCAAATGGAACCTACCTCAAATTACATAAAAGATGTTTATTTACGCAATTTATAAATATTCAAGGGAAATTATTTCTAAAAAACAATGTCATATTTTTTTTCTCTTAAAAAGGAAATTTTCCAATGTCACATTATCAAATAACCATAAAATTCACCCAAATATTATTCTATAAGTACGTACAATACATATATGTTTATATGCATATGTACATATATATATCCTACGTAAATAGATATATATGAAAGAAAATTTTCCAATGCCTCTTTAGAATTATAGACACGGAGAGAAAATCAATTTTGACGGTCCAATCAAATTAAGGAATGCACTTTCCTTTTGCACTGATCTTAAATTTGATATTGTTGAAGGAATGTCTCTTAGAAATATAGACACTGAGAGAAAATCAACTTTGACGGTCCAATCAAAATAAGAGATGCATTTTCTTTTGCATTGATCTTAAATTTGATGTTGTTGAAGGAAAATGATACGTAGGAACTAAATAGACTAGCAGATTATACTTCAATTAGATATAATATGCACAGTGTATACAATAATAATGTTCAAACTCAAAATTATGTCAAACAGTATAACAAGGCTTATGAATTGAAAAAACTAAGAAGCTCAAGATATGTTGGAAACATCAATAGGTAGTCGAGGCAAACTTATGATAAGTATTGTCATGAACACAATTATTTGCTTTGCACTTGATGCAAACATACTATAACGATCACTCAACAGAATACAATGACTAACTCTGGTAGAACTACAATCTTAAACTATTTGGATCTGGCTGAATTCTTGGATACTCGCTCTCAACTCAACTCAATACCAAGAAAAATAAAGAAATGAAAGACTCTCGTTTGGAAGAGATGCTACAAATGAAGAAACAAATTGGTATTTATAGGCTAACAACCTATAGCTCGTTTGGAACGACTTTCTAAGTGTTTATAAACACTTTTTTTTTACACTTATAAATTGAGTTGATACTTGATCAAAATCCAAACACTTACTTAACACTTTAAAGTCAATTCAAACACACCATTAGTAATTTTCCAAAATACAAAGTAAAATCAAGTAAATACAAAAAATTGTAACATTGTCAGTTTACTCAATTGAGTTGATACTTGATCAAAATCAAACATAACTTATTAAAATTGAAGAAACTATAAATTTAACTTTCATATATGTTAAATTTGTACATAAAAAATTATCTAATTTGATGTTACAAATTTCGATCCAATTTGAAAGTTCACAACCATTAATTTAATCTATATAATTAAATTCATTTGTTTATGTTTCAATATTAAGTTGTTTCACTTTCTTTCACTTTAAATATCCACCATGTTCCTTATAATCCAATTTGGTGCCAATAATTTTCTTGGTCAAACATTTCCAATAATCCCTTCAACTCAAATACGTTAGATAACACGAAGCTAAGAGAAAAGTTAGAAAAATATGATATTTCCTACGTCATTATAGAGGGTGTTTAGGACAAATAGTGAAATAGTGAGCTTCAACGAGTTATGAAGTATACGAAGTTGTGAACTCTTGATGCCCATGACGTAAGAAGTTGATAAGATATAAAATTAATGTTGTTTAGTAGTGGATCCCACTGACTCCTTGCGCCAAAGAACGGGTGTATTTTACAACTCGCACTTCCCAACTCCTTGGCCAAACACACCCTCGAGAGATAAATTTTAATCTATAAATAAATAATTAAATCAATCAACTAATTAACTAACTTGAACATAGTTCAACGATAAATATCATAGTCTTTTTTGTTCAATATGGGTGAGGAGTTTGAACCATATACTAATTAATTAGTTGTTGACACATGTAACAAAATGAAAATGAGTTCTTGCCACTTTTGATAAATTACACAAATAATTTATGCATTATATGTAAATGTTTGTGATTTGAATCTTCTCCCATCTATTCTACTAAAAAAATTAGTTAAATTAATGGTCACTTGTGGGTGCAAAAACACACAGGTATATTAAATATTTCCTTTAGTCCGATCATTCATCCTTTATAATCATACAAAGTATCAACCAATTTGGAATTAACTGTATTATTGAATTTCCTCTTCTTTTTTCTTTTTTTTTTTTTTTTTTTTTTTTTTTTTTAAAAAAAACTTGAATTTTCTCAATTGATGGGGTAAAATATTGGCTTTTGAATCGGACAAGAACCTTTTAATAACCGGTAAGATAGTTACAATGAGTAGCAATTTTAGGGATAATAACCAAGTATATACAATATTGAAAAAAATTGTAAATATAGCAAAGTCTATCAACGATATACTTCTAACGCTGGTAGACTCTTATGGTCTATCAGTTATAGACCATATAGACCATAAAAGTCTATTATTAATAAACTTTTCTATATTTGCAATTTTTTCAAATGTTGTTATATATGCTAATACTTTGAATCTAATTGCTATATTTGCAATTGTCCTAACGGGTAATGTTTGAGTGTATTTCAAGATGCACCATCTTTATGCCTCATCTCTCGGCACCCACATAAAAATACAAAATAATTCACAAAAAAATAAAATAATGTTTTTACCTAGTAAATTATGATTGAACAATTTAATAAAATCTACACAAATAGCACTTACCAATGTAGTAAAATCTACACAAATAGCACCAAAGTACCTTTCTTTAAAAACCCTGAAAGTTGTCCATGTTGATGTCCCCACGTTTTCACATTAAAATGCAATAAATTGTACTCTAAATAATTTAAGTTAAGCCCACCAAAAATACTTTTCAATCCCCACATGTTGTTTTGGTTTATATATATAAAAATATGGGCATTTGTGCATGTACATTGATGTATCATCTCGTGGGTCAACATCTTCAATTATTCCAACTTACATTATATGTGTGCCATGTCACGCCATTTTACTTATTCCAAGTATGATGTTCATATTTCCATAACAAATAATATATTACTTTACCCTAATCAAATTGACCCATGCTTAATATTACAAAATTACATGTAGTAAACATTCATACGATTGGTTATTTATGGTTTAAAAACTACTTTGATCTACGTGCTTTAAATTTTGGTTTATTTTGATATCTGTACTCTTAAAATGTTAATTTTAGTCTTTATACTTTCATCTTTGGTTCATTTTGGCCCTTATAGTTTCAAAATTATGTTTAGTTTGTTTCCTGTACTTCCAACTTTGGTTTATTTTGGTCACTGGATTTTCAAAAAGGGACCATTTTGATCAATCATAAATAAAAATGAAGGGATCAAAATGGTAATTTTTTTTAAAGTATAAGAACCAAAATAAACTAAAGTTAAATGTGTAAGGACCAAAACTAATATTTTGTAAGTATAGGGTCCAAAATGAACAAAAGTTAAAAATATATGGACCAAAATTAACATTTTGAAAGTATAGGAACTAAAATGGACCAAAACTCAAAGTATAGAGACCAAACTAGTATTTAAACTTTTTATTATTATTATTATTTTGGTTCATTTGATAGTGGAATGATTTTCTTTATTTTATTTGGAAATGGAGTATTTTAGGTTACGTTTGGTAACCATTTTATGTTTTAGAAAACTAAGCTTATTTTCTATCCATTTTTCATAATGGTTTACATTTTGCTGAAGTAAAAGAGTTGAATTATTAGCTAAATTCAAAAAATAATAATATTTTTTTTTAATTATAAAAAAAAAACAGTAAAAAGTAGATGTCAATGTAAGACATTTAAAAATGGAATGAGTATTTATATACTTAATTTTAAAAAACTAAATGATTAGTAAATACGGCCTAATTACTAGGTTAACATATCAACTTGATTTATCGTTAAATTCGGATATCTTGTTAATTGAGTTTGATTAACCATTCACATATAGCTCAATTTTGAGTATTTAACTACCTTAATTTTGCATGAATAATTATTAAGTTCCATTAACAATTTTCCAATCTAATACATAGAAGATGTTAATTTCACAATTCATTCAAACAAAAATTTTAATCAGACGAAATTGAAAGTTTGAATTAAAATTGATTTATTAAATCAAATATATAATGAAAATGATGATTTTTTTCTCTCTCTCAAACAGTATTATAATAAAAATAAGTATGACTTAATTTAGTTGAGGAGAATGTTTTAGTAAAAAGTATATGATAAAAAGTAATCCACAATAAATTATTGTGTGTAATTATTGTTAGAAAGAAAATTAAGATCCAGTTTGTTGGGAAATTTAATCTATGTGTTTTGAAAACGAGCTGAAAATTTTTGTGAAGATAATTTTGAAGAAATCAAATGGAATATTATTGACTAGCTTTCTAAACTCAAACCCACCATCATTGAACAAGCTTTTCAATTTGTTTCATCTCATTGATTTTTATTAAAACTTAATAAAAAGAAGAAAAAAAAAAGAAAAAAAGGAAAACGACACGTCGATTTTTGCTTTACCTAACTATCACCTAATCCAATTTGAGTCACGATTACCCATACAATCAAAAATTAAAAAGGAAGCCTCTTTCAACAACTTCTTATTATAATAATAATAATAATAATAATATAAAAAAAAAAAAAAAAAAGAAAAGATTAAAAATTACTTTTGATCCCTAAACTTTCATGAAAGTAACAATTTAGTCTCTGAATTTTAGTTTGTAACGATTTAGTTCTTGTATTTTCATTTTTGTAATAGTTTAGTCCTTGAACTTTTATATTTACAATTTAATCCATGTACTTTAAAATTTTTAACTATTTAGTCCATATTGTATAAATTAGGGTTAAGATTTAATGAGATTTCTTGACATATAATTTTGATGAATTTTTTTTACGTTAGAGACTAAATTGTCACAATTTGAAAGTACAATGACTAAATTGTTACAAAATGGAGACTATATCGTTACAAATCAAATTTACTATTTAACAATTTAATCCATGTACTTTAAAATTTTTAACTATTTAGTCCATATTGTATAAATTAGGGTTAAGATTTAATGAGATTTCTTGACATATAATTTTGATGAATTTTTTTTACGTTAGAGACTAAATTGTCACAATTTGAAAGTACAATGACTAAATTGTTACAAAATGGAGACTATATCGTTACAAATCAAAGTTTAGGGACTAAATTGTTACTTTCACGAAAGTTTAGGGACCAAAAGTATTTTTTAACATAAGGAAAATTATTATAAATGAAAAAATACCAAACTATTTATAAATATAAAAAAAATTTAATAGATAATTGATTTTTTCTATATTGACAAATATTTTGACTCATTTTTCTATATTTGAAAATAACCCTAATAATAATGAAAAAATGTGGTACGGATTACCATTTTATTACTTTTACAAAAAAAAAAAAAAAAAATATTATACTTATTTAAGATCAACTTTTATCTTTAAACTTCCTATTTCATCATATGAAACTTAATGATTTTTTTAGGAAAATTTTTTAAAATAGAAAAATAAAGGAAACTATTTACATAAAATAACAAATTTTTTTAGATAGTTGTGATAGACGCTGATAGAAGTCTATCATGGTCTATCAGTGATAGAAATAACATAAGTATATCACTGATAGATGTTGATAGAAGTCTATCAATGTCTATCAATATTTTTTTTTCTTTTCTTTATAAATATTTTGACATTTTCTTTATCTGTGAAAATTTCTCTACACCTTACCGATTTAAATTTAAACATTCCCTATCACTAATCAATTAAAATTATGAAAGCACCTAAATCCATTTTTAGAAAATTGTGATTTTCTTTTTGTTGCGAATTTTAGTAGATTTTTCAAAAAAATAAAAAACAAGTATTTTAAAAATTACTTTGATTTAGATTTTGAAAATTCTGGTCAAAGGTGGATCAACACTACAAAAAAAATATTTTAATGATTTAACTTTCAACAGTGGAAAATCGAAAATAAAAATAGTTATCAATTATTGAGATTGAAAAAAGAAAAAGGAAAGTTTTGGACTTGGTGATGGTCCTTGTAAGTTCGAGGGCTCATTTCAGTCAAAACATGACTGCTTCAACTAGTTGGATAATTCCAATAATTTTCATTTAACCCAACTTGTATATTTTTAATTAATTAATTTTGAAAAAAGATAACATTTTTATTTTAATCTTTTACTTTTCTCTCAATTTAATTATAAAAGTCACTACCTGCTCCCTTTTTCCGTTTCTAGTCAAACTCGTCGCTGCCTTAGCCACTCCGCCTTTTTAAAAAAAATAAATTAAAAGATTTTTATCTCTATTTTGCAAATTCTTAATTATTGGTTTTTTTTTTTTTTCTTTTTCTGAATTCCAATGTAATAAACAAAACAAAACAAGTTATGTTAAATTCCCATTTTAGTGCCTAATTTTTCATCTGGTTTTTATTGTGTCTTGAATTCATAACAAAATTCTATAAACAAAAATAAAAAATAATTGAAAAACTACTTTTCAAAACAAAATTTGAAAATGTTGTTGTGCATGTCAAGTTTAGGCGGCTGGCCTATATGTCGGAGTAGGCCTATAAGAGAATTAACATTAGTCCGTTGTCGAGCGGAATATATTCTGATGTCTAAGTTAGTATATGAAGCATTTAGTTCAGGTAAGCACAAACAACATTGCTCACTCTTGAAGTAGTGGAGTGAAGCTATTTATATAAAACCTATTGTTTGACATCTGATTGAGACGCAATATCGACAGTGTTAGCGTAAGTGTGGTCCTGAGCTCGGCTCAATTATTTTCTTTATGGGTGAAATGGAACGAGCTCGACTGGCCAACTCGAAGCTCGAGAGTTTGACTTCTATTTTGGGATACACAGACTCCTGGGTAGACTCTCAGAATGTTTGTAGACGCCCACCTAGAGGCCTAGACCTTACGTTAGAAACCCTCGAAAGAAAACACTTTTAAATATAAATTAAAAAGAAAAAAAATTGAAGGGTTGTCAAAAGTTACCCAAACTTTTATATAAATATTGTCTTCATTTTTAGTCAGTATATTTTAGGCTTCATTCGATTTTAGTATCTATAATTTCAATGGTTCAAATTTAGTTAGTTTACCTATAATACATCTTAAACATAATCTCTATGCTTACAATAGATCTGAAATTTATTGATTGAAGTTAATTATTATTGAAATAAGTCGAATAATAACAACAATTTTTATGGAAAAAAAATCATCATATGAATATATGTTCAACATTTATAAATGAAATGGTAGACTAAAAAACAAAACACATTAAAAGATAATAATCTAAGAACAAAAACTTCAACTATTATTATTATTATTTAAAATAATCTAATAATCAATTCAACAAATCCTCTCTCTCACAAAACAGAGATTCACACAGTAACCTATAACCAATACATTCCCTCCTTGTGTTTGTAATGTAATAGGCCATACCGCGTTCGCCTGGGTTTTGCGCAGAACCTTCCATGGCAGCCCACCATAGCTCAAACCTTTGAAATCGTCTCTTTCCCCCTCACTATATAGACCCTCTCCATTTTCTGCCCTTCTCATTTCATTATCATCATCTTCATCCTCTTCATCTTCCCATTTTTCCCTCTGCGTTTCTCCATTGAATATAATATAATAGAATAGAATTGAACTCAGGCAATGAAGTTCGGGAAGGAGTTCACGGCTCAAATGGTGCCGGAATGGCACGAGGCTTACATGGATTACAATTTCCTTAAAACCCTTTTGAAAGAGATACAGAGATTCAAGCTCAGAAATGGCCCTCCCCAGCCGCATCAGCCGTCTGGCTTGAAGCGGAAGCTTACTCTGTACAGAGCATTCAGCGGCCTGACTCAAGGCTACGTTCATCCTTCAACTCCTTCTTCCCATACGGACATTGAGAGCCAAGCCATTCTGGTTAGCTCTACGCACGAGGATGGGTCCCAGAATTACAAGACCACGTTTCTTATGGCTGCCGATGAAGGCGCGGAGTACGAACTCGTCTACTTCAGGAGACTCGATGACGAGTTTTCACAGTGGACAAGTTCTATAAGGCCAAGGTGGAGGAGGTCATGAAGGAAGCCGAGATGTTGAACAAGCAGATGGATGCTTTGATTGCTTTCAGAGTCAAAGTCGAGAATCCTCAGGGTTTGGTTTTTGATATGTCTGAGAAGACTGTAGAGATGACTCGTCTTGCTTCTGGGATTGCTGCTTCTTCCGCTGCGTTATCGGCTTCCACACCTAAAGGGGCCAAATCTGGAAGTGAGTTTTGAATTTCTGCTCTTCCCTTTTAAGCTTTAACTAGATTATTGTGTTTCCCTTTTATTTCTGGCTTTGATCAAGTAGAAATTAGTTGTTTCTTTGTTTGTTGGAGTTGTTGTATGGTAGAATAGACTAACCAGAGAGTGTTTTCTTTTGAATGAGCAGAGAGACCTCACAGGGCCATGGAGATAATTGATGAAGGTGGGAATCGATCCGTTGAAACACCTCGTTCAACCATCAAGGGCTTCCTTAAAATTTCTAAGAACACTGAACTTCGGTTCAGCAGAGACAATCTAAAGAAAGTTGAAGAACAACTCAGGCAGGCCTTCTCTGTGTTTTACCAGAAACTTAGGCTTCTGAAGAGCTTCAGGTACATCTTATCTTCTTCTTGCCTCGCCTCTTTTTCAATGCTCAAATTGCTTATCTTTTCTCATTGATGGAATTTTCACAGCTTCTTGAATACACTGGCCTTCTCAAAGATCATGAAGAAATATGACAAGGTATTTTATTTCCTATCTGAACTAAGAAGGGTGATTGTGAAGTGGAAAAAAAAAAAAAAAAAATATTATGAGACATGTATGTCTCTTTCCTTCTTTCTTATGTCTTTGTAATTTGATTGCAGATTACATCAAGAGATGCCTCAAAAGCATACATGAAAACGGTGGATAGTTCTTACCTTGGAAGCTCAGATGATGTGAGATATAGCTTCTCTGATATCTTAATTTTCAACGTCCATTCTTTCTTATACAAGTTACTCAATAAAGCAAGTTCTTCAATACTAATGTACTACATGCCACTGCAGGTTGCTAAGTTAATGGAGAGGGTTGAGAACACATTCATCAAACATTTCTGCAACGCCAATCGCAGCAAAGCGATGAATATTTTAAGGCCCAAAGCTAAGAGAGAGAGACATAGGACAACCTTTTCCATGGGTAAGTGCTCTGATTTTCACCATGATTTGTAGTACCACTTAAGCTTCTTATTTTAGGGACATGCCTTTTCTAATTTTTCACAGAACTCAAATGATTTACAGGTTTTCTAGCTGGCTGTTCTGCAGCTCTGTTTTTAGCCCTCATCTTAATTATCCGTGCCCGCAATATTATGGATAGCAGAGGAAGCACAAAGTACATGGAAACCATGTTTCCCCTTTACAGGTAACTACACATATTGATATTACACATGTTGATCTGTTAATTATCATTTTAAACATTCTCAATCTTTCATGTTATTAAGTTAAGCCAGTGTGTAAATAACTTGGTTGGCAGATCAAAATTATAGTTAATTGTTTTTTATTATGTAACTCAATTGCATTAACCACTTGGCAGCATAAACTTTATTCTGTCCTATTGGTTTGACATGGCAACTATGTCTGTTTTGCAGTCTGTTTGGATTTGTTGTTCTGCATTTGGTTATGTATGCTGTCAACATATTCTTTTGGAGGCGATATCGAGTGAATTATTCCTTCATATTTGGTTTCAAGGAAGGAAATGAGTTGGGGTATCGTCAAGTTCTCCTTATTGGTTTTGCTCTAGCAGTACTTGGACTTGGCTCCGTGCTCTCAAACCTTGACATGGAAATGGACCCAAGTACAAAAGATTTCAAAGCATTGACTGAACTTCTGCCTCTGTTGGCAGTTGTTGTAAGATTTTCACACCAACTTTCTCTAGTGACTTTAATTTTGCATATACAGTAGTGCTAGTGCTAAACAAACTCGCCTTTTTTCTTCTGCAGCTTGTAACTGCAATACTTATCTGCCCATTTAACATCATATATCGCTCAAGTCGTCTCTTCTTCCTCACTTGTCTATTTCACTGCATCTGTGCTCCACTCTACAAGGTAAATTCCGTCTTCCATAATGTACATTATTAGCTCAGAGATTCTGAAGTTGCTGTTGTGAACTTTTTCCTAAAATAAATTTTCTTTCCTTCAGGTGGTGCTCCCAGACTTTTTCTTAGCAGATCAGTTAACAAGCCAGGTGCAAGCACTCAGAAGTTTGGAATTTTACATTTGCTATTATGGTTGGGGAGACTACAGAATGAGAGTAAACACTTGCAAGGCTAGTGCCGTGTTCCAAACCTTCAGTTTCATTATCGCCGTTATCCCATACTGGTCGCGCCTTCAGCAGGTACTTAACTCCAATCTTGCTAAGCATTTTTAACTGCAACTCCAGCATTTTGTAGAAAGACGCACATTGATCCTTAGCCTAATGTCTTGTTTTTCTTTTTGTGTTTTAACAGTGTCTTCGTCGACTATATGAAGAGAAGGACAAAATGCACGCGCTGAACGGATTGAAATACTCGTTTGCGATCGCTGCTGTTTGCTTCAGGACAGCATACAGTCTGAACAAAAGCTTATATGTTTGGTATGTACTAGCTTGGATATTTTCAGTCATAGCAGCAGTTTCAGGCACGTACTGGGACCTTGTGATCGACTGGGGGCTTCTGCAACGGCATTCGAAGAACCGATGGTTGCGTGACAAGCTCCTCGTCCCTCAAAAGAGCGTATATTTTGTTGCAATGGTGAGTGATATAATGATCAATCAGATTCCAAACACTAGAATATTATGTTGCCTTTAATTTGGCGATTTCTAAAGAGAAAGAAAACATTGCAGGCTTTGAATGTGGTGCTGAGACTTGCTTGGATGCAAACTGTGTTGAACTTCAAGGTCCCATTCTTGCACAGAGAAGGCTTGGTTGCCATTGTTGCTAGCTTGGAGATCATTCGCCGTGGCATATGGAATTTCTTCAGGTAAATAAATACTAATTTTTTTTTTCTTTTTCTTTAAACTTTCATAGTCTATTATGTTACCCTTAAATGAAAAGTCTTAATTATATGTTCTTTTGATGATGGTATAGGATTGAAAATGAGCATTTGAACAATGTTGGTAAATATAGAGCATTCAAATCAGTGCCTCTACCTTTCAACTATGATGAAGATGATAAAGATGACTGAATTGCTGATTCAGAATGGATTTGGAATACCTTTTTTTTTTTTTTTTCTTTTTGTGTATTTATTATATGTTATTTTTATGATGTGTATAGCAATTTTGAAAGAACTCCCACTGTCAAATCTGCAGAAAAGTAAATCAAGTTAGATGAGAAATGAAAAGAAATTTGAATTCTTTTATTCCTGTTTTGAGATTCCATGGATATGAGTGTGGTTATGGGTAGTGTAAACCTTTTAGGTATGAAATTCAAAAGCAGAAATTATAATGTCTAAGAAAAGACATCCAAATTAACAATAAAGGAAGAAAAGTTTACCAAATGGTAAATTTATTTTTAAGTTTAAGTAGTATTTAGTTTCTATTTGATCTATTTACTTAATTTTTTTTTAAATTTTTTCATTAATTTACATGGAATTTATTTAGTTTCTATAGTCGAAAAAGAATGTAACAAGGAAATAAATCGATCAATTTCGATTCTAAATTTTGCATGTTGCAAGAATTTTCAATTTCATCAATTTAAACTTATTTAGACTTAATCAAATGTTGCAAATCTCACCTTTTCATTAAAATCAAGCTTTACACAAAACGAGTTTGATAAATGCACAAAACCGTTAATTGAATAATAACTCAAGGTTGAAGAATTTCAATTGAAATTTAACTCTTATGTCATTTTCTTTTCATGTTTGATCAATTTCGTATCTGATAGGACAATTTTGGAAGTTCAACTACCTATTAGAATTCTTTTGGTCCCTATAATTTAGATAATGTTTGAATTTAGTCCTTATGGTTTATAATTGGAATTTAGTCATTATGATTGGGACTATTTATAAAAATTTTATCAAACCATAAAAACTATTTATGAGGACCAAATTCATAATTAATGTGGTTTTAACCTTTGAAATCATATGAACTATTTATGATGATTTTATCAAAGCATAGAGACTAGTTACGATGATTTTATCAACCCATATAAGACTAGTTATGAGGTTTTATCAAACTATAGAGACTAAATTTTAACACTTAAAATCATAAGGACTAGACTTGAACTTTCTTCAAACTATAAGGATCAAATTGATAATTTAACTTTTTTTTTTTAGGATTTATTTTACAAATAGAAATACATCGGATTCAATAGATAACCAAAAACATTCAAAGGTAAAATTTAATAAAGGACAAGAAAAAAAAGAAAAAAAAAAAGAGATTTAAAGTGAAAGATTGAAATTGAAAAGTAGTTTTTGAATATTTTGTGTTTGTGTGTGGGGACCTGAAAGCTATATATATAAAATAAAAGGCTGTGATATGGTTGGTTAGCAGTAGCGCCACCTACTAATAAGATCCAAATGAAAGCTATATAAAATAAAAGCTTTTGTATATTTGGATTTTTTTTTTGAAATTTTTAAAAATAGAAAAATAAGGAAAACTATTTATACAAAATAGCAAAATTTTTAGATAGTTGTGATAAATGCAGATAAAAGTTTATTAGGGTCTATCAGTGATAGAAATAATAGAAGTCTATAACTAATAGATGCTCATAGAAGTTTATCAATGTCTATCATTATTTTTTATAAATAGTTTGACATTTTTTTATATCTGTGAATTTTTCATTTTTTTTCCTCTCATTTGAAAAAGAAAAACAAAGAAAAAGAAAAAAAAAGATCTCAATGAAAATGAGAGTTGAAAAACAAAGAAAAAGAAGAAAAAAGATCTCAATGAAAATGAGAGTTTGATGTGGTTGGTGGATTAAGTCCTTGAATTCTCAAATTGACAACTAACCAAATGAATGGAATCAATTATGGATTTTTGGAATTTATTAGCCCCAATAGCTGTAACCATCTAATATAATAAATTCATGTGTGTGGATAATACATTATATTTATCACTAATAGATAGATCGATCCTTATCAAATCATTTATAAGATAAATGTGTTGTTTTTTTCATTGTGATCTAATTTTGAGATGAAACTTTATGTTTATTTAATATAGTATCATGACCATAAAATCCAAATAAATATTTGATATAGGTTGCCATAATATTAGAAACTCCTTTTAAATATCTTTCCTAGGGAATTTATAGATATTGCACACTAAAATAATATTAAAAAAAAAAAAAAAATCAATTATTTGACTGGGTAACCAATTTATAGAAAACTATAGATCTATGGAATTCCTGATTATTAAAAATATTTAAATAAGTATAAATTAATTAGAATAATAAAATTCTATATTAAATAGTTAAGATAATTTAAAGTATTAGTCAAAATTAAGAAGTCTAAATGATATATTTATATTTAATAATTAATTAAAAATAATTTGTAATGACTAATATTAATATTTAGAGTAATTGTTTTAAATGGTAATACTGCTGGACAAATTATATACTACTATCATCTATCACTTTCTATCAGCGATAAACACCGATTGATGTTTATTAGTGTCTATCACTGATAGACATTGATATTTTGCTATATTTATAAATATTTTGACTCATTGTACTATATTTGAAAATAATCCTAATATTTATTTAATTTATTAATTAGGTTATATTTTTAATGTGGCTAGTTAGACAAATCACATAAATATGAAGGATATTAAAAAATTTATATTGGATGACTTTTAAGATTTCTTAAATAATAACGTCTTGAATTTTAAAAAATGAAATCATGTAAAGTAAATAAAAATATTAAATATATGTATGAAATCTCATGGTAATACTCATAAAACTAACATGCCCAAAGTAATCATTATCTATAAAAACAGCAAAGTTTCAAGAAATCGACTATTTTTTTTTTTTCATTGGACTTGGGTCGATTCATCGATCAGTCTTTAGTCTCTCTAATGAATTGATAGTGACAGACCTGTTCGATCAACATTGGTTTGATCGGTTTTGGTCATATAGTCATTTCTAAGGCCCAGCCTTATGGTGCATGATCAATATTGCCTGTTAATTATTGAACATGTTTCATTGCAATCTCTATTATTTATTGAACTCTATGGGCCATGATTGTTGGGAAAATACACTGTATATAAAAATTGTGCAACACTAGCAAACAAAATGACATAAATTTGGCTCTAAACATTTGCAAAAAAAATATATAAATACATATCACTTTATGTAATAACTTGACGAGAAGAGTAAAATTTTCAATAAACGTAGATGATTAGACAGACCGATGATAATAACAACAATCAAACAACAAAGCTTGAAAATTCGGAGAGGAAAGATACGAGTAGTTGAGACATATTTTCAATAAGTGCTCACTTGAAGAAAAGAGAGAATCTAAAAAAATTGGAATAAGCTAACCAAATTGCTATTTATAGCCATACAACAATAACTTCTTAAAACTCATAAATGACAAATTATAAATACCAAATAAATGACGTCAATTATAGCATATTTACGAATAATTATAATAGTTTTAAGGACTTTTTCTAGAAATAATGTTATTTTAATAAATAATATAAAAATAGGGTTGAGTTGAAAATATTGACAAAAATAGGGTAGCAAAATCGAACGGGTCTACGATTTCCACCTGTGTGGACCAAGTCCACGATTTCCCCAACCAAGTGTCAGCAAAATCATGACATGTGAGCAAAATGAGGGTAATTGTGACAAGGTTGATGGAGACATGTGAGCAAAATTTTGGACCTAAGTCCACAATTTTTTGTGCCACATGTAGGCTATTTTTATGAGATCGTGGACTCCGTCCACGATTTCCTCACATATTTTTTAAAATATTTTTACCCCTATTTTATTTTTGTCATTATTTATTAAAATAACATCATGTTTTTTAAAAAAATTATAGTTTTAGAATACAAAATTTTGTATTATGCAACTATTGCAACGTAATTTTTTGCAATTACAATAGTTACGAATTTTACTTTAAATTCTTAATTCAAGCAAAACCAATGATTTTGAAATTTAACCAAATCTTTTTTCACACATTTACTCCCAATGATTTTGTCATCTCATAAACTAAAATAACAAAGGGTCATTTTCAAAAATAAAATAAAATAAATAAATAACAAAGGGTCATATTGTTACTTGTGTGAAAACACATGGGATATAGAAAAGAAAAATTCATGTAATTAAGTATTTCTATTTTATTTTTTACTTATGGGAAAGAAGATTTGAAATTTTGAATTATATGTTGATTTTAAAATTCTTCAACATTATATCATATCAGCAGCCTCATGTAACGGCAACCTTTCAAAATGGTCTTCTTTATAATAATTTAAACTTGTGACTAATTTTAATTGATATACTATTACTCATCAATCAACTGGATTGACTATTATATTTGATAATCACTGACAATTTGATATTGTTAGTATCTTTTAATTTTATTATTGTTGTTGTTTTACAGCTTTATAAGGTAATTTTCTACAACTAGTCTTGCAATCTTTCCAACTTTTATTTGTAATTCATGAATTGAAAACACGCAAATTTCTATTTATTGGACTTCACAATAGGCAAGTGTCATCATCGTTGAATTTAAATATTTTGAAAAAAATTACCTCCGTTAATCATTTGAGGCAAGTTTTAACATAGTTTTGATAATGAAGTTAAAAGTTCGAATCCGTACCAAACATAATTTTAACATAAAAAATATTCTAGAAAATTTTAATATATATACAATCAAGAGGTTTAATTTTTTATAAGATAGTTTATTTTTGTTAAATTATTATTTTGATTCCATGATGTTAAGTTTGTTTATTTTAATTTTTGTTCTTTTGATGAATCTTAAATTTATTTCTTTATTAATTGTCTATCTTGAAAAACTTTAAAATATAACAACAAAAATGATATTAATTTTTTTTTTCATTGACTGGATCTTTAAAAAGACCATGGTCCAAACTTGAACAATGGCAGGTCAACGCTCTCAAAGTGTGTGCAAACACGTGAGCCATCAGCCATTGGACTGTTCAATTTTATTATTTTAAGATTCCTGTCTCCGTTTTTTTTTTTTTTTTTTTTTTTTTTTTTTTTTTTTTTTTTTTTTTTTTTTACATTTCAAATGAAATGTACTATCAACTTCAAGGTTACAGGTTTGATCTCCCACCTTCACGTATTGTCAAAAAAAAAAAAAAAACTTTTTCCTTTTCTATACATTTCAATTTATTGAAATACTTCCTATAAATACAAATCAATTGCAAATTTAATATTATGATATTAAATATGCGGTTTTGATATCTTGTAGTCTATCCAAAATTTCACTCACTAGACGAGAGTGAATGATGGTTGAGTTTTTTTTTTACTTTGTATTTAAAAAAAACTATGTTATTAAAATATTGTAGTTTTATTCATCCTCGTTCCTTAATGAGACGAAGTGTATTTTTATTATTTATTTTGTTATTAATATTGTTTTTCTTAACTTATAATAGATATATAATAAATTTGAAATTTATTATTGAAATATTGTTGTTTGACGATCTCATCTTTTGAAAACAACAATATTTCTTTAGTTTAGAACCTGTTATATATTTATAATAAATTTTTTTAAAAAAAATATGAATAAAAAAAATTCATATCTTTTTACCCCTTCTCGTCTCTTAGTTAAATTTATTAAAAAGTAAAAATAGTAAATGTCATAGTGAAATAATGAATGACATAGGGACAGTTTGGCACACCAACTACAAGTTGATAGAGTGAATATTACTTGAATGTCCAGACTAACTTATGTGCACCTCAACTAATCTCACGGGACAACTCACCTAACCCTACAATATTTGGGTATCAAGAAAACCCGTAGAATATTAAATCCTGGCCACCATGGATTGAACTATGACCCTTTAATCCTTTGGCCTATTTTTTATGTTCGCATTACTACTAGGTCCACCCATGATGGTTATTAGTAACACATATTCAAAGAAGCACGAGAGCAAAACACAACAACAATCGAAAGAAGAAATGAGAATAATGGTGGGGAGAGAATGAAAACAGAATTTCTATTAAAAGTAGGCAAACTCAAATAAAAGAAGAGTAATATTGTCTTGAAAATGTTTTAAATGGAAGTAATAAAGGAAAAAAATAATTTTCAATTATGATTGAAAAGCCACAAATCACACAAATTAATTAAGAATTTAAAATTTTAAATATAGAAAAATGTTTTAAAAGCACAAAAAAAAGTATTTTAGGAAAAAATCTCTAAGTGCCCTGCAAAATGAGAAAAATAATCTAAGCTCTCCATGAAGTACCTCTAAGCTCACTCAAAGGCACATGGGTCATCTAAGCTACCTCTAAACTCATCCATTGGTCATTTGAGCTACTTCTAAGTTCCCCACGAGTCCTTTGAACCACCTCTAAGCTCCTTTAAGTTCTCTGATAAGTCTCCTAAAGCCATAGGTCGCTAAAGATTGGATGTGGGTCTCATTGGCCTTGGTCTACCATCTCAGGTCTCGATCTCCCTCCATAAGCCTTTTATCTCTCTAGACTCTTGGTCTCGACCCATCCCGATAAATCTATCCATAACAAGCACAATTTCGATAATTTGATATGTGATTGTGTGAGATTGCTCGTGTTATGTTGTTTGGGCTCTTTCTCTTGAATGTTGGTGAAGGGAAGGTTTCATAATCTATTTTCGAGGATGGAGTGAAGATTTGGTTAAGGGGTTGATGTTTGGTAGCCACCAAGGAGATGTATTCTAATTTCTAACCACTGCTTCTCTTCTGTTACCTTCATTCTTCAACCTTCTTTTCCCCTCATCATAACCTATACCAAAATTACTTTACAAAGCATCAACACTTCCTTCCAAACTGCCCAGTGAAGTATTAATATTCTAATACTTATGTGCTTTCCTACAACATTGAATTATATATAGACAAACATTCAATATCAAGACATAGTTCAATTACTATATATTATTAAAAACAGACCACCAAACAAACTATAGATACAAGGTAGAGTTAAACCAGGAAAATGTGTGGGCATTGGTATTGTTGACTCCATGGCTCCAAAGACAACAATAATAACACAGAGTAAATGAAGATTTTTTGGAGCTCTCAACAGAAAAAAAGATTATTGCCAATGCCAATGCCCAAATTTAGGATTTGTTCGACTGGCAGTCAGATGTCCTAATTCTTTCTTCCCTCACACAAGATAATATGGTACCCATGCCTGCATTGCACCAACCAAAAAATGAAAATGTGAGTTCTGTGGTGTATTGATAGCTCATCTACAACATCAGCACAATTTTGACTTTGAAAAAAATAATCCAAACACATCTTATCATATCAACACTCACTCTTAATATCTTATACACTATGATAACAATTTTAGTTTTCTGTTTTAAAAATCAATTTCCTTTTTTTTTTTTTTTTAATTATGGAAACACTTGCCAAATTTTGAGGGGAAAAAACTATATTTTTTTTTTTTGGCAAAGTGTCCCTATTGGACACGAATACGTCCAGGCACACTGTGGACACGCTAAAAAAATTGTTTGGGTTATATATATATATATATATATATAATTTTGGACACTGTTGGACTTTGGAAACTATTTGACCTAAAAAGTAGGGAGGGAAATAGAGATTTTCTTACAAACTGAGTCCTTATATATCGATCCATCTAAAAGTATTAGGAGCATCTTCTTTCTCTAGTCATAGCCAAATAAATCTTTCTATAACTTTTAAGATTTCAAATGTTGTTCATTGACTTAACTTTCTATGTTTGTAGAGAAGTATATTTTGTTTTTATATTTAAATTACATGTAGAAGTATTAACATATCAATATGTACACATATTTTATACATGAAAAAAAAGTGTCCCCAACGTGTTCTGCATCCCCACCCAACTGACGTTGCCATATCGTGTCGTTGTTGGGCTACTTAGCTTTTTAATATTGAGCAAAAATAAGAGTAGATGGCCATAAAGGACAATTCAGAATAGAAAACCCAATAGCAACAATCAGATTACAATAAAGAAGGAATTGGAGAAAGGACATACGTTGACTTGAATGGTGCACTGGTTGCTCCCACTTGAGTGGCGAATGCAACGTCTTGAAATGGGCCAGCCATCTTTCCACGAGGAAACCATCCTAAGTCCCCACCTTTCTTCCCTGAAGGGCACTCTGAGTATCAGCTGCTAACTGAGACACCAACCAGATGTTATCAGATGGTAACATATCTCAGAATGGTGCACTGGTTGCTCCAACTTGAGTGGCGAATGCAACGTCTTGAAATGGGGCAGCCATCTTTCCACGAGGAAACCATCCTAAGTCCCCACCTTTCTTCCCTGAAGGGCACTCTGAGTATTCAGCTGCTAACTGAGACACCAACCAGATTGTTATCAGATGGTAACATATCTCAGAATGTTATTACGTGTTGTGATCAGTCAGCAACATACCCAAAGAAACCCCTAATCTCCATTCATCAATGAGAATGCTTAGGGTTGGACAGAAAGTAAAAAATATGGCAAAATAAGACCTATCAAATGATTACAACAGAAACTTGTCACCGACACCCCAAGGGGACATTAAATCTCACGAGGGATGAACATCAAAAGACACCCTATCAATTCCTCTACAAACTCTACTATTCTTTCCCTTCAAAAACCCCATAACAAAGCATACACCTCTGCTTTCCATACAAAAATAAAAAATAAAAAATAAAACCCCCTTTTCCTCGAAAAGACGGATGGATTAGAAACTCCTCGATCATTCACTAAAAGATCTATGACGAGCTATTTGAAGGTCAAAAGCATCGAAGAAGTGGTCCCAAACTGAATAAGCATAGCCACAACTTCAAAATGAATTCCATATCTTCTTCTGCTCTCCAACACAAGTTACAATGAAAAAGCCCCACCAAAGACAGGCAACTTCCTTGCCAGCCTATCCAAAGTGTTGATTATTCCATGAATAACATGCTAGACAAAGAACTTCACCTTTTTTGGGATTTACACCTTCCAAAGACCCACAAAAAAAAAAAAAAAAAAAAAAAATAATAATAATAAAGGAGGGACCCACCAAATAAAGAGAAAAAAGGATCTACAGGAGAAGCCCTCAAGAATAAGATTCCAAAGCCGAAAGTTCTCTCTCCCTACCTAAACTCGAAATCTCCTAAAAGAGAAAGGATTTCCATGATTTCTCCATCGGACAATGAAACCCAAACAATTGAGAAAAGGAGATCCTTGAATGAGTTAAAACATCAACAACGCAACAATTTTTCATAGCCGATAAATGCTAAAGGTTAGAAAACATGCTACACGGGGAGAGATCCCCCATCCACCTATCCTCTCAGAAGAGAGTACCTTTCCCATTACCCCACCACAAATTGGA
Source organism: Lagenaria siceraria (assembly GCA_002890555.2). NCBI lineage: Eukaryota > Viridiplantae > Streptophyta > Magnoliopsida > Cucurbitales > Cucurbitaceae > Lagenaria > Lagenaria siceraria. The sequence goes on from CM016487.1 coordinate 23,238,427, forward strand.
TCGGATCAGAGAAAGAAGGAAGCTCATTAGAAATTTCTTTCTTGTTCCTTAATGAGCTTTTAACCCCACCCGAAATCCAGTCAAACGGATGAGAGCCATACTTGCTCATGATAATCCTATACCATCGAGAAGAAGACTCGAGGGGGAAATGTCATAATCATTTTGCCAATAACGCTTTGTTGCGGCCCCTTAAATTCCCTAACCGTAACCTCCCAAGTGTAAAGCATCCCAACAATAGCCCAGTTCACCAGGTGTGCCCCTTTACCTTCTTCGGATGTTTTTTAAAGCTCAAAGCGCAATAAGTGTAATAGTCTTATGAGGCTTAAGCACAAAAAAAAAAAAAAAAAAAAGGCTTTTTTTGGCGGGCGCACTATAAATAAAAATACTACATAAAGAAGAGAAAACATAGTTGAAGTGGAAATATGGAAAAAAAATAATAAAAAATTAAAAATCCTAAACCCTAAACACAAGGAATTTTGTGCTTAGTAAAATTTATTTATTTTAATTAATAAAGAAGGAAAAACCATACTTATTAGTTTTTTTTTTTTTGGTTTAAATAATGAAAAAGCCCCAACCCCCTGGGAAGGCATTTTAAAATACTGCCTTCTCCCACACCTTCCCACAAAAAATCCCTAGGTTATGTGAATATATTTAACTTTGCTATGAAATATAGATGAATGTGAAAATATTACAATAAAATCCTAGCAACCGCTGCTTGTTGTATTTGATGGGCAGCATATGTTTAGGTTTATAGACAACTAACTAATAGAACCCAACCATGTTGATATGAAAGATAAAAGAAATTACATTATCACTCCCTAGGTACCTTGCTCTTGAGATACCATTCAAGACCTAATTCTTCCAGCCAAAATAAAGGAATTAGGAAACACATCGCCTTGACTCAAACTCTCCTGGGATAAGTATCTAGATTCCTGCATTTGTTTGACATGAATATAGTATACCTAACCAAGTTAGGATGACCATATGGTAGGCATGTAAAAACGTTTTGATGTTGTTCTAAATTCATGGTTTTCCAAGATTCCAATATCTAGGGAATCTACTCATGGCCATTTTGTTTGTCTTTCATGTCTATGTATTTTCTTTCATCATTTATCTTAATTTCTCCTTTTTTATGTTATATTTAAAACAAATCAACAATTTTTTCAACAAAAGCAAACAAACAAACCAATGTATTTATTCACTTATATATATGTGCAGATAGTTGCATTTGATCCTCCACCCCACAATTGTTGAACTAAAAAAATATATATATTAAATAAACGGCAGTTGCCACAAAGACTGCTCGAGTAGTAGAAGTCGACCAATAATTAAAAGATAGTAAATGGCTACAGGAGATTAAGCTTATTGAACTTTAACCATATAAGATAAGGACTTCGTTAGACCATTTGAATACTAAGTTAGTTCCATATTCTCTATCTCTCTATCGAAGTCTTTGAATGTATCCCATAAATGCATCGCTAATCTTACGGGTACAAGTAATACACACTCTGAACATCAAATTCTAAGAAACAATAGCGTACAAAGTACAAAATTTTAATTAAATCCTTAGTACTGCAGGCTAAATTAAGAACCTTTCTAAGTTTAGAAAACAATTTTAAGATATTAGTATTCTAAGTAACCATCACCATCAGTACCTTTGAGATCTAATATGCAATTAGGTTACAAAATACCCTTTAGATCATTAGTAAATTCATAGTGGCTATCTCCTGCATTTACCAATTCACCACATTCAAAAAAGAGGAAACGAATGTAAAAATCCTTCCTCTGAAGTAACAATTCGCGACATTAACATATAATATCCACAAAAAATCACATGCTTAGTGACGTGTAAATCAGAGAACTCATCTCTTTCCACTTACAACCACACTCAATAGCATCTCTATGTTGCCCATCAGTGAGTGAAACTACAATATCAAGCATCTGTAACTAAAGACTTAATTCCGCTTTTCTTAAACAGTATTGCAAATGGTCACCTAATAACGAAAACCAAAAATAAAAAGAAGAAGAAAAAAAAACATCAAACCTTAGCAAACTCTGCTGGAGGAACTTTGTCTCCATTGCTAAGCCAACCGTCCTGCAACTTCTTGTAGGCTTCATTGATTTTACCCTGCTTCTCGGACAGTATATGCCTCGCTGAACAACAAATTGAAGAAAAAGAAAATAAGAATGATGGACCCAAATCCCTAAACCTCCCGAAATTGAGCGTAAACCTAATTTCTAGCCCTGTAAATAGGATTGAAGAAAATGAAATAGAAAAGAGAGAGAGAGAAAGAGGGAAAACCTTTGACATAAGTGCAAGTTCCGAGGCCATCGGAAGCAGCTTTTCCGGATTTTCCCTTTCCTTTGGAAGCACTTTCATCGGCTCCAGAAGCTGCTTGCTTTGCCTTCCCCTTGCCTTTACCACCCGCCTCCTTTGTCTTCGAGTCTTTCCCCATCTACAAGCTTTAGAGGAGATTCAATTGCACAGAGATTCCAACTGATATCATCGACTGTTAGTCTCCCATAAATATCCAAACAAAAGAAAAGGAATCTTAGCAAAGATAATTTATACCCTAAAACCCGATAACATTCTTGTTTCAGTTAACAAAATAAAAAAAAAAAAAATCTCGTTTCAGTTTACTATTTTTCGTTACTTGTTTATAGCGATTTGTGTTAAAAATATTTCTAAACTTTCGAAAGTTTTAAAAATACCTTTAAACTTTAAAAAATAATTTAAAAATAACTTAGCCGTTAATCTTGAATAAAAATCGTTAAAATTTTGTTTCAAAATTACCCCTGAACTTTTCAAAAGTTTAAAAAATATCCTTAACTAAAAAAAAGTTAAAAAAGTTACTTTTACCGTAGGTATATGAACACAAACCGTAATACTCGTTTTACAAAATAACTTTAGTATAAAAAAAAATATAATTGCTCCTGACGTTAATATAATGATAAATTTGTTTGAAGTTTTCTTTAAGTTCGAAAAAAATAAAATTTAAAACAAATTATATAGATATCTTCATTTTTTTTCATATTGATAATCTTATTTACTCTTAATTTTATAATTCTTAACTTAAACCAATTTTCTCACCAACCAATTAAAACATAAAATCCTATAAAATTTCACAAAACTCTAAAATCAAAATCTACCCTTAAACATACCAAAACGATGAAAAAAAACATTAGTAATTGAATGTGTGTTAATAACCGAATACATTTATTTATTTAACTATTTATCGTTCTGGTATGTTTAAGGAGAGATTTTGATTTTAGAATTTTGTGAGATTTTATGTTTTAACTTAAAATTTTGGTCGGTAAGAAAATTAGTATAAGTTGAGAATTGGAAAATTAAGAGGAAGATAGAGTATTTATATGAAAAAAAAATGAGGATATCGTTATAATTTGTTTTAACATTTATTCTTTTCGAACATGAAAAAACTTCAAACAAATTGATCACTATATTAATATTATGAGCAATTTTAAACTTTTTTTATTTTTATTTTAAAGTTATGTTTGCAACGAGGTATTAACGATTTCTATTCATAAACTTATGGTAAAGATATTTTTGAAATTTTTTTTGAGTTAAATGCATTTTTGAAACTTTTGAAAAATTTAGGGGTATTTTTGAAACAAAACTTTAACGGTTTCCATCCAAAACTAACGACATGTATTTTTTAACTATTTTTCAAAGTTTAAGGGTATTTTTGGAACTTTTGAAAGTTTAGGGTATTTTTGACACAAAATAGATAGTTTAGGTGCATTTTTTATAATTTAACCAAATCTTTATGGCTGGGATTCTAATTTTCGTGGTAAATGATTTGTTTCATTTTAGAAATTAATTAAACAAAATATTGTTAATAATTACGGAAGAAATAAAAATGAACTGAACTGAAAAAATTAAACATTTTTCTCAAAAAAAAAAAAAAAATAGCCGTTGTTTTTTTTTTTTTTTTTCCGAATACACCAAGCCGTTTTTAATACGTCGACACCTGTTCGACGGTCAAAGTCAAATGCGCTTCAGAGAGGCGTTTCGCGCCAATTCTCAGTCGGAAGTGTAACCACCAGCGCCAATTTTCTCTCGGTTTGCTTATATATTCTTTCCCACTCACACTCAGAGCACATTCCAGAGCTCTCCATCAACGGCCTTCTTCTTCCCTTTTCGATTTCTAGCTGCCGAAACCAAACCCTAGACACAATCTGAGGAAGAGACCGCATAATAGAAAGAAGTTAAGCTTCTGGTCTCTGTCTCGTTTCATTGATGAAAAATCGAGGTAAATGCAATTCCCTTTCACTCCTTTTTAGTTTTATGAAGCAATTTGAGAACTTCCGATGTTAATCCCACATTGTTGTCTTATTTTATTTTGTTTTGTTTTGCCTATTTCCTATATCGTTTGTATTTTTTTATGGTTTCGATTACGGAGGATTAGTTTTTTTTTTTTTTTTTTTTTTTTTTTCCCGTTGGTTGCTTTAATGGTTACGAGACTCTTCGTTTCGTTCTCCTTCTCCGGTAATATCCTCAATCTGATATTCAAATAAATGTGTTGGCAGAAGAAGAGGACGACAAATTCTTAGGTTCTTGAGATTGCTTTCGATAATGAAGGGGACAAACGAAGCAGTTGCTCTTGATGAAGTGATTGATTGGGCAAAAGAAGACTGGTATGATTCCAATCCTAACGCAGTGAGTTGAATCTAAGTTTTAAGATTGATAATAATATTGCAACTATGGGACTTTGATTTTTATGTTTCCCAATTATTTGGTTTTCTCGAGCCTGAATTTTCTTCATAAAATTGACTGCAGGGAGATTTAACTTTCATAGAAATTTCTGTTTGGTTGAAATTTTGAAATCTTGTGGGAGATTTGAGGGTTTTTTTAAGAGTTTCTAACCCTAATACTTTTGAGAAACATCGATGCCTTTCTAATTCGGTAAACCCTGCGAAGTTTTTTTTTTTTTTTTCTTGGGAGGATGTAACAGTTTCTTTTGGTTCAATTAACCTTGTGAAAGCCGAGGCGGAAATTGAGCTTTCGGTTGTGAATTCTTATTCAATTTTTTCCCTTGAAACTTTGAGTTTCTGCTGAGTGGCATCCATTATGGGGTTTGAATTTAGTGCATTATGGTTTTCGATTTAACTTTTAGGGGTGTTGCATAAGAAGTTTTGGTGTCTTACTAGCTTGCTTCATGGGAAACTAATATATGGTTGCAAGTCATATATTAATGATCTGTCTTTGATCTATGTGTTTATGTATATACATAGATAGATAGACAGATCCATATATAATCTGTTATTTGAAAAAGAAAGCTCGGGACATCTCTCATCTCTGCATTTTATCTGGTTCATTACTAGGACTCCGGCCACCATGGCAATACTCCTTCATGTTGAATTCACAATTTTCTTCTGCTCATTAATATACTACACTCGTGTTTGTCAACCATACCACATATTGAACTTGTTATATTTTTTCATGTGGATAAATGTTTACATAAAAGGAACATATACTTTATGTTGAAGTTAAGGACTTTTTATAAAAAAAAAACAGTTGAAGTAAGGACTCAATCACTAGATTGTTACCTTGACCTAAGGAGGAAGGAATATATAGATGTCTCCCATCACTGCACTTCATTTTCATATGGTATATTTGATTAAGCATTTGATTGTTTAATTTCTCAATGATATGAAATATTAAACTGCCTACATATTCAAGTTGATTATTTATACATAAACAGTACACAACAAAGTTTGATTGAAGAAGTCAATTAGTTGATTGTCACTCTGACTGCAAGTCTCTTGACACAATCTACTTTTTATCACTTATTTTGTGGAAGATCATAATTTAGCCTATGTCTTTTACTTGCAGGGTTTTACGTTCGAGACTGTAGAGTACAAAAGCATCAACTTCATGGTCTGGGATGTTGGGGGTCAAGACAAGGTTTGAACTTTTGTATTGATTGTTCTGCAGTCTGGGTTGGCATTGAGTTAATTAAAATTTTCTCCTGCTAGAATTCAGGTTTTTTTTGTTCATTATATCTAAATGTTTCATTTATATACTGTCTAATTAAATTATGGTCTTAATTGGTTGTCCAACAGATTTGTCCCTTGTGGAGGCACTACTTCCAGAACACACAAAGTCTCATATTTGTTGTTGATAGCAATGATAGAGATGGAGTTGTTGAGGCCAGGGATGAAATGCATAGGAAGTTGAATGAGGTATTTACATACCAATGTACTACCTAGTTTGATAATCCTTTGTTTGAAATCGTTCATGAAGCCTGCTATATCACTTCTTTTTTTTCTTTGGGAGTACTATTCAAATAGTCCAGGATTTACCATTTTCCTTTTTTAAAATTATTTACGATAAACTACGTAGGATTATTTTATGCATATATGCAATAAAAGGATCTAATTCTCTTGATGCAAAATTTTCAAAGTTGATATTTGGTGCTTATTTAACTTCGTGCACAAAAGTTAAAGATCAGCCTACCAAACCTTGGACATGAAATCATTATTTCAGATTAGTGTATTCACACCTATTGCTTTAGGTATGAAAGGGTTTAAGGTCTTAGCATAATTTAATTCCTAAGAAGAACTTAAGAACAAGCCACGGTAACTTCTTCTTCTTCTTTTCTGGAGAGAAGGTCATGGTAACGGTTGATGTTCACTTTTTATGGTTTCAAAGTATCCATATCTCATTGGTTTGACATCATTGCTCAAGTTTCCTTTGCTAACAGAGAGTAACTATGTTGTGAAAATGCAGATGGACATAATAAAGTTGGGGTTGTCCACCAACATCCAGTTGCTACTTTCAACACTCCATCACGTAAGAATTTTCAATTGACAGCATGAGCCACCATATGTGCGGCTTAAGTTGTAACTGGAATCACAATTTTGGTATTGTTGTGGTCCTAATAAGGTTAGATTCTCATGCTTAATTTTTATTATATCTTTGTTTTTCTTTTTTGATGTTCTTTTTGCTACCTATATCATGTTTTTGTCTCGAGAGTAAGTGATTAAATTACAATAATTGATTGTAATGAATGTAACTTGATAGAGGTTCATGAGTAAGGAATGGAACTATATCTTTTGATTTAGGGCTGTTTTAGGTAGTTAGGATTATTTCTTTTTTAAACGAAAAGCCGAGCTTTTATCGAGATCAAATGAAAGAATACAGGGGGAACACACATGCACAAGAAAAAAAAAAAGAAAACCGCCCTAAGAGAGGAGCTCAATTGACCTAAAATGAGGCTCCAACTCTAACCAAGCAAAATAAGACCTAAAGGGTAATTACAAAAAAATTTATTTAACAAGGTTGCACCTCACCCCAAGGTCTTCCCTCTAAAAATCCTATTGTTTCTTTCACCCTAAAAATCTCATAAAATAGCATAAAATAGTTTCTTCTTTGAAGCTAAAAGGAGATGAAGAAGTTCTTCCACCATGGAACTACAACCTCTAGGTTAGACCAAGCTAAAATTAAACGTCTAGAAGAAGCTGCTCCACATTGATCTAGCAAACTCACAAGACCATAGGAGATGATCTAGATCATTGTCATTCCCTAAAAAAGATACAATACCAGGGCCCAATGAAAAGAGGAATTCAATGAAAAGAGGTGAATTCCTCTTGGACATGATCCAAATATTAACCTTGCCATGGAGGAACTGCCAAACAATGTAACTTCCTTTGGAATGTTGATATTCCAAAGAGAGGAAAAGATGGGAAAACTTGCATGAGATTGACTCCAACATTTTGTCTTAAGAGTTCTAGGTAATGAGTTTTTTTTAGGGCAAGTGAGAAAAATTGGTTGTAAAGATTTGTAAATTGGATGAAGTATTGAGATGCTGGGATGAATGTACTTTCTTAAAATTGTTGATGGGAAGAATTTTGAGAGAAGTGTATTTAGGAGAACAAGGTATGAAATTTGGGAGAATAAGATGACCCAAGTCATACGAGGTATGGAATTTTCTTTTATGTTTGTGATTTCAGTTTCATAAGGTTTTGGACAAGTGGTGTGGAAACTCACAGGTCTAAAAAGGAACAATTGATGGATGATGAAATGTGGGGTTTGAGGAAATTAGTAATGCAACTGTGGAAGCAGGAGAATAGTAGATGTTATGGTCATCAAGGAAGTTGAACAACATTTTTATTTGTTGAGATTATGGTTGGTTATGTATTCAAGGAAGGGGAGATATACCTTGTTAAATAATCTTGGGAAAAAGGATGAGGTTGAACTTAAACTTTTATTGTAAAGAGAATTGTTAAAAGAAGTGGATGTAAATTTTAGTTATTTAGATTGGAGATAATGATTGAGCTTCCCAGAATTAAACTTCATTTGTGGGATACAGAGGAAGAGAAGTTGTATAAAGATTAGCAAATTGGATGAAGTTTTTAGATAAAAGTACATATTTTATACTTTAAAAGGGGAAAGACACAGAGGAGGTGTTTGGGATGAGGAGTGAAATAGTGAGGAGCAAGGAGTTATGAAGTTTAGGGAGTTGTAATCTCTGGGGCCCACAGTGTAAGGAGTTGATAAGATATAAAGTTGATGTTTTTTAGTAGTAGGACCTACCAACTCCTTAGGCCAAACAAGTAGTGAAGTTCAATACTCCTACTTCTTAGCTCCTTGGGCCAAAAACTCTCATAAAGTGTGGTAGATGGAGGAAAATTCATTGGAATGAAATGGAATAAGGAGTTTGGAAATTTTGTAGGATTTTGTGGAAAGGTTAGACAACCATTTGATTTCCTGTCGTTGCAATTTTTTCTTAGCAATGAAGTTTCTTCAAATGGGAGATTTGTTGGATATGGTTTTGAGTTTTATAAGCTTTTGGACAATTGATGGAGCAACATATAAGTCTAAAGGGAGTAATTGGATGGAGGGATGAGCAAAAGAAGTTTGAGAGAATTTTTATAAAGGAAGCACTATAAAAGGTAATTGGGTATTTGGTGTTAGAGAAAAGTCAAATTGTATCGGTTGTACATATAATGGACAATTGTTTTTGGATTTCTTGAGTTTAATGGTCATGTATGTAAGGAAGAAGAAAGATAAGTTAAGTAAGGACTAGCTTTTTTTAAAAAATTAAAGTATGCGATTGGATTTCAATTATTAATTGAAGAGTTCTTGCCATTTCATGGATGAAAGATTAGCAAAGTGGATGAAGTGTTGTGATAATGCACAAAAATAATTTGGAATTGTTGATGATTTGCCACGGAGATTTATATGCCAAGACAAAGTTTGAGATTGTGTACTTGAAAAGAAAATAAACACCTGGAGTGTGGTGGATGGAAGAAAAATAATTGGAATGAAATGGAATAAAGGAGTTTGGAAATTTTCTAGGATTTTGTGGAAAGGTTAGACAACCATTTGATTTATCTTCGTTGCAATTTTGACTTAGCCACAAAGTTTCTTCAAATTGGAAACTGAATGCTATATGGTTTTAAGTTTTATAATTTTTTACATCATTGGTGGAGGAACTCATAAGTCTAAAAGGAGTAATTGGAAAGGATGAAGAAAAGAAGTTTGAGAGAATTCTTATTAAGGAAGCACTATAAAATGTAATTAGGTATTTGGTGTTAGATAAAAGTCGGATTGTATTGATTGTACAAATAATGAAGCAATTTTTAAGATTCCTTGAGTTTAATGGTTATGTATGTAAGAGGGAAGTATGAGATTGGATTTCAATTATTAATTGAAGAGTTCTTTCCATTTTTTGGATGAAAGATTAGTAAAGTGGAATTGGTCGTGGAAATTGAAATGACAAGGCAATGTTAGAGATTATGTACATCCAAAGGAAAAAGATACATGGAGTGTGGTGGATGGAGGAAAACTCAATTGAATGAAATGGAATAAAAGAGTTTGGAAATTTTCTAGGATTTTGTGGAAAGGTAAGACAACCATTTGATTTTTCCTCTCGTTGCAATTTTGTCTTGGCCACGAAGTTTCTTCAAATTGAAGATTTATTGGTATATGGTTTTGAGATTTATAAGTTTTTGGATAATTGATGGTAGAACTCATAAGCCTAAAAGGAGTAATTGGAGGGAGCGATGAGGAAATGAAGTTTAAGAGAATTTGTATAAAGCAAGCATTATAAAGGTAATTGGGTATTTGGTGTTAGAGAAAGTTGGATTGTATTGGTTGTACATACAATGGACAATTGTTTGGACTTCTTGAATTTAATGGTTATGTACATAAGGAAGATGGAAGATAAGTTAGGATAAGAAATTTTTAATCGAGGTATGAGATTGGATTACATTTTTTAGTTGAAGAGTTCTTGCCTTTTTTTGGATGAAAGACTAACAAAAAGGATGAGGATTTGCCAGGGAAGTCATATAGAGTGTGGTAGATGGGGGAAAATTCATCAGAATGAAATGGAAAAAAAGGTGTTCGGAAGTTTTCTAGGATTTTGTGGAATGGTAAGACAACCATTTGATTTTTCGTCGTTGCAATTTTGTCTTGGACACAGAGTTTCTTCGAATTGGAGATTCATTGGTATATGGTTTTGAGTTTTATTAGTTATTGGATAATTGGTGGAGGAACTCACAAGTCTAAAATGAGTAATTGGAGGGAGGGATGAGGAAAAGAAGTTTGAGAGAATTTTTATAAAGGGAGCATTATAAAAGGTAATGGTCCACTTGGTGTTTGAGAAAAGTCGGATTGTATTGGTTGTACATATAATAGACAATTTTTTGGAACTTCTTGAGTTTAATGGTTATGTATGTAATGAAGAAGGAAGATAAGTTAGGACAAGAAATTATTTATTGAAGTATGAGATTGGATTTCAATTATTAATTGAAGAGTTCTTTCCATTTTTTGGATGAAAGATTAGTAAAGTGGAATTGGTCGAGGAGATTGAAATGACAAGGCAATGTTAGAGATTATGTACATCCAAAGGAGAAAGATACCTGGAGTGTGGTGGATGGAGGAAAATTCAATTGAATGAAATGGAATATAAGAGTTTGGAAATTTTCTAGGATTTTGTGGAAAGGTAGGACAACCATTTGCTTTCCCTCTCGTTGCAATTTTGTCTTGGTCACGAAGTTTCTTCAAATTGGAGATTTATTGGTATATGGTTTTGAGATTTAAAAGTTTTTGGATAATTGATGGTAGAACTCATAAGCCTAAAAGGAGTAATTGGAGGGAGCGATGAGGAAATGAAGTTTAAGAGAATTTGTATAAAGGAAGAATTATAAAGGTAATTGGGTATTTGGTGTTAGAGAAAAGTCGAATAGTGTTGGTTGTACATAGAATGGACAATTGTTTTGGACTTCTTGAGTTTAATGGTTATGTACATAAGGAAGATTTAAGATAAGTTAGGATAAGAATTTTTTTTATTTAAGTATGAGATTGGATTTCATTTTTTAGTTGGAGAGTTCTTGCCTCTTTTTGGATGAAAGACTAACAAAAAGGATGAGGATTTTCTAGGGAAGTCACCTGGAGTGTGGTAGATGGGGGAAAATTCATTAGAATGAAATGGAAAAAAAGGTGTTTGGAAATCTTCTAGGATTTTGTGGAATGGTAATACAACCATTTGAGTTTTCATCTTTGCAATTTTGTCTTGGACACGGAGTTTCTTCAAATTGGAGATTCGTTGGTATATGGTTTTGAGTTTTATAAGTTTTTGGATAATTGATGGTAGAACTCATAAGCCTAAAAGGAGTAATTGGAGGGAGCGATGAGGAAAGGAAGTTTAAGAGAATTTGTATGAAGGAAGCATTATAAAGGTAATTGGGTATTTGGTGTTAGAGAAAAGTTGGATTGTATTGGTTGTACATACAATGAACAATTGTTTGAACTTCTTAGTTTAATGGTTATGTACATAAGGAAGATGGAAGATAAGTTAGGATAAATTTTTTTTTTATTTAAGTATGAGATTGGATTTCATTTTTTAGTTGAAGAGTTCTTGCCTCTTTTTGGATGAAAGACTAACAAAAAGGATGAGGATTTGCCAGGGAAGTCAACTGGAGTGTGGTAGATGGGATGGGAGAACGTTCATTAGAATGAAATGGAAAAAAAGGTGTTAGGAAATTTTCTAGGATTTTTTGGAATGGTAAGACAACCATTTTAGTTTTCATCTTTACAATTTTGTCTTGGACATGGAGTTTCTTCAAATTGGAGATTCGTTGGTATATGGTTTTGAGTTTTATAAGTTTTTGGATAATTGATGGTAGAACTCATAAGCCTAAAAGGAGTAATTGGAGGGAGCGATGAGGAAATGAAGTTTAAGAGAATTTGTATAAAGGAAGAATTATAAAGGTAATTGGGTATTTGGTGTTAGTGAAATGTCGGTTTGTATTGGTTGTACATACAATGGACAATTGTTTGGACTTTTTGAGTTTAATGGTTATGTACATAAGGAAGATGGAAGATAAATTAGGATAATAAATTTTTTATTGATGTATGATATTGGATTTCATTTTTTAGTTGAAGAGTTCTTTCCTTTTTTTGGATTCAAGATTAGAAAAGTGGAATTTGCCAAGGAGATTGATATGATAAGGCAATGTTAGAGATTATGTACTTCAAAAGGAAAAAGACACTTGGAGTGTGTTGGATGGAGGAAAGTTCATTGGAATGAAATGGAAAAATGGTGTTTGGAAATTCTTTTGGATTTTGTGGAAGGGTAAGACAACCATTTGATTGTTTTCAATTTTGTCTTGGTCATGACGTTTCTTCAAATTGGAGATTCATTGGTAGATGGTTTTGAGTTTAATAAGTTTTTGGATAATTGGTGGTGGAACTCATAAGTCTAAAAAGAGTAATTGGAGTGAAAGATGAAGAAAAAAAAGTTTTGAGAGAATTTTTTTATAAAGGAAGCACTATAAGTATATATCTCGTTTTCTAGTTTGCTTGGATTACTTTGTTTCCTTGTAATTTGTGCATTGGACTCTTTTCATTATATCAATGAAAAGTTTGTTTCCTTTTAAAAAAAACATATAATGGACAATTTTTGCACTTCTTGAGTTTAATGGTGGTTATGTATTTAAGGAAGAAGGAAGGTTAGGACAAGAAATTTTTAGTTGAAGTATGAGATTGGATTTCAATTATTAATTGAAGAGTTCTTGCCATTTTTTGGTTGAAAGTGGAATTTGCCATGGAGATTGATATGACAAGGCAAGGTTAGAGATTATGTACTTTAAAAGGAAAAAGACCCATGAAGTGTGGCGGATGGAGGATAATTCATTGGAATGAAATGGAAAGGAGTTTGGAAATTTTCTTGGATTTTGTGAAAAGGTAAGCCAACCATTTGATATTCTGTCATTGCAATTTTGTCTTGGCCACTAAGTTTCTTCAAAATGAAGATTTCATTGGTATATGGTTATGAGTTTTATAAGTTTTTGGATAATTGGTGGAGGAACTCACAAGTCTAGAAGGAGTAATTGGAGGGAGGGATGAGGAAAAGACGTTTAAGAGAATTTTTATAAAAGAAGCACTATGAAAGGTATTTCGGTATTTGGTGTTAGAGAAAAGTCGGATCATATTTGTTGTACAAGAGAATTTTGGATTAAAGTATATTGAAAAGTTCTTGCTATCCTATGGACAAAAGATTGATATAATGGATGAATTGTTAAAATAATGTACGAGGATAATTCTTAGTATTGCCATTTACTTACCATGGACACATATGTGGGAAGATGAAATTAGAGAATCAGAGATTATGTACTTAACAAGGGAAAATACGCATGGAGTGTGGTGGATGGAAGACTCTTGGTAGGAATTCACATAAAAAAGTGGAGTTTTCTATGAAAAGTTAATCTTGGAATAAAATGACATAAAGGAGTTCTAAAATTTCCTAGGTTTGTGTGGAAAGTTGAGGTGTCATTTGATTATTCGTTGGTGCAACTTTTTTCTTGGACATGAAGTTTTGAAATTGGAGATTCATTGGTATATGGTTTTGAGTTTTACAAGTTTTCGGATAATTGGTGGAGAAACTCATAAGTTTAAATGGAAAAAATTGGAGGGAGGGATAATGAAAAGAGGTTTCAGAGAATTTTAAATAAAGGAAGCATTTGAATAAAAGGTACCTGGATAATTGGTGTTAGAAAAAAATTGGATTGTATTAGTCTATAAGCTAGATGATGGACGATCTTTTGGATTTTTCGTGTTTAATGGTTAGATATATAAGGAAGAAGGAAGATATGTTAGTACAAGAGAATTTTGGATTTAAAGTATGAGATTAGACTTCAACTTTATGAAGTATTAAGATAATGAACAAAGATAGTTTCTTAGAATTGCAGACGATTTGCAAGGGAGATTGATATGAGAAGATAGAATTAGAGATTATGTACTTAGAAAGGGAAAAGAGACATGGAATGTGGTGGATGGAGGCTGATGTATTATTTGAAAAGACTATTTTGGAATAAAATGACATTTCAAGTGTTTGGAAATTTTATAGGTTTGTGTGGAAAATGTAAGAAATCCATTTGGTTTTTGGCAGTTGGAATTTTTACTTGGACACGAAGCTTGTTTAAATTTTTAGAATTGTTGGTAGATGGTTTTGAGTTTACAATCTTTTGGATAATTTATGGAGAAAGTCACAAGTTTAAACAAAGTAATTGGGGGAGGGATCATGAAAAGGAAACTTTAGAACAAAAAGGTATTTGGGCAACTGGTGCTTGAGAAAAATTGGATTGTAGTGGTCTATATGCTAGATGATGGGTTCTTTGAATTGATTGAGTTTAAAATGTTTTTCTTGAAATGAAATGGCATTCAGGGAGGATGAAATTAGAGAATCAAATAACATGTACTTAAAAAGGGAAAAGACACAATATGAGTGTGATGGATGGAAGACTATTTGTAGGAACATCACAAAATCGAAAGTTGAAGTTGTCTATGAAAGTTTATCTTGAAATAAAATGACAAAAAGAAGTTTTTAAATTTCCTAGGTTTGTGTAAAAAGGTAAGGTATCATTTGATTTTTCATCATTACAACTTTTTTCTTGGATATGAAGTTTTGTAATTGGAGATTCATTGGTATATGGTTTTGAGTTTTACAAGTGTCTAGATAATTGATGTAGAACTCATAAGTCAAAATGGAGTAATTGGAGCTCGATCACCAAAATAGATTTGAGGGAATTTAAATAATGAAAGCACTAGAGTGAAAGATATTTGGGTAATTAGTGGTCGAGAAATGTTTGATTGTGGTTGGTCTATATGCTAGATGATGAACAATCTGTTGGATTTGTTGAGTTAAGGATAAGAGAATTTTAGATTGAAGCATGAGAGTGGACTTCAAACTGGCGAATTGTCGTATGAAAGGAAATTTTAAGGGTTGTGTGGAAAGCTAAGACATTCATTCGATTTTTGATAGTTGTAGTTTTTTTTTGACATGAAATTTGTTCAAATTGAAGAATCGTTGGTGTATGTTTGAGTTTTACAAGTTTTTTGATAATTGGTAAAGGAACTAATAAGTCTAAAAGGGATAATTTGATCGATCACAAAAAGTGGTTTGAGAGAATTTTATTAAAGAAGCACTAGAATAAAAGGTATTTTGGTAATAGGTGCTACAGAAAAGTTAGATTGTATTGGCCTATAAGCTAGATTATGGACAATCTTTTTTATTGTTGATTTTAATGATTATATGTATATAAGGAAGAAGAAAAATACATTTGGATAAGAGAATTTTAGATTGAAGTATGAGACTGGACTCCAACTTTTTGATTGAAGAGTTGTTGCCATTGTTTGGATGAAAGATTACTGAAGTGGATGAAGTGTTCAATGATGCATGAAGATAATTTCCTAGAATTCCCAATTGATTTTCCATGGAGATTGATATGTAGAGATAAAATTGGAGATTATGTACTTGGAAAGGAAAAAGACTTCCTGTAGATGAAGGACTATTAGTTGGAATACTCACCATAATTGAAAACTGAGGAGTATTCTTTGAAAAGTTTATTTTGGAATAAAATGGTATAAAGGTGTTTGAAAATTTTATAGATTTGTGAGGAAAATGTAAGAAATCCATTCAAGAAGTTAAGAATTCTTGGAAAAGTGTATTTAGGAATAAGATGGGGTTTCGTGGGAAAATGTATTTAGGATAGTTAAGAATTCATGTACATTCACATCCCATGAGATGCTCGAAAGTATTACAGATTTGGAGAAAGCGAATACATTTGAACTAGGACACAATTGTACAACCAATAGAACAGATCCTGTTCAAGTAAGGTCGTATTTAGCGAATACATTTAAAATAACATCGCATTAAGAAATTTGGAAATGATTTAGGTTTGTGTTGATAGTTGAAGGTATTGGTAAGTCACTTCCTTATGGTTTCTTAGTTTTTTTTTTTTTTTTTTTTTTGACATTAAGTTTGTTCAAATTGGAGATCTTTTTTATTTGGTTTTTTAGTTTTAAAAGTTTTTGTCCAATTGGAACAGAAACTTACAAGTCAAAAATAAACAATTGAGGAATGAAGAAAAGAAGTTTTTAACATTTTACAAAATTGAAGCACTAGAATAAAAAAATATTATGGTAAGTAATGCTAGAGAAAAGTTGGATTTTATTGGACTTTAAGAATGATTAAGGAAACGTCTTGGATTTTTTTTGAGGTTAATGGTTATGTATGTTAGTTGTTTCTCATCCAAAGAAAAAGTTTATGGATGTAAGGAGGGAAAAATATTTTCCTTGGGATAAGGGGAAATTTATAGATTAAAGACTCTAAGTAATAATGTTTGTTTTGGGGCAAGTGTGAAAAAAATGGTCTAAAGGTTTTGAAAGTGGATGAAGTATTATGATGTTGGGAAGAAGCTAATGTACGTTCTTAGAATCACCTATGGGTTTTCTTGAGGAATTAAATGTGAAGATAGCGTTGAATACCACTGTGTGCTTGAGGGAGGAAAAATTACATGTACTTTGTAGATGGATGACTATGTATTCGAATAAACATATTAAAATTGAGAAATGAAGAATCCTTGGAAAAGTGTATTTAGGAATAAGTTGAAGTATTCTTTAAGATATTGGGAAGTATTCTAGATTTGGAGGAAGTAGGGAGACATCTGTTTTAATCACTCCCAATTAGTTCTCATAGAGAAGGATTATATTGGACAATAAGTTTTTTTTTCAAATTGGAGATACATTGGTATTTGGTATATCGTCTATGATTTTTAGTTTTACTAGTTTTTAGACAAGTGTTGGTGAAAAACATAAGCCTAAAAGGAAAAATTTGGGGATGAACAATGAAATGGGGCTCAAGAATTCTTGATAATGTTAGACCTGAATGAGAGAACTTCTTACTCATTCTATGCAATAGAGTTCAATATATATAGGCATACATGAAAGGCTTAAACTATTAGGGTAACTGATGCTAGAGAAAAGTTGGATAATATTTTACTATAAGATGGATAATGGATAACCTTTTGGATCGTGGAGGTTAATGGTTATGTATGTAAAGAAAATAAGATATTTGATTTTAGGATAAGGGAATTTTTTTGGATTAAAGTATGAGATTGGATTTCAGTATTTCAGATTATAGTGATTGAGCTATCAAGTAGTAAACAAGAGATTTAAAGGTTTGGAAAGTGGATGAAAAATTATGACATTGGGATGAGGGCTGTGAGCCCAGACTTATGTAAAGAAGGGCAAAAGTGTAACTATGTCTTGTGAAAAGGTTATGTGTTGGTCTGTTTGTTTAGGGAAAGTTAGGTTTTATTTTATAGTATCCTTTTGTCTTAGGAAAGAGAGTTCCAACCCTCTTGAGCTGTTGGGCTATCTTGTATTCTATTGGCCTTAGTGTTCTTTTTTGAAGTTTTGAAATACAAATTGTAAGACAATTACCTCACGAAGATACCATACATTCTTAGAATCACCAACGAGGGCAGATAGCATTGGATATTATGTTCTTGAGAGAGGAAAGATTATATGTACTTGGTAGATGGAGGACTATGTATTTGAAGAAGCATGTTAAAATTGAGAAGTGAAGTATTCTTTGAAAAGTGTATTTAGGAATACGACGGCATATTTTATCCCTGAAGATGCACAAAAATATTCTAGATTTTGAGAAAGTGGAGACATTTGTGAATCGCTTCCATTTGGTTGTTGTAGAGTTGGATATTTTTCAACCTGGAGATCTATAGATATATGATTGGTTTTCAGCTTTACTAGTCTTTGGACAAACGTTGACGAAAAACATAAGCCTAGGGGATGATGAAATATGGTTTGAACTTGAAGCAATAGAATACTTGTAGGGTTATTGTTGAATTTGGATCGTTTTATTTTGGATCTGCTGAGTTTTTATGGTCATGTATTTAAGGAGGGAGAAAGACTCTTTGTCAGGATAAAAGAATTTTAGGGTAAAAGAACGAGATTGGGCCTCACCTTTTAGTCTAAAGCGTCATGGTTTTGAAAAGTGAGTGCAAATTTTTGTTACTTGGCTCGAGAAAATGATTGGAGGTATAACAAACTAAAGTTTATTTATGGGATAGTGAGGAGAAAGGGTTGTAAAATATTAGCAAAACTGATGAATGTGTTAAGATAATAGGACATAAGGTTGTAAAATATTAGCAAAACTGATGAATGTGTTAAGATAATAGGACATGTTATTTCTTAGTATCGCTGGTGTTTTTCCTTAAATATTAAAATGAGAAGATAACAATGGAGAGATTATGCAAATATAAGAGGCAATAGATGTATTGTGGTGGATGGAGAACTATATGCCAGAGTAGAGATATTAAAACTAAAAGCAGAAGAATTCTTTGGGAAGTTTGGTTGTTGGGTCGCATCGTATGACATTTATTTAGAGGAAGAAAGATAATATTGTTACCGAATTATTGGATTGTATTGGTAGAGAAGTTTGACAAGGAGGATAGCTCATTGTTTGGGATTTGCTTAAAGACTTCATTAAGAAGATAATATGAATACCAATTTGATTTAGGGCTATTGGTGTGGGAGAAAAGTTGGATTGTATTGGTAGAGAAGTTTGACAAGGAGGGAGAAAAATACTTTGTCAAGATAAATAAATTTTGGGTAAAATAATGTGATTGCACTTAAGTTCTTGTATCAAGAAGTGGGTAAGTGTTTTAGTTTTTTGGATTGAGATGATGCTTTGACTAGCAAAACTGAAGTTTGTTGGGCAATGAGGAAAAAGAGTTGTAAAGCTTAACAAAGTGGATGAAGTAAGATAATAGGACAAATATAATTTCTTAGGTTCGTTGATGGTTTTTTCCTTGAAGAATGCAATGAGAAAATGATGACATTACAGATGGTGTACTTAAAGCAGAAAAAGATACATTTTGTTTGGTCGATGGAGGGTATCAGTTGGGCTAGAGAAATTAAGACGTAAGAATGAAGAAGTCTTGGAAATTTTGATTTTGGACTAAGATTTCACATGCCATAAGAAGTTTGGTAATGTTTTAGATGTGTGAGGATAGTTAAGACAATTGTAAATTACTCCTAATGTAACGCTCAAGTTCAGGAGGGGTACATAAATGAATTGAGATCACATCTGAATGAGAGAGATCCTGAGGATATGAAAGTATGGTTAAGAAAGGCTTAAAAGAATTGAATGTTACTACCTATACCTTCCTTTTTGGTGACTCAATTATAGGAACTCCAAAATTAAGCGTGCTTAGGTTGGAGCAATCATATGTTGGGGGACCTTCTGAGAATTTTCTTAGAAAGCATGTGGGTGAGAACAAAACATGATGAAAGGACTCGTGTTGGTTTGTGGGGATAGTTTTCACTCTTAAAAACAGTTCAAGACAAGCAAGGATGACGTTGCTAGGTTGCAGGGAATGTAGGGAAATGTTGGGGCAGTTAGGTTCCGAATCTTGGTCCAAATCCTAGGCTTGGGCTTGGGGCATCCCAAATATGTTTATTGAGGCTTGTTTTTGGTTGGAATGGAGAATAACGGGGGAAATAGAGGGCTAAAGTCTGGTCAAAACTAAGTGGCCAAATTTTCAAAATCTCCTTCACAGAGCTTGCTTTTCCGTTTTACGACCATTTTGCTAAGATGACAAAGTTTTTGTCTCTAATGCCTTATGTAGGGCCAAGTCTCCTTAGCGACGGGAAAGACTTTTTCCCACTTAACAAGGTGCTTATGGAACCCCTTTGGCTATACTTGGCCCCCAAAGAAAGTTTCACAATAAACTCTCTATACTTTTGACGATGTTGGATGGCATTTCAACAATTTGTGGGATGGGGATTTGAATCTTTGATTTCTTGGTTAAAGGTACGTGCTCTAAGCCAGTTGAGCTATGCTCATGTTGGATGACTCAAATAATGAATATGAGGTTAGTTTGAGTAGTGTGGAGTTGGATGTTCAGACTGATTCTTTGGATGATAATATTGTGGAAGAATCCTATGCTAATGCCTTTGTTTCTTTATTTCAATCATCAAATCAACAATATTCCAAGATCAAAGAAGTTGAAGCGCTACTTATTCCAAATCATACACCAGAATCTCAAAGTTTTCTTCCATTTCTATTCCTAGCAAGTTCTCATCTTTAATCGAGCGTTGTGGTTTACAGATGCGGGAAATTCTTGGATGATAATATTGTGGAAGAATCCTATGCTAATGCCTTTGTTTCCTTATTTCAATCATCAAATCAACAATATTCCAAGATTAAAGAAGTTGAAGCGCTACTTATTCCTAATCATACACCAGAATCTCAAAGTTTTCTTCCATTTCTATTCCTAGCAAGTTCTCATCTTTAATCGAGCATTGTGGTTTACAGATGCGGGAAATTCCTGGATGATAATATTGTGGAAGAATCCTATGCTAATGCCTTTGTTTCCTTATTTCAATCATCAAATCAACAATATTCCAAGATCAAAGAAGTTGAAGCGCTACTTATTCCTAATCATACACCAGAATCTCAAAGTTTTCTTCCATTTCTATTCCAAGCAAGGTCTCATCTTTAATTGAGCATTGTGGTTTACAGATTTGGGAAATTCCTTCCAATACCTCAAGAAAATGCTAAGAAGATTCATAAGGAATATTTTTATGATTTGGATTATGTGAGGCTTCCCTTTTAAGTTTGTTGTTGTGGCGAAGATTTTTGGTTCATGCATCTCTTTGATATTTCTGCTGACATTGAGGTTTATTGGAAGTTATAATTTTCCAAGAAGTTCTTTTGCAGAATTACATTTGAAGAGGCATTGGGTAGCTCTAATCTGATATTTTGTTTCAAGCTAACTTTATTGGAATTGATGGAGTATTTGTTTTGGTTGCACTATCAATTAAGGCTTTTGGGTTTTTTTTCTTTTTTTTCTTTTTACTACAATTGACAATTGGGGTAGAAGGATTCAAACCACAGATCTTGTAGTTACTAACACACTCATTATGCCAATTGAGCTATGTTCGGTTTCGCTGAGTTTTTGTTTTTTCCCAAGAAGTTTTGGCTGCATTAATTTGGAGAGTTGTCTATCTTCTAGGCATCATAGGTTCTCTCTCTTGCATTATACCCGCATCAATTGAAGCTATGTTTTCAAGGCAACATAGGTTCTTTCTTTATTGGAACCAAGACAAAAAATAATTGCTCTCTTTATTATAATCAAGGCAGCATTAATTGTTGGGGTTTCTTGTGTTTTTTCAACGCAACTTTTGAGGAGTTCTTGTTGGATTCAAGACAACATTTTCCTCCGTTTGGCTCATGTTTGTATTAATTTCAGTCCTTGGAATTGGATTTGGTAGCTCTTTCATTTTTGTTGGGGCTGCATCAATCAAAAAGTCTAAGGGGGTGTTTGACCCACTGATTTCATAAGTCGATATTAAATAACTCAACTCCACCAACTTCAATAGTGGTCACTATTAAAAGTTTGCATATTTATCGAGGAACTCAATCTTCCATTTTTTCTCTCTTTTGCACATTTATCAAGAAATTCTATCTTCAGAACTGTGCACTCCAAACACAGACTTCCTAGCTCCAACATATTAACTCCATACTTCATAACTCAACTTAGCGCCCCAAACATCCCCTAGATCTTTTGGAAGCTCAAAAGTGTTTTGGCATTTCTCCTCTCTTTTTATTCCTCTCAAAGGTTGTGAAAAAAATTCTTTGAGGATTCTCTTTGAGTTTTATGTTCAACATTTCTTATGGAATCTAATATAGATCCTAGTCTTACCTTATCGGCATGGATAGCTCATTTTGACAAAGAATTGGATTGAATTCAGAAGGAGAAGCTTCTTTGTCAAATAAAGTTCCTCAAATGAAAGATTGCAATTTTTCAGCAACACTTGTTGGAGCTTTCAGACATCTACTCCAATTTCTATGGACAACTCAATGATAATTCTCTTGCTTGGTGTTAATGTATCTGTTCTTTTACAAGTCTTACCGGCAGGATAATTTTCATTTTTTTGATTTCATTTGACTGAATCGTAACTTGGATAAGTGAGTACCTACTTTCAGGTTTAGTTGTGTATGTCAATTTAAATTTATAAATTTTGGATTTTATCTGACTCAATCGTAAGTAAATAGTAGTATCAAATTGCCTCTCAAAACTAAATTAGAATTTTTTTTTTCATAAATCAGCTATTAATCACATGAAATTAAACCAATAAATCCAGTCAAATCAAGTGAAAGAACATTTATACTCAACTGTGAAAGTTCTCAAGCATAGTATCCCACATGACCAAAAGATTTACTACTCGCATAATATTATCTTTGTCAAGACAAGAAATGCTACGTGCCCATAGATTTTCTAACCAAGAAAAAACGAAACTCAACTAATTAAGGTAATTCACCACTTAGTTTTTAAGATTTAATTGGATGGATAAATTTAAGGTTAAAGTTGTCTCAATCAATTATTGATTAGAAAATAAAGTTTTTCCTAATATTTGTATTTTATTTGGTGTCATCTAATTGTCGTCTCATTTACAATCAACACATTATTCAATTGTTTGATAGAATTATTTTTTGATACAAAGAATGTTTATCAAAGTAGCCCAATAGATTTTCCACCAGCAATGAATTTTTGAAATTTGAAAACAAAGATTGCATGTGGTGAAGGTTGTAATATCTTTAGAACTATTGTGTGCGTAGCTTTGGGTTGTTATTGGACTCATTCGAACATTATTCAGCAAGGTCTATTTTGGTGAGTTTTTGGTAAAGAAGTTTTGTTTAGACCTTTTCAAACTCTTTGTAAATGTTGCAACTCTTGAGAACTCTTTGGTTGTAGTTTGGGACCAATTCTTAGTGTTTGAATTGAAGTTTAAAGTTGTTTTGAGTGAGAATATTCATTCTAAATACTCTTTGAGACTCTAAATAAAGTTTCGAGCTAAGTTTTTAGGAGAACCTTGTTTGTACCGTTTCAAGAGTCTTTTGAATAGCTTAAGAGCACTTTAGAACATTAAGTAGTTCTTAGCACTTTAGAACATTAAGTAGTTCTTACTTGTAAAGTCTAATTACTTGTGTGCTAGCATGCTACGTGCTTCATTTATGTTGTATAAGTTTATGTAATTAGTTCTGAAAGCATTATGTGTTCTGATATAGTTGAGCATGCGTGGATACTCATGATTTTGCGTTAATGTTTTGATACGGCTGAGCACGCCTGGATGCTCGTTGTGATGATTATAAAATGTATAGCATGCCAAGTGATTGTGACTTGTTCTGTGTGATAAGCATGTTGTAATGTTGTTTGGTGTGATTATATGAAAAGAAGTATAACATTTATGTTGTGGGCATGTTATGGTTTCTTGGCATAAAACATAATGTATGGTTCATGGATGAGTGAACCCATATGTAGCATGACATGGTGCATAATTCATGTGTTGGGTCATCTTGTAGTGCATGCTACGTGATTCTTGTTTTTTTTTTTTTGTTTTTTCTTCTTCTTCTTTGCAAAGCATGTTATGTAATTCATGTGTTGAGTTATCTTGGAGAGCTTGTTGTGTAATTCTTGTGGTGAGATTTTTTTTGCAAAGCATGCTATTTATCGATATATTATGTTGTTATGGGTAGATGTACAGATATGGGCCAAGACTGAGAATCTAAATAGATAGGAGGCTCAAGGACACTCATAGAGGCCGAGATGGCTGACCCAAGGCCAACGGAATCCACGTTCAACTAGCCAATACTTGTGGCCTTAGGAAACCAATCCGAGTGGATTGGCCAAGAGCCATGAAAGAAAGAATCTCTCTAAAGGAAACATTAGACAAAGGAGGATTGTGAGAGACACTTATCTTGCATTTCTTTTTGCTTAATTATGGATTTGTGATTGCTTACATGCCTTTTAATTTAGCAAGGTGAGTTGAACTCTACCACTGACAAGCTCATTTCTATCTTCTTTTACATCAATGCAAGATAAGTAGATCTTCTCATTTATGTCTTTAAGTTTCATTTTCAATTCATTTTCATATGCATCACATTCATTTTTGGTGACAAACCTCATCTTCTTCGCCCTTTAAGCTGATTAATGTGCTTTTATATTTGAGTTTGAAGAGAGATTAGTTTAGTAACTAACTTTATGATGTTCTTGATTTGACAAGGTGCAATTTAGGAAATTTTAAAATTGCAAAGATATGATAATCTAATCCAGCTTAACCCAAACATTAAGAGTTGGATTGGATGTCGCAACATGTGTAATGAATAGGTATTCTATATGCCTTTTTTATTTGCCTTGTATATTTCTCCCCATCTTTTAAAATTGATTTTGCTTCTTATTGTAGAAAGGAAGGTGTGATTCATGCTTGAAAATTTGAAACAAATGCTTCATTCAGGTGCTTCAATATATTTATGGCCTCCAGTCGGTGGTTTTTCTTCAATGCTTGTTGGTTTAGAAGGTTTCTTCAATCCCATTTATGAAATTTTTTTTATTATATATATGAGTTTTGACCTCTTGATTGAGATTATATACTTTTGTATCAATTTAGCATTTTAGTCCCTATATTTTAAAAAATATGTACATTTGGTCCTTAAGATTTCAATTTATCCAATTTAGCCCCTTAGTTTTGAAAAATAGGTTTAAAAAGTCTCTCTATGCATTAATTAGGTTTTTTTTCTTAATTAATTTGAATAATGAAATGGTGGTGGGAAGAGGAGAAGATGTTTATTTAAGAAGTGTTAAGAACAGAGTATTATGGAAATAAAGAAATTCTTGTTCATGCTTTTTGTTTCTTCGGTTTTCCAATTCTATTATTATTTGTCATTTGTCTTCTTGAGAGCTATAGAACCTTGAAGGGAGGAAGAAAGAGAATGGATTTTGGAGTGCAGTCCATGTGTTAGAGATATCCCCCTCACCTATTTCGATTCCTATCCCATTTTCTGCGAGGAGCTTCCCGCGCAGGTAATTTGTGGTGATCAGGTTCCCAACAGAAAATATTCTCCGTTTGTTTTTTTGTTTTTTTTTAATTAATTCGTTTTTAACAACTTTAAAATTATTTGAGAAATTATTAATAAACATAAAAAATATCAAACTATTTACAAATATAGAAAAATTTCACCGTCTATCCGCGATAGACCACGATAGAATTTTATCGCTGTTTATCATCGTCTATCACTGATAGATGGTAAAATTTTATATATTTGTAAATATTTTGGCTCATTTTTTATATTTGAAAACAACCCATAAAATTTTATATATTAAATGAATCATTTTCATTACATTTTTATTCAAAGAAAATACTATAAAATTAACTAATAAAAACAAAAAAAAAATTTGATGTGCAAAAATACAATTAAAATATTTAATTCCATAATTTTTAAAAGCCAAAATTTAAATATTACAATATCATAGTCTAACCTTCAACTTAAATATTATAACATTCATGGTTTTAAAATTAAGAAAGTAAAATCTTAGAAATATATTAAAGTATGAAAAAGTTTAGATGAATATTAGAAAATGATTAAGGATCCATTTGGATAGTTAGTTTTCCATCAATTCAAGTTTAGTTTTGAATTTCATCTCGGTTATGTATTTTGGAATAACTCATGGGTTGGATGAAATTAAATTTTGGCTTAATTTGGCTTTCTGGATGGATAATTGAAATCTAGTTCGGATAAGTTAGATTTAAAGTAGATTAATTAAGATCTTTTACTTTTTAAATTTTTGGATTGAAGAATTTAGTGGAAGTCTCACGTTTATAATTTTAAGGATTATATTATATCTCTTTTAATTTTGTATTTTTGGAGCCAAAATTGAGACAATTGAGTTAATTAATTATTGAAAAATTACCTTTTTAGTTCCAAAGTTTTGAATAATATGTGCGTTTGGTCTCTAAATTTTAAAAATATACCTTTTTGATCTTTTATAAGAATAGGTTCATTTGGTCCCTATGTTTTCAAAATGTACCTTTTTAGTTCTAAGTTTTCAAAAATATGTTTAGGAGGTCCCTCAGATAATTTATTATTATTATTTTAAATAATTATTTAACATTTTAAATTAGAAGAATCATTTTTAAAAACCATATCCTCTCTAAAATTATTTTTTTCTAATTTTAAATATCAAATGCTTAATTTTGAAAAATAAAAGAAAAAAAATACTTGAAGGATATTTTAAACCTATTTTTAAAAATTCAGGGACTAAAAAGTTATATTTTGAAAACTCGGGGACCAGATAGACTTATTTTTATAAACTCGAGGACTAAAAAGGTACATTTTTAAAACTTAGGGACCAAACACATATTATTCAAAACTTAAGGACTAAAAAGGTAACTTTCCCTTAATTATTTTATTTAGATTTGATAAAATATTTGAAATATTATAAGGATTTGGAAATTAAGAAGAAAAAGGAGAAAGATTTAAGTTTAAGAGAAATTGTAATGGGTGGCAAAATAGATTAGGTCTTTTGCAAACATGTGATTTGTGATTTTGCATATATAGCAAAATACTCAAATTTAGATTTTTATTTTTCTGTGGGCTAAATTATACAAAATATTCTTCAACTTTGTACTTTTTATAAAAAATACTCTTGAACTTTTAAAAGTTTCAAAAATACCTTTAAACTTCTAAAAAGAGTTAAAAAATATCATTGGATGTAAACTGTTAGTGTTTTGTGTCAACAATACCTGAACTTTCAAAAGTTTCAAAAATACCCTCTTACTTCTCTATTTTCCCTTTTTTTTCTCCCATCTCTTATTCAATACCCTCTTGCTCCCCTTTTTGTTAACTATTTGACATTTTCTTATCTAAAAAAAATAAATAAATAAAACTGCATACTTCATTTAATGCATATGGACTATAATAAGAATAACGAGAATAATGGAAGTATCGAGAGATTCTATGACTTAAATGTTTTAACAAAGTCGTAAGTTAGTAGTTGAGTGTGTTAATAGCAAAAAACATTTTTTTTTATTTGATTATGTATCGTTTTGATATGTTTAAGGGGAATTTTTTTTATTTTAAAATTTTGTGAGATTTTGTGAGAATCTATGTTTTAACTTAAATTTTTTTTTGGGTTGCTGAAAAAAATATATGAAAAAATGAGGGATATCAGTAAAGAGTAAATAGAGACGGAATGTATTTGAAAATAATATCTAAGGATATAAAATCTATGGACATCTATATCTAATTCAAATATTTATAACATAAACAAATTTATCACCATCCTATTGTTAGGAGTATTTTTAAACTTTTTTTATTTAAGTTATTTTTGCAATAATGTATTAACGATTTTTGTTGACATATCCTTAGAGTGTATTTTTTAATCCTTTTTAAGTCTAAAGGTAATTTGAAACTTTTTAAAAATTTTAAGAATTTTTTTGAAAATTTTGAAAGATAAAGGGTATTTTTGTCCTAAAATTTAAAGTTTAGAGATATTTTTATATAATTTAAGTTATTTAACCAATAATACAAATCCCCCCAAGAATCTCCAAAATGTGAAGCCTATCACAAATACAGGCCACGTATGAATCCCACGTGTGCATAATTTTCAAATTTTTTTATCCACTTCTTTTCCAATGGCATACTCGAAGCTTGAAACCCCCCGAAAATGGCGACTCCAATTCCAATTCCCATGGCCATGGCCTTAGCTTCTTCATCCTCTAATTTCCTTTCCTTTCCGCGCACTCCAAAGCGGCCGTTGCTCGTTCCCAAGCCACGCCTCTCTGTAACTTCCCTCGCCTCTCCAGAGTTAGACCCATCGTTGCCCTCAAACGTTCACACTTTCTGGCAATGGCTTCGCAAGGAAGGTGTCGTCTCCTCCAAGACTCACGTGAAGCCTGCAATTTTCTCAGAAGGCCTTGGACTCGCCACCACCAAGAATCTATCCAAGAACGAGGTCGTTTTGGAGGTTCCCAAACGATTCTGGATAAATCCCGACGCGGTTGCTGATTCCGAGATTGGCAATGCCTGCAGTGGATTGAAACCATGGATTTCTGTTGCTCTGTTTCTGATTAGAGAAAATCTCAAGGACGACTCGCGTTGGCGACAATACCTCGATATTCTTCCCCTGGAAACGGATTCCACTGTGTTTTGGTGGGTTAATCTGCTCTGCTCCTTGTTCTAATGTGTTTTTCATAATTATGGAGTTGATGGAGTGCTTGTTTTGATGTTTCAGTGCAGGTCTGAAGAGGAGCTTGCAGAACTCCAAGGTTTGTCTCTCGTTTATTTTCAACTTTGGTTTTTATGTTCTTAACAACCTACCATGCTTTCCCAATCCAAATTGGTTGAGGCTAGAACGCTAATTTAGGGTTTATTTTGCGGCAATGTACAACTTTAGGAAGGAGAAACGTGTTAGGGTTTTGATGTGTGATTTCTTATGAACAATTTAGGATTAGGAAGGAGAAATTTGGCTCTGGTCTGTAGATTAATTAGTATGGTGCTTTAATCTTGAAGACGATTTTCTAGTTCTCTATAATTATCATTGAATAATTGACTACAACATTATTGCTTCATGAACTTTTCAGGAACCCAACTTCTGAGTACGACTTTGAATGTAAAAGAATATGTTAAGACCGAATTTCTCAAGGTTGAAGAAGAGATATTGCTTCGCCACAAAGATCTATTTCCTTCTCCAGTCACACTGGATGACTTCTTTTGGGCTTTTGGGATACTCAGATCAAGGGCATTTTCACGACTCAGAGGACAAAACCTTGTTTTGATTCCTTTTGCGGACTTGGTTAGATCTCAAACTCTTACTTGATTAGGCATGCATCGAACCTTTAAGTAGTCAATATTATAGAAACTTTATGAATACAACACATGCAGCACCTAATTTAGGTGCAATGTTAGTTTGGTTTACAGAGTTGATCCTAAACTTTCATACTAAAATTGGTTAGGCAATCTGAAAATTGTGATTTGAATACAATGGATCCAATAAAAACTTATGTATTTCATGTTTTTAGATAAAGTTTGGTAGTAGGTTCAAGTATTGAGTAGTCCCAATTTAACCAAATGTTTAAAATGTGTTTTATAATATATTTATAAACCTTTAAACTACTTATAGTTACCATAAAATATTAGGTTGAACATAAACTACAATTTATAAACATGTTTTATGTTAAAAAAATTGTATAATTATTATTTTACCATATAATATAATTTATGTTCTTATTAATTTTCACAAAATAAATAAATAAATAACTTTATTACATGAAATCTCTTATCTTTTTAAATATAATAATTTTGCCTTGTAAAATTACAAATTCAAAATATGGATACACTAAAAGCATGGAACAATTTTCAAAAACACGTTTGTCAAACCTATCTTCACTAAAAGATTATAACACAAAACAAAATCTAGATTGCCAATCAAGAATCAAAACACATGAAAAGATTTAACCCACATCTTGCATCATGGACTTCAGCCATGTAGGTGTTTTTGATCGGTTCTCTTTTTCCTATATTTTACAAGAACATCATAACTCAATGGTTTATTATCTAGCATGAAAGAAAAAAAATTCAGTTGTTTTGTAATTTAAATTTTAACTTCCTTCAAACACAATTCATAATTAATCAGGCCAACCATAGTGCTAACGTAACCTCAGAAGAACATGCATGGGAGGTTAAGGGACCGGCAGGTCTCTTCTCATGGGATATCCTATTCTCTCTCCGGTCCCCAATTCCTGTGAAGGCTGGTGAGCAGGTGAAGTACTAATTTCTACGTTTATGTGCCTGTCTGACATGACTGATGGTTGGAGTTTTCGCTTGTTGAAGATTTTATTCCAAAACTAGAATTTACTTGCAGTAGTGAATAAAACATGAGATAAGATATTTAGATAAGGGGACAATTCGATTTGATCTTCTTATGAGTAAAATGATGGTTAAATTTCATTTTTTTCCTTGCTTCAATCATAGTTTCAAGTTAGTGCTTTTAGAAGTTTCACCATCGTTGCTACTATCACGTAATCAAAACTTACCCAACATCCTTGTTATTAGGAGTAACAGAAATCTAAAGTATAAGTTCCATAGAAATTAATTATGGGCCCTAAGTCTATTTCTCTTAATTTTCAGCCTAGATAGTACCTTTCCTTTCCAAAAATAAAGAACTAAAAATGTAATTTGGCCTTAAAAGAATATACTTTATGCCAAGATTGTCAGGAGAAAAGAGATCAGTGATATTTCGAAAGTGCATTTACCTTGAACTTTTGACTGTATGTTCAACAGGTTTATATCCAATATGACTTAAAAAAGAGCAATGCGGACTTAGCTCTTGACTATGGGTTCATAGAGCCAAGAGCCGAGCGCAATGCATATACACTGACGTTAGAGATACCAGAGTCAGACCTTTTCTTTGATGACAAGCTAGATATTGCTGAGACAAATGGTCTTGGTGAGACTGCTTATTTTGACATTGTTTTGGAGCGTCCTTTTCCGCCTGCAATGCTTCCGTTCCTGCGGCTGCTAGCACTCGGAGGCACAGATGCATTCCTTCTAGAATCTCTGTTTAGAAACTCAGTCTGGGGTCATCTTGAAATGCCTGTTAGTCGAGCAAATGAAGAGCTTGTATGTCAAGTGGTCAGAAATGCTTGTGAGGCTGCGCTTTCTGGCTACCATACCACCATTGAAGAGGTAAACCATCGAATCTTCATTCATCTACTGCACCTATCATAGAGTCCATTTGCCATATCCATGAATTATTATCAACTAATTGGCGTTCTCCGAGAAGTTTATTAAGATCCGAATTTTATAAAACTTGATGCTCTAAATCATCATGGATTGACCTAGTGGTAAATAGGAGAGCATGACCTTGATAAATGATTAAGAGGTCGTTGGTTCAATCCATGGTGGCTACCTATCTAGGATTTAATATCCTAGAGTTTTCTTTACACCAAAATGTTGTTGAGTCAGACGAGATGTCTCCTGAGATTAGTCGAGGTGTGCGTAAGCTAGTCCTGACACTTGTGGATAAAAAAAAAAACCCTGATGCTCTATCCTGACTTTCTAGTTGTTTGTCTCCTAATAATTCCTATATAAATGAATTTCCTCGTCCTACTAAGTTCCTCAAACTATATGGAACCACAATTCAAGTTTAAAGACAACAATTTAAAGTTTTTGACGTTAATGAAGCTAAATAGACACAATCATCAAACTTCAATTATTATGGGTTAGTTGACAAGACACAAAGTTGTATGTCTTATTGTCACCTCATTTGACAATGACAATGAATTACAGGATGAGAAGCTAAAAGAAGAAAATCTTGATTCAAGATTGAGGATTGCTGTTGGAATAAGAGAAGGGGAGAAAAGGGTATTGCAGCAAATAATCCAAATTTTCAAAGATAGGGAGCTGGAATTGGATCAATTGGAATATTACCAAGAAAGAAGGCTAAAGGATCTTGGGCTATGTGGAGAGCAAGGTGAAATTATCTTTTGGGAGTCCAAATAGGCTACACATGATGTTTCAATTAATCTTTGGTTTCTTCTAAAATCAAATAGGTTAAATTATATATTTTAATTAACTAAATTAATATCAAGTTAAAATACTATTTATTTTGGTCCCTGTGCTTTAGATTTTGTTCAATTTTAATCCATATTTTCACAGGTTTAATTTAGTCTTTATACTTTCAATAAATTTTAAATTTAGTTTATTGAAGTTAATTTTTACTAAAATTGGTTTGATAATAATAATAATTTTCATTTCAAAATTTACAGTAAAAAGATAATAATTTTATTTTTCTTTTTTTGAAAAAATCAATAATAAACTAACTAAAATTTGACATTTAAAAGTACATAGGTTAAATTTGAACTTTCAAAGTATAAAGACTAAAATGATATTCTAATCTTTATTAATAATAGGTGTGAAATATCTTTTATAATATTCATATCTATATAGTAAAGTTACATCACTATATATATATATATATATATATATATATATATATATATTTTTTTTTTTTTGCTTGTATTTATCACCCTTCATTGATGATATAGTTTTACTTTTAACCAATAGAGTTATATTCACGTTGGTTTATTTGATTGAACATATTTAACTCAACTACGAACCTCATGATTATAAAATCTTGGCAAATACTTGAAGATAGGGAAGAGTTTAGAGAACTCTCTAATTTCTTTGTGGAAGAGATTGTGTTTATTTAAATAGTTTAAAGAGCATAGACATATAAACAACCCCTTTTTCATTTTAATTTTCTATTATTTAAATAGTTTATTATTTTTATTTATTACTTATTTAGATAAAATAACAACATGATAATAAAATCTTGGCAAATACAAAAGTCTATTGAAACTAATGAGAATAATCAACAACAAAAATAACTAAATGGTATAAATTAAAGAGTAGAGAGAGAGATGACACTTAAACCAATGAGAAAAATTAACAACAAAAATAAATAAATTGAATAAATTAAAGAGTAGAGAGAGATGACACCCGTGATTTTATAGTGGTTCGAAATCCTTACTCCACCTCTCGAGACTTTTCTTGGGTATTTTACTACAAAGATTCTCTTATGGGCGAGAACCAAATCGATTGACCACTCTTTTTTATGTGTTTAAAAGTTAAATCACAACTAATCTTTATGCAGGATCTTTTTAAATTGGTTCAAGATCAAACTACAATGATCTTTTTAATTGAATTAGGATCAAACCACTACACTCAAATCCTTTTTCGAGTTCAAGATTAAACCATACGCTTAAATCATTTTTTAGGTTTAGGATTAAACTATTATACTCAAATCCTTTTTCAGGTTGACGATTAAACAACTACATTCAATCTCAAAGTGCTCATGCCCTAAAATGATTGTATGGAATTCATTTTTAACAAATCACTTGTTAATAAATCAAATTTGTTAAAATCACTAAAAAAAAAAATATGCCCTAAAATGATTAGATGAATTAATTTTGATATAATATATAGGCCATGATTATGCAAACCATACAAATGAGTTAGACAAAAATGCAAATTTATTTATTAGGCAAAATTATAGAAAATATTTATGAACTTTATATTAAAAAATACTTTTTGGATTATCAAAAGTTTTATAAAAAATAGTAAAAAAAACAACCTTAATATTAGTTACGGATGGAAATCGTTAGTACTTTGTCTAAAAAATACTTATAAATTTTTAAATGTTTTATTAATACCATTAAACATTCACTTTTTTTAAATACCCTCGTTGAATTGTTAAGATATGCTACTAAAAAAAGAAGAAAAGAAAAGAAAAAGAATTGTTAGTATATATATGGACAAAAACCATCAATACTATGTTTAAAAAAATACTCTTAAACTTTAAACATTACTATCCAATTCTTAACCCTTTAAGTTTATTTATTTACTTTTTAAAAAAGTTCTTACTTTTAGGATATCGAAGGAATTCGTGTCTCTACACCCCCATTGTCAGCTACCTTTTTCATTTTCTCTCTCTTCTATGCGTTAATCTATAACCTAACATTTTTTCATTTTTCATCTTTTTTTCCTTACTTCTTTAATGCCCTTTTAATCTCCTCATTTTATTTGTCAATCTCTAACGCCCCCGTTCGATAATGATTTCGTTTTTTATTTTATGTTTTTGAAATATATGTTTGTTTTCTCCCTATTTTCTTACCATGGTTTTCACATTTTATTACTATTATTATTGGAACATATTTTCACTTTTCTTAAAAAAAACATTTGAATTCTTAATTAAATTTCAAAACCAGAAATCCATTTTTAAAAGCTACATCTATTTTTTTTTTAATTTTTAAAACTTGGGTTTTTTTTTTAAAAAAAAAAACAAAGGTAAGAAAGTGAATAATAAAATAAAGAAGCTTATAGATGAGAGTAATGTTTGTAAGCTTATTTTTTTTTTCCAAAAAAAAATTATTAAAAGGGGCCTAAAATTTCCTTCATTTCTCCTAATTGTTCTCTCTTTTAAAAAAAATCATAACTTTAAATAAACACGGAGGAGCTTGTTGGGGCTTTAGAATAACCGTCCTTAAATGCAAGCATACAATACCAATAAATATGGATAGAATCCAAATATCGAATCTTAAGGGAATTGAGTATAATAATTCATTTTGACCTTTAGTTGGTAATGATGTAGTCCTTATATCTTCAAATTTGTACTAATTTAACCATTAAACTTCGATAAGTAACAATATAGTCCTTGTACTTTACAATTTGCCACGATTTAGTCTTTATTGTGAAAAATATTATTAAAGATTTGATGAAATTCTTTACTCATGTAGATCGATAAACTGAGTGAGAATAAAACTTTTTATAAACTATAGAGGTCAAGGGATTATTTGAAGTGCTGAGTTAGTTATTATAGTCCGTGAATTATAATAGTATGTGTTTGGAGTGCAGACTATTTTAGTTTGTATTATAATAGTATGTAGTTTTGGATTTAGACTAAAGTAGTTTTTTTTTAGATATAGACTAAAATAGTCTTAGTTATAATAGTTTGTGTTTGGGGTGCATACTATTTTAATCTGATTTATAATAGTCTGTATTTGGTGTGCATGTTACTTTAGTTTGTGTTTAGGTTCTTTTTTACTATTTTTTCAATTTTTTTTTTGTAATTACATTTTTATACTTTACTTTAAGAAATAAATTTGATTGCATATACTTGTTGGCACTCAGATCTCGTTCACCTTGAGTTACGTCGCGGGTGCCTGATGACCTTGACCTCTGACTCACTTTCCCTTTGGTAGTCTCGATCTTGTCTGAGTTGACCTACTCAAGAGATTCTTGCATCGGTGTGGTGTCAAGCCTACTATGATGCTTAAGTTAGGTAGTAAATTTTTTCTATATTTATAAACAGTTTGACTTATTTTTCTATATTTGAAAACAACCCTATTTTTTTCTATACTTTAATTTAAGAAAATATTATTTTATAATTTAGTGGGTTCTATATTATTTTATATTCAAGTGAAAATATAAAATCATTGAAAATCATGTTGACATACAAAAACCAAAGAATTGTTAATTATTAAAATTTGAAAGCGATGTAAATATTGGGAAAAATAATAATATATAAAAATAGAAAAGTCAGTTAAAAAGATGCTTGGTTGGCGGAAGGTTAGTTTGGCGCGAAGTTGAGAGTGGAGATCCGTATCGAACGGAGAGTCTGTGTTCTTCATTTCAAACCCTTTTTCTCTCTTCTCTTCTCTTCTCTTCCTTCTTCTCTTCTCTTCCTTCTTCTCCCAAAATCTTCCATTCCACTTTCTGAAACACACAGAACAGAGTTCACAACACCGAGGAATCTGAGTTCCCACGGGAACGACGATTCCTCATTTATGCCGGTCGATCGCTCTTCTGTTTCTTCAGGTACACCTCTCTCGAAATCCCCATCTCAATCAACTACATTTCCACTTATCATCTAATTTTCTACGTTTTTTGTGCTTTTTTAGGTTTAAAATGGTGCTATAATCTCGGTAATACGCCAATGTAACATCTAAATTCACATTAATTCCTCTTCCAGAGAGCCGCTGATAGTTGCGATCGAGTTAATTTTCGAATGCCATTGTCGAAGAAGGTACCTACCTCCTCTTCATCCCTTGTGGTTATGGAAATATATTATTCTTTAATTTACTCCTCAATTTGGCTGATTTTACTTTTGGTTTTGTTTTTATGTTCTATAATCTATATGGAGAATGTAGAATAGCATTTGCCCTCAACGCCCAATTAAAGTTAGTTCTTAAGCTTTATGAATGAGGTCTGTTTATTTATGCATCAGCAGCCGATTTAGCTTTTTTGATGATGCCAACAATATTCCAATTGAAACTGTATTGATCCCTGGCCCTGATCAAACACTTCCAAATTCGTAATGTGATTGATACGTACCACCACATAATGGTAATATACGTGCTACTTTGACTGTATTATAGGTCTCTTCTTTGTGGAGTGGGCATTAAGTGTCCTGCTGCTTTCTTTTAATCATCCTAGAGGTCTAGAACTTCAATCTAACACAATGGGTGGATGTACCTCAAAACTTAGTCGAAATCTCAAAGCATATAGGAAGTACTCTTCACGATTTGGAAAACGACGTAGTAAGATTTCAGCTACCATTCCTGACGTCACTATCAAAGCAATTGGCGATTCACGGAACCATGCTAGAGATTTCTCGGTCAGTGAGTTTGTTCATCTCGATTTCGAGAAGGGAGCTGCTACTAACCGTGCAAGGTCTGAGGTTTCTAACCGTGCAAGGTCTGAGGTTTCTAACATGACCTTTCATCTGAAGCAGCTGCAGTGGAGCCATGGTCAAATTGATGCAAATGGTATCTTCCTTCCGCTCTCAATCCTTGAATCAAAAGTACTACTATATTTGGTATCCCATGACAGAGAATCATACTATTGCACTGTACATTCTTAATACGCAATGGATATACAATTTTCATACGACCACAAGAGTGAAGATTAACATTGCTCTTCACTCATAAGAATTTGGAAGAAACAAGCAATGCACTTGCCTCATGCAATAAAGACTAATACATTGAGTCTTCATCATACACGAAGATCCATGAATGTGTCTGCTAGTTCATGTATTCGTCTAGTCATGGACTTGAACAAAATTCATGCATCTAAAATTAAGTCTAGATTAATTTCTAACGGAAGCCTTTTTATTTTACTCACTCAGCTACCACCATGTTGGAAGATTTAGATGGAAAATAAGATTTTACTTTGGTTAAGCTGGATATATTCATCTGAACCATGAATTTTGAAATCGTGTCATCCGTAGGAGTGTGCCCAGATGAACCATGGTTCGACTCAGCTAGTATTTTGGACTCTGATTCTGATGATGACGATTTCAGCAGTGTTCATGGAGGTAAAATCTTTACTTCTTTCTCCACAGCCAACAACTTCTTTCACATTTCATTCACAAAAATTGTTACCTTGTGTTTTGAGATGGCAGATTGTGTTCCTTCAATTGGAAATGGCCCGAATGCTCAATTGCTTCAGTACGAAAGCACATCGTGCTTCATTGATACTGGACATATGTATGAAGGTTTCTATGAAAGTTATCTCAAAATCGATGGAGGTGCACAGAACTTTGAATATACGAGTCAGGAGTACAACATGAATACTTGTCTGCCTTGTTTGCCTCCTTCAGTTAATTACAATGAGAAGAATCATTCTTCTAGTTCCCAACCGGCAAATATAAAGAAGTCGGCAGTTATCATGCTTTCTGTTAAGAGAAAA
The DNA here is from genome assembly GCA_002890555.2 of Lagenaria siceraria. Classification (NCBI taxonomy): domain Eukaryota; kingdom Viridiplantae; phylum Streptophyta; class Magnoliopsida; order Cucurbitales; family Cucurbitaceae; genus Lagenaria; species Lagenaria siceraria. The sequence continues at coordinate 23,275,851 of CM016487.1, forward strand.
TCTGTTGACGGATACGAACGAACTGAGTATTGTACGTAAATATGCTAGCCCTGGGGATTTTGTGTTTGTTAATTAACTATGTTTTTAAATTACTAATGTCTTTGTTCAGCTTTTATAGAAGTATAATTTTTTTGATGCCCAGGTACGTCAGAGAAAATCTTATACCGTCCAAGAGCAGGACTTCAAATTCCATGTGCAAAGGGAGAAAAGTTAACTCCATCTTCCTGGTCCCCTATCTCACCTTCTATCTTTAAGCTTCGCGGAGAAAACTACTTCAGGCATGTTCTTGAGTTTCACGTCTTTTAATTCCTTGTGCACATCTAGGGGCTTTCGATTTGTAAATGTCTAACTGTGCTGGTTTCTTCTTCTTTCTAACTCTGGGCACCTATTGTGTAGAGACAAACAGAAATACCCTGCTCCAAACTTCAGCCCATATGTACCATTTGGAGTTGACATGTTTTTCTGCCCCCAGAAGATAAATCACATTGCTCAGCATCTTGAACTTCCACATGTGAAAGCACATGAAAAGCTACCATCCATTTTAATTGTTAACATACAGGTCTTTTGTTTATCACTTTTTTTTTTTTCCTATTCAATGAGCTTTCTAATAAAGCTTTTGTCCACCATTACCAAAATGGAAAAGAAATGTGATAGTTCCATTGGCTTTACTCTGAAAAATGATTGGTCTTTATTATTTTAATGGGCTGTAGCTATATTGATGACAAAACCTGAATGTTACAAACTGAAACTGAATTTGCTTAACTCTTGATTTCGTTTTGTTGTTTCGGTTTTAGCTGCCTACATATCCAGCTTCGATGTTCTCTGGTGATTACAACGGAGAAGGGATGAGCCTGGTACTGTATTTTAGACTGTCTGACAATTTTGACGAAGAGATATCTCTTCATTTTCAAGACTGCATCAAGGTTCCTTTTCCACCACTTAAATCGAGTTTTATATTTAGTTTTGATATTTGAAAATGTTCGAAAAGTACTTCTTATTCCATTATATTACTTGCATTGATATAATAAGAAAAAAAGATCTAAAGCTGGTTTCTTCATCAGAGGTTGATTGAAGATGAAATGGAAAAAGTCAAAGGATTCACAAGGGAATCCTTGGTTCCTTTCAGAGAAAGGTTGAAAATAGTGGGTGGGTTGGTTAATCCTGGAGATCTCCAGTTAAGTGCTGCTGAAAGAAAGCTAGTTAGTTCTTACAATGAAAAGCCAGTACTTTCACGACCCCAACACAACTTTTTCAGGGTAAGATGATTTCCATTTTTTTGAGTCCATTCTGATAATACTACAGAGATTTTGGCTTCTTGATGGCTGACTTTTGCATTTCGTTTATTTCAGGGAAAAAATTATTTTGAGATTGATTTGGACATACATAGGTTCAGCTACATATCAAGGAAAGGTCTCGAATCATTCCGTGATCGTTTGAAGCACGGGATACTTGATATTGGTTTAACAATCGAGGTACTTCTATTATATTCAAACTGATAACACCAACAAATATATACACACACACACATGCTCTGTTTATTCTGACTCCTTCACATTTCTCAAAATTGGAAGTTCCAGTTTTTTATGTGCACTTGCTGGAGGCCATTTTATGTTTAATCCTGAATTGTGGTAATCTGTGTTTTGTTTTCACATATATTGCGTTAAGCAAATGTGTGTTTGATAGATAATTCGAATTCTATTTCTGGAATCTGTTTTCAAATTCTATGATCCAAACCATGTAAATTCTGAAAACAATATTTTTATATTTTCATTGTATCTAGATATTAAATTGTAAATTTTAAAATGCAGAATTATATTGAATATATTTAGAAATATAGTACATCATGTTATAAACTCAATTTATTTTTTTTAAAATTAAAATATATATTTATATAATAAATTATATAATATTACAATATAACAATTATACAATATTTTTTAACATAAAACATGTTCATAAATAAATTAATAGTAGTTTATTGTCAACTAATATTTAGTGGGAAACTAAGACTAGTTTTATGATTTATATCAAATACATTTTAAACAATTGTTTAAATTAGAATTCAATTTCTGAACTTGTTACCAAACACATATTTGAAAACATGAAATACAACTCTGTTTTCATTTTGAGATTCTCTACTAAAACTTTCCAAAGTTTGAATGAGTGAAATGCTGGATCATGCTTGTATATTTAGTTCTTGTTAGTATACTATAATGATGATGATGATGGTTAGAGTTATTTGGGTAAAATTGTTGTGACAGGCACAAAAACCTGAAGAACTGCCTGAGCAAATGATGTGCTGTCTGAGGTTGAATAAGATTGATTTTGTAAACCATGGACAGATACCTACAATTATGACTGTAGCTGAAACTTGAACATTCCTGTGCATCAGCAAGAATGAAGTAACAATGGAGAATAGAAGAGAAAAGAAGAGAAGTTCTATAATTAATTAACACAACCAGTTCAAGGCCTTTGCCAAAGGATTCAGTCTGATAGGATCTTAATTAGAAACAAAGCTTGAGATTCATTTGTATATTTTAATGTTACACCATTCTTTTTATTTCTCAAGGGCTGTCAGATTGACATCAAATCAAAGTCTTTGTGTTTCTTATGGGTGGGGATCTTAAGTATTCATATCTGTTCCCAAAACTGTTGATGCCAAGATTTTTATAAGCAAAATTCAATAGTCTCATGTTTTTATTATTTTTTATTCATAACTTAAAATCAAAAGCTCATCTAATTCAATTGTCATCGTCTCTCAATCTCTCAAGTTGAATCATTAATCATGCAATTGGTGATCATGAATAAAATGAATAACTCAACAAAAGAGAAATAATTTTATTAAGGAAAATTTTCAAAAAAAAAAAAAAACACCGATAGACATGGTTATTTTGGATAAATAATTTCCTTTATTTCTTTATTTTTAAAAATTTTCCCTTTTATTAATTATAAATAAAGAATACAACTAAAATTCTAAAACACAACTAAACTAAAAGCTAAAACACAACTAAACTAAAATTCGCAACAATATAGTTGAAAATTAAACATCAAAAGCAAAGGAAAATGGGGAGAAAAGAGAGAGAAATCTCTCCAAATTATAACAAAAGCTAAGTTCACAAAAAAAAATTATTTTTTAAAATTAAATTACAAGTTTAATTTTTAAATTTTAAAACTTATATTTATTTGGTTCATTAACACTTTAAAAAGTGTAAATCTAAACTTTTAATTTGTGTGTATTAAGTATTTAACTTTCATTTTTGTGTCCAATAAACTTATGAATATTTAATTATGTGTTTAATACAGTGATCATTAGCTATTTGGTATTTTTTATAAAAACAAATCGTGAATCTACTACTAAACACAAAGTTGAAAGTTTAAATTTCATAAGACATAAATTCAATTTTACATTTGATCATTTTTTTAAAATTAGTATATGCAACTGGTTTATAGGTTTTTTTTTTTTTTTTCCAAAAAAAGTCTTTATTAGCATTGTTTATAAATTGTGAAAATATATTCATGTAGTGTCTTTTCTTGCATGAAAATTATTTCTATTATTTTACTCGTTTCAATAAATATTAACTTTAGAAGAATAAATTTAAAATTTATTTAAAATAAAGAGACTAAATTAGAATGAGACGTAATGTAATCCAAACTTAGAAAATTTTTCAAAGGTCACCCAACATATAATTGCTCCAAAGCTAAGCACCCTTAATTTTGGAATTTCTATAATTGAGCCACCAAAAAGAAAAATGTACATTGTTGATATAGGTAGTAACTTTCAATTCTTTCTTAACCATACTTTCATATTTTCAGAATTCCTCGTGATTTCGGTTCATTCATATAATCCTCCTAAACTCATACGTTACATATTTAGCCTTAAAAACTTAAGTTATTGAGTGAAAAGTATATATTTAATGTTATATTTATAGCATTATGAGTGATTTTATATAAAAACAAGCCAAACATGTGTTTTTAACCCATGATTTGTTAATTATAATGAAAGGTAAGAGAATGTGCAAAATGTTGAATATGAAAAAAATTTACCAATCAAAGTTTTCTTAATTAATTTCTAAAAGTACAATTATAACATTTGTGATTTTACATTTAATTATAATTAATATATTGAAAATTTAAATATTTTAATCAAACTTTTCATTACCACATCAATAAGTAATTTATTTAGAATTTTTAAAAACTAACTTTAAAGTAATAATGGATGGATTGCTATTTAATTAGATATTATTCAATAATAATATGAAAAAAAGTTAGAATTTGAAGAGGTATAATATAAATAGCTTAAACTTTATCATCATATAAAAACTGGGACCATTTAAATATATTTCTAGAAGACTAGTTAACAATATTTGGTGAATTATAAATAATAAAAAAAAATACATTACGATTGCAACAATTTTAATTACGGAGCAGTAAACATGCATTACCCCTTAGTTCAACCATACCATATGGTAGGGTGAAGAATCAATTCTTTAACCTTTTAAGCCAATTAATTGAACTACACTTAGTTGACAACTCAATTTACAGTTTATGGTATGTTCGGGAGTGATTCTCAAACATTTAAAATCAATTTTGTCATTTTTAAAATTAATTTAAAACCTGCTTTTAGTAATTTAAAATCAATATTGATGATATAAAAATAGCATTTAGAAAGGTAAAATTAAATATTAAATTAATTTTGAGGGATTAAAAATATATTTTGAAGTAATTTTAAACGTGACAAAAGTAATTTTAATAATTTTAAAATCACTATTGAAACATGGCCTTTAATGTATAAGAAGTTGCTATAAAGTTATAGTTGTGTGGATGCTTAATTATTTGGAATCTGTTTTAGACATAAATATAATATAATGTATTCTCTAAATATTCTCTAATCTCTTGTAAAGGCACAGATTCATTTTTCACAAATAAAAATAAAAAATAAAAAAATAAAATTCGAGTCTCAAAGCTTTAGCATCAAGAAGCATTATTTGGATGCTTTCCAAAAAGAAAGAAATTTTTTTGTTTCCATATGAAGGAATCAAGCAGGTGGAGTTCTAATTTCATGGCTATATTCTTAATGTTTCAAAAACAAAAAATTAACGTATTTGGAGATCTAGCACTGGTTTTTCTAAAATTGCAAATGTAGCAAAAAAAAATTAAATCTGATTATCGTAATTATTATTGTTCAAATTTTATTTTCAATTCTGTATCAACAAATATGTATGATATTATTTTTATTTGGTATATATCATCAGTCAACTGATATATATACCAAATATAAGGTTGATCGATATATCAAATATAAAATATATCATTTATAGTATACCACTAGTATATCATGACTTTATTTGTAATATGACATGGATGTTGTTTGTTCGATTACGGTTAATATTGTTTCTATTTGTTTTGTTTTATTTTTTTTGTCTCGTTTGATATGAAGTTGTTTTCATTTGATTAGTTCAATTTCGATCGTCTTATTTTGATTTTGGCGTTAGTTGATATAAAGTATATTAGTTAATTCGTTCTATTTTAAAAATTATAATATGGTAATGATGATATATAATATATTTTTTAATTTAGTATATCAATTGTATGGATAAGGTGAACTAGATTTATGAGTACTTATTCTGAAAAAAAAAAAAAAAAAAAAAAAAAAAAAAACCTAGTTGTGGTTCAATTAGGTCTATGGAATATTATCTCTTTTAATTTTTCAATTCACAGAATAGTAAATTTTTTTGCTAAAAAATTGTATAGAAAATTAATTGTCCCAACATAGATTCTTAGTCTCAATAAGATAAACATCATTTAACAACAATTTTTCAAATTTATATCAGAGCAAATAAATTATCCTCAATTTCTATTCAACAAAATCTTTAAATAATGACTCAAACAAACTAAAAAATATTCAATAGAAAAATAGAGTAGTACAACAAAATTATATTGTGTAGTGCTTAAAAAATCAAGTGTTTCAGGTGTCATTGTTTATATAAGTAAAACTAATATTAATTAAATGTTGAGTTTCCAGCGCTGTAATTTTATTCTTGTTAAACTATAATTAACAAATAATGCTGTACTAAAAAAAAATTAACAAATGCTTAATTGTAGCACTAAAATGCTTTTTATGTAAATTATAATGAGTAGAACAAAATATAACTAAAAGTTGATTATGAAAATTAAAAGGTGGTACAAAATCAAGAGAGTTTTTCATTAGACTATTTTTTGTAAGCAAAAAAAGTTGGTTAGTAGGGGATGATTTGAAAATTAATTAATTTTTATCTAATAAAGTCAGACGTTGAGGATCTCACATCGGTAAAATCAAAGACAAGTATATATACATGAATTATTCCTCTCACTGCCAATTGGTTTTAAAGAACTTCACGTTATATCTAATATGGTATTAGAACCCATGAAACCTAAACGGGCATTCGGTCCAAAAATAAAAATTAGGATCCGATTCAAGAATGGTAAACCCAAAGAGGTATCACATCTTTGAAGGGGCATGTTGAAGTCTTGCATTGAAAAAATCAAGAGATCTCACAATCTTAGATACGAGGCCTACTTCTCTCATTGCCAATTACTTTTGAGATGAAATAATAGATGTCTACATTTAATGAAGACATGATTTCACACAAAAGGCATTGTTCCATCGAGACAACGAATTAAGCAATGGTCCCAAATAATTGAATTGGATTCGTAGCTATCTCTACTACCTTGATAAGGTCCCACAAATTATTCCATGATATCAACTTCTAGGTTCCAACCACAAGTATAAATATTGAACTCTTACTCGATATCGAAATCAAACCACCATTACATTACAAAGTTTTTTCAAACTACATCCATCCAAAAGTTACGATGAGTTCGTACGTGGAGGTTGGTCCGGGAGAAGCCTTGCTCGAAGGTCCAAAAGATGTCGAACTAGTTGGTAGGTGGGAACCGATCGAGAATATCGAAGATCCATACGTGCAAGAGCTCGGAAGGTTTGCAACAATGGAGCACAACAAGCAAACAGGGGGAAACCTAAAGTTCATCCATGTGATAAATGGTGAGAAACAAGTGGTGGCTGGAACAAATTATCGGCTTAGGATTGAAGCAAGGAATGAAATAAATTTGGTTTGGACTTATGAGGCTATGGTGAATGATAGGCCATGGGAGAAGAAGTGGAAGCTCATATATTTTGTACCTCTTCTCAAGAACTAATCTACTTTTGCAATTATCTATGAAATAAATAAAGGGAGACTAATAAAATAAAAGCTATTTATATATGTCTAATATTTTGGTTGTGTTTCCTTTTATAAAAAAAAAAAATAATAATTAACGAGAGAATAAAATAAATTAAAGTTTTTATATATGCCTCGTATGGGTAAATATTGCCTCTTTTGTTGTGGTGTGCTAATTTTCTCTTTTTTTTTTTTTTCTTTTACCCAAAGGTTTTAGTGCTAATTCACTCCAATTTGGTTCACTCAACTATGGAGGATTGTATAGTCAGTTGGTTTAATTTTGAGATAGAATTACATGTTTATCTAATAACTATAACGCCTCATGCCCAAGATTTAGAATTCGAATTCGGCATTTGATGGCCCGGTATGGTCTTTTCAGCATGTTTTGTCCTCACTGACATGCATCTTAAGAAAATTCTCAGGAGGTTATTCAACATATGATTGCTCCAAGCTAAGCACGCTTAATTTTGAAATTCTTATGATTGAGCCACCGAAAAGGAGGGTATACCCTATTAGTATAGATAGTAACTTTCAATTCTTTTAAATCTTTCTTAGCTATACTTTCATGTCCTCATGATCTCTCTCATTTGGATGTGATCTTGGTTCATTCATGTTCACCCCCTAAACTCGAGTCGTTACAGTAACATTTTACCTCAGGTTAATTAGTTTAGGCTTATGTTAGATTATTTAATATTATGTTATAGCATTTTATCTTATGTTAATTAGTCTAGATTTATTTCCTTAGGTTAATTAGTCCAGGTTTATTTCCTTATGTAAAAGCCCATTCACCGCCTCTTTATTAAATACATTTCATCTCAATGAAATAGAGGTTGGAAACCCTAAATATGAATCTCTCTCTACAAGTTTTCATTGTTCTTAGAAGACAATTGATAATATTCTTACTCAATTAGCTTCTGCAAAAAAAAAAAAAAAAAAAAAAAAAGGTGTAATGTCATTCAAGTCCACTACTTTAAACATATTTAAATTATACTCCCAAATTTGGATTCTAAGTGTCCAATTAATTACAATATTGAACACCAAGTCCCCCATGTGAGGACTAATATTATCGAAAGAGGAAAGTCAAATAATCTTAATTAGGGTAAAATCAAGAAACCTACCTCATCCCCAACAGACAATCAGGAAACATGTTCAAGAGAAATGTCAATGAAGAGTGGGCAAAGTAATTGAGACCCAACGACCCAATTGTCTAACCTCATTCAGGAAACAAACAATAAGAACATGAACCTGAACACAATAAGATAATTTTGTGTAATCGTCTTCCTTTCATTTTTATTTCGAATAAATACCAACTTTAGGAAAGTAACAAAAATACGAACCGAGAGATCATCCAGCAACCCGACAATAAGAAAAGAATCCAAAAAATAAAATAGCACTGACTAAATACAAAAAGAAAGTATTTCTTGACATAAATCAACGCAAGGAAGAAGATGATCATGATTGAAAAATAAAGCCAAACCCAATACAGTAACAAAGGAATTATATGGTCCCAACTAATTGAATTACAGATTCATAGCTATCCTATATCTATACAAAGCCATGGAATCAATATCATTGGTCATTGGTCCTATTCATCTGAGAGCTCCAACGCAGAGATTCCATGAATTAGATTCTGACGTTATATCAATAATTTGTAGGTTCAAACCACACAAACACTATTAAATTTTTGAGCTTCTAGTCAATAAAGATCAAAGAGAAAAGAGTATTATACGACGAGTTCTGTAAAAAATGATGGCAAACTCCAAGATCAACAACATAAAAAATTATGTGTGGTGGGTTGTGAAGCGATTAAGAATATAAATAATTCCACTTAACATAGATGAGTTACTCTTTTCATTGCTAGTTAGTTTTAAGGTGAAACCTCATACTATTTGATAATTGAAAAGTTTGCAGTGATGGAGTATAACAACCAAACTCGGAAAAACATAAATTTCTTTGCATGTAGTAAAAGGTGACACTCAAGTTGTAGCTGGAACCTGTTACCGTCTTGTAATTCATGAGGCAACAACAACAAACGGTGAAAAAATTATTCACCTTTATTTCGCTGTGGTGTGGGATGATAAAAAATCATGTCTACACACTTCGACCCTCCTATCTTTTAAGGAAAAAACTTAGGTGCACCCAATGAAAAATTGTCACGTAATAATTGTTCGCACGAGGTTTCCGGAGAAACTTGTTTCGTGGAGTTGAACTTGTGTTTATGTAGATTTGATGCGGATGTGGTTCGATCTCTAGTACTTGATCCTCTAATTTTCTCGTACGCGTGCGCTTGATAACTTGTGTTTATGTAGATTTGATGCGGATGTGGTTCGATCTCTAGTACTTGATCCTCTAGTACTTGATCCTCTATCCTCTAGTACTTGATCAGTACTTGATCCTCTAGTACGTTCCATTCTGTACTTGATCCTCTAGTACTTGATCAGTACTTGATCCTCTAGTACGTTCCATTGATCCTCTAGTACGTTCCATTCTGTACGCGTGCTCCAAGCAACTTCAGTCTTCAGTCTTCAACTTTAGGGAGTCTTCTGATCGTAGGAAGAATTCTCTCTAGGCTCTGAATGTAAATTTTCTGACCCTTGTAAATGAAGAACTTCTCAGTTCTCATATACTTTCGTGGGCTTGGGCTTGATTGGTCCATGGACCTGACTCATTGGGCCCAACTAATTGGATTTGGGTCTTTGGGCCAAATTAAGTCTATTTTTGGACTTAATTAAATTTTAGCCCAAATATTAATAATTAATTGAACAAAAAATAATTAATTTGATCCAATCATGAAGACGGAAACACGTGGTACCATCGAGATTTGTCAATTTTCGTCTTCAATTTCAATTTAGGACACGTGTAACATTTAATTGGTCCCAAATTTAATTATTTCATAATTTCGCCATTAATTTGGTAAATGATGTGACAATTTGGAATTGGTCCAAAATTTATCCTTCAACAATAATGTTTTTTTTAAAAAAAAAAAATTGATGTGTATTAAAAGGAAGAAGAGCATGTAGTTAGATGCACTTAAGAGGAAGAAGAGCATGTAGTTAGATGCACCTAAGCTGCACCTAATATCATTACTCATCTTTTAAATCTCTTTCCATATTTTAATTTTATTTATTATATATATTTTATGTAGGGTGCGCTTTGTTATCTTTATCTATATGAATAAATGGCACATAATAAAATAAAATGTTATATATATATATATATAGCGAAGATGATGATATGATCAACGTATGGAAATTTATAGTGATGTACATATACTTGTAGAAACCTCAAGAAAGTTGAGCAATTTAAAAAAAAAAACAGTTCTCAGAGTATTTTTCATCTTTTACAAATAACATATTTTTTGACAATGATTTAATAATTCATATTCTTATACATCTAGGCTAAGATTAATATTGAGACCAAAACAAAGATTTAGATTCTTTTTAATGACACACATTTAATCCATAGGTTTTTTGGGACTATTATTCTATATGTCTTCCAAAATCTTACATAATTTTTTCCAAGTATTATGTTTGTCATCTTTTTTTAATTCTTTATTCCTAATTCAAATTCTCGATTCAATTTTTTATTTCCTCTTCGTCAGACTTTTTTTTTCTTTCAATTTGTCCTATGTCAATATCCCAAATAATATTAGGTAATTTACTATTTACTCATTTCCTTCAAGTTACCAGAGCTTCAAATTCACACGCTATCAATTTCATTAGTGATAATTACCTTAAAAAATTGGAAGCGACTCAAATTAGTTTACTAAAATCCACCCTTTTTTAAGTTAACTCACTATAAGTTTTATGAGAAGTTGCCAAAATGAGTAGTAGTCAAACTTTTCCACCTTTTACAAATAGTACATTATTTGGCCAATTATTTTAATGGTTCATTCTGGTGTATCTCGGTCAAGATCGAGACTAAAATAAAATTTTAACTTTTTTTAAAAAAGGTATATATCTAAATTAACAAATTTTTGGACTTTCTTGGTGGAATCCCAGTCAAGACAAAGGCCAACACTGATTATTCTTACATAATCTTTTCCCTAAATCCTATTAGTATCCATTCAATTTTGTTTTTTTTCTTCTAATTAGATTTGAATGGATGATAAAAAAAAAATAAAAATGTCATATGTCAGTATATTATAGACATTTATTACTTATTTTTTTATGTTTGGTAGATTTTGCTACAATTGAATGAAAATGTATATTCATTCGTCTAGGTCAAATCCATGTAAATGAGAAAATATCAACTTGCCTACTTAAATTTAATAACATGATCCTACATTTATCTCGACGAAAGTATGAAAATTTTGAATTTAGAAACAACACAGTTTTGAAAGGAATTTTTAAAATTACCCTAATATGCGAAAGCAACTTTTTAAAATTACCTTAATATGTCAAAATACATACAATGTACTGGAGGTCCTTGATAGTTAAATGACATAGATAACCCAAAATAAGAGGCCCAAATGAAAAATAGATACTTTTTTTAAAAGCAATTAATTTTGGCATTTGGTTTATGTCAACACTGTACCACTTTAACCTTAAATGCATTTTTCTGTTTTTCTTCATTTTGTAGCGTTTTCCTTTTTTTTTTCCTGAGTTTTTTCTTCTTCCTTTTTCTACATTTTTTTTTTTTGCATCTCTTCTTATTTTTGTACCTTTTTTTCCCTTTTCTGTAATTCTTTTCATCGAGCGCAGAGTATCAAACATAGAGTATTGAGCATCGAGCATCGAGTGAATTTTTGATCGAGCATAGAGCATACAATATAGAGCGTAAAACATCAAGCACCAAACATCGAGTGACTTCTAAATGAAGCATAGAATATAGAGCATAGAGCATCGAAATTAAGTATCAAGTGGCGAGTATATAACATAGAGCATAGAGCGTAGAGCATCAAATAACAAGTATTGATCGAATATTAAGAAAACTTACGAATTACATGATTTTTAGGGTCAAATAGGTAAATTTATAGAGTGCCAGTGAGAAGGCCACTTTTAAAAGGAAAATTACTGTAAACAGAAAAAATATCAAACTATTTATAAATATAGAAAATTTTTACAGTTTATCAGTGATAGACCGATAGAATTCTATCACTTTCTATCGCTTAAGCAAATAAATTCTATCGCTTGACTGATAGAGAGCGATAGAATTCTATCGCGGTCTATAACGGATAGACGGTCAAATTTTTCAATATTTGTAAATAGTTTTGCTAATTTTTCTATATTTGGAAACAACTAACAATTTTTCATCCCCCGTCATCCGTACAAAAGAAACCCGTCCTCGATCCTATTGGGTTTTCACTAATTCCAGTTTGAAAAGAAGATTATTTTGATCTTGTTTTACAACAGAAATTGGTTGATCTCCAGAAGGTAATTCTTCGTCAATCGCCATTATCTTTCGAACCGTTTCCGTTCAATCAAAGCTTTCACAGAATCGCTGCGCCGACGACAAATTTTCCGATGCAGCGCCGCCGGTGTTTGTCGTCAAGAGCCATTTCGGACACAGAGAGCGAGTCCGATCAAGAAATGATGAAGTGCTTGTCGTGTACGGAGGATTACCGGTCACGCGACGCTGGAACCTGCAAGGAGTGCTACGATGAAGCTAATGAGACTGAGGAAGAGCTCAAGCGTGAGATCGAAGACTTGAAAGCGAAGGTCGCTTTCCTCAGGTTTTGGTCCCCTCTCGATCATCTTCATAACAGGTCGAATACTCCTTGCTTTACGGATGTCGTTTTGATCGCCTCCAGCGATGGGCCTGAGGGATACGCCGTGCCCCTTCCCGCTCATAAAGCTGTATTGGTTAGTATGAATTTTACGGGTTTACTTTCTTGTCCTCTAATATAATACTTTTTTTCCTTGTGGTTTTGACTTGATTCCGGTCTGGCTTGTGTATGAGTTTAAGTTGTGTACCAGTAAATGGCCACTTGTTATTTTGAATCCAAGTGGTTTTTCTGTTTTAGTTACGAAGCCTCAAAAGATTAAGATGTTTAACTGCCAAATTCATAAACATTGGTGCAGTAGCTATATGGCATTCCGATTTACCATGTACGACTCGTTGATTCGAGTCTGATAATCAAGACGTGAATTGATCTGTAGGCATAAACTTCTTGTTATTTGGTAATATGGTTTTGTCATTGCATGTTGTTTTAAAATTTTTCTTTGAAAATGGGGTTTACCCCTTTATAAGTTGTTTGTTTTCTCTTTCCTGTTACTAATATTCTTTATTCTGCATACAATTGTTATAATTCATTTCAATTTCATTACTTACAGTTCTGCCCTTTTGAAATTCCTTTTTCTACTGAATTTTTTCTCTAGGTATAAGAAGGAAAGGATTTCAAGCCTTCCGTTCTATGAGTTCATATAATTTTCTGTCATCCCTCTTCTGATAACCAAGTATGACTAAACTAATGAGAAAGAGACTTCCACTAACGTTTGCAAATTTGTAGTACGTATATCCTGGGAACAAGTGGAAGGGATAAACATTTGCTTGAGTTTAGTTGAATGTTTTTGCCAAGTTATCGTACAATCTATTTTGATTGCTAATGAGGTTGTGGATTAGCTTAGATGTTGAAGAAATGGATATTTCCCTTGAAAACGGGTGGAAATAGAGGGAGCAGAGCACTTGGTTGATTGGTTACAATTTTTATGGCATGGGAGTTAATGGCCAGTGGCCTTGGTCATGGAAATTTAAGGAGAAAGAATGCACCCCCTAGCGGTTGAATAGATTTTGGGTTTTTCTAGGACGTCTTAGAAACTGTCCTAGTAAGTGTGGATTTGATTGTAATAGATAAAGCATTTGGGTGTTGGAGAGGGCTTGCAATTGAAGCTCCCAGATCTTTGACTCTAGAACAGTTTATCAATTCAATCCTTCGGTGGCTTAAATGTGGGCAATGAAAGCTGTCTTTTCAATTCTTACATTTTAATACAGTAAGGGTCTTTAGAGTATATGGAGTATATTCTCTGTGGTTGTTAGTTGGCAGGCTCAATATAGGGCAACCTTAAGGCTTTTGAGTGTAGTTGTCTCATAACAATTTGTGCTGGCCTATAAGAAGAATACCTTTGGCGTGCTTTTTTTGGGTTCTTGTTTTTGTTTTTTGTGTCTTATAGAACATCTGGCTTGTGAGGAATAGGAGAGATTTGGAGACGTTTTGGGGAGAGTATTGAGAGCCTTGGCTAGAATCAATGCGTTTGTTTGGGTTTCTGTGACCAAGGGCTTTTGTGATTATCCTTTATCCCTGGTGCTCTATAGTTTGAGTTCTTTCTTTTCTAACTTTCTGTTTCTGTATACTCCTTTCAATTTGGTCTTCCATGAAGGCATAGTTTCTCAATAAAAAATTTGTGCTCGAAACTAGTGATAATGCTACTGAGAACATGGTACATTTATGTTTTTGGGGTGGGCCTATGAAGGTTAGTAATATATATTTTTCTTTTGGTATGAAACCAAGCTTTCATTGCAAAAAAATGAAAGAATTTATAAGAGCATACAAAAAAAGAATGGGCCCAACAAAAAAAGGAGTCAAAGAACTATAGAAAAGGACTCACATCCAACAAAATCAATCAAAAACCATAATGACAAAAAGGCCTAGTGGTCGGTGTCCACATAGAAGCAAGCATTAAACTTTGCCACCTCCCAGACCTCATCACAAGTCTTCCACCTCTTTGAAAATCCTATTATTTATTTGGAGCCAATTACTCCACAAAACGGCAAAGAAACTTGCATGCCACAAAACTTTGCCTTTCCCTGAAAAAGGCAAACTTGGAAACACCTCCTCAACCATAGTGAACAGTCTCTATAGGGGTGGGGGTTGATCAAAGAATATCCTTCGGTTTATCTCATCAACTGTTTGCTTTCCTTGATAGAGAATTTAGACATTGCTCCCTCGGTTCCATCACCTTATTATTTTTTCTCCTCTATAGAGGTTTTTGATTCTCTTTCAGTCAGGTTAGACGATTGTTTAGCATAAGTGCCTTTGTATGGATTGGACTAAGAAGCATAGGCATGGATATGTATGTGGGATATGATAAGCTACAGTGATACGCCAATTCCATATATTTTCTTTAGGATATATGTAAATTTAAAATAAAGATACTAAATGTAATCCACCAAAACGTAAAATATCAAGTTAATACTGAAGTTTTAAAGCGAAATACATATTACATTTATCCAACCAAACATTCATGATTCAACAAATCAAAACAAAGTTTTCAGTACAAAGTAGACTATAAGCTAGAAAATCTTGAAGCCTCTCGAGTCTCAAATATTCATAACATCATCATCTTTATCACTTTCACCACCATCATCTTCCAAAACATCGCCCCCCAAATCTAGTTCATCTAAAGACAAATTAGCTACTTCAAGCATGTTGACATCTTCAAAAGAAACAAAAGTGTCTCCAATAATGTCCCATGACTTGGGCTCTCTTCTTGATTATTCTGGAGTTTTCCTTGACAAAAGATGTAGATTACTGTAGATATATACCCAATCCTTTGCACGGTGGGGTGTCATTTTGTTTCTCTCGAGAGTGTCAATTAAAGAGTATGTGCTCCCATTTCTTTCATAACATGAAGAGGAAATTGGTTTCTTGAGTGCTTTCATAGCAATTGGTTGAAGCATTTGTACAAAGACACCATGAGTTGCCCACCAACTTATAGGATCCATAACATTTCTATGAGATATAATCATACTCAGCAAAATTTCCGGATTTGATAGAAAAGTTACAAATTCTATGTTCACTTTTGCACGATGCGCAGGATCACTAAAATAATTCTTAAAACACTTCATTCTCTCCCGAGTTAGTTTGACATCTTGATGTGGAGCCACTTAATTAGAGAACTTTGTAAGTCATTATTCACTCTAGTACCTAAATAGAGGTTTTAAAAAACGTTACTCTTATAAGATATAAACTATAAGGTTAATATAATATCAAAAAGATAGTATAAATAAGTACCTGGGATTCAAGAATGTGCTAAACAATGAAATGGAGTATTATTCTTATTCCAACAATCAATGAGAATGTTACACTCTACATCATAAAAAGAGGACAAGTCACTTGGTTGCAATCCTTCATGTTTATATATAATTGTCTTCACATTTTTAATCATTGTATCCCACCTATCATATATCAAACGTAGACAAGGTGCATCTCTATTCTAAACTTTAATCATGTTGTAGATAGGTGAAGTGAAGGAAATAATATAATCAATTTTGTCCCACCATAAGTCATCAAGCACCAACTCCTTTATATGCCTTGCCTTTCCCACATCTATCTTCTCTGTAATTTGCCCATTTACCATTAATGACCATGGCTTGTAAACCACCTTTAATTAGTTTAAACCTCTTTGAGCATGATGATAAAGCCATTTAAGAGATTCAACTTCATTAAACATGACGAGCCTCACCAAATGATTCATAATAAAAGTTTTCACAACTATGACGTCACTATCAATATTAGAGATCTAACTGCATTCCTTATATACAAGTTGATTGTTTCAATATTCTTAGCAGCACATATGTTCTTCAAGGCAAGATTCACGGTATGCACTACATATGGTGTCTGCTTCGATTACCTATTTAATGTCTTTCCCTAGATATTTTATCGAGAGATATGAGAGGCCTCTACCTTTGACTGCAAATTAAACGCTAGAGAGAGAATAATAGGTCAGAAAATGTTTCTTTGTATCTTTTGTTGTACCTTGGTGGATTAATATTATTTTAACATGATTATAAATTTAGTGCCTTTAGGAGACGAGATAAAAGATGGAACAAGTTAGGAGTATTAATATTAACGACTTGGTTTTTTCCTTTAACTTTGTGAAGGTGGATACTATTTCAGTTGAGTTCTATATACATTTGCATATAATTTTGCCTAGCTTCTCATGTTATGGTCTAGTGTAGCAGGATCCTAGCCATTCCTTTTTCTTATCATAGATTACCTTTTTCATGTATCGTTCAGGTGAGTCGGTCCCCAGTTTTCAGAGCTATGCTTGAGAATGAAATGGAAGAAAGTCGTAGTGGTACCATAAAGATCAGCGACGTTTCATTTGATGCCCTCCGTGCCTTTGTTAATTACTTGTACACAGCAGAAGCCTGTCTTGATGAGCAAATGGCTTATGACCTTTTAGTTCTGGCTGAGAAGTACGAAGTGAAGCATCTGAAGGCACATTGCGAGAAGTTCCTAATATCAAAACTGAACTGGGACAACTCGATCATGAACTACGTCTTTGCACACCAGCACAATGGCAAGCATATGATCGATGCAGCTTTGTCAGTTATTATCGACAACATGGACAAGCTTACCAAAAGGGAGGAGTATATGGAACTCGTCGAGAAGGATCCACGGCTTGTGGTGGAAATCTATGAAGCTTACATGTGTAAACAGGTGAATACTGCTGCTTGTAAGGATTGTTCCGTGAAATAAAACTGAAGTAGATGTTATAGCCATTGTGATTTGTTTTGTGTGCTTGCAAGGACTGTTTTGGTACTTTGCTTTAAGATGAGCATGCACTTCAATAATACTCAGAATGTATGTTGTTAAAAGAAAACCAGAACGTAAATGGAATTTAATCCAATCGAATATGCTTTGTTTGGCTGTGAATTTTTCTATCCCTATATTGCCTTTATGCTTGTATATTTTCTTTTCTCTGTTCTTCCGTTGAGGCAGGTTTTAGGTATAAAATGGATAGAATTCAAAGACGACATCAGAGTTTTTTTTTTTTTTTTCCTTTTCTGTTATAACTTGTGAATTTTGGCAAAAGTTATTCAATGTTTAATTCATATTAAAAATATATATAATTAAAGACAAAGAGGGATGTTAAAAACTCTCCCCTCTTTGCCCCGTTAAGATAGTATTAGATTATTTTGTCTACTTAAAATGATAGTGACATACGTAAAATGATATAAATCAAAAACTAAACAATACGTTCTTATTTGATAGTCATTTTTTTTTCTATCTACTTTTTAGGATAGTTTTAAAAGAACTAGCCAAGTTTTGATTTTTTTTTTTAAAAAAAAAAAGAATAGTTTTTAGAAACTTAATTTTGTTTCTGAAAATGGCTTCAAAGTCAAATGTTTAATTAGAAAAGATGAAACAATAGTAAAGAGTTTTAAGAAAATATTACAATTTTCAAAAATCCAAAACAAAAAAGGAAGAGTGTTATCAAATAAAGTATTAATATATTGGTTAAATTGCAAATTTAGTCCCTATGATTTGAAAAAAGTTAGAGTTCAATCTTTGTGGTTTAAAATTAGAATTTAGTCCTTTTGGTTTGATAAAACACTCATAAATAGTCTTAAAGTAAGAACTAAATTCTAATTTTTTTTTCCAAATGTCTAAATTCTTATTTTCTCCAAACTATAGGGATCAAATTTTAATTTTTAAAATCAAATTCTAACTTTTTTTCAAACCATGAGACGAAATTCATAATTTAACATAATATATTTTTAGAAAATTACTATAAGCAGAAAAAATATCAAACTATTTACAAATATAGTACCGCGATAGAATTCTATCATTTGAGCGATAGACTCCTATCGTTTGAATTCTATCGTAGTTTTGTAAACCGTTTGATTCATATTTTTTTATATTTGAAAATAACTCTATATATTTTTTTATTTAACGAATTGTTTTTAAAAAGATGCCGGTTTCAACCACATTCACACGTGGAAGAAGGAAACATATTGAATCCAAATTTATTTATTTATTCTCCTTCCTTTTCCTTTGTATTTGATTTGACTATTATTTTGAATGACACATTTGCCCTTTTCTTTTCTAACAAGATTACCATGAAAGGTCGGCGCCCGCTTTCATTGGCTATCCCACTTTTTAATTTTAAATATGCAATTCTTTTTGTTTTATGAGTGCGACGGACCCCAATCATATATTTTCCCAAAAGAAAATTCATCTATAAATATAAGGGAAAAAACAAATCTTTTTAATCTAAATCAATATTTAAAATGTCAAGGTCTGATTATTTATATTATATTTATATTAGTGATATTTTATTACTTAATATTTATGTTTTATAGATTTTTTAATCAAATAATAGAAATGTTGATTCATTTCTCATATTGATGTCGAACCTATGAAAATGTTTAAAGATCAACAAAAGTTTAATATCATGGTTTACATGAACACTTATATAGCTAATAGAAACATCATTCAATTGACATAAATGTTGATACCAAAATCTGAATAATAGGACCTACAAAACAAAGAAAAAAAGCTTCAATGCCAAAGTTAGAGATGAAGAACTTTAGAATGGAAAAGAAGTCAAAAGTTTAAGTTCCATTTTAAAGTTCAAATTGAAATTGAAGATTAAGATTCAAGATTCCTCCTATGGAGTTATGATAATGTATGTATACCTGAAGTCTACTATTTCTTCTTAGGATTAGGATATGGATCTTTCCTTATCGTACATAAGTTCTTTCATCTTCCTTTGCTTCTTAACCATTTCTTGATATGGAGTTTTTCTTGTTCTTGTTGTGTAGAAGTTCCTTCCATGAAATTTGACGATGGTTTTAGTTATAGAGTTTTGATTCTTAAATTTATCATAGTTTTAACATTTAATTTTTACATTTAAAATCATGGGTGAAATTTTTACACTTTTAAAAGTTAGATGGTTTAATTATTACAATTCAAAGTTTAGGAGTGCAATTGTCACCACCACCATACTTGAGGGATGATTTTCCAATTTCACCTAAAATTTTAAAACACATTTCATGAACTTAGTCAACAAGTCATTTTGTTATTAAAAATGGACAATTGAAACGTATTCTTAAAAGTTTAAGAACTAAAATGACTGAGTAATTGAAATTTTAGGGACCAAACATACTTATTTTTTCGAGTAATGATTAGGTGTAGCCTATCTCCCTACAACCCTTTCATTTATCACATGGTAAAAAAAAAAAAAAAATCAATTTTTTTAAAATGATTTTTCTTTTGCTACAAGACAGTTTTTAATTGGATAACTAATAAACTAGAAGGACATACGTAACTCAAGCATCACTCAATATTTTTCATTTTTTTTAGATGTTTGGTATTGTTAATTTTCACAATATTTATATTAAGATATTTTGAGATATTGACGTATGGTCGACAACGACACATTTTTTTAATCCACAATCTCATTAAAATCATGCATAGGAATATTAAACACAAATAAAATTTCTCTCTCTTCCGACAATCTTGGAAAGTTGGAAAGAGGCTATTTAATATTTTTTTTTTCTCAACCAAAAATTTCGGTGATTAGGAATATTTTCAACTATGTCTAGTATGAATGTTTCTACCTTTCCCATTTAAAATCATAAATGTCAGCATTTTTATTTTATTATTTTTCTAAAAAAATTATTTTTTTAGTTCTCAAGTTTTCAAAAATATATATTTTTTATTCATTCATTTTCAAAATGCATCTTTTTAGTCTCCAAATTTTTTAAAATAAGTGTATTTGATCTCTAGTACTGTGTTTAAATATTAGTTTTACCCGTGTCTCAATTTTTTTTTATTATTTTAAATAATTATATGATTCAAATATAATTTTAGTTAATAGAGATAACTTTTAAATTGTTTTTCTAATTTAAAATGTCTTATAATTATTTAAATTTATTTAAAAAAATGATTTCAGATATCTTTTAAACTTATTTAAATTTTAGAAGACTAAATAGATACATTTTGAAGATTTAGTGAAGAAATACACTTATTCTTAAAAAAATTTAGGGATTAAAATTTTTTATGATTTTGGAAGAACATTGATGACAAAAATCAACGGTCTTGGGAGCAAACTGTCCCGACCGACCGATTGACCACGTTCG
Organism: Lagenaria siceraria; assembly: GCA_002890555.2. NCBI lineage: Eukaryota > Viridiplantae > Streptophyta > Magnoliopsida > Cucurbitales > Cucurbitaceae > Lagenaria > Lagenaria siceraria. Next base: position 23,296,880 of record CM016487.1, read on the forward strand.
ATATTTTTTTCCCATTTTTTTAAATAAAAAGCAAGGAAGTGAGATTTTTACTTTGATTTGTTTGGTATTTTAAATACTTTTTTTTTAGCTCTTAGGTAAAGTAAATACTATGTAAATAGAGAGTTTATTTTAAAACCTATGATAAATTACAAAATTAGTTCTCGAACTTTTAGCTTTGTGTCTATTTATCATTGAACTTATTTTCGTGGTATTAGGTAATGGGTCTACGATTCTTAAAAATAGTCAATCAGTGAGTCTATAAATTCATGAACTTATTTGACATAAAATTAACCATTTGATTTTTGTGAATTATAGTTCCTCTCAACTATTTCTTAGTATGGTTTGCATCTTTTGTAATAAAAGAGTTAGATTCTTAAACAAATTTCAAAAAGAAAAATAAGAAAGTGGAAAGAGACTTAATTTTCAAAAACTAAAAAGAAGACTCCGTTTGGTAATCATTTGATTTTTTTTGTTTTTGTTTTTAAAATTATCCCTCTAGACACTTCTTCCATCTTCAAATTTTTTCATTTGTTATCTATTTTTTACCAATAGTTTAAAAAATCAAGCCAAATTTTGAAAATTAAAAAAAGTAGGTTGAACTTGTTTTTTGTTTTTTAAATTTGGTTAAGATTCAACCAAAGAAAATGCAAATCATTGTAAGAAATGGAGAGAAAATATGTTTAATTTTAAAAAATCAGAAATCAAATAATTACCAAATCGGACCCAAATGATTATGACCTTAACAATCTATTAGACAGAAAAATCTAAACGGAAATATATATATATCTCTCGTAATCTTAAAAGAATGTTGTGATGCACCCATGGATAACATAACTCAAAGATTTAAATATATATATATTAAAAAAAAAAAACACCTAAGAGCTAAGCAAACAACAAAACCAACTCCAACATCAACACACGAAAAAAAAATCAATGATCAATCAAGAGGAAGAATTGGAAGAGTTCATCATGTTCTTGAATTCCTGAAAATCAAGCCGCCCATCCAAATTCATATCAAACGCTCCGATCATACGCCTACAATAATCACCACCGCCATCACAGCGTTCATCATTCCAAAGCCCCAATCTCACCAACACATTCTGAAGCTCATCGCACGAAATGAAACCATCACGATTTTCGTCGAACACTTCGAATGCATTCCAAAGATCGCTCTCAATCTCCTCCTCATTTCCCCTGTTATCACCCTCGTTTTTCTCCCTTATCGATTCGTACAGACACAAAAATTCATTCAAATCAATCTTAGATTTACCAATTAATGACTCCAGATCCTCCGAAATTAGGTCCACGCCTACACGATTAAGCAGCCAATTGAGCTCCTCCATGCTCACGAAGCCATCGCCATTTCTGTCTATCGTTTCGAAAATTCTCTGCAAATCGAAGGAGTTCAATGGAGACATATTTGAAAAGGATTTAACATCTACGATTTTTGAGAAATTTATTGACGAAAATCCTCTTCTGGTCGCAGTAATTTGGTAGATTTATAAAGGAGATGAGAAAAGAAAAGAAAGAAGCGGAAGCTTGGTAGAAACTTACTTCAGCTATGGCGGTCTGCGTCAATATATCCGTTTTTCTAATATATTAAGTTTCCATTCCATCTTCCATGTAAATACGATACCCCTTCTTATGAATGAAAATTTATTGGGCGTAAGAATCAATCAGTTATTAAATTTAGGGTTAAGTAGATATTTTGATTATAAAAGATAATAATAAAAAAAATAATAATTAAGTATATCTAATTAGAGCAAGGACCGATTGGGACAGGGGCGAGGACGGGGAGGAGATCCCCGCCCTGTCCCAACCTTCACCCTTGTCCTAAATTTTTTAATTATATATATATTAACTTTTTTCTAATTTTTATTTTTAATATAATAAATTTATTATTAAATTTATAATAAAAGGAAGTTTAATTTTTTTAATTATTCATTAAAAAAATTATATAATAATAATAGGAAAATTATATAAACAGAAAAAATATAAAAAAATTTCACTGTCTATCAGCGATACCGCGTGATAGAATTCTATCGTTGTCTATCGTTCAAGCTATAGAATTCTATTGCGGTCTAATAGACAATAAAATTTTTCTATATTTGTAAATAGTTTGACTCATTTTTCTATATTTGAAAACAGTTCATAATAATACTAACTTCTTACATAAAATATTTACAATTTCAATATAAATACTAAAGTTTAATTAATTTTAAATAATAAAAATAATAAAATAAAAAGTGGGAATTTTTGCTTGGAGGAACCGGAATCCCCGAATGGAGATTCTCCAACCCTAACTCTGACTCCCCAAAACAAAGAATGGGGAGGGACGGGGACGGAGACGGGGATGGGGATTAAAAATCTCCACGGAGATGGGAATGGGTAGTGCATCTCCGGCCCCGGCCTCGGCCCGTCCCATTGTCATCCCTGTACCTAATCTTATACTCCCTAATTTTTAACACACAAAGAAAAAATTTAAAAAAAAAACTCATCTTTTTGAAAAAAAAAAACAAAATAAAAACTACCATGTGACAATTTTTTTACTCGACAACTCCTTGGGGTGTAGAGAGATAAGGGCAGCCCAAGAAGCACCCAATTATTTTTTTGCATCCATTTCATGTTGCTCATCCAATAGTCTTTACCATGTGTCAAGTTTTTTTATTTTTTTTAAGAAAATATTTTTGAATTGTTTTTTATGTGATTGGTACACAAAAATGGGTGTGTTGCACATAAATATTACTCTATTTGTTAAATCATAAACAAATTTCAAAGTATAAGCAATAAACTTGTGGATATAAATTCAATTTTTTTTCTTGAATTTATGGCTTTTATATTATTTTTTATAAACTATTGATATTGATATTTTTATCCACATTTGAGTAAAATTGAGGCATGACATTTTTGTTTATGGGAGAATTTAAACCTCTAATCTCATGTAAAAAGTACATGTGATTCACAAATTCCCTCTTACATTTTTGTTTTTTAAAACATAATTCCCCCCTTACATTTACTTGAATAATAAAACATTAGAATTTGAATATTCCACACCTTTTTTCAAAGAAAAATTCTACTAATATATACTCTAATCATCAAGAAATTTTTGGTTAGTTAAGTTTTGCAACCATTTCGTTTTTTTTTTCATTTTTGGAAATTAAACTCATTTCTTCTCAATTTCTAACAATGGTTTTCATTTATCTTAAGCAAAAGAGTTGAATTCTTATTTGAATTAAAAAAAAACTATTTAAAAACTATTTTTTTTAGTTTTCAAAACTTGGCTTGGTTTTTAATTAGAAAATATTTCTAACCGTTTAAAACGGTTAAAAAATAAAAGGAATAAGTATTAAAAATTAAATCTTTTTTCGCACAAGTGTAATTAACCAAACATGACCGTTCAACCGGACGACGACAACAACTGCATGCTCATGCGGGAAGAAGCTAAGTGTTAGTACCACTCTAAACACTTTTTACAAGCCCACATAATAGGTTCTTAACATATACACACCCACCACTCGTAAAACTTTCAATGTTGGACAAAAACAAAAGATATTTTTTGACAAATCATTTCTTATAATGATAAGTCATTCCCGACAAATTATACTAATAAACAAATAATTTGGCATAGTGTAGACACAATAGAGTTAAGTCGTCGTTAATTAAAATAAAGATCAAAATAGACATTTCAATTAAAAATGTATCATACAGGCTCGGTCATCGAATTCCTTGTACTATTACTCTTACTTTTTATGTTTCATGGACTTTTTACACAATATAATAGAAACATCGATTCACTCCTTATATCGATATTAAACCTATAAAAAATAAAAACGTTGAACATACCAAACAAAAAAGGGGACATATGCATTAAGGGACATATGCATTAAAGTATCATTTGCAATTGGCTTTTTATAAAAGAGTACGGAAGTCATTGTTTATTATTGGTACTCAAAAAGATGAAACAATGAAATTATGGAGGTGGTTGAGGCCATTTAATAATGGAAACAATGCAAAGCAATGATGAAATGCTATGACGCAATTCTTATGACCATGCCCTACGTCTCTCCATCAATCCATGCAATTATTTAATCCCTTCAACTAAAATAGGTCTACATTCAAACTCTCTACTTTAAAATAAGTTTAAAATATTGTCAATTCATTACTATTGTAGATGTGGATGATTCGATTTCTGTTCGTATTTATCATTTTTTTTATTGATTCTAAAAGGGAAAGAGGTAATAAGAGAAATGAAAACATGTTGTTATTCAATATATTCATTGTTTTCAAGTAAGTTGAAATTATGTATGCGTGTTGATTGTGATTCAAATTTATATATATATATTATACATCACTTTGAAATTTATATTTATTGAGTTGTTTGTCATCATTAAAAATGAAGAGATTGTTGGCTTTTTTAGCATTAATCTTAGATTAATTAATTTTAATTAGTTAATGTTTTGATAATAACAAACATGCTTTTATTCGCTAACAATTTTAGTGTTTTGAAGTGTGTATTGCGTAGAGCCCAGAATAATGGTTCCAACACAATTTGAATCACTTAAGTCAGAGCTCAAACAAAGAAGGTATAACTATAAAACAAGCTTAACGTAAAAATACCCAAATTTAGGGGGTGTACATGAATGAATTGAGATCACATCCGAATGAGAGAGATTTTGAGAACATGAAAGTATAATTGAGAAAGACTTAAAAGAAATGAAGTTACTACCTATACCAACAAGGTGTACCTTCATTTTCGCTGGCTCAATCATAAAAACTCCAAAGTTAAGCTTGCTTAGTCTGAAGCCTATGTTGGGTGACTTTCTCAGAATTTTCCTAGGAAGCATGTGAGTGAGAACAAAACATGTTGAAATGACTCGGGTTGGTTTGAAAAGCAAAATTTTAAAAAATAAAAGTTACAAAATCTTTTTGAAATCTCATCATTTAATATAAACTAATAAATATTTTAACTTTTTTTATCTCTTAAATAATAGGTTAGGTATGGAGGTGATAATTTGAAAAGATAATAAATAGTTAATGTTAATTTTGTTTTTTTTGTTTTTATATTAATTAAATAATAATAAATAATAAATCAATTCTAAATAATATATAATTAATAATTTGCTTAAAAAGTCCCATGAATAAGTGGGTGGGTTTTTTTTCCTAATTTTTTTTACAAGTTTAAAACAATTTAATAAGGACCACTAAGATTTATCTTTTTTTAATACAACACGGAACAAAAAAAACTCAAAGACAAAAGAAGTCAGAACAAATAGGATAATTCACCCATGGAGAATGTGACAAATGCAGACATGAGAAGCTAACTCATGAACAACCATGTTACACCGTCAATTTGTTCAAGAATCATGTTGTAAATTTAATATTTATAAAAGTAGTAAAATACTCTAAAAATGATTTTTCTCCCTGTCACATATCAAAATAAGAAATTGAGACTAAAACCTAATTATAAATTATAGGTATTAAATTCTAATTTTCTTGAAATTATAGGTCTAAATTTGCAATTTAACATAGTTAATGGTATGATTTCGAGTAACCCTGGCTAAATCTAATGTATCGCCTTTGTAATGGGACCTACAAAAACCCTTACAAGAAACCCAAAAGAGGGGATTCTAAACAGCGCAGACTGGCGGGAGCAGAAGAAGAATCATCACGAAGATGATGGCAGTTAGGGCAAAGCTCTGAACATATGGATTCCTCGTAACAACGCCGGAGGAAGAATCGTTGCGACTCGAAAACATCAGACAGGTACTAGAGCTTTTCATCTTCTAGTTGGTCTAAGAACTAAAGTTATAAGTTTTCTTAGGCGATTTTTCTGCTGTTAAAGAGTTCTTCTCTGGGGTTTTTTTTTGACACAATGGTTGACCGGAGTACTGGTGATCATTTGCTGGATGAGCGGTTTGATAGGCGATTGAAGCAAAGGGTTACTGCGGATCATCTATGTAAAAGTTTATCTCACGAAACTTTGGAGGAGTATGAGACTGAAGAATGCGACAAGGATTATCTAAGATTCTTAAATGGTTTGGTGAACGATGTGGACAGTAGTGATGAGAATGTTGATCCTAATCTTGAGGATTTTGGGCATTGTACCGATGATGATGCGACTTCACAGTTTAACTGGTCGGATAAAGAAGTTGATCCTGTTTATAGGATGTTCTTTCAGCATTTGGTTGAAGAGGGAAAAGCTTATAAGCTTGAAATTCCATCGGTTAATGGGATGAAAGTGTATGTGAAGTACGAGGAACAAGAACAAGAACAATCAAGTCTGAAGAATGAACAGAATAGAAAAAGACCTGGAACTACCAGGATATTAAGGAGTGCTTCAAAGAAAAAGGAGATAGAGAGCCCAGCTAAAGAAAGCCCGGTTCCTATGGTTGAGAAAGAGTTCAGTCTGGATTGTGCAAATTCTATATCTCATGGGGTAGATGGAAATTCAAGCACAATCCCTGGTACAGGTCTTCGTTCTGCTAAGCATCTTTCCCAATCCAATTCTGACTCGGATTTGATTGATGAAGAATACAAGACATTTTTGACTGATTTTTTTTATGATGATGATCATAGATTGATATATATGCCAGTAGACGGAAGGTCAATTGTATATGAGGACGATGAAAGTACCTCTGATTCAGAAGTGGTGATGGTTGACACTGATCAGTGTAAGCGAAGCCGTGGTTCCTTTGGCAGAAAATATTCTCCTTCTACTGTGAGTATATCTAATTCCGGTGCTATGATCTCTCTGTACTCTAATGGGGAAGGATATGTGTTTCTGTCTGTTATTTGCCTATGTTGGTTGTTCTATGTCTTATATTAGAATTTTTTTGCTTTCCAGATGGATGTAGATAGTGGGAAGTGTCTTCGGAGTCTTGGTATATGTAATGGTTCCAATTTCAGGGAAAGGCTCATGAAAGTTCTTAGAAGTCCATATGACCAACATGAGTACGACTTTTATCTTGATGAAGTAAGTTGCCGTAAGCCAATTGTTCGTCATAGAGAGTTGCGTAGTCGAGTGCTAAAAGCATATACACTGGAATCTTGCGGCAACTCATATCTTCATATCTACAGCGGTGAGTGTTTTTAATCCCATTGTAATTTTCTTTTGGAATTGTATTGATTGGATTTGTTTTGTTATCATTCTTCTTTAATGTGTTATAAGGCTTTATGAGCTACGTATTTCCTGAAGAGATTCATCCGAAGAGAGGATCTTTTAACTCCGATCTGATACTTTTATCAGATTCTACTTTCATAATTTGCTCCAATATTTTTCACTCTTCTGACTTTCAAAGAACTACCTAGTGAGTGTTAGAAGGAAGTATGAGAAATCTTCTAATACTAATGTAGTACCTACCCATTCATCCACAATGTCACACATCATTTGATGATCTATAATTTTGTTTCATGGACACATCATTCTTAAATGTGTTGATGTGACAAGCAATGAATAGAAAAATATGAAACATTTTCCATACTACCCATAGTGTTGGAAATTGGCCCATGGAACTATCTTCTAGCTCAATGTGATAAAAAATTTTATCCAAAAAAAGTGTTAAACCTTTGGACATGTACTATTGTTTATCAAATAAATATCCGATTATGCTCTTGCTTATTTATGGTTCATTAATTTCTTTGCATGTACTTTCAAAATTATTTGCGTGATGTTCTTTATTAACAGTGTGAGGTTCTGTTTATTGATTGTATCTCCTCTGTTATCTTATGGCAGAGCTTGCTACGAGAATTCAAGCAGTTCAATATGATCGCCCCAGAACTTTAAATCTACTGCGTGGCTTCTTTTATTGGTTGCAGGTAGTTTTTATATTATTTTGGCACAAATTTTTGGTTAAGACACCACTTCCTTCTGTTAAAAGGTCGTAGGAGGTATTCTTGTTGAACTTGTAAAAATAGGCATTTTTAGCAATTACGATGGTACTGAACGGGAATGAAAAGGAATAGTATAAATGAAGTTTTCTCACTTGCCAGTTAATGCACTTCCTTATTGAAAGTCTATAATGGGTTTAAATTCTTAGGGTTTTTTTCCCCTTAGAATTATTCTGTAAAACTCTGCTCATTTGGTAAGAAACATTGCAATCTGAGACATTTTGTGATTCTTTCTTTGTCAGAATTTATCACATGACGATGCCTTTCGGCCTTGGATGGACCCATCATGCTTGGATGTGTTGCCGCAGTCATAACTTGGAAGTTTAGCTCAATTTGGCTCTTGTTTCACTTTATATGCAGACGAATGAATCCTGATAAAATGGTATCCTGAATGTATTTTGGTGGTCGTGGGTTTCATGTTTTTGTAATTATGGTGGGAATTAGTAGGTGTTAACCATTATATTGTTCCTTTTTCTAGCATGAGCCCATGACATTGAAGTGTAGAAGAAACACATTCCTTCTGCTGAAGTGTAGCATTGCATCTTTCCTTTTCCTTTTAACTTGAAATATTTCATTTCAATACAAGTGACAGGAAAAGAACCAAGATTTCGATTATGAAACAGGGAATTGAGGGAGGACAAACTATCACCTCGACTCCAGGTTAATCAACTCTATACTCTAAACACAGTCATCATAATTCCAAGTTAAACAACTTTACTCTCTAAACAAAAACTTCTTAGTTTCAGGCTAAACAACTCTGCATTCTAAACATACATTAGATAACTCTTTAGGCTAAACTTCACATTGTCGGTGATGATTATCTTGCATAACTCTTTCTTTGGAGTTTGGACAGTTCTCTTGGACATGTGGAATGTCTTTTTCTTTTCTTTTTTTTCTCCCTAATGTAGTAGGTTTTGAAGGTATAAAGCTACATATTATGCTTTAATGCAGCATCAAAATGAGACAAGGAAGGGAATGATAAAGTATAAGGTGAAGAATTATGATTATATTTGGAAAACAAACACATTCATTGGATATATCACATTTGATTACATTTGTAAAGTATTTATTGTGATTGTAGATCCTGAGGCAGATCATTGGCATTGAACATAATTCTTGGCTTTCCCATGCTGAAGTTGAGGACTCTTGCATTCATATTGTACTTGATTTCTCCATCATAAAGCATCTTTCTTATATAGTGTTCTATGTCTGAACCTATTAGCCGAAGTGTATATTCTGTCAATGGAGCTCCCTGCTTTCCACAAATAAACACACTCAATCAAAATAATTGTTAGAGTACATGTTCTAAGATTAAAGAAAAGTCTTCTATAGAAGTATCGTTTTTTTTTTTTTTAAATACCATTTTGATTATTATACTTTGAGTATTATCCAATTCTAGTCTGTATATTTATTAATTTTGATGGACTAAATTTAAGATTTATAGAAAGGGATTAAAATTAGACATTTGCCCGTATATGGGTAAAATTTAACAATTCTCAAGTATAGGAACTAAAATGGTGTTTTAACAATCTTTTTTCTATGGGTACACGTATCAAAAGAGATAATTAATCAATTTTTCTAGTGGTTAAATTTTATTTATTTTATTTTCTTGGGCTAAATTACAATATATATACAATAGGTGTGGCGATGACTCAAAATGTTGTGGGTTTTGAGTCTCAATTTCTATTCCAAGTTAATGTTGTATTATTATGTGTCCCACTTTTCTCACAAATTTCTACTTCAAAGATAGTTTTGAAACGATTAAAAAAGTCAAGTAATATTGCAACTTTTAAAAGAATAGAGGTATGTCTTAAACAAATGGAAAAATTTGGATACTTTTTGTATTTAGCATTTTTTAAATATTAAAAAAAAATCCTATGCCTCTCAATTTAATGGAAATTTGCCTCTAAACTTCTTGGACATTGTTGCCTTTAAATTCATCAACCACCATTCACCGAGGTTTGTTAGGTAATTATTCGATTTTTTTTTTTTTAATTTTTGAAAATTAAGCCTATAAATACTCTTTTTACTTTTAAATTTCTTGCTTTGTTATCTATTTTCTACAAGCTAAGTTTTGAAAACTAACTAAAGTAGTTTTTAAAAAAATTATTTTTATTTTTGAACTTTGGCTAAGAATTCAACTCTTTTACTTAAAATGAAAACCATTGTAAGAAATTGAGAGGAAATCACTTAATTTTCAAAACTAAAAACCAAATAATTACCAAATGAAACCTAAGTAATAAAAAGATGATATCATGTGTATTTGATCTTGTGAATTCATCCTACAATTACTATTTAGAATAAATATATTTTACAAAATGTCAATGCCAAATGTCGTAGTGCTTCAATTGTTGTTTTGTCAATTGAAATATATATACCTTTGTATGGACACCAACAACAATCAATAAAAGTTACACAACAATGTATTTATAAATTCATTAGGTTCAATTAGTATAGTATTAGCTAGCACAATTTTACTAACAACTACGTCTGATTTAATGCAACAATAATTTCAAAATCTAACACGAATCCTTTTCAAAAACCACTAAACTAATCCATGATGTGAACAACAATAAAACACTAAACGGAGAGAAAAAAAAAATACCTCATAATGATCCACAAGCTCTTGGAAGTAAGCATAGACTTTGTTGCAAGTTTGAGGATTCCAAAGGAACTCATTGCTTGGATCCAAAATGAGAGTAAGTTTATCCATTTGAGTTTGATCAAACTCACAAGTAATAGGGTCAATATAAGCTGCATATATTCTTACATGCCTTGTTACACTGCTAAGCCATTGCCCTCCATATTCTCTCCCCATGTTTTTGCTCTTTACATTCTGCTGTACTTCGACCGGCCGCAGCGGCCGCTGTTTCGGCTTTGCCTCTTCTTCTTCCTCTCCCACTTTTAGTTGCTCTGCAGCTTCATTCATCTGAGCTGAGATGGGAAATTTGGCTGTGTGTTTTGTGTTTTGTTTGCCATTTTTCCAACCCACCATAGAAAACACCATGTAAGATGAAGCTGCTGCTGTTGCCATGGAGGATAAAATCTTTGGAAAATGGTTGGTTTTCGTTTCTCTTTTTTATAGTTTCTGAGTATTTTCCTTTTCTTTTCTTTTTTTTTTTCTCTCAAATGAAATGAGATCCAATTGTTTGTGGATAAGATTTTTCTGGTTTTTGTTTATCTTTGGTGCATTTATTGGCTACTTCACTATTTCTCTTTTCCTTTATATTTGACCCCAAAAAGGGATTAGTATTTCTTAATTAAGTACGCTCATAAGATAAGACATCATCTCTTATTATTTTTAAGAGTAACGATTAAATCTTCACTCCTTCAAATTGCTGAACTAAAAGTTTGTACAAGTAATTAGTTATGAAATATCCCTAAAATCAATATATTTGTTTATACCATTAAATAAAAAAAATTAGTGCTAAAATTTAATGTTAAAAACTTGAGAAAACATACAGTCGATTGAACTATTTTGGTGGAGATTGATTTGTTTCATTTGTTTGTCAAACCATATTTCATATGCATACGTTATTTTGCAAACCAATTTTTATTAAATATAATTTAAGCCCTATATGGAAATGATTTCATTTTAAAAGTTTATATTTGTTTCATTTTCTTAAATTCCTTATTACGGTTATCTCATTTCTTAAAAACAATACTCGAATTTTTAGTCAAATTCTAAAAACAAAACAAATTTTAGAAGATACTTTTTTTAATTTTAAAATTTTGGTTTGTTTTTTAAAAACAATAGTAGAAAATAGACAACAAATTAAAAAAAATTCTAAATTCATAGGTAGAAATAGTGTTTATAAGTTTGATTTTCAAAATTTAAATAGTGACCAAACAAAACCTCAGCTAAAATACTTATGTATTTGTCTTTAAAAAAAAGAGTAAATTTGTTACAAGTAAAAGCACAAGAACCAAAATGCATAAAACCGTATTCAATCACCTAAATGTTTCTAAACATTCTACACACTTAAAGTTTAGGTAATAGTTTAAAGGTTTAAGAAAATAAGCAAAATCTCGATAAGAAATAGTTAGGAAGAGTTTTGGAAGACGAAAAACTAAAATAAAATAAATAAAAGAACATTGTAGGATTTATACAATATCATTTCATTCCTGTCAAATTAAAATGTCGATTTACAGTAATGGCAAAAACGGAGTTAATCCAGATTTCTGCAACGAAAAGAAAAACTAAAAACTACTACCCAAAAAAAAAAAAAAAAAAAAAAAAAAAAAAAACTAAACTAACTAAACTGTAATTCTGTTAGAGCTATTAGCAGCACAGGTATACACTATGTTAAACTGTAATGGTGAGAGATTGGACACAAACCTTGCACACGAGGAAGGAGCAAGCAACTCAGTTTGTCAACTATTGCACAGTCAGATTCTCATTCATTACCCGAACTGGTTTGATAAGCTCGTCGGGATCGTCTAACAGAAACTCGGAGAGATAACCAGGACAAAAGGACGTAGTCTGGCTCGTTGAGTCATGGCTTTCTGCAATATCTTCATCACTACTGACATCAAGGCTGATATAGTCTGACAGATCTCTTTCAAGAAAAGGGTCATTTGATTTAACAGGATGCTGCTTCTCAATAGCCACCGTTCTAGACCCGGAAACATCGTGATTCTTGGAACCGAAGTAGCGGCCGTGATTGTTATTCTTCCCTTCTGATCGTTTCCTTTTCCTTCCTTTAGTTTGTTTTTTAGGATGGTGAAGTTTGCACGTCGATCTATCTGGGCATATTCCTGTTGCTTCGAACAAGGGGCACACATAACTGTGCTTCTTACGGCACTGAACAATTAGGTTCCCAGTTTCGTTAGATTTACAATTTACAGTACCACACAGATATACTGACTTGAAAACTTGATATTGTCTATAAAAATTAAACTAGTATCTAAAGGAGCAGATTTTGAAGTAGGATAAAAGCAGTGCTCTAAGGTCAACAAAACGGCTTTTGAACACATTTTTCAGAATCCGCCACCAAACAGCAACCACTAGAACTAAATTGAGTGCTTGGTCAGGACGGGTCTCCAGCATCAATAAGCACTCGAAAAATTGAAGATTTTCAGTCAAGTGGAAGCCAATAGATAACGAAGATAAGGTACCAATTCTGATAAGGTTTGACCAGAAAATTTGCACCATATTATTAGAGTTAAAGCTACAGCAAATAAATGTGAGTTTGAAGAGTGGAGATTACCTCGTTGCCCAGAGCACAATAGCCCCTGAGGAAAGCCTCGCAAGTAGCAGCCTTTGAGTTCACATTGACATGTCTATAAGCACAATTTTTGCTGCTACATAAACCTGTCAAGAAGTCCATCATAAACCTGCAGTCCTATATACTTTTTTAAAAGATGAAGTTTGAAAAGTACCCTGTAAAAAGTATGAACAATCAGGCATCCTTTCTGGAATCACCTGTGGAGAACAGTAAATTAAGATGAAAGGTTATCGACATTTGACAATTAACAAATCCAAAGCTTAAACAACAAAAGGTCCATCAATTCAATCAGTGTTGAACCTTATGAGTCAATTTGCAGCTTGCGTTAGAACATAAACCGTTAAGAAATTTTGTGCAGACTGCAATCTTGGAAGTGTCATGAATATAAGGGCACTTGCCACCTTCTTTGTTACATTTACCAAATCTTGTAAAAAATTGACAGTACTTCCGTTTCTTAGCCAGACGCTGTCTTGCAGTGTGCAAACTCCATCGAATTTTCTCACTAGCCAATATTCGTGCTCTTCTTTTTGGATTCCTGACCAATTGATTGCCGTTTCCAATTTTTACATATCTATCAAATTTTCAGAGTCGATCACAAGAACGTTAGCACAATTGTCTCAAAACTAGTATGTACATGAAACTGAAGTACTAAAATCTGCATTTGTGTTTCTACAGAAAAAATAAAAATTACATGGTTACAAGTACACAAGTGTACTGTTCATCAGTTCATCTAATATCCATACATACTCAAATCATCCATTAGTTTAAATAAATCACATACTCATCATTGCCAATCATTAGTCTCCATGGAATATAAAATTTCTTAGCACTCTTTTTTGGTTGGAGAGTAGTCGAACCGGATGCTTGGTCATCTGTAGGACATGAAAAATGAAGAATAACAATGAAATTAGAGGATGTATATACCTATTAAACTTGTGAATGTAAGTGATATACTGGATAGCTCATATACAGAGATCTGTTTCGAGAATACAAAGTTCAGCTCCAGTATTGAACTTCTATAATGTTCTGATCTCTAATACATTTTCTTTTTAATAATTATTTAGCGCTTCTGCCTAGAAAAATGTAAGGATTACATACTTGTATGTTAAAAATTTCAATGAATCACATTCAAAAGCAACCAACAAAAAAACCAGATGGACCTCCTAACGTCCAATGACTTGAAATAATTTTTAAATTAAATTTTAAAAAAAATGAATTGTTACAACAAAAAAAGTACAAGGGAAAAAGTGTTACAAGATCTAAAGTGAAGAAACTAAAACTGCGCTTCCAACAGTTTTTTAACAACAGAAGCAAAAAAAAAGAAATCAGCAGGAGCCAAAGAATCTAGGAAAGGCGACAAGTAACATCCACCACAAAAGCAAATATCAACTAACTGAGAGCTGTGTCATGAACATAATGTGAAAGATACCCCCGAACCCTTTCTTGTAGAAAAAATATGACTTGCCAGACATGAGTTAACAAAGTGTCACCATTATTTACTACAGATATCCAAACCCACATTACTTCGTTAAAGGAAACACTGCAGATCATTTGGCCATGCCAGAAAAATTAAAACCCGATCTCACAGAAATTGACAATATCTAACAGACTTACAAGAAAATTGGCTTCCACCCAGAGTGTCAGAGGAAACAGATGCGTCCCAATTACATTCTCTTTTCTTCCTTTCTGCATCAGCAACTGCCCTTGTAGCTTCCTGCGTTAAAGAAGAAGAAAAAGAAGCTATTTTCTAAAAAAATGTTACAAACGAAAGGGCCAAAGATCATTCTTGCCTCCACAAGTGCCCATGAAAAAGAATAAATAGGAGACTTAGAGGAAGACAAAATTGCAGCCTACGAATATATAATTATCCAACTTCCAACAAACCTCGTTAGCTTTCTTTGAGTGCTTTTCAATGGATTTTGACCACTTTAAACTAGACCTGCCAACACTTAGTACCTTGGATTTTCGAAGTGAAAATCCATGTTTTGATCTTTTATAAACTGTGTTCCTGTTCCTCAACAGCAACAATTTTCTGGTGAAAAAAACAGTGGAATTACTACTTGTTGAACCTAACAGCCACCTTAGGTTGAAAAATGAAAGAAGCACAAATAAGATTAGAAATAGTTCATGCACAACATGCCTGACTATAGAGGAAGAACTGTTTCTATGAGTAGAAGCATTTAGCTTGAAAGTCTTCCAATGTGTTCTTTTCCAAGGAAAAAGTCGAGGAGCCATCTTATGATTCTGCAAATTACAAGCACCATTTCCTGCAGCAACTGAACTGCAAAGTGTCCATACCAAAGAGGACTTTGAAGGCCCGTGTGTTTTCACCACAGCTGTAAAGAAAAGTCATATTCAGTTTTATTATTGACAACATTTCACCCTAAAGCAATGACATGATCTATGTCAAGATGGCTAGACCCAAACCTACCCCAAATGCATGGAAGAAAATAAATATAAACAGAAACGATGACTATCAGGGATACAAAGCATACTTGGGAAGAAACACCAAACAAAGACAAATCACTTGAATGACTTGTAACAACAAAAGCCAGCAATAATTTAATAAAATTCTTATCGTTATCATTACTTCTTTTTTTTTTTTTTTTTATCATGGAGATGACCTCAGAGGACAGACAAAAACAATAATTGGAAACAAAATACATTAAAAAGATCCAGATCTCAAACATTTTAAGACTATCATGTACGAACTATAAATCCAGAAAACTCTTCATCATAAAAAACCATAACACCTAGGCACATGAATCAGCAGATCATTTTCAAACCAATAGAAAAGAAACGCCATAAATATGTTCTTTTTTTAACCCAAAAAAACAAAAACAAAAACAAAACAAAACGGTGTTACAACTACATTCAAAGATAAAAATTCCCAGTGAGTGGAAATGGAAAAAGAGAAACTTACAAACCTTCTATCAAACTTCAAAGGACATGAAAATTTGACAGAATCTGGTAGCAAAGCTATTACCAATAAATATATAAGTAATCACATTAATAGGATGAATGGTGTAGGGAATAAGAGATTTACACAGCACTGGAAGCACTAAAAAATGTGCCCCTGCATGCAGAGGCAGACACAAGGGATGAAAAGATGGAAGAATCCTGTAACACGGCCTCCTCTATGATGTATATTCATTCATTATAAAACAGTGTAGTAAAATATAAAAATTTAAGATCTAAATGAAATTGTTCATAATATACTGTTTCAATGGAAACATTTACAAGGCCAATAAAGCTCTTATTTAGCTATTATACCTTTAAATTGTTGCCTCTTATTGAAACTTCTAGCATCTCCATCTCCATCTCCATAAGGGCCTTGGGCTCCGGGGTTTGAAATATCTTCAGTGGGCAGTAAAGTCTGCTTCATCTGGCATTCTGATGAGGCCCTGATTAGCTGATTCTTTTTCCTCTTGTAATAGCCATCAGAGGCCAAGGAACAAGTTGTCTTCATGTTCTTAGTTGATAAATCACAGGGATTCGAAGTTGCAACCAACTGATTTGACTTGCGCTTTACATACACCATCTTTTTTACAACTAAAGAGACAGAATTCTTGATTTTCATTTCAGTCAGATTTTCTTTTTTATCAGCAGTACCAACCAGAGTTTTAGGAGCTAACAAAATCTTCAGTGAATCCCCAACTGACCTCGACAGATCACTAACATGTTTAGACTTCATGATAGATGATTCAGTTTCATGGCAAGGAGATGGTGCACAATCTCCCATAGAATTGGAATAATTGGGCGACCCAGACCCACTAGATAGTTGGGGAGGATGGGCCTTATCAATATTAGCATCAGTTCCCCTTGCTTTAGAAGGGAAAGGAGGATTAGTGACCTCAACCTTACTATTAGACTTTATGCTAGGCCAGCAATCATGTTGATCTAATGAGCTTGAACTCAAATCATGAGAGCCCAAAACTCGAGCAGCAACTGGAGAAGGCTTTCGAACTAGGCTGTTACCTTTACGAATGTATGAAGTACTCTGAAGCATTCCATCCCCTCCACGTAACTGCCCTTGGGGAGGAATAGAGCTCGAAAAAACCTTATTTCCAGGAGCCGGAGCCGGAGCTGGAGCCGTAGAATTTACATTTCGATGCCAACTTCGGGGTCTTTTACTGTAGGCTGCAGATGTTAACTTCTTTGAAGCAGTGTATGTGGAAAAAGATTTACCAGGAAAAGCCTGAGATTTGTAATAACCCATTTTCTGTTCCTTTTTTAATGAGTTGGCAGAATTATTGTCAGCTTGAAGTCCATTTTTTAATTCTTCCAGTGCCCGTGGTATTACTTTGTCAGAGGACAAATTATTTACAGCATTGGTGCAACCTAATTTCTGATGAACAGCCAAAGGCTGTGGAAACGGAGTGTCAGTAGATGCCTTTAATTCATTTTCAACGTTAGATTTCTTCTTCACTTTTTTGTCATCTGCACAATCCATTTTGAAGTCAGTATGGTTGAATGATGCCTCACAACTAAATTTATGCATTTCTGGAACATTAGAGGCTTCTGAAGAACCCAAGTCCCCTCGTGCACAAAACATGCTGCCCATAATATCACTATCAGAATTGGAAGTGGGGAATCCCTTCCCATCGGCAGATCTTTCAATATGATGCAAATTATCCTGGCCAGCAATACTAGATGCTTTAACTGATTCTGGATTTGAACAATTTACATTTTGAGAGGATGGAATTTCAGAAGGACTGTCCCACTGTTCAGTTTTATTACAAATTATAGATTGCCCTTCTGCAGCATGAACGTTTAGTTCTTTTCTTCTGCCGGTGACTACGTCCATATCATCTCTTTGATTTGTGGCCATTATGGGGGCACCACTCTCTTCTTGCTTGTTTCCAAATGATGCTGAGGGAGAAAGTGACGGACATTTTGAAACAGTCGACTCCTCCTGGATTGAACAAGAGTTTTTTTCAGGCTGCTCATATTTCAAGAGACACTCTAAGGGGTCTCTATCAATATTAATCTCTATGGCAGTTTCTTTTGTTGGTATATCATCGAGCATCATGCTGATCCCCTTTAAACAATCTGTAGAAACAGGACTAGCTGTGAAAAGAGCATCCACAGTGGATGCTGCAACCTCCTTTCCTTCCATTAATTCACCATCAGAATTTAGCTGACCGCTTAAACTAGAAATGAATGTAATTGCAGCCCCATCATTAGCTTCAGCACTGGGGCAAGGTAAAACAGGACTAGCAATGCATATTTTTCGTTTCTTTCGAGACTTCAATGACATCTCATTTCCTCTATTATCGATGCCAAAACCCATCAACAATTTATCTTTTGACGACTTACCTAATGAAGTGTAATCAAGCGTTGCACTCTCTCTAGTGGTGGTAGGATTTTCCCCCATTACCATGCTTCCAAGACCTGAAACATCCTGCTCTAAAGGGCAATGAGTTTCAGAATTGGAACTTACACATAAATCCTCAGAATTAGTTTCTTGATTGATGTCACTGGGACCTGCAAAATCAAGTTCGCTCACCTTAGACAACAATTTCTCACATTGTCCACTTAGTATTGAATCCTTGGCTTTGGCAGATCTTTCTACTAAACTAAGACCTAGTGAAACAGAACTACTACCCGAAGATCCCTGTACTCTCGTAATACCAATCCTCTCACAGTTAAGAACCTCATCCACTAGTATATTAGTACACTGACAACAGTCATCTGAATTCCAATTAGTATGTTGGTCACTATTATCGTCTTGCAAATTTATGGAATCAATCTGCATCTCAGATGCTTCTGGATTTACACCCACCAAAGAATTTCTAATTGTAACTTTTGCTGCAGGTACTCCTACAAAATCAGTCTCAGGAGGTCCAGCCACCTTATTTGCACAAAGCTGCTTGCAAATTCCATCAACAAAACAAGTTTCAGAAAGTTGAGTATTACCTTGGAACTGAGTTACTCCATTGTCAAAATCCATGGGTGTATCTATGCTAACAGCCAAATTATTTCCATTAACAAGATCATCATGTAGATTAAGATCATTGGAACTCAATAATCCAGACTGACTGCCTCCCAGAAAAGCCATGGTAGCTTTAGACTCTTTACCTGATACATGCTCAAGTGATGAGTCTTCAATCCCTTTAGTAATTTCAAAATCAAACTCATTACGTCCATTTCGAAATTTAAGATCCTTATTAGAATTTAAAAGAGGTGGAATGGCGGCAATGAAAGAACCGTTCGTCTCAAGATGATCACTAGTTCCTCTTCTCTCTTTTAACAAGGAATTCAACGGAGAATCTAAGCTATTTTTATTACTCTTATCTGCAGGTACAGATTCCATGCCCATAACAGTGTTGACTTGAGATGCTACAGGGAGGACAGATTGACCTGCTTCTCTATTATCTAATGATCCTAACATATCATGCTGAGAAGCTTTCAATACTAAACAATGGTCTGAGTTCTTCCCAGATGTGGAAATCTTGTTTTCTGAAACTTCTAAACCCTTATCAGACTCCATAACAACTGGGGGAATATTTGTCAAACTACCTACTTTCACAGGTGGGTCATCACCACCTTTTCTAGTCTGTAAACACAATTGGGGACTTACCTTCTTCGCTACTTTCCTCACAACCTTTTCCTTCTTCATGGCCCTCACTATAGCTGCTTTTCCTGAAACATTCTTCCCTTCTACATCTGACACCTTTCCTTGTGAAGGCCTTTCAACGTTAGTTTTTCGAAGCAAATAATTGCCTTTAACTGAAGAAGCATCTATTAAATTATTAGATCCAGTACCAGCCAACGGACCTGTAGCCTTCTCTTCTGATTCCTTCAGCTCATTTTTAAAGTCTGGGGGGCAAGTGGCGAGATTCGTAACATCAATTGTGCCTAAATCATCCTTGTTCTGTCCTGTTAAATGTGAGTCAGTAGAGTCATGGTGGGGAACCAAGACATTCGTAGTTTTCTCATTTACAAGCATTGTATCCATATCTGAAATAGGAGCAGACTGTGTTGGTGCCACAATTGCCTTGGCCACCAAAGAGTTGGATTTAAAAGAAACATCAAGCTCCATGGGACTTCCCTCTCTCTTCTTCCCTGAATCCATTCTGTAGCACAGAGGTCTAACCTGATTTTTGCCTCTAAGGAAACTGTTCTTCTCGTCAAAATAATCAGAATCACGTAATTGCTCACTCTCTCTATTACTATGACAAGGATTTGCCATTTGAATTCTAAGAAAAGCACTCTTTTTCTGTACTTGCTTCCGTGGAGTGGATGTGTACTCATTATAACCTTCTATACTACCCTTATTATCATTGTAATATTTTCCTATTTCTGCATTAGAATGCCCGTGCTTTCCAGATAAAATTCGAAAATCACTACGGTCACCATATCCTCTATCATTACTTCCATCTGCGTACGAATTGTGCATGTTCCTAAAGGTTTGTTTGCTATGAATCCATCTCTGATTTTTCCCCACCACATTACCATTCCTACGACTTCTAAAGGATTCTTTTTCATAATTCGAGCCATAACGGTGTTTATCAAAGCTTCCTGAAGTAAATTTGTTATCTCTAGACAATGGACTCTGCGAGGCTCCAGATTCCATAAAGGAAATATTAGAATCTTCTTTAAGCTGATCGTGGTGATAATAATTCTGCTCACCGCATCCTCGTAGCACCTCTTCTCTTGGATTTGTCTGAAAACTATCATTGTAATCCGCTCCCCGCCTAGAACTATTACCTGAACTATACCTAAACATATCAGGGGGCAGATATGGCATGCCAGATCTGTGATCAATTCCTCGGTGGCCCGTTCCATGCTCAAAGTCAATAGGAGAACGCGGTAATGGTGGTCGATTATCGACCGTGACTCTGGATGGATCCGAAACATCAAACCGACTGTCATGATACGAATGGTCGAGTTCAACAAAATCACGATGAAATCCTCGGTCGAAAGAGATCCGACTGGAAAGCGGAGGGGATCGCTGAAATTCACGACGACGGGGCGGAGACCTCAATTGGTCATCGTTAATGCGAAGATGGCTGTCGTGGTTTGACGAAGAAACAACAAATTGGGGTTGAGAGGGATTATAACCAAGCGGAGGCGCAGGTGATGGGGGTGGATGAATGGGAAGATGACGGTAGGACGACGGCGGTGGTGGCGGCGGTGGCGGGAGAGGGAAATCCAGCGGTTGATCGGGATGATTATGAAGAAGGTGATGGTGATTAGGAGGGAAGTGGAAATTGGGATCGTCGGGGAAAAATGGGCGAGGAAGAGGGGCGGAGGAAGGAGGAGAGATGTACCTGGATTGATCGCGTTGGTGGTAAAGAAATTGAGGTAAATCCATGGCGGAGATCAGATCTGGTTGAGCGGCCACTGTTTATGGTGTTCTTGGTTGGAATTGAATTTGGATTTGGATTTCAAGGCGCTACGGCATAATCGCGACGAGTGTAGTTGTTGGTATTGGTATTGTGATTTGAGAGATCAATCCAATCAATCGTGTGGAGGAAAAGGGGTAACACACAGTATTGTATTGAATACACAAAATGGAAGAGGAATAATCGTACAAGTCTCTCTATATTTCTTCTTTTTTTTTTCCTTTTCTTTTTCTTTTTTTAATTAAAAAAAATCGATATCCTAATCTTGAATGAAAAAGTTAAAACTTCTATATTTTTCTTTATTTCTTTTCTTTCTTTTCTTCTAGTAACGATGTTATAAAGTGAGAGTTTAGCATTTCATGGTTCAGTTTTATACAAACTCAGTATTACAATACTTGTAACTGTTGGCTTTTTAGCCCTTAATCTCAAATTAATTAATTTTAATTAATTAATTAATTAATATTTTGATGATAACAAACCTGCTTTTATTTATTAACAATTTGAGTGTTTTGAAGTGTCCATTGTGTAGAGCTTGGAACAACGATTCCAACACAATTTGAATCACTCAAATCGGAGTTCAAACGAAGAAGATATGACTGGAACAAGTTTAACGGAAAAATACCAATGTTGATGACGTGGCGGCAAATGTTGATGACGTGGCGGCAAATCATCAAAGTGGACCAACTAGAGGATGACAAGTGGAGAAATAGATAAGTGACACATGGAGCTTTTGATTTTTGTTGGTTTTAAAAAGAATGGTTTTAAAAAGAAAATGAATTTTATATTATTTTATGTGTGTGTCTAACGGCTAGTTGAGTTTAAATCTCAACGATTCAATTTTATTTTACCAACATCTAATGGTCCAAATTTAATGTAGTTTCCAACAACTTTTCTCTCTTTTTAAACACTTCATATTCTCCAAAATCAAAACAATAGTTTCACATCTTTTTACAATCCTCCATAATTCATTAAGCTTCCATTGTTGCTCTCTCTCCAAGCTTCAATTTTATTCTTTTCATCTTATTCTTGAGAGAAATTTATGTATGGTGAGGATTGATTTGTTGTGAGCTCAAAATTTGTAAATCCACTATATTTAGAGAGTTGCTCAAGTGTGTTCTTTAATTTTTTCAAACTTTTGTAAGGGTTGTTCTTGATCCCAGAAAAAGAGTGGTTGTAACGGTTTGATCCTAATACGTGGAAAGGATTGAGTTTGCTCTTGAACTCGCAAAAAGAGCGGTGTAGCGGTTGAGCTCTAATCCGTGGAAAGAGTCGGTAGATCCTTATTCAAAATCCCAACAGGTGCTTGGGAAAGTGGATGTAGGTCGAGTTTGACCGAACCACTATAAAAATTCCCGGTGTTAATTTCTCTATCCCTCTCCTATCTATTTTTGCAATTATTTTGTTATTATATTTTATTGTATGAAATTAATTGCAATATTTATTCCTTGAAATTAATTGGTCATATTTGTTTAGTTTGATTGGTAGTCCTTACATTTGCATATCATTTACCAATCTTATTATTAGAATTAAATAGGGTGCTTAAAAATATTAGTTTTATTTTCTTGGTTAATTTTGGATTGAATTTATTTGCATGAAATTCTTGTTTAAATTACTTGTTAGTTAAAGTGTATTAATTTGTTTAATTGGGCCCACATTAGTAAAAAGTTTTAATTAGCTTAATAAAACTCTATTCACCCCGTCTAGAATTGCCATACCGGTCCAACAGTAACATCTACAAAAACGGGTCATATCCATAGTGTCACCAAGATAAGGTACTCAACCTTATCCATCTACTACAAACCGCTTAGATTATTACTTAAATGCAATTCACTCGTATGTCAAATAAAATAACACTTATTTTATTAAATAAATAATCTATTAGTAGATATCATTGTCTCTCACTGATAGATAGTGATAGACTACTCTTATTGTCTATCACCGAGTTAGTTTTCAATTTGGGGTTGTCTATTAGTGACTATCATTGACACTTCAGTTTCCTTCTCGAAGCTTTTGATCAGCGAGTCGAGATCTTGAATCGCCAACTCGTGACCTATAGAAGTATTAGTATCGTTGAGAATCTTCAACAGCTCTACTATCTTTCATCAATGTTCGTTAAGTTCTAAGAATGAAAAATCAAAGGAGAAAAATCACGAATCAATGCTATAATGGAGATTTTACATATGTATTTAGATTATGAAAGGAAGAGAAGAGATCCAAACTTGTGGTTAAAGGAGAAAGAAGAGAAGACTTGCATTTTTCTAGGTTGAAATTGGAGGAGGCGAAGAGGACTACACCAAGTGGAAAGGCAAAATCAAAATAAATAAAAAATAAAATTAAAAAAATAAAGGGTTCTTTTCAAATATAGAAAAATAAGTCAAACTATTTACAAATATAGAAAAATTTTACAGTCTATCAGTGATAGACCGCGATAGAATTCTATCACTTTCTATCGCTCCAACGATAGAATTATTTGTTTGAGCGATAGAAAGCGATAGAATTCTATCGCGGTCTATCACTGATAGAAAGTGAAATTTTTCTATATTTGTAAATAGTTTGATATTTTTTCTATTTATAGTAATTTCCAAAAATAAATGTAATTTTCCACATTTGCAGTAATTTTAAGAATTTTGCTATATTTGTAAATAACTATGCTAATTTTGCTATTTGTTACAATTGCCCAAATGTTATATTTTTTACTAAAAGAAAAGAAAAAAAAAAATATAGAGATACTCATATGATTCTTCTATTATCTTGATTCCCACTCTTTCGATCTTAGGCCCCTTGAGATTTCTCTAAAAGAAAAAAAAAAAAAAAAAAAAAAAAAAAAAGTTTCCATTGAAGTAGTTGCTCAAGTTATCCTCACTTACACCATAAGCTGCTTTAATCTTTAATCTCCATCTCGATACTTGCAAGAAACTTAACCAACTCATGACAAAATTCTTGAGAGAGAGTTCAAAAAGAGGTAAGCAACTCCATTGGGTTAGTTAGAGTCGAATGATTGGGCTAAAAGATGGAGGTGGATTGGAATTTGAAGTATTAAAATTAAGCTTTACTTGTGAATTATTTTGTGTGTGTTTTTGAGATAGCATAGAGATCGAAATAAATGATAACACACAAACTCGTCATCCAGACTACTAGCTTAAGTATACATTATTACTTCATTAAAGTAATACACAAAAAGTATTTCGAGATCAAATCCACAAGGACAAGAGATACAAATATAAAAGATAAAAGAATTGATGGTAAAATATAATTACATGACGTACACATATGATGATAGAAATATATTAATGTAGAATGGATAAAAGAAAAATGATTGTTAAAAATAAAGTTTGACTCTTTCATCCCTCTATTTTGCTAACGTAACTTACCCTATGTACTATAAAATTTGACCTTTTTTTTTTATAAAAGAAAAGTAAATAACATTTAAAAAATTAACTATTTTCTTTTCTCCTCTCTCTTTTCTCTTTTTTAATCCTCGTTGAGCTTCCATAGAAATAGTAAATTTCTTTTCCCTTTCTCTTCGTCGTCCTCACCTTCTTTCCCTTTGACTTTATGCTATTTCTTCGAACAAAGTAAAATTGAATTAATGTTCATGTCAACGAGTACTTAGATATTCATGTTGTACTCCTTATGATCTAATTAAATGAACAAATGACATGGATGACTTGAAATGAAAGACCTAAATGAAATTTGACCTAGGTTTTGAAAACAAATGTTTTTTTTTTTTTTTTTTGCCTTTTGCTTACGTTATTCTCTTGTGAAATTACCAAAATCATCCCGATCCTTTCTCTCATTTCTTTGTGTCTTCTCACTTGGTCTCGTTCTCAATCTATACTTTTTTTTATTAAAAAAAATCCGTCAATCTTCTCAACTTCTTCTTCTTCTACATTTTTTCCTCTTCCTTCTTCGTTATGGGATTTTTTTTCCTCCCCTCTCTTGCTAGAATCAATGAGCTAGAGGAAGAAGCAAGAGTGAGACTAAAGAGCGAGGGGAAGAAGCGAGATCGAGAGTGAGACCAAGAAGCGAGAGGAAGAAGCTAAAAGAAGAATCCGAACGAAGGAAAAAAATTGAAAATAAATTTATTTGATGCTATGTTGATGAGAAACGAGAGGAAGGAATGAGGGGTGAGATGAATGAATGAGAATTCGTGGTAACGTTCGACCCTCGCATGCATTCTGGGAACAAGTTAGTACTTTAATACATGGCTGAAATCAGACTATTTTTCGAGTGTTTTTTTTAACTCTTTACCATTTTTTATTCGGGCTCCTAAAAAAAAAGTCATTCGTACGAAAATACCTAATTAAATTAAGTTATGCTATCGTTTTTTTACTTTAAAAACCTCATTCACAACAGTACATTGATTTCCAAATTAAAACTTTAGTGCCTTTTGAAGTTATAGGTTGAAATATTCATTTTAGAAGAACACGATTTTTGAATCATACGTTTAGAATTTAGGCGCTCCCATTTCCTTCCTGGTTGAACACAGAACCCAAAAAAGCTCGACCAAGAAAAAATGGCTCTGCAGAGAATCCCTCACAGCACTCTAATGGAGATCCTGTTGAAGCTGGACCTCCAAACCCTCTGCTCCGTCGCTTGCGTCAGTAAAACCCTACAATTCGTCGTCGTTGAAACCATTTCACTCCTCTCCACTCTCCATCTTCCTATTGTAAGTTAACATGCCTTTGTTTTGTCTTTCTTCTTCTCTCAATAATATCTTAAGCAATCGAGGCGAGACGTTTTGGTGTTGAAATTTTCAATCGCAGGCTTTCTCTCCAGATTTTCGGACTCTGAAGATTGGCATTCTT
Organism: Lagenaria siceraria; assembly: GCA_002890555.2. Classification (NCBI taxonomy): domain Eukaryota; kingdom Viridiplantae; phylum Streptophyta; class Magnoliopsida; order Cucurbitales; family Cucurbitaceae; genus Lagenaria; species Lagenaria siceraria. The sequence continues at coordinate 23,323,154 of CM016487.1, forward strand.
GGTCGGTGCCGAGGCATGAAAAGCCTGACTGTTAATTGCCGCCGTCTTGATGATTCTTCTCTCGTGGATTTTCTTGGCCCTCATTTACTCGAGCTGAATTTGCTTTGCTGCTCTTTACTCTCTTATAAATTCCTTGCTGCCGTAGGCAAACTTTGTCCCAATTTGAGGTGTGAAAGTATCGAATATTTTCGTATTTGGCAGTCTGATTGTGTGAATCGAATGTTTTCTGGTCTTGTTCCTTTCTTGGGTTAGGATTGTGCATTTCTTTATTTAATTAGTTGTTCATTGTCTGTTCTTTGGGGTAGAATTAAAATGCATATAGTCTCTTGAATGCATCGATTCTATTTCTTATTACGTGTTTATGTGGTCCATTCATATTATGTTAGGGTGCTTGTGCTTGAATTGGTAGCTCAAGATTCTCCTGAAGTATTCAATAGAAACTTGGCTGAACTGCTCACAAGATGCTTGTTCTTAGATGTAAGTTTTCCCCAGGTTTAATTCATCCCTTCTTAACTATTTGCATTCTGCTTCGGTTCTTAAACGAAATTATAACAATCATTAAGTAGTAATGTGAGATGTTCTTTCTCTTTTTGGTGATATGGTAGTCAATATCCCTGAAGATTCGAGGAGTAGGAGATGTTGAGGCTAATTACTTTAGTACTGTTGAAGCATTTCTTCCCAAAACAGTCAAAACACTGAAGTTGAAGTCACTGCTTCATCAAGAAGCAGTTTGCATCATAAACAAACTAAGAGATTGTGGGAACTCTTTAATCCCCACCTATTCCAGAAACTTTGAATCTCCTCCGTTATCTTCAGGGTTAATGTTGCAGTGCTTGTCACTTACTTTGGATGTTATTTCTAATGAGTTAGTTATATCCATTGTCGAATCTTGTCCCTTTTTGGTAGAGCTTCACTTGGAAGACATGCCGAACCAAGAACAATTGGTGCACCGTGACTTGACCAATAGGGGACTTCAGTCATTGAGCACTTGTCATAATCTGGTATCACTTTCTCTTATTCGTGGAAGGCATAACCACCAAGTCTCTTTCAAAAAGCTGAATGATATGGGCATGTTTCTCTTGTCTGAGGGTTGCATAGGTCTTGAGTCAGTGAGATTCTGTGGATTCTCTAAAGTCAGTGATGCCGGATTTGCATCGATCTTTCACTCGTGCAATAGGCTGAAGAAATTTGAGATTCGTAATTCATCACATTTCTCAGACCTTGCACTCGACGGTTTTGATGCCATTGGATGCTCTGTAACAGAGTTGAGATTATTATCATGCAGTCTTATAACTTGTGAATCTGTGAAGCAGTTGGCCTACTCTACAAGCTTGGAAGTCCTTGATCTATGTGGCTGCAAAAGCATATCAGATTCTTGCCTTGAATCCATTTCCACTTTGTGCAATTTATCATCACTGAATCTAACATCAACTGATATAACCGACTACGGTTTATCTGTTCTTGGTCAGGGGAGTCTACCAATTGTACGATTGTCTCTTCGAAATTGTAAGAGAGTAACCGAAGAAGGAATCTATCGATTGTTTTATGGTGGCGGGACAGTGAGCAAGACATTGTCTGCCTTGGATCTTGGACACATTTCGGGAATAACCGATCGAGCAATCCAAATAATTGTTTCAGCTGGTGTGGGGATTACTGAGTTATGCATCAGATCATGCTTCCATGTGACTGATTCTTCAGTAGAAGCTTTGGCGATGAAGAAACAAATCCAAGGTGAAGGTAAGTTACTTCGTAGGCTTGATCTTTTTAATTGCATTGGTCTATCAATTGGTGCATGTAGATCATTTAGGGGGCCTCAGTTTCGTGGGTTACAATGGCTAGGAATAGGCAATACTCGTTTGTGTACTCATAGAGATGTTAGTTTACTTGAGTTTTGTTTCAAACGACCTTGGTTGACTTTGTGTTTGGAAGGCTGTGAAGTTGGATGTCATGATGGATGGCAATTCCATAGATCATAATGATTTTGAAACTTTCTTTGGAGAGTGGAGATTTGTTGTAGATTGATATTGTTGGTACATAATATCAAATTGAGTTTTTGAGGGTGAAATATAAACTACGTTTGAATGGTATTCAAATTTCGTATCTAATATTTTAAAATTGAAGACATCTTTCTAATTACTTTCTTACCAATACTAAATGATATGATATAAAATATATGTTGAAATTCCATTTTGGTTCTATAATGTCAATTAAATCTTAAATTTTTCCCCTCATAGTTAGTTTGTTATCAAAATTAATAATTTTCATGAAAGAAAATATAATATGTGAATGTGTTTTCAAAATTTGTAGTGAAAATCTTCTTAATAGATAATAAAAAGTTATTAAATAATAATAATAATAATTTTCAAGAAAGAAAATATAATATGTGAATGACCAAAAAGTCCATTCAAAGCACAAAAAAAAAACGTTGTAGATACAAAATTCTTGATTTCAGTAATAGACACTGATAAATCACTGATAGACTTTGATAGATAGATGTTCACAAAAGTCAATCAGTTTTTTTTTTCCTTTTTTTTGGTTATAGCTACTATCACTAATAGACTGCAAGTAACAAATGAAAGTTTATCAACAATAGAAGTGATAAAATGAAGAAGTAATAGACTTCTAATTCTATCACTATCTATTAGTGATAGATTTTATCACTCTATATCAGTGATAGAAGTCTATCATTAATTCTATTTTTATCACTGATTTTATTTCTATCACTCATTGATAGAATGAGTCCAAAATATATTTAGTCACTTGCACTTTGTTATGAAAACTTTATCTCGAGATAACTTGAACACAAGTCAATTAGTTAAAACATACATCAACTAAGAGGTCAAATTTTTTAATTTTCCACTTATTTAACTAAAAAAGAAAAAAGAAAAAACTGAGCAGAGTTCATGTGAACTAATCATAACTTTTGCTAGAGTATATTCTAGTTCTCCCCATTTATTTTCTGGGATTTTATTGAAGTATCTTACCACATCCCAGCCAACATTAGTGGGTTCTTAATTCATTTAATTTTGGAAAGTGTTGCGAAGTTAGAAGCCTAATGAATGTACATAGAAATAAAGCTTCATTAGTTAAAAGACTACGTGAGGGATTGGAAAAATTGCACATTGCCTTAAAAATTATTCTCATTTGGAACAAATGTTACTACATGGCTACATTTCCAACGATTAAACCTAAATTCTGACTCATTTTATCATCATCCGTTTTCACTCCTAAAACATGTAACTTGTCAAGTTTTGTTAACAGTTACTGCAAACTTCCAATTTCATCAAATTAGTTTGTGAAATTTGAGAGTTTAGTTAAGTTATCAATAGTAATTTGTGCATGACTCAATCTTAATTTTATACCAAAGTTGATTTTATTTAAACTCAGTAAGTTTATTAAATTTTTTACCTTTTTTCTTTAAAAAAATTGAGTGGGTTAACTGAAAATAACGGAAGGCCAAAAGTTGCTAGACTTGTTTAAGTATAGGTCCAATACGATAAAATTGAAAGTTTATGGTGATAATTGATATAACTTAACTTGATATAACTTAACTTGACTAGTTTAGTGACGAAAATTGATTTTCCCCCGCTTTCAAACAATGGCCCTTGTTGCATTCACATCATCCATCTAATCATCTTGCCATCATCAAATTCAGTCCAGAGTTCAACTTTGACATTATTATACTTCTCCATCATAAGATATGCTAAAATTATAATATTTGCTCGCCTCCCTCCCTCCCTCCGTCCCCAAGTTTAAACACTACTTTGGTCCTTATACTTTTTTCGGTGGTTTATTTTGATCCTTGTACATTCAAAATATTTGTTATGGTCCTTGTACTTTCAACTCTAGGTCCTTGAACTTTCAAAAAATGACTATTTTGGTCTTTTAAATATGAAATAAAATGAAAATGAAAATGAAGGGACCAAAATGGTAACTTTTGCAAGTACAAGGACTAGAATGAACAAAAGTTGGAAGTACAAGAATTCAAATGAACATTTTGAAAGTAAGACCAAAATGAACCAAAGTTGAAAGTATAGAAACCATGTTGAACATTCTGAAAATACAAAAGACCAAAATGAACCAAAATCGAAAATACATAGACTAAAGTAGTATTAAAAAAAAACTAGAGAATAATAAGCATTATTTCTGAATAAAAATATCATCAAATCAGAAGGTAAGTAAAGTCCACTCAACTGGGTCTACCCTTTTAAAGGAGGGACTGCCCCTTAATATCTCTCAAATTACATATTGCATCCTCTATTGCTAAGCTGTCCATAGGTCGAATAGACGCATATGTGGGTGGGAGGGGGGAATTCAGGCATGTTCAAAGCATTTTCACTTCTACAGCATCCATGTATAGGAACTAAGAGCAAAAAAGCAAAACAGAAAGGAAAAAACCTACATCATCCTTCCAGAACCACTCAAATTCTAGCATTATCATCAAAATACCTGAACTTTCTGTTGTACAGTTGGTGCCTGCGATGGGTTTCATATAAAAACTGTTCGGCCACCTCTTCGACTATGTCGGTCATATGCAGTGTTGAATTTTTCGATTAGCTCGTTCATTACACTGCAAACATAGTGTTTTGTGTGAGAAGAGGAAAAAAAATTGTGTCAACGGATAAACAAATGTTTATGTTTTCAACAACGAAAGCGCACAGGATCACAATAATAATGTACTATCAACTAAACGCTTGAAATTCTTCCAATTACTATCAAGGGAAAGTTTGATAATTACTGGTATAGAAGGCAAGCACAAAAGCTCCAAAAAAAGGTACAGTTAACTTATCTATCAACCAGATCTCTTGAAATTGGCCAATAAAGAATGCTAACTCTTGATTTCATTAAAAGATCAGTTTATGCAGTTTTTATCCTTTTTTTTTTTTTTACTAAAAGCAAGGAGTTTTGAACTTCCATATGTAAAAGTAAACATCTGTTGGAAGAGATAATGTATAGCATACATGTTTGCAAAAACAAACCCTACATGCACACTCAGTATGGATGAATTTTGATATGATACCAAAGATGCTCTGATATCAAATGATATGAAAATCCGTGAATTGGAATTAGGAACTATTTGGATATATGAACCTCTAATTTGTAAACACTAAGGATTGAGTTAGACACAGATTGCCTTAAGATCTAAACTCTTGAGACAAAGACAAGTTCCTTGGTCCAAGATTTGAAACACTATTAGAGGAAATGATGATCAATCCTACTTGAATGTTCTTGGCATGCAACTCTAAAATATGAATTGCAATCAAGAAGCTTTGGGTTAAACTTGAAGAAAAAGTATAAAAGCTAGAACTCATTCATCACGATGTGTCCAAAACAGCGTGATCACAGAGTTTTAGATAGCCTCCCAATAAAACCCGAATACCACATTATCCATCATATTTAAATTACAAAAACACCCCTACTTAATAATATGTCATAAAAAAGAAAAAATTGAAAAAACAATAAAATTACATCAAAATTATTAGATAAAAATGTGAATAATAATTTGATATATTTGGCAGTTCAAATCAAGAGCCTTTTAACAACGTAATGCTTGATCTGAAAAAGTATACAAGCTAGGGATGTAAAAATACCAACACTAAGAGTTTGAGTGTACATCGACATTGGACATTCATTTGGAGACATGCTCAAGTACACTCAACAAGCAATCTAGAGTGTAATCTTTTCCTTCCTTTATTCAAACATATTTGGAACAAGCGATGGACACGTTTAGTAAAGATGTGAAGAAAATATAATAAATGGAAGTAAGCAATCCACATAATAAAACCAATAAAGTGATGCGTAAAGATGTGGGAAATGATTTTGAGACGAGAGCTTTTTATTTGTGACTTGTGAGAACTGTTATTGGCTTTGTTGGTGCAAAATGCTACATCCATGGGGAAAGAGTAATTTTCTTTGAATTGACAATTAGAATCGAAAAAAAATGTTTAAATCTTCTATCATATAAGCTTTGAAAGAGTCAAAATAGGTAGAAGTGTAGACAAAACTTCTCTGGAAACATACTTTATTTATCTCGCAAACTGCTATGGAAGCATACTTTCTTTACCTCGCACTTGGCATTGCCAGAGTACTAGTTCTATTTTTGAGATCATATTTTACTGAGCATATGCTAGTGATTCTAATCTAGTTAGCAGCCATATATAGTATTCCACATCTAAAGATGTATAACGTTTTACCTAATTTATTAACCAAAATATTTTGGTACAATACAACGAGAAAGTATACAATATGATAAGAAATATCATACCTTGAGCAATTAGTGGACATTGCTAGATACGTAATCAACATTGTGTCATTATATTCCTGAAAGGAGGGACATTATGGAAGTAAGAATAACTAATCACAAAATCAACGTAATGTCTGAATTTTTGGTGCGAACATTTAAGTTTTTAACTGCAGGAGAAACTGGGCCACGAAAATGACATGTGACATTCTAGCACTCACCATCAAGAAATCGTCTTGAAACTTTCCAGATTCAGTAACTGGCAATCTTCTGAGCAAACTTGACACTTGTCTTAGTAAGGAATTCTCTAAGGGAATATCACCTGAATCAAAGAATAACAGAGAGAAAAAATCAGTCTCAAATTGAGCCATTTAATCACAAGTTTACATGAGGAATTCACAAGCCCGTCAGAAACCACTAAATGTAGCAGCTATGTTCTGATGAATGATCAGAAATCAGAGCCCGACAAAAACTGATAAAAAGAAAAGGAATAACCACCCTGCTTTTTATACCCAACTTTTTCATCATAAACATTTTTACGAATAGTAAAGAATTGAAAAATACCATTTTGCATTGCCAGAAGATAACTGTGAAGTATCCTGATCCTGCTGTTCAGCATTTTGATGGCACTGTGAATTCCCGCAAGGTGAGCAGCCACTGCATTCAAGACCAAATTTCTCTCATTATAAACATATCAGTACATATCAAAGCGTAATGTTCTTCTTTCTGGCAATAAGTACTAACGAGGTTTAACCCCAGATTGAAATAATCAGAGGTATAGGATCACTCACGTTGAGTAGCAGCAGAGCCTCCATCAGATGGTTTCAAATGTGCAACATGATCAACAGAAATTCGCTCAGCTTCTACTGTCTTTGAAGAGTAAGAACAGAAAAAATGTGCAAGAAACTCAATAACCAGAATTGCAACATGTTTGAAGGACTCAAGCAGCGACAGAGCGAACAAACCTCAATAGTGTAACTTGAGCGAACAAAAATTAGCTGAGGGATCCCTTCAATAACATGTAGCTCTATAGTTGTACAAACCACAAACAAAAAACATGAGTTAATACCACCATGCAAACAATTCTTTTTCTCAATCCAGTGGAATTTTACTGTGCGAATATTGTGATAATAAGTATGTTTCAATGAAATACATTACCATTGATGTATAATGTAGGCATTAAGAGTAAGACAAGTAATTTTCACTAGGGTTCACAAAAACAAAACTACCCGTCCACTTCGTTCAACCCATGATGATTACCCTTGGAAGGCATTTGGTTAAAATAGCTTTCAAAGAGCCCAAACTAAAAAAATTTATACTCTGATTAATTTAGACAGTCAATGCCACGTGACTGGGCACACCCTTGTGACATGCGACATGCTATTATATGTGCTAGTGACATCTCTAAATTGAGGACGCGAAAAACAAGGTGATATTGGGTGGACCGAGTGATTAGTGCAACAAATTTGTAAACCAGACATTAAAAAGACCTCATGATTTAATTAGTCAAAGTTTCACATTCACTTCTCACAAACAAACATTAGTAGTCCATATTGTACACCAAATATTTTTTATTTCAGTGGTAGTTAGCCAAAAAAGACAAACACCATATTGCTAACGTTCCAGGGTTTTTTTAATGAAATAAGTGCATTCATTAAGATAAAATGAAAGAATACAAGGACATACAAAAAACGAAACCAACAGAAACCCCAATAAATAAAGGGGAGCAACAAAATAAAATGTTGCCTAAAGAATAATTACAAAATGTCTTCGAAATCAAAGCCTAAAAGGAGACATGAAATTTCACCCATGACGAAACATCACTAGGGTACCTCTCCACACCTCTAAAAACTTTGTTATTACTTTCTCCCCAAAGGTCCAATATGCGCACACACCCCGTAAACCACAAAAACGACCCTTCTTTCTGAAGGACGAATGAAGGGGAACTCCCCAGTTGATCTATTGACGTCCCTCTAGAACGCCAGCATAAACCCAAACTTTTGGAAGAAGCGGTTCCACACAGACCGCACAAACTCACAATTCCAAAGTAGATGATTTAGGTCCCTCCACCTTCTAACAAAAAATACAAGAACACGGACTTACTAACGAAGGCATCTTTCTTGAAAACCGATCCATAGTGTTCACATGACCGAGTAAAACTTCCCAGGTAAAAATCTTCACTTTCTTTAGAATCTTAATCCTCTACAAAATATCAAAGACAAATTCACTAACAACAGAGGGATCCAATAGGACTTACAAGAGAATCCCTCTAAAGGATCAAGACTCCAAACAAAAACATCCCTTCTCCCCAAAGTCAAACTCTCCTATCAAAGATAGATGAGAGCCTTTGTCGTTTCTGTCAACAAACTACGAAAACTAACATTCCAAAGTTTTCCTCTTGGCTATATACGAACGATTCTTTCCCAAATCCATGATTGTTCCCGGAAAACAACTTACTAAGTATCTCTTAACTAAAAAAGGCTTTTTAAATATAAAATTATATATATATATATATATATATAAAGAAACATTTCATTGATAAATGAAATTATGGGAAAACCCCAAAACACCTATAGGTGATTACAAGAGAAATTGTCAGTTGCTAACTAAGAAAATAAACTATAATGCTTGAAAGGGTGCCTTATTTTGTACCAAGAAAAAGCAATAAAAAGAACAGATTCTAAAAACCTATCGAAAGTGGATAAAGAGTCAAAAAAAAGGCGTCCATTTCTCTCGCCCCATAAAAGCCAAAAAAAAACATGCAGCAAAGCCAACCAGTATAAATAAAAAATAGTTATAATAATAATTAAAAAAAAAAGGAAGGAAAAGAAAAGACTTTTAACTCCAGCAAAGCCAAGCATGATTGAGGTATTGTTCAAAAAAGTTCTTATTTACTTCTAACTATTTCGTTGATAAAGTAAATGTTGAAAAAAGGCGCGAAAGCTTCAGAAAAACTGGACCCTAAGAGGAAGCTACAAAAATAATTAGATCCCAAACATCCATCCAAGATTTCTCCAAAGCTTGGAATAGTTTCCAATTTCTTTTGCTCAAAACTTCACACAGAATAGACAGAAACTCCAACACCAGGAACTTTGTTCTTGTCCTCGAACTTGTGACCATCCAAGAGAAAAGTTATTGACTTCTTGATGCTTCCCAACATGATAGTTGAGTGCCAAAAATATTATTAGAAAAAAGAGAGTAAAAACCAGGGCTTAAGAATAATTTGACAATCCCTGAATAAATGAAGACTAAACTATGCACGCTAGTATGCACCCTTTAAGGAAATAATGGATTCTATACCTAAGAAGTGGCATTAGAGTAATGGAAAAAAATGAATTATCATATTAGCACAGAAATTTATGGATAAAACGAATAATGAGGAAATGAAGTACTGGCACTGCAGACAAAAACCATGTAAATAAGAAGAAAAAAAACAAGACATATTACCACTCTCGTAAATCGTAACCGGGAGATCCTTTTGGGCATGATTAATTGAAGGATTGAGAAGAACATAGACAGGGCTTTCATTGATATCCATCAACTGTTAAGTCAGAAAGCTCATCAAAATTAACTGAAGTACAATTATATCCATTATAGTCCTCTAATTTTCCATCAAGAAAAAAATAATAATAATTACATCTAACGGACTATATATTCTCTCTTGTTCTCATAAGAAATTGAGTTCCATCATTGAAAGCTAAATACATAAAGTAAGCTACTATCCTCCCGAAGAAGGCTAGGAAGATTACATAGAACATTTAATTGGCTTTGATCAAAGTTAGAGAACAAGCATAATTATTTATTATTATTATTATTATTATTTTTTTTTGGTTAGTACAAGCATAATTATAAAAAGTGTTTGAGAGAGTAGAACTAGACAAAGGCTGGTCTTAACTCTTAAGAGCTTTTTTTGATAAAAGACAAAGACAAATTAGAATGGAAAATAATGTGAACATATTCTGAACTCTATTAAATAAATAAAACTCCAAACTGTAAAGACCGGAAAAACATCAGCCAATAAACTAGAAACTTCTCTATAAGATGGATGCTAATAGAGTGGCATGACACTAGTTTCATCAAGCCCACCCCTAACTCCTGTCACCCCCACCTCCCCTCAGCAACTGTAGCAAATCCCTTTTGCACGGCCTCCAGGAAAAGTCATCAAGCAAGGGGTGAACCCTATCACCAGACACCAATGGCCCTCTCAAGCTACGGACTTGTGATTAAAGGCATTTGAATGTTTGCTTCCTTTTTTGACCATTAACCAATCAGGAAAGGCTATAAATAGGGAGTTCCTATTAGAACAAAAACGCCTAAAGCTAACTAAAACTAGAAATCTTAGTGGTCAAAGTACAAAAATTTGAGTGACCTTCACAAACTAGAATCCTTGGTCACCTCCTTGTATGCTCTAGATAAGTCTCTAGAATCTTTGTTGCTACCCGATACTCGGAGAAGATTGGGAGTTACTTGAACAACATTTTACCCAATAGGAAATTAGAAATGCCAAGTTTAGTTGAGACAGAACGGAGGTAAGACAGATAATTAATGGATTTTTTCTTTTTTCCCTGAACAGTGAGTATTTCATAGAAGATGATTTGGTTTGAGTGTTCAATAGATTTTTCAAGAGGGTATCGTAGGAATACAAATAAAACATTCTTTTGCCCTCACATAAAGAGACTATAGCACTAAAAATTGAGAACTTCAGAACTTTCATTGAGAATTTCAGACCTTTCACTAAAAATTAACATTCCTATGCCCTCACATAATTTTTCTTTTTCATTTTTTTTTTTTTCCCCAATAATTTTTATTGAGAAAACATAAAGAAAACAAGAGCATATAAAAAAACCCAAGCCCACAAAGGGAGCACTCTATAGAAAGGGGCTACAATCAAGCAAAATAAAACAAAGCATATTAATTACAGGAGGAATTCCTCACTGAAGCCCAAAGAGAAACCACAAATCTCCCAAGGGTCCAAACATCCAAAGACTCCCTCTCAATGCCCCTAAAAACCATGTTATTTCTCCCACCCCAAATACCCCATAACTCAATGCACACACCCCCACTTTCCATAAAAAACTCCTTTTCTCTCGAAACACTCCTTCATCACGTCATTAATAGCTTTGTGACGGGCTATCTAAATGTCAATCCCTCCAAAAAAAGTAGTTTCTTCCACACTTAACTTAGTGTAACAACAATTCCAGAATAAATGAACCAGATCGTCCTCCGCCCTCCAACAAAGAATACAACAAAACGACCCATCTCCAATTTCTACAATTGATGACAAGACCATTTAGCTAATGATACTACTTTCTTTTGGTTAAGGGATAAGACCTTGTTCTACAGCTTAATGTAAGTTTTGCATATTTGTTGCAGTTAATGTTGGGCTCCATGTAAATAGGAAGAAGTGTTTCATAGCAAGTATCCATCATGATGAGGTTAAACCAAGGAGGTGGATTAATATGTTTGATTGCAAGGTTACTTCTTTCTTGTGGTACATTCAGGAATGCCTTTAGGTCATAACCCTAGAAATTCTTCATTCTAGGACCCACTAGTTGATAAAGTTTAGAAAGGGCTCTCATAAAAGTTGTTCTAAAGGTGTATGTTTGAATCTTGCTCGTGACAATGTTCTTGCATCCAACTCTACTAACAGCACAAGAAATCCATTCTCCAAGATAGACCTCACATTTAAATTTGATGAGCATTGAGCTAGTTGAAAGTCAGTCACTCCGTGAAGCCTCTTGGTAAATATAGAGTACTGCTGAAAAAGGAGATTGTCCAAGCCAAAAAGTTGTTGGTGGTCAAACTAACGCTAATGCCCCCCGCTTGCCCAGTAAGGAAAACTAATAAAAAATGCTAGAGAACACATTCATCATATTTTCAATCCGAAGTAATATTATTCTTCTAATCATTACACATGGAGACTTTATGCCTGTGTGTTTTTACGAAGGAGCAAGCCTTTTGTGGTTCAAAGGAGGTGTAAGTCTCAAGGCTAAAAGTTAGAGCCTTGCCTCGAAGCGTAAGCTTCAGTCTAATTGGAGTCCCTTTTGTGGACTTAATATTTTTTATGCCTGGTATTCTTTCATTTTTTCTAAAATTATCTTGTCAGCAAAAGAAAAAAAGGATTTGTGGTGGTTCAAACACATGAATGTACATGCATCCACACGCATACATATGCAGGAGGCAAGAAGTATAGAGTTAATAATAAATCAATTGGATATCTTTCAAATCTATTTTTTCAAAAAATGAGAATGTGAAAACCCTGTAAACAACTGTGTGCCAAGACAGTAAGATAGCAGTTTTAAATGATAACTCACAGCCTTATGGATATGCATGTCAGACTCCAAGGCATCACTCCCAGTAGAATACCAACCCAAAATGTAGAAGTGGGGAAAAACTTTCTTATCTGCTCCAAACAAACAAGAGCGTAACTCAATCGTCATAAATAATAAAACCAACACTAAGCAAAAAGCGAAAGAGAAATGAAAGAAATGTCCGGAATTACTAACAGAGCTCTTGCTTCTTCTCAAGGAAGGGGCGGTCCAGTGAATGAGTTTTGGGGTCATAAAGAAGCTCGAAGCTGTTGAAGATCTCAACCGTGCGGCCCCTCTGAACTCCAACAACACAACCGAAAACCCTAGGTGCAGGAGGAGAAGTAGAAGGGTCCGCAGAATCGGCTACATCGGCGCCATTACTTAGGGCGCAAGGAGATGGAGCTGAGCAGGTCAAGGAAGGAGGATTCATCTGAGACTTAACCCTGGTGTAGTGATCGGAAATATTTACAATCACAAGGGGGTGTAGCTTGAATGTCAATCCGCTGCCAGACGACGCCATGATCGATTGCAACAAGGAACAAGCGATCGATGATCCAAGATTTGCTTGACCTAGAATTCAAAATCAGAGAGAATGGAACACAGAAGGGCAGATTTAACACTGTTTGCTGAAATCTTCAAGTTCGTTGTTCTTCAATTCTCATTCATCCATGCTCTGTTTTCACAAATCTCCAAACTTTCTGAAAGAAGCTCTAAGGGAAAGTTTCCGTGGCCTTCGGAATTTTACGGTTTACTCATGCAGGTTTATATATACATGTGTGTGTGAGTGTAATGTTAAATTATAGGTTTAAATATTCTTTTATTTTATTTTATTTTATTTTTTTTGATATTTTTAAAATCTTCATTTTAGTTTTTATATTTTCAATTCTAGTTCATTCTGGTCGTTTTACTTTTAAGACGGTCATTTTAGTCCTTAAATTTTAACAAAGTGATCATTTTGATTTTTTAATAATGAAATGAAAATTAATGAACCTCTTGGTTCTCAACACGTAAACCAAGATTGAAAATACAATAACCAAAATGAACATTTTTAAAGTATAGAGACTAAAATGTTTATTTTGGTTCTTGTGTACTTTCAATTCTTGTTGTCAAAATGAGTTTACCTCAACTAGTAGTCTACGTCGAGGACCAAGAGGTTCCTTTATTTTCATTTCATCATTAAGAAATAAGAAATGTTCACTTTTTGAAAATTTAAGGATCAAAATGAACATTTTGAAAGTAGATAGACCAAAATAAACCAAAGTTTAAAGTATAGTGACCAAAGCGAACAAACACCAAAAGTGGAAGAATCAACATAGTATTTGTGCCCAAATGATATATATATTTTAACAATATATGGAGTGGGAGATTGAACTTCATACCTCGATTTTGATAGTACAAATTCATGTTAGTTGAGGTATGCTGATGTTTGCGATGTTAAATTATAAAATCATTACAAAAGTTGTCAATTTAGGCATAGCTAAAATAATTACGCATTATTATTTAAAGATCATATTTGTAACTTACTCAACGAAGTTGTTTGTTTTCTAGCGGTGCATGCATTTATGCACGAAAAAAATTTGGGTGATGCCTTGGCTGCACCTACTTTTGTGCCCAGGAAGTTAGCTAATAAAAAAAAAAAGCTCATGTGACATTTTAAAATATTCTTTTTTGTATGTAAAGGGAAGCGAAGCATGTGATTAAGTGCAACCTAAGTTGTACTTAATTATTATTTTTTATACCTGCATCATTACTATGCAGTTTGGATAAAAGAACATCCATTACTTTTTTTATGCATGCATCATTACTATGCAGTTTGGATAAAAGAACATCCATAATGGACATAGTTACATCTAATGCATGCAGGTACCATTACTCTGGAGTCCCTTTTACTGTTGTGTTTAGTTTTGTTTGATGTTTTTTTTTTTTTTTTTTTTTTGTATTTTAAAGAAAAAAAAAATTTAAAGGTTGATGGCTGGATTTTACTATGGTTGAACTAGAAAAAGAAAAAAAAAAACTACGAAAGTCTAAAGTTGAAAGTTCATGATCTATTAATCACTTTTTAAAGTTGAGGGTGATATTGAACACGAAAGTTTTAGGTGGAACTTGTAATTTAACCTTAAAACTTTCAAGTTTGTATTTTGTATTTTGTATTTTGTGTATTTTTAGAGTTTAAATTTCACTTTAATTCCTCAACTTTTAAATTTGTATTATTAAGGATATTAGCATGCACACATACTCAAAATTTAATTGGTCAAAACAAAATAAAAATAAAAACCAAAATATTTTTTTAAGTTAGGGACTAAAATAGAAAATTTATAAATTTAGGGACAAAAGTAAAATAAATAAATAAAGTTGAATGATCAAAATAGACATATTAAAATGAGATAAAAATGAAAATTTAAGAACTAAAATAGGATTTAAACTTTTTTGTATGGCCTTTTTTTGGGTTCAACAAAGGGATTGAGACTTCCCACTTCTAAGGGAAATTTTCCTTTTTTTTTTTTTTTTTTTAACTAAACTAGTGAGATAATTAATATCGTGACCAATTGCATTGTTATATTGACTTTTCAATTATTTGTTTGAATTTAGAGCAGCTTCGAAAATTATTCTAAAATGGTTAAAGTTAGCCTTATCATATTTAAAATCACTATAAAACATGTTTTTAATAATTCAAAACCATTTAAAATGATTTTAACGATTTCAAAATCATTCTTTGACACATACACTTAATCATCTCAACAAAGATATTATGACCTTAAATAGTTGAGCTACTACTTAAAATGACACTTCGTTTGAAAGCTCAACTTTGGGTTCACAAAGTTAATAGTAGGGGTGCTTGTTCGGTTTGTTTTTTCAATTTTCTTTCCACTAAAAAAAGTAATAAAGAAATAATGAAAGACGAAGCTGTAGGAGTTGGAGTAAATAGTATACTAACCCACAATTTTGTCGTTATATTTCGTGCTTTATTTGACTTATCTGTGTATCTATTTGTACCACTCATTGTTAAGTTATGCTATTTGTTTTTTTAGGTTAATAACCATGGAGTTGGACGAACGAATGATTGACCTTTAATATGGTAATTGTTGTTTTATCTACTAACTTATGTTCGAATTGGTCATTATCAAGTTATGTCAAATCATCATTCATTGGTATAATCAACATAAAGAACTACATTATTGTAAAATTTATTAAAATTAAAATTTGACCATTTCAATCTTTCGATAAATAAAAACCAACTATTTTGTCTCTAAAAAAGTTCTAACGTTCATTCTCTCTATCAAAAAAGTGTCTTCATAGATTCGAGGTCCTAATTAACACTTCCTATCATTATTGTCGATAATAACTTATTTTTAGTAGAAATAAGCTAAATATTTAGGAAAAAATGCTATGAAAAGGTACTCTTATTTATTATATTTGGCCGAAAAAATAAATACAGTTATTGTTTGTCATTTGTATAACGTTTTCAAAGAATATTTGTCGAAAAGTCGACATAACTATACATTAAATAACTATACAATTCAGCTCTAAATCATTGGTAAACTTAATTCCTATGTTCTTTTTCTATATCAAATAAGTGGAAATGCAGTATTGGATTGGTTCTTGACAAAGGGGTTCCCTGTAGGATCCAAATCAATAACAAAAGTATCACCAGGCTTTGGATTTTCATAAAGCAATGCCTCACTTAAAGGGTCTTCAACAATCATGGTAACTGCTCTCCTAAGAGGTCTTGCACCATAAGCTTGGTCATACCCTACTTGACATATGAGATCCATTACTGATTCCGATAATTCCAAACTGATCCCGAGCGACGTGAGTCTCTCCTCTATTTCTTGAAGCATTAGATTTAAGATCTCGAGCATCTAATAAGAAAGAATCCAAATCGATCGTATGAAAACTCAATCAGTATCAATAAAATATCAAAAATGAATAAAATATAATGTTATAATCAAAGTCAAGGTCTAGGTTGAGATATGGAACTTTGATAACACTCTTGAATTTCAAATTTGGTGGTGTGAATTCATGTTTCAATTTCAATTTTAAACCTCAAATATGATGTAAGTTCTAAAGAAAAATCATTTCAAACACATATAAACAAATGTTGAAGCTAGGAAAACCTTACAAAGACATGAGAGGGAAAATGTTAGCTTGTATAAAAATCTTTTAGTAACCAGATGAAGTCTAAGTTTGCATTTGAAAGTTCAGTATGTAAATCATTAAACTAGCTGAAGGTGAGAGAGGTCAAACAGTAGTTATTTTGAAACGAAAAAAATTGACCAGACTAACCTGAGTCTTTTGAAGGGGTTGGAACAAGACTATTTCGTCTATCCGGTTCAGCAACTCAGGACGAAAATACCCCTTGAGTTCCTCTGTCACAAGAGATTTCATTCCTGCATATGAACTCGATGACTCATCTTCTGAAGTAAAGAAACCACCGACGGAGCGATGTCTACCCTTTATGATTGAAGTCGAACCGATGTTTGATGTCATTACTATCAATGCATTCTTAAATGATACTCTCCGTCCCTGTTGTTCCCAATTTGAAATGTAAGACAGCGAAGAACAAGTTGCAATTGAAAGAACAGCAAATGTAAGTCTCCTTTTCAACCGATGGTTTGAAAAAGAAACAGCGCCAATCTTGAAGTACAATGAGCACAAACCTGAGAATCTGTAAGGTGTCCATCTTCAAACAACTGGAGGACAATGTTGAAAACATCCGGATGAGCTTTCTCTATCTCATCAAGCAATACCACTGTAAATGGCTTCCGTCTTATTGCTTCTGTTAACGTTCCTCCATCTCCATAGCCAAGATATCCTGGAGGCGATCCGATAAGTTTACTCACAGAATGTCGCTCCATGTATTCACTCATGTCCAATCTCAGCATAGCTGCTTCCTGCACGAATGATGCAGTTAGTATCCAAATGCTAAATAGATGTCAGTAATATTCAAAGGCTAGCTTAAACTCTGCAGGCAAGCCGTGCAGTATACAGCGGCAGAGGACAAATTTATGACGGTTTTGAGTTCAACAACACATAGGGGTGGACATTTAAAACTAACTTTTGTTCGAGAGTGTAATGCTTCAACAGAGTTGTCTTAAAAACCTCGAACTCGAATGTTGAAGACAAAGTGAATAGCAGGGATGGTGAGACCATAAACTAAAAGATTCTCAATTCCTTTTTAGACGGAAAATTTATTTAAACATTCAGCTCAGAGTTCAACAACTATGGTAAAGCATCAAGACCATGGAGCAATTTCTTATTTACAAGTCTTCCAGTTTCCTTTCATATGCGTTTAAATATTATATTGAAAAAAAACTAAAAGAAATTAACACTATAGTAAAGGTGACAATCAAACAATATACTTCAATACAAATGTAGAGTGCTAAATAATCATAATGAAGGTATTACCGATCCAAAGTAGCATCTTGCCAGAACTTTTGTTAGTTCGGTCTTGCCAACTCCGGTAGGACCACAAAAAAGTAGGACTGCTATTGGTCGGTCAGGATCCTTAAGCCCAACCCGAGACCGCTTAACAGCTCGAGAAATTGCAGAAACAGCTTCATCTTGCCCAACAACTCGTTTTTTGAGCTGTTCATCAAGACCCATCAAAAGAATGCTCTCATCAATTGTTAGCTGCTGAACTGGGATGCCTGACCAAAGAGAAGTAACTGCTGCGATATCATCTGGTCCCACCACCACAGGTCTGGAACAAATAACAATACAAATTAATTCTCTTTTTCTAAAAAAATTGGTGGTCTAACAGAATGTTTTTCATCTCTTCCTCCTAATATACATTTTTATATTAAAGTTTCATACTCATAATTATCTGATATTGAAGAGAAAGTGGACTCCAAGACGTTATTCCCAGAAGAATCCGAGCTCTGTACTCCACCATCATTGAGTTTATTGGCCAGGTTCTGTTCATATCAGAAAGAAAATATCAATTATGATCATAGGGTGGAGCAATAAAATCAAATGTGCAAATACAATACCATGTCATGCATAGCCTGAATAGCCTTAATTTCTTCCCAATAATCATCCGGTGATTTAGAGAGTATAGAAGTCTGCAATTCTTTTCTCTTCTTATAGGCTTCCATACGAGCTCTACTACCTGCTTCGTCAATGAGATCGATTGCCTTATCTGGAAGATACCTATCACTTATGTATCTTGCAGACAGATACACGGCAGCATTTATTGCTTCAAGCGTAAACCTGCAGTTGTGGTGAGCCTCATACTTCTCACGAATGCTCAGCAACATTCTCACTGCATTCTCCTAAATTTAGGATCATACCTCATTAAACATTGAAAAATGTATGGTTTGTGCATAACATACAACTAAGAAATAGAGAAATTACCTGGCTAGGCTCCTCAATCAGCACAGGCTGGAATCGTCGTGCTAATGCTTTATCCTTCTCAAATTGCTTTGTGTATTCACCAATTGTGGTGGAAGCAATACACTGCCAGAAAGAAATAGTTATATACCAAAAATGACCATGAGTGACAATCTAAGATGCATGGACACAGGACACGGCACAGCACAAACATGACAACACGTCAATTTCTTAAAGGGTAGGACATGAACACGTAGGGGACACTTTTATATATAAAATATATGTGTCTATATTGATATGCTAATACTTCTACATAGATAAAAGTAAAATATGTAAATTTAACATAAAAACAAAATATAATTCTCTAAACATAAAAAGTTAAGTCAATTAATGATATTGAAATCTTAAAAGATATAAAAAGATTTAGTTGGCTACGACTAGAGGATAAAGATGTCATCTTAATACTTTAGGATCGATCAATATACAAGAATTCAATCTAAGAGAATCTAATTTATTTTTCCTAATTTTTAGGTTAAATATTTTCTAGAACTTTGTCTAAAAATGGAAGAAGAAAATATTTTTTCCGACAGGTTTTTTAGCGTGTCGGATGTGTCCAAATCATGTTTGGACTTATCAGTGTCTGTGATTCATAAATGAGAATATATACAGCACACACACAGAGAAAACAATCATATGATTCTTGATTGGCTCAAGTAAATGACTAAAAGATTGACATCTAAAATACAAAGGTATATCTAAAAGAAAGTAATTTGAAATTGGTTCATTTGGTCATTATTATACCGTCTATTTTGAACTTATAAAGGTTAACAATACAGATAGATAAGCATAAGAAAACTAAATTAGGTGATTCAAGAACTTGTGTTTACTGGAAATTGCTGTTGAGCAATGAAAATATCAGATGATATAGCATGGTTCACCTGTCAGACAATCCCCACTAATTACGAAGGACAAAACACATGCAAAAACTCAATCCTACTGGATCATAATATTAATTATGGCAAAAAGTAGACTGTCATCTGAGTGAGTTATGCCAAAAACTAATATCATGACATAATATAAATTATTTTCAAGCAGTAAAAGCTAAGCATAGTTCACAAGATCATTTAGGTAATACAACATGAAAACCGTTAAAAATTGCATTCATGTACATTGGATCTGATCTTTTTAAGTTCAATAAAATAATATTAGCAAAGTTACCTGCAGTTTTCCTCTTCCAAGTGACGGTTTCAATAAATTAGCGAAGTTAAGACCAGACCCTTTACTTCCACCTCCACTTGCACCAAGCTCAGCAAGTGAATGGACTTCATCAATAAAAAGGATAATATTGCCTACAAGCCAAACATGACACAGATGTGTAAGATTAAAACTAGTTTAATTTTAAATGTTCTTTTGTAAGTTCTGGGGACTCCTTTTGTTGAGTTTCCTTTTTATATGTCTGTAGTGTTCTTTCATGTTTCTCCGGGTTTCCATGAAAAAAAAAATAATAAATAAAATGATGGCAATTTACAGTAAGCCTCAACCTGATTCAGTTATCTCGTTAATTAGTGCAGTAACACGTGCCTCCAATTCTCCCCTTTCCTTCGCACCAGACATGAGTAGTCCAATATCCAAGGACATTACCTGTTTGTTCTGTGGAGGAAAAAAAAGGTGGTTACTAATGTACTTTATATGTGAAAATTTCATATGTTGTTTCAATAAGATAAAGAGATAAAGCACATGAGCATTAGAGGATACAAACCACCTTAGAATTGCAGATGAAAAATCACTTAGAATTATACAAACAAAACTTAGAATTTTCTTCATACGTGGTGTACTTTGTCCAAATTTTTTTGTAACTATGTTGTTTTGTTGATTTTTTCCAACTTAAAATCCTCATTTGTAAGTCTCTTTTGTTTGTTTGGACACACCTAATCTCCCATCTAATTTCATTTGCATCATTAAAACAAGTGTTGTTTTCCATCAAAAAAAGATGTTCAATTTAAAACCTATAGAACCTTGATTTTCCTAATTAGCTTGACCAGGAACCTAGACTAGATGTCTGCCACCCATTCCTTGCCTCAAGAGAAAGACAAAATAGATTTAAACAGGGGAAATGTTGGATAATTCTGCACACTACCATCTGCTATCATGACTCCAACACAAAACAAGACTACAGCGAACAAGCAAATAATGAGATAACACCACTCCTCAGTTGCCCCTCATTCAGATTTATTTTCTAGACCTAGTTTCAATTTTCATAACTGTAAGCAGACATTCTATCTACTCCTCTTGTCGTACCTTCGTTCAAAAATTTCATCTACTCCTTTTACCTTATTCATAACGGAACAAAACAAAAAAGCACCGAACCAATTTCTTTCTGAAATAAGAAACATTTCATTGATAGATAAAATAGGATAAACCTTGATACCTTAAGGTAAACAAGAAAGCTCTCCAATTGAAAAGAAAAAATGATGAGCGATAATAAGTAAAAGGAAGCATAGATTTACACCCAAAAGCCCCAAACCAAATCAAAGCTTAGTGTTAACGTCAGAAGGGAGTACATGAAAAAATGACTGTAAGAATATCAAACAGAAATTAGAAATCGTACCAAGAGTACAAATGGAGCATCTGCCTGAGCAATACTGAGAGCCAACCCTTCAGCAATTGCTGTCTTTCCTACTCCACTCTCACCAATAAGAATGGGATTATTTTTTGTTCTACGACATAGTATCTCCACGACTCGTTCAACTTCAGAATCTCGACCAAAAATAGGGTCAATGAATCCTTCACTAGCACGAGCAGTAAGATCCACACAGAACCGAGCCAAAGCACTATTCTCTGACAGATATGAACATTTTGAACACCTCTTTTCCATCGTTCAAACTCAAAACAAAAAATAAAACACATATATATTCAACATCATAACCTATTACCTTTTTCTTTTTGAGAGAGTTTCGTACTAAGAGCTTTTTTGTAAGTGGATTTTTTAGGCACCCATTGCAATGCACTAGATGGCTCTCTACCATCTTTCGCAAGCTCCCCTTTAAGCCTGGATATTGCTGCATCTACCAACTGTGTAACATTTACACCTAAGCTGAAATCATTTCAAGATAACAGGTGATTCAGTAGCAGTAAGGCACACACGTCTAAAATGTGATGCTTGTGTGGGTAGTGGCATGTAGGGATTCTAGGTGCTAGGCAAGTAGACCTTTTTACTTGGTGAAGATAACAAGAAGACGGCATTAAGTGCTTCATAATCAGCATTTTGGCATTAAAACGGAAAATAATTGAATCCCCCTTAAAATCTATCGAATAAATATGTCACAAAAAGTTTATAAACAATGCTCTGATTATGGAAGTGTCCACAAAATAATACGATTATATTCATGATGATATTCCAAGCAGACATACCGATGCACTTAAAAGAACTTTTGATTTCTTTTCTTTTCTTTTTAAAATTGAGAAACTAGGTTTCATAAATTTTGAAGATCCTCTGACTTCTTTCATGCCAAATTCTCCACAAAACAACAGACACCGAATCTGACCAAATTCCACCAGCTTGACCCTTGCTGTAACACTGTTTCATTGGCCCTAGGAGAAACCCAATTGATTCCAAAGAAAAATAACAAATTAGCTCAGACAGTAGTAGCAAAGGGGCATCAAAGGAAAAGATGAGAATGATCCTCAAAATCCCTCTTACACATAATGCACCATCACGGTAATAGGAAGTACTTGGACAAAATCTTCTTTGGAGCCTCTCAAAAGTATTGGGTTTTTCTTGGATGTGTATCCACATGAATACTTTGACATTTTTCAGATATTTTGCCTTCCAAATGAATTTTGAAAGAAAGATTTTGTGTAAGGTTCTGCCCAGTTACATTTGGACTAAGGGACTCACATGAAACCATCCCACAACTGTGAAGAGTCCACCTTTTGGAGTCGTCCTAAAGAGGAGGCCTTTAATGATTGATAAGTTCATAAACGGAGTTCTACTCTTGAATTCAAGGGCAGTGAGATTCCTTCCAAGCAAAATGTCCCCAGTAGTAAGTAAAAGACCAGCACTGGTTCACCGTAAAGCTTTTGGAGTATGCCACATTGTAGACCCTCAGGTAGCAAGATTTAAGGAAAAAAATTTCAATCTAAAAATCTTCCTAGTGGAGGATTTTGTCACTCTTCCCTGAGATTGGTCTGTACCATTTATCAACAAGATCACGACATTTTGAGATGGTGGGCCAAGCCTCTCTGAAACAAACTAAAAATTTAGAAGAAGGGTACCATTTGTCAGGGGTGAGAGAGAAATTACAGGCAGTCATCTTTCTCCAATAGGGCGTCTGACTCATTCATGAATCTCCGCTCTCATTTAGTCAGCAGAGTAATATTCCTGTTTTTAAGATTTCCAATGCGGCAATGCCTAAACCTCCATTAGTTTAATCACCTAATTGTAATTAGAAACAGTACTCAAATAAACCAGATTACTACTTCCTCCTTTTGATAGGCCTTTCCACAAGAAATCCCGAATGCTCCCTTCCAGCTTCTTAATTACTACCCTCTGGTCACTTCGGACATGGAGAACCATCTCCAAAATTTTCTTTGCTGGAAAAAAAAGAAGCTAACATGACACCATAGAACAAAGGAGTTTTACTGCCCTCACAACAAAAAGGAGAAAATGAAGGAAGCTTAAGAAAATTAAGAAATGCTTATAAAAAGGCAAGCAAATTGGTGTTAATCACAAACAATTGAAATTATAAAAGGAAACAGAAGGGGTACATTAGCTCACAAAGTGGAGTATATGTGCATCCCACAGCTAGCCCGATCTCAAGTCTAAACTCTCTTGCCCTTTCTATTCTGGAATTTTCTCTCCCTCAAAATCTCCCATTGTCGCTTTAATCACTAGACCAAATCAATCTCAACTTATTATAATAGGTTACTTCACCAATTTCTCAGCATCAAATTGAACCTACTATTACTTTGGGGATGCAGACACCTCAAGAAAGGAGGTCTACATGTCAAATGGTCCACCCAAAAGTATCTGCTCAAACTAATTGGATTGCCTTACCAAAAACGTCAGAAACGAACCGCAAAAAACAATAAGCATGAACGAGAACAACAGCAACTTCTGATAAAAAAAAAAAAAATTAAAAAGAAAAAGAAAATAGCAATTGGAAAAGAAAATCCAGAAGAAGAATGGAAAACAATTCAGACCACATAATCAAGGAAACCTAAATGAGCAGAGCAAAAGTAAGCGATTTCTTCAAGTTCATGAGATAAAAGGGGGTGAGAAATCCTCCATGGTTGTGCAACATAATCCAGATCCATGGCTATTCAAAAGTGAAAGAAATGAATATAATGCAACCATACCTCCTCAAAATCAACTGTATGCTTCCATCATCATCAGCAGCAAGTAAAGCAATGGAAAGGTGTTCAGGTCCAATGAAATGATGGCCCATTTGCTTGGAATACTCAACAGCGGAATCAAACACTCGCTTGGTGCTGATAGAAAAAGGGACATGAGCCGTAACAGCCGCACCATCAACACTGGTAACCGCTTCCGCATCATTGTTATGCCAAATGCCACGAACGGCCTCGCGTGCCACATGAAGTGTAAGACCCGAGTCCAGAAAACCGCCAGGAGACTGATTATGCTCTTCCTCAGCAATCAAACCCAGAAGAAGATGTTGGGTAAAAACCAAATCCTTCGAAAAGGCTTTCGCCTCTCTCTGCGAAAATATCACAGCCTTAATCGCTCGTTCGGTAAACCGCTCAAAAATGGCAGAAATGATCGGAACCCTCAACCGCCTCTTCCGGCGGTTTTTACCGCTGATGAAACCATTCCGCGAACGAAAGGATGTGACAAAAGAAGGGGAAAACGAGGACACAAGATTGGAAGATGGGAATCCATTGATTCGCCGTCCAGATAAATGGGAACTCGATAAAACACTCAACGAACAAGTGGAAGAAGAAGAAACAGAAGCCGGCGAGATCAATCGATTGCAACCATGAACATGGGTCTGTTTATGGCAATCAAACACTGAAGTTTGATTAATCAAACAGGAAGATGGGGTCGCTGGCATTCTTGTTCCAGCAAGGTTAATGGGTTCCAGTCGCAGAAGAACAAACAAAATTTGAAGATCCCACAAGAAATCAGAGGAAACAATCCACGAATCAATAGAAAGAATTGGAAAGTTGGGCAGATGAAAAAGGTTGAGAAGAAGCAAGGAATTGCAGAAGAGTAGCACGGCACGTCAAAGGGGAAAATTAGCCAATCGGCCACGCTGATAAATACATACTTGATGAAGGCATAACTTTTTCAACGCCGGCGTAGAGGACTCAGCCTTGGGACTGTACCATCTTCAGACGCAATCCGCAAGAAGTCAGTGCCAATGATTTGTCTTTTACAATAACTTTCTAATATTAAAAGGACGTTCTTTTCGCTTATCCTTCTTCTCTTGCTGACGAAACTATCAAATTCAATTCACCCATGTGAAAATTGAAATTGAAATGAAATACCCATTGGTAATTGGTTTAGTAGTATGGTCAAGCTTTTGCCTATTGATGTGGCAGCTCCAGATCTGATCGCCATTTTTTTTTTTTTTTTTTTTTTGTCTGTGTTTTCATATGAAGAAGAAGGGACAAGTTGAACAATAATGTAGTTTTTTAAAAAAAAAAAAAATTGGAAAATATAGGGTAGTTGTGAAAAAATAATTTTAATAATGTATAGTTAAAAAAAGAAATTATTGATATAAGGTTGAGATCAAGAGTATTGATAAATTTAGGGTAGATTGTGTTTAATGGAACTCGTGTACTTGGTACACAAATTCGTTATTTTACCTCATCTTTCTTGTGGATTCTACATCTCTAGGGTTCCACATGGTATACGAGTTTGTTAAAAATAGTGTACTACATGAGTTTGACTTTTTTTTTTATTTGTTTAATAATGCATTTCTTAGTTTTTTTTTAGGTTGTTTTTACAACATCAAAATAAGTAGTTTTTTTTTTTTTTTTTTTTTGTAATAATTACATTGAGGACAAATAATATAGAAAATAAGTAACAAAATAAATAAAAGTACATAAAAATTTAAAAATATGATTACATTTTAATTAAAACTCATGTGTCACATGATGGGTGGTTTTCTCTTACACCACCCACGACAAGATATAGGTATTTCAATGTGTTGACGATAATGAATTACATCATTAATATCTTGTTAGGTTAGAATTCATCGTTGACACAATACTTTTGTTGATGATCATAACTCGAAGAGGTGTCTGCTTGAATTCCAAGCATGTGCCTAAGAATTTACGGAAATTTTTTAATTTTTTATTTATCATTCTTAGTTTTGAGTTGAAGAAAAAACTCTCACAAATTTTCCGTAACAATTGGATTTTTTTCTAATTCTTATGGGATTTCACGTTAAGAATTTTTTTTACAAGAACATTTTCAATTAAGAAAAATTCCAATGAAATTTTTTCCTCAATTTTTTTCAAAAATAACAATAAATCTACTACAAATATTGGTTGAAACTTACCAAAAACATGGGGACAAACAAACTAGTAATTTTAAGTTTTAAAGTTGAAGTTGGACATGAAAAGTTGTGGTAAGTAAATATGAAATTAGAGGCACTTGCGAGGGATAAAATGGTAGACCCTCCAATTAAAATATGAAAAAGTAGAAAAAAGGTTAGAAAAACAAATTTTTGAAAAAAAAATTAGTTTTGTCCACTCAAAAACTTTTTAGGTTAGAAATAACGATTTTTGATTAATATGGTGGTGGTTATTTATATTTCGTCCATATATTTACTTTGATTTTGTGATTAATTAATCCATTTAAAATATTGATATTATTTTATCAATAAGGAATTTCTTAAAATGTTAAAAATAAAGATATAATTTTATAATTATGTATGTTAGATGTGAAAATATTGTAAAAATACTTTGATTTTATTTTTATAAAAAAAACATATAAAATAAAAAAGGTCATTAAAACTTATTTTATTTTTTTAAAAGTAAAAAACAAAAACAAAATTATCAACATGTTTGGTTTTCTGTTTTTTAAAACATAAAACTAAAAACAATTACCAAACTTCTTTTGGATTTTTTGTTTTTAAAAGGTTGGAAACCAAAAATATAGTAACAAAATATTTTATGGTAAACTAAAAACCAAAAACCAAATAGTTATCAATTAGGCCATAGATGTTGAGATTAAGGTATTGCAAAATTTTCGATGTCTACTTACTAGTGTAGTTTTTGGGTGCAATGTACAAACTGATAACATAGATATATTAATATAGTGATATGGATCGTCATAAAGATCAAATTATTATTTATATTTTATTGAATAATTTTGATGTAATTTTATTACATCAAAATTTTGAATTTCAATTTCTGCTACCTACTTAACTTACTGGTATAGTTTTTGTTATCTACAAATTAAATATTTAAATTTTTAGCCAGTTTTTTAAAAAAGCAAAATTTTGAACACTACTTTTTTAAAAATTATTTAGCTTTGGTTTCAAAAACACTGTGACAACGTAATAATAGAAATAGATAGGAGTGGTGTTTATAGGGTTAATTTTCAAAAACATAAAAACAAAAAAATCAAATATTTATCAAAAGAGGCATAAACTATCTATGTTTGGATTTTTCAACTCAGCATCTATACTCAATGCTCAGCTGGTAACTATTTTGCTTTTTATTTTTAGTTTTTGAAACTTAAACTTAAAAATCTCTAAAATCACTTTTGTCATTTTCAAAATCACCCTAAAATATGTTTTTAATCCTTCAAAACTAATTTTGATGGTTGAAAATTGTATTTAAAAGTGTAAAATTGAAAATTAAACTAATTTTGAGTGATTAAAGTGTGTTTTTGAGTGATTTTAAAAATGATAAAAGTGATTTTAACGATCTTAAAATCACTTCTAAACATGTATTTTATTTTTTGAATTTGGTTAAGAATTCAACTCTTTAGACTTGATTCTAGGTTGGGTAGGATTGTAAGAAATTGAAAAGAAATAAGTTAATTTTAAAAAACCAAAAACTAAAAATAAAGTAGTTATCAAATCCGCTCTCACTCAACGTGTTTAATTTGACACGCGATTTTACATTTTTATTCATAATAATGTTTATTGGTTTAATTATTGATTTGATTTTTCATGATTCCTTCACCTTAAGAGTTGTTTTTTAGACTTTGTAGAAAGGGTATTTTTGTCTAATTTTTTGCAGCCCTAATTAGCTTTGGCCATTTTTACACTAAAAAACAAGTTTGGCATTTATCAAAGTGCCTAATTTTATATAGCCATTTAAGTTGTTATTCAGCTTTTGCGTTTCATTCAAATTTAGATAGTTTAAATTTTGCAAATTATATACTTTGTTGCGTGTCATCCTATTTTATAGAGTATTCGAATTTTAAATCAAGAAACTCGATTTTTGTCGCAAGAACTCTAATTTTAAAATAACTCGAATTGAAATTAATTGATTTGAAAATTTTAGTATTTGAGAATTAAAGATTCATATATCTAAAGAATTTCTAATTTCAATTCCTTGAATTGGTATGTCATTTGCTATTAGAGCTTTATATATATATATATATATATATATATATATATATATATATATGAGAATTTTTAAAACTAAAAAAAATAAAGAAAACTATTTACACAAAATAGTAAAATTTTTAGATAGTTGTGATAGACGCTGATAGAAGTCTATTAGGATCTATCAGTGATAGAAATGATAGAAGTCTATCACTGATAGATGCTCATAGAAGTCTATCAATATTTATCAAGTGTTTCTTTTGCTATTCTGTAAATAGTTTGACATTTTTTCTAGATGTGAAAATTTCTCATATATATATCATACCATATAGTCTACCTCATCTTTGTGCAATTAAGATGATGGAGTTCGAACTATTGTTGTTTTCTTTAAATGACCTCCCTAATTTTACACTTTTTTTCTCCTGAAGTTTCCAATTTTTGTTTATTTTGAAGTTTAAATAGCAACTTGCACCAAATTATTTGTATGATTTGTAAATTTCAAGCATTTAAAACAAATTGGAGTAATTGAGAACAAACACAAGCTAATTGAACTTAATTTGAAGAGTTCAAGTCAAAAGGAGATGTTGCAGCCATTGGATCCAAGAATACGGTGTTGATACTGGCGTCTCTATGCCTAAGTTGCATCAAACAAGCCTAGATTTGAGGCCACATCGTCTCATCATTGCTCTTTATGATCAAGTACTGGCTGGTTTAAGCTAACAATAAAACTTGAATTTAATAAAGGCAATCAATTTTAAGTGTTAAGCAAAAGTACTAAAGAATCTTCTTCTTGTGTCCTTGAATATTCTACTTCTTTTTGGGTGGTTTGATCATCTATTTAGTGTGTTTGTCCTCTCGAGACTTGGAATGAAAATTTATTCTTAGATTAATTATTTAGTTAATTTGTTTATAGAATGACGTGGTTTTATCAAATTTTGTTTTTGAATAATTAAATAACTTAATATGAAATTTTATTTTATTTAAGAAGTTTAAGAATGTTAATGAGAAATTACAGGATTCAGAAAAAAGTAACCATGTAAATGGGGAGGAGTAACTATTTGATTAAATTATCTTCTTAAAAAATTATTTTATTGACCTTTCTAAAAAGAAATTAAATGGTGAATAATTTAAGATTTCTAAACAAATTAAATATGAGCGACAATAATATCCGACTATCAATTAATTTAATTTTCAATTATTTATTTGTGTTGAGTTTAACAATTACGAGCATTGAAGATCAAATCTAGCTATTAATCTTGAGATGATAATTTGATGTCTTTATCTATTTTACCATTGAATTTAGTTATATATATATAAATAAATAAATAAAAGGAAGGCTCACTTAAATATTGAAGTATAAACTAATGAATGATTATTTAATTATTTTTTGGTTGGTGTCGCCATAAGCCCTTGCCTTTTGAGCACTAAGTCCTCGGCGGAGAAGAAAAGGCCTTACAATCACCAATTTGTAGGTACGGATTGATGCGCTCTGTAGAGAAAATCAGCCGAATTTCTTGCAGAGAGAAGATGGGATTTGAAATGGCGGAGAAACCCTGTTGCTAATTTGACGAATTCACTTTTTTTGATCGAGAAAACCTAACAAACTCCTCTTCTTGGCAAATCATCATAATCATCATCTTCGAGTGGACGGATTGGTAATTGATTGTTGTTTCTAAGAGGTTAGCTTTTACTTGGGTTGCTTAATCGATTATCGTTCAGATCCGTTCGACTTCATAACTGTTGCGTTATACTCTTGGACTAGAGTTGGGGAATTTTTGTAGAATCGGATTTGGCAGGACATGTTTTCGCAGGAACTTGCTCCATTTGTAACATAACTTTCGTTTTTGTTGAGTGTTGGATTGTGTCTGAGGGTTTCGGGGTATCTTTCCTTTTTTAACCGAGAGATTTTTTTTTTTTGTTATTGTTGTTGTTGTTGTTGATTTCTTCACCAAAACGAAGATTGGGATTCTTCGATCCTTTGCAGTGGAATCAGACAATTATACCGATACCTAATAACCTCTGATTTTTTTTTTTTTTTGAAATTATGCATCCTCGTCACCGCAATACGGGAAATGGGTTTAGGTCTAGTTCCATGGGAGTGGGATTAGCCTCTTCTCGAATTTCTCCTGAGGGATCGGTTAGGGGCCATGGAGGCGGATATGGAAATGATTATCGCAACTTTAATCACCCTAGTGGCTTTGGGCGTGGTCAGGGATACCCCAAATCATATCAATCATCCCAGTCATTGCCTCCTCCGCGAAGAGGTGGAGGTTCTGTTGACATTTTTATGGAAGCAGGTCGTCTTGCAGCTGAATACCTGGTTTCTCAAGGTGTGCTACCATCTAGTGTTTTGTCTGGTAAATGGCAAGGTGGAAATTTGAGGAGGGAGTCTTCTGAATCTCAGGAATTAGGTCCACTTCGCGAAGAAGGACGAACATCTACTGCTGCCCCTCCTCATTCAGGACATGTTGGACCTGATTCTGGGTCGGGTAGGAGGCATCCAAATGATGAGTATAGTTCAGCAGCATCAAGAAATCATTTGAGAGGACGAAGAAGATCCACTTCTTTCCGAAGTAGTGGTTCTGATTGGAGTGGCCAAGATTACAGTAGGAGCAATAATTACAATGATAGAGCTAGAGCTTCTCCAGATACAGAGGCTTATGATGACACTGATAATCTTTATGTTTATGGTAATCAACAGCAAACTGGTGAAGAAGTTGGTTCTGAATTGCAAGATCTCAAACCTTCCAAGTTAGAACCAAAAGGTGACACGCCTGAGGATTCAGGACCTGAACTGGTCAAGTACCCTTTGCCAGATGATGCAGGCTCAAAGGCAAGTACTTCTGCTGTTGTGAAAGATCTTCCTTCTGAGCCGAAACTTGCTAAAGATTCTGATGATTTAAGTAACATAGATTCAGGGTCTGAGGAGGTGAAAAATAGTACCAATATCAATGAAACTGAGAAACACTGTGTGACGGAGAAACTATCTGTCCAGAATGAAGCTGATGATGGTGATCCCTTGGTGAAGCCAGAGACTGATCTACTAGCATTTTGCAGATTTACTAAGTTCCCCACCAAAACTCGCTCTGCATTGGCATACAAGGTTTCTAAGGCAGATCCTATTACAGCTGTGTCTGAACGACCTTCTGTTATCAACACTAACAGAGGATCTGAAATTTCACTTGACAGTAACCCTTCCAGTTGTGCATTATCTGGTGCTGTATCAGCTAAAAAACACGATGTTGAGAATCTAAACTCTGAAAGATCTAAACCAGAAGCTGTTGAAAAAACTGATACAGTGGAGGAGCTATATCCTAAATTCGGTGAGAAGGCTAGCTCTTTGACGTCTCAATCTTTCCAGCACGGACCATTTTGGAATGAGAGCAAGGAAGAATCTTGTCAAATTCCTGCTGTAATTGGAAGGAGTGATTTGATGTTTGAGGAAAGGGGTCAAAAGCGATCTTTGGATGAGAGTGATGTGGGGGAGGGGAACAAAAAACCAAGAGAATGGATTCCGTTGATGACTTCTAAGGAAGATGAATCCTTTGACCTTCTGAAGTTTGATAAAACGAAACTTAGTTCTGAGGAAAGCAAGCCAGCATGTGATAATGAAGTTATTGTAGCTCCTGACTGTGTGAACTCAGTGGATGGTTTTCATTTCATAAAAGGTGGGGGTGAGCAATGTGTTGATTATGCACAAGAAAAGCAGCTTTTTCCGAATTCATTTAAGATCTGTGACCTTAACCTTATGGAGGCTTCTGATATACATGATAATCATGAAAATAATCTTCTCATCTTCCCATCAATTTCTGAAACGAAAAGAGAAAGAACACCTGTTGATATTGACTTGTCTATAAGCAATGCTACTGAATTTGGTCAAAATAGTGTGGTGGCTGGCGGTAAAGAGATTGAAATTATTGATTTGGAAGATGACTCTGCTGCCGAAGTAGACAAGACCTTCCATAATGCAGAGAGAAAGTAAGTTACCTCATCTTTTAATCAAATGCTATTTCAGTTTTACATTTTCCTAAATATGCTGGTACACCTCACCTCACCTACCTTTTGTTAGAATTTTCTCTTTTTGAGAAGTTCTTAAATTGTAAACAAACTTTGTGGTAAACTGTATTTCTGCAATATTCAGGAGCGAGACTGTATTTACCGGATTGGATGGCTTTCCTAACAACGCACAAAATAGTGGAGATATGCCTGATGTTCAAGATGGCTATGGACTTATGATTTCAGAGTTGCTTGGAGCAGAATTCCCCAACTGTGCTTCTGTACAAGGAGACATTAATTCAATGCACAATGAAATGCCTCTTTCCAATGGAGAAGTACTTCCTTGCTCATATCCAACTTCGTCATTTATTGAAGATTCTTCTTTTTGATACTTTGGCTGGCTTCTTAAAGATTATATTGTTGTGAGGTTCTTACTTCGTTAAATGTTAATATTATATATTTTAGGAGTGCCCAAGTCTCAATGCCCATCACAATTTACTTCCATCTCCACCTTCTTCGGGTCTTTAGTGATTTAGAACTATATGAATTCATAGGCATTCCCTCCTGACCTTGATATTGATTTAATGATCTGTCATTTGCTTATTATTTCAGGGAGCTCTGGCGGATGATGATCTAATTTACATGTCCCTGGGGGAAATTCCATTGAGTATGCCAGAATTTTAATTTCTTTTGTCCATCAATATAATTATGTGATCAATCTACCGAAGGTTTGGACACCCTTGAATAAGTTTAACTTAATGTGATGGTAGGAGTTGTGTATTATGTAAAAGGGAGGATATGCAATTGTTTCCCACAGATTGCAAAGGTCTAAATTGTATGTTGGGAAAGGAAATAGGTGAATATTGTAAGACAGAACGATAGCTCATTCTCTGTTTTAGCTGGTTCTCTTTACTTTTCTTCGTTTGCTTGCCACTTATTTAATTCTTGACCTCTTTACATCTCTGTATATCTATGTATTTTTCTTGTTTTCCCTTTTTTTTTTTTTTTTTTGGTGTTTTGTTATTTTCCTATTGACTTTGCAAGATGAAATATGGTTTGATCAATCAGCTTTCAATCAATGAGGAAACAATTTCTACAAGCAGAGGGAAGCGAAATATGCATAATTTTGGCTTGTCAATTAAATCAAACTTTATAACCACCTGGAGCTTGAGGAGAGGACTTTCTTTTGTCTAGTATTGACTGTGCTGGAGGCGACAAACAGTTTAGAGAGTAGGTAATATAGGAACGTTCAAATGCGCGGAGCAGACAAGGGTGTAGGTTGTCTGATGTTGAAGATTTTAGCCTCTAGAATGAACTCAAGGTCAGTATTCAGCTGCCTGCACAAATTGCATCACTCTGTTGTTGCTGAGTTGTTGACAATCTTGTTCAATATTCCTCTGTTTTTCTGGTGAGCAATAATTTTTTATGCATATATTAAGTAGTTCTTTTAAGTTGATACTATTTGAGCAGATGAAACCTTGATCTTTTCCTTCTTTAATTTCTTAAGTATTGTTCTGTTCTTTTCAAACCCATGTCTATTTATTATATTACTGTCTTCTTTCTTTTCTACTTTATCATAAGGAAACGTTTTGTTTTATTTATTATTATTATTATTTGCAATTGTAGTCAAATTTTGATAATTGATTTCTGAAAACTGAAAGAGGAATAAGTATACAACATTTAAAAGGAAAGGTATATTTTTGGTTTGCAAGTTTGATAGAGGTGTTTCTTTGGTTTCTAAATATTAAGATTCAATATTTTCATTTATGTGATCCCGAAGAATCTTTGATTGTTTGTATATTGGTGACAGTCTTTCAATGAAAACTTGATTGGAAATTGAATGAAGATAAACATAACTAGTTTACGATATTAGATCATAAACATAACTAGGAAATTGAATGAAGATAAAGTAATTGAGCATCTGATTCAAACCAATTGAATTTCAAAGTTAAATGAATTGACTATTTTTGTGTTACATTTCAGAGAATTAAATCTATTTACTTGCACCCATTTAAGGAAAGAATAACCGTCAAAATTTATACATTTCAAACATTAATTTTAAAAAATTCATGTCTTAGTCTAGTAAGAGAAATTAAAAAAAAAAAAGAAAAAAAAAAGAAGAGGAAAATAAGCACAGAGATGAATGGTTGAATTTGCTATCATTCCTTCATAGAATGCCATACAATGATTTGCTTTGGAATTCATTCTCAAAACATATTCTTGCCTTCAAAGCTCACCTAAAGAGAAAATTTTGAGAGATTCAAGTAGGAGACAAGTTTTTTAGCTTGATACAAAAAGTAAAGTCTTGATTCTCGAAAGTGGGAATGAAAGAAAATAGTTGAGTTACTATCGGTAAATTGTCTAACAATTCTCAAAACTACGGGCCGGTCTATTTATATTGACTTTCTAAATTTCTAAAAACACTTTTGAAGCACAAATTCACACTCGTCTTGATTACACAACAAACATGATCTCTCATAAAATAGTCTTCTTTTAACTTTCGTTATATTCTTACATGATCTTATACTTTATAGCCTTCACAAATATTCACTCACTCATATAACATATACAACACTCAAATCAATCATTCATCTCATCATAATTCTCGTAAACACAAAACTTGACGACTCAATCATATATGATATATTGACACGTGTCATATTTTACGAATGTTAAAACACGACATGTCGGTTCCAGACAAGTCCAATAATGTCTCAAGATAAGGCACCCAATGGCCACAATGAAACATCAAATATATAAAGTCAGACAAAGATTGAATATGTTGGGCAGATGTTTAATTAGCTTTAGGGCATTGAAGAGCATTTTGCATTATTGTGGTAAAGAGGCCAGATGGCTAATTTCTGTACAGATCAATATTACTGATTGGAAGCATATTAATTGTTTAAATCATTGATATATTTGATGTTGAAAATGTCAAAGTCTTAATTTTACGAAAATATGGATAAAATGCTGATGTCGATAGATATTTATGAACAAATTATAAAAACAAGAAATTCACAAAAAATGTTTAAATTAATAAATAAACGTTTTATGCTTTATAAATTAGTTAAAATGTTTATTATTATATTATATTCACATTAACTTCTTCTTCTTATTATTATTTTTTATGTTTTAGAAATTTGGTACGATACAATGAAAATATCATTTCACTTTTTAAGTTGATGTCAAATCTATAGAATTATAGAAATATTGATATAAATGTTGAGATGTTGATCAAAATTTAATACCATAAGTATATTTGGCATCGAGGTAGGCAAACCGTTCAAAAGTTGAAACTTACTGGGCAAAATTCAAACTCCATTGGACAAGCTGCATTAATTTGCGAGCGAGTTCTGACGTTTGATAGCAACTTCCTTTTTTGTTCGTGGCTAGTTAAATTATACAACGTACTCTTGAATTTTTTAGTTAAATTATGTCTCTAAGTTTTAGAAGTTATCATTTTAATACTCGAACTTTTATATTGTTCCGAAAAGAATCTTGGGAGTTTTTTCCCTATTAAAATGATAGACAGAAATTGATTTAGTAACTAATGTGGAAAAATTGGAAGACATATGTGACATTATATATAACATGAATTATAGAATCAATTGTTATGAATCAATTTTATTTTTTTAGTTCAAAAGTATGGCTGCAAAATTTTGAAATTTTGACGACTTGTTCATTATATATCTTCATCGATTGAATTATGTTGAGGCTAGCAAAAACCGATTTCTTAAGTCTGTAGACACATTTTAGATTTGTTATATTCCTCTAATTGTTAGGCATTTGTGTAATTGAAAAATTATGTAAATCTCATCTAAAGTATTTTAGTAACAATATAATTAAAAGATTTTATTAAAAATCATTTTTAATCATTTTCAATCTAATAGTTTTAGCTATAATTGGTATGTATTACCTAGATTCAAATCTTTTGCACCTCTACCAAAAAAGAAAAAAATATGTCTTCCCTCTCTAACATTTAGACATTTTTGTACGAATGACTCAATCTATGTTGTTGCATTCATGTTGAATGACTTAAACCCTAAACTCTAAATCCTAAATTTTAAATACAGTGAATACTAACATTTTGCTTACAACACATACCACTCACTACTTTCTCCTTCCATGCTTGCACTCACAGTGCCTTAGTCTCTCCTTCTCCCTCACACTTGTTTGTTCTTCCCTCCCTCTTACACTCACGCTTCTAGCTTTCTTCCAACCATTTATTGCTAGTACGAAGATTTGTTCTGCTTCTTGTTTTTAAAGAGAAGAGAGAAAAACAAGAGTGCAGGGATCTAGAGGGAGGGGTAAAGAAAATAATGTGAGTGATTTAAGTGGTTTGTGAGATGAAAAAAAGGCAAATTACAAAAACCACCCCTATTGTATGGTAATAGTTGCAATTATACCCTTAAACTTTCAATTTTAAACATTGAGCTCTCAAAATTGTATATATGTTAAAATTGGATCAAATTGGAACTTCAAACTTACATTATTGTATAAATTATGACATTTGTATAAGTTTGAGGGTTCAATTTTTATTATTTGTGGGTTCAACTTCTATAATTATTATAAGCTTGAGGGTCCATTTTTAACACTTGTTGAAGTTATGAGGCTCAATTTTTACAATTGAAAGTTCGAGGGTGTAAATACAACTACCACCATACTTTAGTGTGATTTTTGCAATTTGCCAAAAAAAAGTTTTATTCGATATTAACACAAAGAAAGGAATAATTGCATAAAACACCAATTTTAAAGGCTCAAAATGATAAATGACATATTTCTTGAAAAAAATGCCAAAGGACCTTTTGATGATGTCACGTGAAATTACAATATTGCCCTTTTTTTTCTCTTTTTTCTCCCTGACTCCCCCACCCCCTTTTTTTCTTATTCTTCTTCTTCTTCTCTTTTTTTTTGTTCAGCCTCTTCTCTATCACAATAGCACGACGACCATCGATGACTTCTTCTACTTCTTCTCCCTGAGCAGATCTGACACGACCAATTCTAGTAAGCGAGAGCAAGAGCGAGAGCGAGTGCGAGAGAGAGCGAGATGAGATGGATTGTGAGAGAAAAAGAAGAGACAATGAGAGAGAGAGAGAGAGCGAGAGAGAGAGATTATGAGTGAGAAAAAGAAGAGAGGGCGAGAACGAGAGTGAGAGCGAGAGCGACAGCGAGATGAGTCTTTTCTGCATGCGCGAATTCATTTTGGTAATTTCATCCGATCTTGACGTCAGGAAAGAGGGTTATTCGACATTTTTTTAAAAATTCAGGTCATTCAACATTTTTGACCCAATTTTTGAGTTATCCGTACAAATTTCCCAAAAATTTGGTGATGTATACAAAAATTTCAATCTCTGCCCTAGCCGTAGCTATTTTCCTTTCCCTCTCGTTTCTCTCTCACGTCTCTCCCTTTTTCAGCTATGGTGGAACTCAAAGATGAGCTCCTTCAACTCTTCCTTTCTCAATCCCGGCGGAGCCGTAACCTCATTCACGGTGCTGCAACATTGATCGTCCTCCACCTCCATCGCTTCCTGTAGAATTTCAACTCTCCTCATCTTTCAGATACTGATTCAACTCATTAACGGGAAATTCTCTCAATCCAAAATGGTTCCCAAGACTGTAGCCTCCGCCATTACCTCCTCTCTTTCGCCAGCTCCTTCGAAAGCCAAGCTATCGTCTCTGTTTACTCACCCACCAAGAATTGCATCTTCAAACCCCCAAAATCCATTTCCCATTCCTGCCAAATCCTCGCCTGTCCTTTCCAAACCGTCCAAATCGACTGTATCGCCGGAAATTTCGCCGGAAAAGTCAACTACAGGGATTTCGTTTCAAGAACGGCTTCGGACGTTCCTTCAGAATTGCAAGACAGGTAATTTTACTGCATCAGAAGCATTACAATTCTTTGACCTAATGATGAGTACAAATCCTACCCCTGCGATGTCTTCATTCAATCTTTTACTTGGTGGACTTGCTAAGATTAAGCACCACTCTGAGGTTTTTCAGTTATATTATAGAATGAGCTTAGCCGGATTTTTGCCTAATTACATCACGCTTAATATTTTGCTTAATTGCCTTTGCAATATGAATCGGGTTAGTGAAGGTCTTGCAGCCATGGCGGGGATAATAAGGAGAGGTTATACTCCCAATATAGTGACATATACGTCTTTGATTAAGGGGTTGTGTATGGAGCATAGGATTAGTGAAGCCACACGGTTGTTTATGAGAATGCAAAAGTTGGGTTGTAGGCCAAATGTGATTACTTATGGGACTTTAATCAAGGGTCTTTGTCAAACAGGTAATACTAACATTGCACTTAAGTTGCATGAAGAAATGCTCAATGGGACTGGTCGTTATGGCATTAGTTGTAAGCCTAATGTTATTTGTTATAGTACCATTATTGATGGGCTCTGTAAAGATGGACAGGAAGACAAGGCAAGGGAACTTTTTGAGGAAATGAAAGCTCGGAGAATGCTTCCAGATGTGGTTTCTTACAGCTCTTTGATTCATGGATTTTGCCACAGGGGAAAGTGGGAGGAGGCTAAATGTTTGCTCAATGAGATGGTGGACCAAGGTATTCAACCAAATATAGTCACATTTAATGTATTCATGGATATGCTTTGCAAGGCCGGACAAGTTGTTGAGGCTAAGGAGTTGCTAGATGTGATGATTCAGAGAGGTAATGTTCCTGATTTGTTTACTTATAATACATTGATGGATGGGTTCTGTTTGGTTGGTGACCTAAATAGTGCTAGGGAACTGTTTGATAGTATGCCAATCAAGGGGTGTGAACCTAATGTGATTAGCTACAATGTGCTAATCAGTGGGTATTGCAAAAATTGGAAGGTGGAAGAAGCAATGAAGATTTACAATGAAATGCTTCAAATGGGCATTAAGCCATCTGTAATAACATATAATGCCTTGCTAACGGGTCTTTTTCAGGCAAGGAAGGTTGATGAAGCAAAGAAAATATTTGGTTTCATTCAAGCTCATGGTATGAGGCCGAGTTCATCTACGTTTAGTATCTTTTTAGATGGGTTGTGTAAGAATGATTGCTTGTTAGAAGCAATGGAATTTTTTAATGAGCTGCCGTATACCTTGAAATTGAACATTGATATCTTTAATTGTCTTATTGATGGCCTAAGTAAAGCAGGAAAACTTGAAACTGCTTGGGAGCTTTTCAACAAATTGTCCCATGAAGGGCTTCTACTAAATGTAGTGACTTATTCCATTATGATCCATGGGTGTTGTATAGAAGGACAACTAGAAAAGGCAAATGATTTATTTCGAAAGATGGAAGAAAATGGTTGTACCCCTAATGTAATTACCTACAATACGCTTCTACGTGGTTTCTACGAAAGTAATAAACGAGAGGAAGTGGTTCAACTTCTTCATAGGATGGTTGAGAAAAATGTGTTGCCAGATGCTTCCACCTGCACCATAGTCTTAGACATGCTTTTCAAAGATGAAAAGTATCGGGCGTGTCTGAACTTGCTTCCAACATTTCCTATTCAAGAGTGTCGAGGTTGATGGCAATTCAAATATCTATATACTAATAAGGGATTGTGGCTTGAAAATTGAATTTGAAGCTCATGATGAAATTTGCTTTAACTTCTGCCTCACTTATATATGGCTGTTAGCAAGATTCAGTATTCTTTTAGATGAGATAGTAGTATGAAGACATAGTGACCTTGAGGTTTTGATCATCACATAATGAAGATGTCAAATATCTCATAACTGCTAAATTTGTAAGGTCAAGTGGTAACGTTGATGTCAGGCTCATTGCATGTGGAGTGGGTGGAGGAGTATGGTTTCTCTCTTGTAAATGAACTTTGGTCGAAGTAACAAGTTGGTGAAATTGTGAAAGTAAGACTAGCCATGGCTTTCAGTATGATACATATCAGGGTTCAAGCTACTGTTCGAGGACGCCTTGATGGACCTCAAATTAAAAGCAACTACTTTGGAGCTTGCTCGAAGAAGAAACCGGCTACTCTACAACTTTAGTTCTCAAAGGGAACTTGGAGTTAGGGGCACCCAGTTAAAAAAAAAAAGGTTTCAATTATTCAACAATCGCACAAGAAAATGATACAAGGCAAAGGTTCATAACACTGAGACCGAGCAGCTTGTTCCGTCGGTGATAAGGGTCACATGAATCCTGTTTCCATATTCTTTTGATATGCTTGACATATAATAAAGATATGTGTACATATTGCTCATGATTCGTTGTGTTTCATTGAGATGGTTTGTAAATATTTTGGTTCAACACTTGTAGTTCTGCTTCATTGAAACATTGTTCTTTGTTTTCTGTCTTCTGTTGATGTCTTTCTGAATTATGGATTTTGAGTTTTTTTTTTCCTTAATATGAAAGAGTTTGGGTGTTCTTCTCTTTATTTATTTATTTTTGAGTCCCTCCGGCGGAGATTTGAACCATCTAAAAATATATAATATATGCCTGTTGAACTCAGGTTTGCTTGTCTCTTCTTTTGTGATTGTCACCATCTCCTTGTTTTCCTCTTTTCTTGGTATAGAATCAACTTTAATTAATGGGATTGAAATCTTTATTTTTTTGAGGCAATAATTGGGTCGTATTGATGTCATATTTGAAACTCAATAGGAATAATTATATATATATATATTTAAAGTCATTAAGTTAGTATATATATTTAAAGTTATATAATCAAGCAAATAACAATGAATGATTAAAGACATATTTCAAAATAATTTTGAACATGACAAATGTTCATAACCATTAGATTTTTATTTTAAATGTTATTTATATCTAAAAACTTATTAACAATTTTTTATAATGAATTATACATTTGTTTTTGAAAAATAACCATGGTAAAATAATGGTAGTTTTTATACTAATTTTTTTTTAAAATGTTAAAAAAATTGTTGATAAAGTTTGTTTAGAAGATAGAATTTAAAATTAAAACTGTTATTGATTTTTTAAAAGAATAAAATCCATACCCTTATAACAAAATTGATTATTGTATTTTTATTTTTTTATAAACAACAACATTAAAAACCCTAAAAATAAATTTGTTTTATTTAAAAAATAAAAGAAAATAGTATAAAACAATAAAAGAAAAAAAAGTGAGAGGAAGAAAGAGAGGGATGCACACACGTCTCAAAGAAATCCAATCAATTAAAAAACAATAAAAATAAAGTTTGATTCAAATAAGAACAAAAAAAAAAAAGTGCTCAATTTTCTTAAATTGTTTCAAAACTACCTTTTTTTTAAAAAACAACACTTTCCATCCAATAAACCCAAATTATCTCTAGTTTCGCTTCCTTTTAGAAATAGCATTTTTTATGACCAAATTGGACATAATAATTTAAAACCCAATTAAAAAGATAACATGAAAAAAGACAAAATGGCCTCAAAATTTATTTAAAAAAAAAAAAAACAACCAGACACATTTTTGGCATTTGGCTAGAACAACACATATTTTTTTCCTCCCATTTTTATCAGAACTAGGTAGAAATTTGAACTTTTGACATTTTAATTGAAGGCAGATACTTAAATTAATTGAGTTATGTTCTGAACAAATTTTAATTATTTATAAAGATAATACATAAAAGAGTAACCATAGATAATAGAGACACACGTAAATAGAGTTTGTGGAACATAACAACTTCTACATAGCTCCAAGTCCAGCCAGCTATATGAACTACAAAAAAATCAAGTCTTTCCTTAGATTATAAAGTAAAACAACAACAACAACAAAAAAGGGGACACCTGGGGTGTCACAAAAGCGACGAAAGTAAAAGTGCAAGTCCAGAAGTGATGATGATTGAAGGAGTTGAACGTTTCGAGAGCGAAGCCGAGTTCGAGTCAGATGGAGGTGGCAATGGAGGGCAGGCAAGACCTTTGACTCCTTCGCGACACTGGCTCGAGAAAAGGCCAGGTGGATACTTTCCATAGAGGTTAATATAGCTAAAGATGGTTGAAGCACAATCAGTTGTCATATCATTCAAAGCATCAACATAAGGGCAAACAAGTTCTGTTAGAGCTGAACAACATAGCTTTGGAGAATATAGAGGCCCTTTGCATTTGCTTGTGATGATTGTGTAGTTCAAAAATTCAAAGCTAACAGGGCAAGCTGTCAAAATCAAGATATTGAAACATAAGAATGGTAAAAATGAAAGCAAAATTATTCTTTAAAAATGAAATAAAACAACTTCGGTAACTATTTGGTTTTTGAACTAAGAATTTCAAAGTCTAATTTTTTTTGTCTCGACATGTAATGAGATACTTAAAAAATAATTTAATAAGTTTGACTCGAACTATATTTACGAGTAAAATAGTTTTTCAGCATAAAAATTAATCTTAGAAAAGTTAAATTATTAAACTTAGCTCAACGGTAATTGACATAACCTTCCTCCTTAGAGTTCGAAGGTTTTCGATTCCCCCACAGTTGTTGTATTCAAAAGTTGAAATTACAACTTTAGTGGTTAACTTTCAAAATTGTGTCGCTAAAAATGTCTAATGGTTTCCTAAGGCCGAGTGT
Source organism: Lagenaria siceraria (assembly GCA_002890555.2). Taxonomy (NCBI): domain Eukaryota; kingdom Viridiplantae; phylum Streptophyta; class Magnoliopsida; order Cucurbitales; family Cucurbitaceae; genus Lagenaria; species Lagenaria siceraria. The sequence continues at coordinate 23,366,070 of CM016487.1, forward strand.
AGTAATGATTACATTTTTAGTTTTCAATTTTTAAAATTTATGCTTATTTTCTTCTCATTTTTCAATTATACAGTTTTATCATTGTTAAAGAAAGGGTTTGAGTTTCTAATCAAATTTGAAAAACAAAAACACGTTTATGAAAACTACTTTAATTTAGCTTAGTAACATAACATAGAAACACATAGTTAAAACTAGAAGTAATGTTTTTAAAGCTTAATTTTCAAATACCAAATGGTCGTCAAATGAGACTTAAATTTTCAATTTTGTGTCCATTAGGTTCTGTACATTTAAGAGTGCGAAAATAAATTTTTGAATTTTGTAATCTTGTGGCCAAATGACCCTAGCTTATTAACAATTGACATGTATTCTTTCTTTTGAGGTCGAAAATTCAAATTTCCATACCTCACTTGTTATATTCAAAATAATAAAATAAAATAAATTTGATTTTGTGTCCAATAGGTTCACATCTTGTAACATTCATAGATCGATTAAACACACCATTTAATTATGTATCCATTAAATTCATGAATTTTAAAAAATAGAAAGTTTTTAGATTTACTAAACACATTTTAATGTTCATAGACCTATTGAACTTAACTCTGAAAGATCCTAAAATTAACTTGTAATATAAAAAAAAAAAAAATTAAAGCCCCATTTATTTTTTATTTTCTAACAATCTCTATGTCTACTTATAGTTTCACATTTGTAAAATTAAAGAGAGAGAGAAAAAAAGAAGTAGTTATTGAGAACTTGATTTTATTTTTGAAAATTTGAAAATGGTGTAAAAAAGATGGAATTTTTTCTGGTGCATCTCGGACAGTTGCAACCATCTATTTGCAATTCATCCAAATGTCTAATCACAATCGATAAACTCTTCTTTCTTTATATAAATATTTTGTTTTTTCTAGTGCGTAGTTGGAGTAGATTACAAAAAGTTCTTTTCAAAAACAGAAAACAAAAAACGAAATGATTATTAAATGGAACTAAAAGAATTAAACCAAGAATGAAGAAGGCGTATAAAAATGAAAAGAAATGAAACCTTTTTTAGTTTGAAGGAGGCTCCTTCCAATTATAGTATGAGATTCAAAAATTTCATCTGAAAATACACATAATAAAAGAGGATGATTCAAAAGAAGAAGAAAAACCTCTTCCAAAGAAATAAAAAAGAATATTAATTACCTGATATGAAACTTGAAGGTTTAGAGGAAACAAGAAAGAAGAGAAGAAGCAGAAAGAAACTGCAAAAGCACCAATCACAAACCATTATTTTATGGGATTTATTATTCAACTTTGGAGCTTAAAAAAAAATATGTTTCAAAGAAGAAATGGAGATTTCAAAATAAAAACTAACAAGGAAAATGAAACAGAATGTAATTAATTAATTAATTAATTAAGTAGGGAGAAATAAATGCAGAATAGTTACACATTATACCCAAACACACCCAAATCGGTTTCTTAATTAATTCTTCTTCCATTAATTGCTAATCTATTCATCAAAAACTTTCATCTCTTTTATTTACTTCTCTCATCGTTTGTTTTGATTTATTTTAGAATGTTTGTTTGTTAATCCGTAAACTTTGATATTTGTTTCTATTCGATTTTTTAACTTTTAAAATTATGAATTTTAGTGTATGAATTGGTGTATTATTTAAATTTTATACATTTAAAATTGAAAGTTCGAGGTTCTATTTGACATAGAATTTAAATATATTAATACATCAATTAGACCATATTTGGTAATAATTTGATTTTTAAAAACTAAGTTTATTTTCTCTCAATTTTTTATAATGATTTTCATCTTTCTTAAGGTAAAGAAGTTGGGAGTTGAATTTTTAGTCAAATTATAAAAATTAAAATTTTTTTTATATTTTTTTATTTTCAAAACTTAACTCGGTAGAAAGTAGATAACAAAGCAAAGAAATTTAGAGTTGGAAGTAGAGATGTCCACGGGACGGGGTCCTGACAAGGACGAGAAGATGCCACATCCCGTCTCTGCCCCTATTTCAATTCTTATCCCTGCGAAATTCTCTGTGGGAATTGGAGTAAGGATTCCTTGTAGAAAATTAGTGGGTAATTGGGTTTCCCTTCCCGCCGGAAAGTTTCTATATTTGTTTGTTTTATTTTAATTTATTCTCAACCAAATAAAAATTTATATATTAAAAATGGGTCATTTCCAATACATTTTTTATTCAAAGAAAATACTATAAAATTTTCTAATAATAATAATAACATTTTATGTACAAAGATATAATAAAAATATTTAATCCTATAATTTCTAAAGCTAAAATTTAAATATTACAATATCATAGTCTAGCCTTCTACTTAAATATTACAACATTCATAGTTTTAAAAGTAAGAAAGTCTTAAATATAAAAACATTTATATCATCTTAGCAATGTATTAAAGTTTGAAAAAGTTGAGATGAAAATTTTAAAAAGGACTAATTGTTTAAACTATGATTTTTTGTAAAGTGTTATATATATATATATATATACTAAACGCGTATATGTATGTGTGTGTTATATTCATCGAGGCAGGGACAAGGCTAGGGATGAGGAATGTAATCCCCGTCCTCGTCGCCCTTTAGTCAACGGGGAGAAAATTTTTCCCGCTCCCTCCCCCATTCTCTGTCTCGTTCGGAAGTCCTCGTGAGATAAATGAACATCTCTAGGTGGAATATGTGTTTATTAGCCTAATTTTAAAAAAACTAAGAACCATAAACTAAATGGTTATCAATGGGGCACTAGTTTTTTATTATTATTATTTTTTAATTGACTAAGCATTCAACTCTTTTATTTGAAAAACATGAAAATTATTTTAAGAAATTGAGAGAAACCAAGCAAAATTTCAAAAATAAAAAACCAAATAGTTATTAAAAGATACCTTAATTTTTAACATTCTCATTTTTCCTTATCATAAACAACCAAAAAATATTTTAAGGGAATAATTGTGGTATTTCCTTCGCTCTTGACAAAAAGGAATCTGTGGATGAAACTATATATATAGTGAAAGAAAGTGGAACAATTGAATATTGAAATATAAAAATGAATTAATTATGTAGATTAAATTCATTATTAAAAATTTTAAATTGGATTGAAACCATCAAATTAAGATGATGTTTCATGTACAAATTTAACATGTATGAAAGTTAAACTTGTAATGTCTCCAATTTGAATGAGTTATGTTTGTTTTTTTGTCAAGTAACAACTAAATTGAGTTAAGTTTGACAAATGTTTCAATTTTTGTATTTATTTGATTTGATTTTGTATTTTTTAGAGTTACTAAGTTGCTAACCTATAAATAGCAATTTGTTTATTCATTTGTAGCATCCCACTTCAAATTGAAGAGTTATCGCCTTTATTTCTTTCTTTCTTTTCATCTTGTGAGTTGAGAGCAAGTATCTAAGACTTCTGTCAGATTCGAGTAGTTTGAGGTTGCAGTTCTACCAAAATTAGTCGTTGTATCCTGCTGAGACGATCGCTATAGTATGCTTGCATCCAATGCAGAGCAAATAATTGTTTTCAGGACAGCGCTTATCAGAAGCATGCCTCGACTACATTTTGAATCTCCAAAAATTTTGAAGTTTTTTTTAAGTCTTTGGTTATTTACATATCTAAGCCTTGTTACACCATCTACCTTACGTTTGAGTTTGAATAGTATATATTGAGTATACTGTATTTTATTGAGGTGTAATCAATTTACTAGTCTATTCAGTTCCTATATATATCAAAATCCCAAGAGTATTCCCTTCTATTCAAATCTAATAATTCTTTTAACATGACCCCGAAAAAAAAGGAAAAAAAAAAACCTTGGATAAGTTCATCACTTTGTTGTTAAGAAGTCATATACATCAGTATTAATATTGTATCACATACATGAACATGCATTTTAATTCAAGAAAATATAGAATAATTTTCATATGACCATAAAAGAAAACTAAAACTTCAAATCAACTATAAATGATAACTTTTAGTAATATTTATATGAATATCTATCAAACATTCTATATTACATCACATAATAAAATGAAAAAAATCACAAACAACTATATATGATGATAATACACCAAGTCTCCTTGACAAATTAAGAACACAGAAACCTCAAGAACTTTTGCAGTTCAATCTCATGAATAAGAACTCCCTTTCCACAGCTATCAAAGTGGTAGATAGATACACAAGTTTAGCTTATGAAACTATGATAGTAAATACATGGTAATAAAGAATTGCAGTTTTTCCAGCATGTTTAAGGTACAGTAACAAATTGGAAGGGAAAAAAAATGGTAGCCACTTGGACCTTATCATAATAGCCATAACAGCAGTATGAATCCAGTCGAGAGGATCAGTGAATACGATGGTAAACGTGTTATCGAGCCCCAATTTATATCAGCTAAAGTAGAGGGTGGGAGTGCAGGGCATCCTAGACCTTGCTTCCCATCCTTGCACTCGCTAGCAAAGAGACCAGGAGGGTATTTTCCATACAGGTTAATGTAACTGAACATTGTTGAAGCACAATCATTTGTTAAATCGTTGAGATCATCTGCATAAGGGCAAGCGAACTCTGTCAAAGCTGAACAACAGAGCTTGGGAGGGTATCGTGGCCCCTTGCACTTGCTTGTGATGATGGTGTAGTTCAAGAATTCAAAGTTCACTGGACAAGCTGCATAAATTGTGCAACATTACATGATTAGATCAAATTTGTTTTAGCGTAGCTTCAGAAAGTACAAATCTCAGTTATAACTTGAATGTAATATGATTATGACCACTAATAAGGAGTGGGGGTAAGCAATCTAATGATTTTCCACACAAAATACGCAGTCATCAAATACTAGCAATTTCAAAATGACATCAAGATCTTTTTCGCAGCCACAGGTATGCACCAAAAACTCATTCCTCTCAAGTAAACAATGTGTCATCTACAAGCTTCTTAATTGTCATATGCTTAATATATGGACCAAAATATTGAAACATAAAGGCAAAAATTGGCAGATCTGATCAGAAGCCAAAATAAAGCATTTTTAGTTCTTTAATTTGCGTTTAGTGAAGTGAAGTTAATACTTAGTAAGTTGGTGGAAATGGAGGAATGATCATCATTTTTCTTTTTCCGCATGAACATACTAGACAAAAATTCAGGAAAAAAAAAACATCTGCACTCAGATAAAAACTGCACGTATACTAAGTATTTCATTTTCTAAATCCACATGATTTGAAGATTTCTGGGGAAGAAAAGAAAAAATTATTCAAACCTCCAAGAATGTGTTGACAAAATAATTTTTGTAACACATCACTAATGCAAAATTATATTAAAAGCCAAAATCTATACAAACAAGGCCGGCATGAGATATAGACAACAGAGACCAAAGAATATGACTTTTTAAGAGGCTACATTTTTGTCTTCACATATTAATGGAAAAAAAACTAGGAATGATAATTCCTGGATCAATTTAAGTAACCAAATAAATGCAACAAATTACTATATTGGACTTACATTATCTTATAATACAAGTTATAACTGAACTTTATAATCCAATGTACAGATAGAACTTTTACAAGATAAAACTAGCTCAACTGATAATTCATTGTTGTAAACACAGGGGTGATACGAAAATGTGAAAGCCATAAGTTCCAGTTCTTTCAATTAACTGTTCGGTTATTTTCGCATTAGAAACTTATGAGATGCCAAATTTAGAAATTTTCATCTTGAGCTGATGAACAAGCCAAGAGTAATAAAACAGAATGAACATCAATTAATCTTCAGGCAGAAATACACATTTTCCTAAACATTGAATACCCACAATTTTTTCAACTTTACGCCGCATTTTATCTCCCATTTAATGTTATTGAATTAGAGCGTAAATCACGGATGGATCAACCCAATACAATTATGAAATCAATAAATCATTCGACCCAATAAAATTAAGCTACTAATTCGGTTGAATTTCCTTTTTTCACGACGGTCGTGGCTAGAAGAACACGAGTAGAAAACGAGAGAATCAAATGGTCAAACTCAAACCAATAAAAACCATATCTAGTAACCCCAAATTCCACAAAACCTCGAGAGAGAAGAAACACAGATCGGCAAGATCTTATACAAACAAAACAAGCACAAATAAAACAGAGCTCTCAAAACCTAACAGAAACATGCCTACAACTAAATTAGATTAGGAACTCAGCAAAAACAAAATCAAGGTGTTGAAGAGAAAGGGCGGAACCTTTTTTAGCCTGTAGGAGGTTCCGACCGATTGAAAGCTTCGATTCAAAGACATCGCCTGGAAAACATAAAAAGTAGAGTTAAATACACAAATAGAGAAGGAGGAGGAGGAGAATGAGAAGAAAGAGAGGGAAATTTGGGAATGTGGCGGTGATTGTGAATCTGAAGTACCTGAAATGGAAGTGGATGAAGAAGAAGTGAAAAGCAGTGAGAGGAAGAAGAGAAGAAGCATTGTGAAGTTGCAGAAGGATCTATCGGAGAGCATAATTCCGGCGAGAAAGAGAGAAAGAGAGAGAGAAGGTTCTTCTTCTTCTCCGACGAGAAGGCGAGACAGGCTGTTGAATTGAATTTCCTCTTAGAATTTGTTTTTGTATATATATTTTTTTATTAAATTCCCACGTCTGAAGTGAAGAAATAAATAAATAATGAAAAGGAAATTAGCATAAATAATTATATCTTTTTGAAAAAAAATTTATGTATTTCGGCAAAGACTTGTGTGGAGCGATGGATGGAATACAGCTAAACGCGGAAACTGGGTTATCAAATGGAACCGGTTCGGTTCAGGTCGGTTACCCACCTTTTAAAAATAAAATAATAATAATTAAACAAATTATAAAAAAAAAAAAAAAAGAAGAATAAAAAGTTCACGATATTAGGTATTGATCTATGATGTTGAAAGTTAAAACCAAAGGATTAAATTTCATTCTTGTCAAGGCATATATTCAGTCAAAAGTGACTACAAAGTGGTTCAAACATGTTTTTCTAATACGTCATCCAGATGAGTAAGATGTGGAAGACTTTGTAGTTTTTGCCAATTCCTCCCAAAGTAAAAATTTTTCTTTGGAGAGTCTGTCTCAATACTCTTTCCATATGTGAAATTCTTACAAGTTGTCATATTTTACCTGCTAGGATGTGTTCTTTTTGTCATCGAGGTTTTGAATCTAATATCCACGCATTGTAGATGTGTAAGAGGATTGAATATAAAGAGAGAGGAAATGATAGATGTAAATGCTTTCACTTGTGTTATTAATTCTCAGCTGTAATTATAAATGAGGATTCACCTCTTTAAATACACAATCAATGAAAGGAGGGAGAGAAGAAGATCTCTGCTAACTAGAGAATTAGGTGAGAAAGATATTACACCACCTACTAATAATAAAAGCTAAATACGTCAATACAAGTTAATAAGTATACCTAAGTACAATAGAGAGAAAAATGAAAGAGACAACACCTAAATAGTTGTTATGTCATACCAGCCCCCCTCAAACGAGGCACGGGAGAGGAGCAAAGGCCAAGTTTGTCCCGAAATTCCTGAAACTGACGTGGAGATAACGACTTAGTCAGATAGTCAGCAAGTTGGTCTTGAGATCGAACATGACGAATGACGAGTTGCTTAGAGAGAACCTGATCACGAATGAAGTGAGCATCAATCTCAATATGTTTCGTGCAAGCGTGAAAGACAGGATTACAAGCAAGGGCGGCAGCGGAGATATTGTCACACTAGGTGATCGGTAGAGATAAGAGGTGAACACCAAGGTCACGGAGAAGGGTACGAAGCCAAAGTAACTCACACGCAACATGGGAGAGGGCGCAATACTTGGATTCAGTGCTGTACCGAGCAACAACAACCTGTTTCTTGGAACTCTAGGAAATAAGGGAAGTGCCAAAGAAAATGTAGTAGCCCCCAACAGATTTTCTGTCATCAAGAGAGGAGGCCCAATCAACATCTGAATAATCGGAGAGAGATAGCGAAGATGTTGGTTGAAGGGAAAGGCTGAGGTGGAGAGTGCCATGGAGGTATCTTGTTTAAGGGTGCGCTAGTGAATTGGAGAGGGAGCGGGCTTAAGGTGTTACAAGTTGAGGCGAGTGAGTAAGTCTTGAATATACTTGGCTTGAGATAAAATAAAAGCTCCATCAGAGAAGTGGGTCTGGATGCTAAAAAGAAATGAAGGTGACCCAAGTCTTTAACTGCAAATAAAAACATTAAGCCACAAGGGAAATGATAGATAAACAAGGACATGTCAGCTTTGGATTGAGTGAAATGGCCACGGAGAAGGAAAGCCCGCAATTCCTCATACCATGCCTGAGGAGCCTATTTGAGGCCATAGAGGGCCTTGCGAAGACGACAAAAATGATGTGGGAAATGATGATAAATGTAGCCTTAAGGTTGAGAGGTATAGACCTCTTCTTTGAGAGTGCCACGAAGAAAGGCATTGCTGAAATCTAACTGACGAATGGGTCATCGCTGAGTAAGAGCTAAAGTAAGAACTAGACAGATCGTGACAAGTTTGATAACAAGGCTATAAGTTTCACCATAGTCAAGGTCAGGAACTTGAAGGTAGCCTTTAGCAACAAGGCGAGCCTTGTACCTCTAAATATGACTATCAACATCTCGTTTGATCTTATATACCCATTTGGTGTCAACAACATGTTGGGAGGCAGTGGGGGAACCACGTCCCAAGTGTGATTAAGTTGAAGAGCGTGAAATTCACTGTCCATGGTCTGGCGCTATTCAGGTAAAGAGGAGGCCTCGCGATAAAGAGAGTGTTCTACTTCAGATCAATCAGGCATCTTGTTAAGTGCACTTGCAATTTTGTATCCCATGAGCTTGCCTCTCATGCCTAAGAGACATCATCGTACATCGTCATTTTGGCTTGAAGACCATCCATCCCCCATGGGTGGATGGTTTTTTAATCGCTTATTGTCGCTCTTTCTAATTTGTTTTTGTTTTCTTTGTATCCTCAAAAAATATATATATTTTTGTCTTAAAAAAATCATTGAAAATATTAGAGAGAAAAAGAGTTGGGTTTAGTTGGTAAAAAATTACAAACTCAACCCAACTTAATGTTTGGGCTACCAACTTATTTCTTGAGTTAGTAAAAATTACCAACTTAACTTGGTGAGCCAAACAACACCCCCTAGTAGAGCGTAAATATTTATTTATTAATTTAAGTTTGAAAAATTACCTTTTTAGCATCTGAGTTTTGAAGAATATGTGTGTTTGGTCATTAGATTTTCAAAATGTAACTTTTAGTCCCCAAGTTTTTAAGAATAAGGTGTGTTTGGTCCTTAAGTTTTCAAAATATACCTATCTATCAGTGATAGACCGCGATGCGATAGAATGTTATTGCTTGAGCGAAAGATAACAATAGAATTCTATCGCGGTCTATGGTTGAAAGACAATAACATTTTTCTATATTTATGAATAGTTTGGCTCATTTTTGTATATTTGAAAACAACCCTAAACTTAAGAAAAATTATTATAAAAAAAATATCAAACTATTTACAAATATAGAAAAATTTCACTATCTAAGCGATAGACCGCGATGGACTTCTATGGGTTTGAGAGATAGAAGTCTATCACTGTCTATCGACAATTTTTTTATATTTGAAAATAATCCTAAACTTAGTCTATATTCTTTTTTTAAAAAGAAAAAAATTAATGTTTTTACTTATGTAATTTTATTTTAATTAGTTATTATTTTTAATATTAAATTAATAGTTAAAATAAACAACATTACCAATTTACCATGAAAGAAAATAATAATTAAATTAATTTTAAATTAATTATTTTTTTCATTTAAAAATTAAATTGACATATAATTTAATAATCCATTTTAATTATTTATAGATATGAAAATCATATCTAAATAATTACAATATATTTAATTTCTAGTTTAGTTATTCATATTTTTTTAAATAAATCCATTAGTGAAGACTTCTTATTGTAATTTCAGCTAACTCCTAATAAATTACAACAAATTAATAAAACATTCTCATTCCAATTATGTTTTTATTTTCTTACTACATGTTTTAAATTTTTTGGATTAATCATTTTAAAGTAATCTTTTAATAGTTAATCTCTCTATGTTTCTTTAAAAATAGGTTTTGAATAGATTCAAAGGGTCTTTTCACAAATAGAAAAAAAAACAAAAGTAATTACATAAAAAAAAAAGTGGAAAATACAAAAGCATGGGGTACACTTTTTTGTGTATGTATAATTACTTTTGTTTTTTTTTCTATACACAACAATTTCCCTAGATTCAATTTTCAAAAGTGTTTTTTATTTGTTAAGATTTTTATTTTTAAGAATGAAGCATTTTGAGCATCTAAAACTATTCTATAAACAATATTAAATACACAATCAATAATTTTTTCAAATGTGCTTATGATGAAAATAATTTTATTTTAAAGGCTGTTTTTTACTAAAGGAATTCTCGTTTGCACGAGGTTTTAAAAAAAATGTTTTATGGAGTTGAACTTGTGTTTGTGTTAATTTATGCAAATGAGGTTCGATCTTTAGTACTTGATCTTCTAATTCTCTCTTGATTAAATGCATACGCTTGATGTATGGAAGCAGAGCACGTGGATATTTTTGAAGTTGGAGTTTATGGAAGCAGAGGACGGGAATATTCTTAAAGAAAGTTTTTAACTGTGATTCAATTTTAGGAGTTAGAGAGTCTTCTAAGTGTTGGGAGAATTCTTTCAATGCTTTCTGGAATTTCTCTATTTATAGAGTTTCTAAGGTGGACTTTGTAGGCTTGGTTTTGGTTGGTTCATGGACCTAACCCTTGAGCCCAATTAATTGGAATGGGTCAAATTAACCATATTTTTTTCTCAATTAATTGGTCCCAAATTCAATCCTTTGTAATTTTGCCATTAATTTGAGAAATGACATGACATTGGTCTAAAATTTCTCATTCAACAATTTCTAACCCAATACAATTCACAAGAAATAAGCATTTCTTTCTCCTTTTTTTTTCTTTTTTGTTTTGAGTACAACAATTACAGGGTGTGGGAATGAACATCCGGCCTTTAAGGATGAAGCACATGTTAATACCGCTGCTTTGACTTCTCTCTTTTTTCTTAAGATGAAGAAATAAGCGTTTGTATTTTTATTTTAACACACTATGAGTTTTGGGTTTTAATTTTTCAAAATTATACAAATACTATCTCCATCTCTAAATTTTTTATTGGATTGTTTTCAAATATAGCAAAATGAGCCAACTTATTTATAAATATAGCAAAATATCATTGTCTATTACTAATAAATACTACATTTTGCTATATTTGAAAATATTTCCAACAGTTTTATCATTTAAAACAATTACCTTTTTTATTTTGTTATGTCCTTTTTAGATATATTTTCAAAATTCAAGCCAACTTTTAAAATTATTTTTTTAGGTCTCATTTGATAACCATTTCATTTTTTGTTTTTGACTTTTGAAAAATGTGTTCATTTTCACACATTTTTTTTACCATCATTTTCATCTTCGTTGGATAAACATTGAAATTCTTAATTAAATTTCAAAATAAAAACAAGTTTTGAAAAACCATCCACGGCCAACCCTTTTTTTTTAATTACTTTTTTTTAGTTTCCACAATTTTTTTAAATTATTTTGTAATTCAACTCAGAATTATGGATGTTCATTTTCTCCTCGAGGAGGGATTTCCCACTTAATTAGAGGGAGGGGGGAGGGGGGAAGAAATTCTCATAACTAAATGGAGACTGGGAGGAGGAATATATTCTCCATCCTCATCTCTGACCCGTTTTATGTTACGTTCTCCATCTTCGCCCCATTTGTCACATATTAAATTTTTTATTATGATTGTTGTTATCTAATATATAGACTACTCCTCTTATTACAAATTGCTTTTGATATGAAACTCTATATTTATCTAATAGATTTCTACACTCTATAACCTTCGTAAGATACTCTTGTCACAGAGATCTCCACCCCCAAATAATGGTAGAAAGACATTTTCCTAACCGTGCAGTTTAAAAGGGTTTCATGGAAAAATATTCGCTTTTAAATACTACATGTTTGGAAGAGATTTTGAAATGTTTAAAATCAGTTGTGTCCCTTATAAAAATCACTTCTATTTTAAAATGATGATTTGGCAATGATAGATAAGTAAGTTCGAATGGATCATCCAAACATCGCTTTAAGTGATTTCGAGTAATTTTTAGTAAGTAATGGTTGTAAAAAATATTTGAATTATATATTGATGTCCATAGATTATATATCTCTAAATATTTTTTTCCATTATCTTCTACATATTTTTTATCTTTCTGTAACTTGTAAACTATATAAGTAGTGGTCGTTGGGACCTTTAAAAGATATAATAGAATATATCATGCATTCATTCTCTACTCCCTAATTTGTTATTGTTTCTTTTGTTTTATAAGGGTGTGTTTGGAATACCTTTTCAAATGTTTAATTTAAAAAATAAATTCTTTTGAAAGAAATATAAGTGTTTGGCGACCACTCAAAATAGATTTTGAAAGTCATTAATGTCTTTATTTTCAATCGTTTTTATCAAAAGTGTTTAAATGTAAATAAATTTTTTAAAAACATTTACTTTTTAAGTTAATCCAAACAGATCCTAACAATGGTAACTTGATATATATTTATTATTTAAAAAAAAAAAAAAAAGAGAGAGACTATAATCTCGCATTAAAAAAAAATCTCTTATTGTAACAAAAAAAAATTGAATAGAACGAGCCATGAAAATTATAGATAATTTTTTTTAGTCTAACAATTGTAGGAACATAGATCGAAAAAATTGAAATAGCAAACATCAAGGCTCGAACTCTTGTAAGATAGGGTTGCAAAAATCGAACTTTTTTAATATAGTTTAACAATTATAGAGGTGATGGATTGAACCATCGATTTATGGTAATTAGTGTTTTATTCCTTAAGAGAAATTACACAAATATTTCAATTTTTCTCTATACATTGAAATAAGAAACATTACATGTATTTATAAGAAAATAAATAACTAACCGCACTAACTCACTAATTAAGCCACTTACCTTAAAAACATCCCTAATCAACTCCACCAGGCCTCTTAAATTCCTCCTAATTACAAGCAACTATCCTAAATAAGTGGCACTAATATTAATTTAAAAAATTAAATATTTCAAATTACTTCCACTACTAATTTTTAACACCTATTTCAGCTTCCCGTTGCAGCTTTATTATATGGTGTGAAAAGTTATATTTTTCTTTCTTTATCATTTTTTGTCCTAATTTTTCTACCTCGATTGTCTCTACTTCTAACTTTATTCCCTCTTTAATTTTTTCACCTTTTCCACACTTTTCTCTCAATGATATTTTTTTAATATGTTTTAACTTTTTATTTCTAAAATTATGTAAACCAGATGTCAAAATGAGCATAAGCTTACTCGTGTTATTGACTTTAAAGTTATAGATTTATTTCTTCCCACCTCATATTTTTGTTAAAAATAGAAAATATCAATTTAGACAGTTAAAACTTTGGGAGTTATATCAATTTAAATCTTAAACTAATAATTGTGTCAATTTGAATTGTAAACTTTCTTAAGTTTATCAATTTACATCTTTTGAATTTAGTTTGAAAAACATTTTATAAGACTTATATTTATATCCATTTAACTCCTAAAATGGGAGATTGGAGTGGATGTATGTACAACTTTCAAAGGAATTCCTAACTGGGAGTCTAAATTGATCCGACTCCAAAGTTTAAGAATATAAATTGATAGACAATGATAGATGATAGTAGTCTATCATTATCTATCATTGTCTATCGTGACATTTTGCTATATTTGTAAATATTTTGACTCGTTTTGCTATATTTGAAAATAATTTTTTTTCCAGCTTTAAAATTGCTCCCTAAAATTTTTGTTTCTCTCTCTTAAATTTGTATTTTTGTGTCTAAAGTTAGTTTACCAACGGCTAATTTTTCTCTCTCAAATGTGGTAGATATTAAAATTATTAATAATTAAATATCTTACAAAAATAATTACAATTAAATCATTTTCACTCAAAACACTTCTTCTAAAGTCTTTTCCACAAATATCATTAATAATTTAAAATCTTTTTTTTTTACAACAATTGCAATGATGGGAGAGAGAATAAGATCTCCAATCTCGAGAGAGAGTTTACATCTATTACCTCTAAGTTAGCTCACTTTAACATTTAGAATCACTTTTAATTGTATGGAACATCACTTGTAGAACAAGAAATTAAAATGATTATATGAAAATCATTTTTAATAAACATAACATTTTTAAAACATAATGTTAAAAAAAAAAAAATGGTATTATCACATGTTTGGAAAAATGTTTACAATCAAGATCCACTTGCCTTTTACGATGCATAAACCTATTAAATGCTTCCAATGATGCCTCTATTATTCCCCCTTTTTTTCTTTTTTGCTCCACTAAATATTTGAAAGAATAATGCACAAGTCTTTGCAATATCTTTTTGAAAGATTGGTGCAACTCATGGTGTAGACCGATGAAGCTTCGATAATTACTTTAAATAAAGTCACCCTTTTTTTATTTTTCTCCATTTGTAAAGTATTATGTGAGGTGAAAAATTCAATCTCTAGTCTCAAAATTGATACTATAAACTTAGCTAGTTAAGTTATATTTTCACTTATATTTTATATGGTTAAAATATCATTTATGCTTCATTTTATTGTCCCTGTTTTTAAATGTCCAAAATAGTAGGGAAATAGTTATTATTTTGTTTAACCAATTTCGATATAATAATAATAACTCCACACTATCCGTAGGAACTAATTATAAGATGTGTTTAAAGTAAAGAAAATAAATTTAGACATTCCAAATTAAGTAGACTAAAATAGAATAAAATCATAAGTTTTTTCTCGCACAAAAATAGCTTCTATTACTGTTTTAACCAATTTCAATAAAAATTAACTTCCATGATAACTAATTGAGTACAAAGAATATTGAAAGTATATAAACTAAAATGAATGAACTTTGAAGTCCAATGACCAAAATGTATTTTCTTGCACGAAAATAATTTAACTAATTTTGATGAAAATTTACTTTCTCCATTAAGAATACTCCAAACCCACTATTCTCTAGAATCCTTCTAATAACAAGGAAGAGTCATAATAATATAACAATTATCTCAAAAGTGAAAAGGAATGATGCAAAAGGGTAGAATTAGATTAATGATATACAAAGAGTCATTTTTTCATTCTCATTGATTGGGAAGAACTTGGATTCTTAGAAGTTGGGCTATAGGGAATCGTCTAATCTACTCTAGTAGTACATCATGATTCATCTTTTAAGAACTACACACACACAAAAAAAAAAAAAAAAAAAAAAAAAAAAAAAAAAAAAAGCATTTAAAAATTACTTGGAAGTCGGAAGAAGCATGTGGAGGAGGAGGTGAAGAAGAAGAAGTTGCTGTGTATTGCAAATGCAAAGCCACGTTATTCACCCTTTCTTTCTTTTTTTTTTTTTTTTCCTGTACTGGAACCTCCAAACCCTGTACTCTCTACGGGAAACATTAGCCAGCTTTTGTATACATTTTGTCAGCCTTGTCTATAAACCCTCAAAATATATCTTTTTTTTTTTTAAGAATATATTTATATATATATATATATTGAAAAAGAAAAAAAAAAGGGGGGGTAGAGGTGATTCCAACCAAAAAAAAGGGGAGTGAAAAAGTACACTTGTATGCTTTGCCTGTCTTCTCTTGTTTATATTGCCACCAGCAATAATCCATTGGATTTTGTTAACCCGCGTGCTTTGTGTTTCGGCTTTGCTTCAAAGGCTATTACAGGGTTTGTAGCCATTTCTCATTTCACCATTGTAATCCTAACAGAAAAATCTTCTCTGCTGCATGTGTATGTATCAGAATTAGAATTGTTTTTAGTAATGAAGCAAGATGTAGAACAATCTACACTTTGTTTGGTTTGGGTTTGATGGATAATGATTTCATTTTTTGTTTCCGTTTTTAGAAACTTTTTTAACTGTGCATTTGAAATTTTAGTCAAATTGCAGGAGTAGAGCAAAGGTTTCGACCTAAGGTAGTAGTACGAACAAAGAGATACATCAATAAAAGTAGGGTTTAAAAGGTTTGTTTTCAAAAACTGAAAACTAAAACCAATGGTCTCCATTTTTAGTTTTTTGTATTTGAAATCTATTGCTTGTTTTTTCCTATTTTTTTTTTAATCAAAAACTGCTTTTTTCTAGTTTTTAAGACTTCACTTGGTTATTTGAAAATATTGAAAATAAATGACAAAAAAAAAGTAACTTAGAGGTGAAGTCGTATTTGTACACAGTTTTCAAAAACTTGAAAAAAAAAATGGTTGTCAAACATTTTTTTTTTCTTTTTTCCTAATGAATGGGATTTGACTACTATAAGCTGGACCACACTTGTATTGAGGCCTCTCTCATATCCTTTTCTCCATGTTTGAAAACTTCCAAGGTGGTATTATTGCTGTGGTTGAAGATTTCTGGATATGAAATGGGTACAAAGAAGATAATGATTTTATTTTGTTTTTATTTAGGTTTTTCAGAATCCTGGGGAAAAAAGGAATTTTGAAAACTGCCTTTCAAAAGTCAGAGTCAGACTTATATTTTCAAAAGGAAAACAAAAATTAAAAAAAAAACAATAACAAATAACAAAAAAGATGTGCCCTACGTTTTAAAAAGCTGCGTACCTGACATTGGGACTCCCGTAATTTCTCCAGCAGCTCGCCTGCCTCAAGTTGCTTTAAAACAGTAGCGTGGAGTGCCTGAACCAATGAAATGAACGTAAATGCTAAGCTAGAAGAATCAATCAGAACAACGCTCATATGACTAACTAATTAAATTACACACATAAACAAAAGCTTACTCTTTTCGTTTTCTCCAGGTCAAATTCAACCGACTTAATTCTGTCCAAAGATTCAGTAAGCAAATGCTCTTTTTCCAAAGGAATTTTAGCAGGCTTGTTGCTCAGCTCTACAAAGATTTTTTCTAGCCTCTCGAGACGCTGTAAACATGGACCGACGTAATCTTCTTCGTTTACCCGTTGGATTGCAGCAGCATTGTTATTTGTAGTGTTTTCTGTGTTAGAAGGATATATATTGTTCTGTCTTTTCCAAAACTGAAATTGTAAACTCCGAACAACTGCTACCAATTTAACCCAGAATGATATAAGAACTCTCCCTATAGACTGAAGGTTTCTTTTCTCAAGTTTTTGCTTGAGAATTTCATGCTCATTGGCTATGGTATCTGGAAAGAATGAATTCAAGAATAATCTATGAGACGGGAAAACAATAGCATAACTTAGAAATGCATACACTTTCTAAGGGTAATTAGAAGATTATGCACATATCCTACTTTCCTAGTGCCAGGTGAGTAAAGATTTTGATTTACCACAAATTAGAGTGAGAAATATAATCACATTAAGTACCTTCTGTGTTTGATGTCTCTTTGTTCGAGATATTTCCATTCTCCATTATTTCAAGAGATGGACCCTGAGAACCTCCAACTCTTTGGGCACTGTCAGTTACTGTCCTAGCAGGTAGGAAATCATCATCACAACTGTAGTAAGCATTTGGGTCTGCTGCCCTATGCTGCAAAAAAGAAAAATTCTTATTCAATTTTGCTGCATTTTTGCATACGCATTTTTCACAATTCATGTGCTACACGCTTTAAGAATTACTTCTTCGTGAACTGGAGCCAAACAAGGAACCAAAGAGCCAGCACGCTCCAGTGGGGAGTACGGGTCATCAATATCTGATCCTGAATCCGGTAATGATGTATCACTACTTCTTCCCTGATGGAAAAGAAAAATATGCATATCAATACAGTATACACGTCATAATTACAACATGCAATAATATGCAATATTCAAACTGGATCTGATCAAACCAACAGTTACCTTCAGTGAAGGTATTTGAGCACGGGAGTGAAATTTTGCTTCATTCTTGGCCACTCTTGTGCCTTGCCTTACAAAGGTGGCTCCTGCAGTATGCACAACCTAGAAACACAAGACTAGATTAATTTGTGCTGAAGAATTGAAAAAACTACTTAACATAGAGTCGGACTACATTTGGAACATAATGAAAAACCACCTTCATAATATCAGGATCGTTCCAGGGACCTTTATTAGATCGAAGGCATCCTCCTTCAACACCACTACATGTACACGAGCCACCTAAGAAATCTGGCAACTGACTGAAAGAAAAAAAAAATTAGCAAAGTAAACTAAAGATAAGAACCATTCAAATACAGAGTGTAAGTGGTCATACTCTGAATCAATGATTTCAAGTAACTTTCCAATTGACTTGGATTCAAGAACCTACAATTGGAAACAGTTAATTAATCCATCTTTAGGAAAAAGAAGTGCATGTAACTTGTATATACCACATCTATACCTGAATCTTGGCAACAGTCTTCGCATCAAGAAATTTCTGAGCAGCAGGCCAGAGCATCTTCTTAAAACCAGAACCAGCATTGACGATATACATTCGATGTAACGTCTGCAGATATAAGTGAAAAGGGAATGAGAGAAGCGCGGGAGAAAAAGATCAGATATGTTCATGTTGGAAGGAAGTGAATACCTCAGGATAATAACAACTGTCTATCTTTGTCATAGCAGATAAGAGATTTGCAGCAGTGCGGGAGAAATTTTTCATGCCCTGGAATCAAAATATTAGTACCATAAAATCAAATTTCTAATAAATTGAAAAGTAATTGATTTAAGTTGTCCAACCTTTGGTAAAGGAATTGTGTCTTAAGTTACAAATGTTGGGAAAAATGAATGGTTTTACGTGTGTGGGCGTGTGTGTTGGTATTTTCTTGAATAGGCCAGATATATAGAAGCAAACTCTGTTTGACTTAGGCTCCAAATCTATGAACTTCCGTTTAGTAATTTACCAAATAGATCAGGAAGGATCCAGGATTTTCAAGTTTTCATAACCAAATGGGAAATGTTAATTCCAAGCAAGGTTTACACAACCTTTCAATCAGCAGTGAATATAATTATTGGCGGTTCTATAAATCTGAGCTCTCAATATGGAACTAGCATTTTTAATCATTATCTGAGACAATAGCGTGATTGTGTTTAAGATTATATTTCAAGCAAACTGAATAGACAAAACCTTTCAAGACTGTTTTCATCGTACCAAGCCCTGTACATCCAATATTGTTGTTGTTGAACATATTCTTCTCTTAGAGGCAATTGTACAAGCAGGGAATTTTTCATGTAGTGCCCTTTCAAATTCTTGCACATGGTACTTTAAGTATCTATCTATCGTGGTGATATGCATGAGCCTACTTGGATGGGCTTTCCCCAGTCTCTCTATGTAAACTGGTCTGCCTTCTTTATCAACTCCATGATATCCCTGAGGATAATACTGCAACACCTCTTCAAGCTCTTCAAATTCGAAATCCTACAGATGAAACACTTCACTCATATATTAAAGCTCAAAAAATAGCAAAGTTATCCAACTACATTATGTACTTTTTGCAAATGATATATTAACAAGGAAATTAACTCTCATCAAGATAGGACTGATGCACATTTTAGAGGACCACTTAAATGTATATGTAAATTACCTCTAGAATAGTATCAGTTCCATATTCCTTTCTCCAATTAAGCATTTCTTCCCACATCCGGATTGTCTTTTCCATGTTAAACTCTCTAGCTTTCAAAAATCTACAGAAATATAACAAATAGAATGAGAAAGCTGGTATCGACTCACTAAAAAATGCATGAACTTAGCAGAATATTGACTTTGGTGAAGCAGAATGCTTTCAAAAATAGCACAAACCTCAGTAAAGTATGATAATCATCAAGCCTAAAAGGTAATAAATTCCTCTCAAGAAGTTTTTGACGCAATTCATGGACAGCACTCTCCTCTTTTGCATCTCGTACATCCTCTATAGATACTGAAGGAACCCTGTAGTCAATTTTCCTCTTTCCTCTCTTCTTAAGAGAGTGAGTAAATTTATTGGAAGCATTTATGGCCTTTTTCTTGAGGTTCCCAATTTTGGACAGCCGTCTCTCATCTTCAGAATTTTCAAAACTCTCTCTAATTTCATCACTAGTTCCAGGACCTTCAAAGCCTTGGAGTGAGGAATAAGGAAGAAGTGTTAGAAATATTTTTAAATTAATACAAATAGTAAAATCAAAATCAAATTTTACCACGAAGAAAATAAATTGAGTCCATCCATCAAGAATTGTCTCAACATTTTAGCACCTTAAAACTAATGCTCAATGACTCATGCATCAAATGCAGAGCATCGCACACGTTATGCCTTTTTATTTTACCCCCATGAACTACAAAACATACCTAACATTTCAATTCAGAGACAATGAGTGTGAAAGGTAAATGTCTTTGAGCTTCAGAGGATAACGCCAAACCCACTGGAAACGATCCGCACAGGCACGTCAACCTGTTGTTGCAGGAAAAAACGAGAAATCATTAGAAAACTGCTATGTCAATTATATGAAGACGCGTAAATGAAGCATAGAAAGTGAAGTTGCATTTCGTAGGCGTGAAGCATTTAGAATCCTTTTTGGCTGAATAATCGGAAGTAGCGAACAAATACAGCACGCAAAACTACCATTCCAAATCCCTCCTACCCTGTGAAAAGTCAAGAAGAGACTGTATTCAACGGCGTTAGAGACCAGATTCAAGATTCGGAAACTCTTTGGGCAGCATTTCCGAAAGATCAGAGAGCAAGAAAGAGGATTAGTAAATAGCAATTTCCATTTGATGAAAACGTCCCAAGCAAACATGCCACCGACTTCCCATACCAACGAATACGATATTTAATTTTCTGCCAGTCTTCCTCGAGCTAATACAAAAGTTCGATCGAAAGAGAGACTACCGATCACTTCAAGCGAAGAAAGAATTTGGTGGGCTCAGAAACTAGCATTAAAGACAGATCCAGACAGAGAACGACTCTGAAACCTGATTTCTCATATAACTTCACAGATGTCAAATCGTAAAGGATTTTCGACCTTCCAGCAGCTCACTTTTCTTATTATCGGGAAATGAAAAAAGAAAAGGCGAGAGAGAAGAAGAAGAATCACCATGTTCTTCTACATAGCGTAAACGGATGAACAACAAAAACCGAAATCCAAAGATGAATCAAAAAATGTCCATTAAACTCTCCAGCTTCAACCGAAAATTCCGGAACATAAGAAAAACAGTGACAGTCGTCAGTCAAGAGGAATCTCATCACAACAACCATCAATTCCCATAAACGCACAAGGAGAGACACAAACACAATGAATCTCGACAATGCCGGTACACACCACTCGGATCTCGAATCAAATCCACAACAAACAGTGGAGACAGAAACAGCAAAACGAATTGGAAAAACAAAAGAAAAAACAGAAAATACGGAGCTGAATTAGAGAAGAACAAATCCAGAAAACAGTAAGAAAACACACCTTGTGACAAAACCCTAAGCACAGAAGCCGATAGTAAGCTCAGAAGAGAACGAGAGAAAGACATCGATCGAGACAAGAGGAATCTTATAAAATCGACGGCGATGAAAACAGCAGGAGAGGAACCGGAAAATAGAAAATTTGAAGAGCAGAGATGGAGTTGATGTGGTTGTTGATGTAGTTGTGAGGAATTTTCTCGAGAAAAAACAGAGATGAAATTTTCTCGAGAAAAATCAGAGTGAAAGGAAGGTGAAAATGAAGAAGTAATAGAAGAAGAAGGATCTGGGTTTTTGTTGGTTAAAATAAAATGGTACGAGTTGTGTGAGTTTGCAAGTGCGCGGCTCAATTTTTATTATTTATATTATTATTTTCTCTTTCCTATGCTGATTTTCTTTTTCTTTTTTTTCTATTTATAAACTTTTTTTTCGATTTATTCAATTGTCTCATGATAATTTACCACTTTTATACTTCTTTTTTAAATATTGCGTGATGCACTCAAATATTTCTCCTACTTTTATATACGTTCGAATCAGTCATTTTTTAATTTTATGAAAATATTTCTTTTAAATTATAGAGATAAATGTCGAACTCCTCCATGAATTGATGGAGTAGATTAGGAATGACTCTAAAATATATTAAAAAAATCTTTTGGCAAAATACTACTAATAACAAGTTTCATCATCAGAGAAGTCAAATTGTTTATCTTCTTTTTGCCTTTTTTAAAATTAAAAAAATTGAAATACATATCACAATTGTATTGTAACTCAAAATTAATTATAGGGTCACGTTAGTGATATTTTACCAATATAAATATAGCAAAATAGTAATAATTCATCTCATATTAATGTCCAACTTATAGCTGTTAATAAAAATTTAAAATCTTACTTTTATATATAATTACAAATGAAAAAATGAAAATAAATAGAATAAATAATAGGAAATTATATATATATATATTATTCCTTTGTTTCGGTGGGACCTTCTCGCGGGTATTAGGCCACGTAGACTCTATGAAAACTTACCTACATTGGAACTTCTGAACGTTCCGTTTTTAAGGCTGTTTTTTTTTAGACTTTTATTTCCTAGAAATTAATAATCCAATTTGTTGTAAATAATGAAAATAATTGTCCAAATATCCTTTAGTTATGCAGTTTGGAGTTTATTTAATTTTAGTTAGGGTAATTTCAAATATTTAGTTTTAATCTTAATAATAAAGGAAATTTTAAAAAATAGAAAAATGAGAGAAACTATTTACATAAAATAGTAAAATTTTTAAATAATTGTGATAGACGCTGATAGAAGTCTATCAAGATCTATCAATGATAGAAATGATAGAAGTCTATTACTGATAAATGTTGATAAAAGTATCAATGTCTATTAGTGGTTTTTTTTTTTTTTTTTTTTTTTTTGCTATTTTCTGTAAATAGTTTGACATTTTTTCTATATGTGAAAATTTCTCTAATCATTTTCATAATTAAATTTCTCAAGATTAATTTTATTTAAATTGGTTAAATAATAATAATGATTTTGGACTGTTAGAGTCAAACTATTTACAAATATAGAAAAATTCTAATCACGGTTTATCATTAATAGACATTGAAATTTTTCTATATTAATAAATAGTTTTCTGTTTATAATAATTTGTCAATAATTTTCATACTACGAAATATATATGTGAGTATGTTTTCAAAATTTATAGTGAAAATGCTAATAGATTTATAAAAAAAAATTGAAAAAATTAATAATAAACTAGTTGTATGGAATAAATTTAAGATTTATTAAAAGTACATGACTAAAATTGGACATTTAAAAATACAGAAACTAAAATTCAACAACTCTAAAAGTATAGGGACCAATATGATATTTTAATCTAAAATATAATATATTTGAAGACGTAAGAAATAAGAAATACTTATCAAATACCAAAGTGAGTATAGTTCAAGTTGTAGTTGATATCACTATTTCCTTTATATTGGAGATTCAATTATCAAGGAAAAGAAAAAAAAAATTATATATATATATATATAGAAAAAAATTGAAACAAGAATTGAAAAGGTTACCAAAACTAGACAATATGTTTTCAACTTGATGACATATTAGACATTTGGTTAAATTTACACGCATATTAGACATATAGTTCAGGATTTTATTAGATATTTTTTAAAGTCCGTTAATCTATGCGATATGATCTTTAAATTTTATTAACTAATTTTGGAATTGAACCTAATTATGAATACGATAATTGAGTTTAAGTACAAGTTTGGCCTCCAAATCCCGCTGATAATTATTTGGCTTTTAATTTTTAACCTGTTTTCTTACAATTTTCTTATAATAGTTTTCATCATTTTTTTAGTAGACATTTCAAATCATTGGCCAAAATTTACAAATAAACAATGAAAACTATATTCTAGTCCTTGTTTAATAACTATTTGGTTTTCTGTTCTTGATTTTTGAAAAATAAACTTATAAACACTGCTTCTACGTAGGAAAGTATTTGTCATGTTATTGTAAGAGTGATTAAAAGTCAAACCAAATATTTAATTATTTTTTAAAAAACTATATTTTAAAAACTTAATTTTTTTTTTAGATTTTGACTGAGAAGTCAAATATTTAATTAGAAAATATCAAATTGTTATCAGCTATGACCTTAGTATTCAGAACTTAGATTTTTTTTCTTTTTTCTTTTTTCTTTTTTTTGCGTTTTCAGAACTTAGTTGGAATCTTCTTAAAAATATATATAACAAAACAATAAAATCCAATAAATTGAGAAGTAGTGTTTATAAATTAAAATTCAAAAATCAAATAGTGTATATATATATATATACATAGATTTATTTAATCCAACCTTTTTTAAACAATTAGTTATGGTTTTTTTTTTTTTTTTTTTTTTTTTTTGTGAAAGACAAGTCAGGGAACTTTTAAGTTGGCCTTTAATGTTTAATTAATCTCAATAATCAAAATAATTTTAACTAGTCTTTGAACCACTTTCTTTCTTTAAATAAGTTCTCAACTTTTAATTCTATTACTTTAATGTTAACTTAGCATATTGATTATAATATTTAAAGACTTTAGATCATTCTCATGTGTAGGATAAGTTCATATGTATTTGTAATTTGGGATTCATTTTAATTTAAAATCTCCATTTTAAAAGATGTTAAAGCTGACCTCTGCGGTTTATTCTCACCATTTTTCTTTCTTTATTTCTTTTTAAAAGAAAAACTTATCACATGAGAAAAATGCAATTATGAACTTTTAAAGATGCTAAAACATGTTGGGAATAAAATCACACGCAAAAAAAACACATGGTTGGAATTTTAATTTAACAAGATCATAGAGATCAAAAGATAGAATATTTAGGGCGTATTTAATTGACTTCCCAAGCGATTTTAGAAGGCGAAAAAGTATTTTTTTTCCCCAAAAAAAATATGGGTGTTTAGTAACAAATAAAAACAATTTAATAAAATTTGATTATCTAAAAAGAATGATTCTAAAAAATCTGAGTATTTGTAGAATCACTTTTGAATGTCTCTTTTAAGAAGTGTTTGGGAGTGATTTTGATGAGGCTAAAATCACTTTTAGTATTGTCAAAATCAGTTTTTTTGTAAAATGGTAATGTTTGACAAGAAAATAAAATTGATTTTGAAAAAATCAAAATCGTTTAAAATTGATTTTTGACACATCATTCTATAGGTTATTTTTGTAATGGTGATTGACCGGGAATCACCATTACCTTCATGCCCACTAGTCTTTTTAACACTTTTGTTGGAACTCCATTTATGAATATTATACTAACTTAAAAAAAAAAAAAAAACATAAAAAATCCTCTCTTTTTATTACCAAAAGTTAAAATTTTAATTTCCTCCAATTTTTCTTATAAAATTTAATTATCAAACCATCATATCGACAACCGAGGCACCAACATCAGTTATTCACAACCTCTCCTCTGAAGTGTTTGTAAATAATAATAATTTAAAAAAAACAGATACAAACATAAATACATACAAAGGTGGTCTTTTTTTTTTTTTTTAATGTTAGTGTTAAAAAATTCCAGCTATCACATCATAAAAAAATTTGTAAGTTTTATGCTAGATTTTATTCTCACAATTATAGAAAAAAATCCTCAAAATGACTTGAGTATTACTGAAGAAAGTGAAATTTCTTGTCATAGAAGGGAGATGGGAGAGGAGCGTGAAAGACTATTAATTTTACGTCATATAAATTTCTTATCACATATCAATCATGCATATAATAATTTAACAATAACACAAATAAAAAAATAAATTAATAAAATTAGATATTTATTATAATTATTTTTCAAAATAAAATGTCCAAACATAAAATGTCCTTTTTAGTAATTTAGTAATTTTAAAATCACTTTTAGAACCAAACATAATAATTCAAAATCACTTTTATATATTTGAAAATCACTTTAAAAAGTTTGAAACCAAACATAAATTTAATTGTTTAGAAATTAATTTTACAAAATCAATGGTACCCAAATCTCTTTTTCTAAAACCACTACTCCAAGTATCACTCCCAAACACACCCTTACAACATGGATTTTTCAGGCATGTTTGAGAGTGATTTTAAAATGGCTAAAATCACTTTTGTCATTTTCAAAATCCCCATGAAATATGTTTTTAGTAATTTGTAGTTTAAAATAAAACAATGTATTTCTTTTTTTATTATAATAAATTATGCATCCATACTAACAACAATTAACTATATTCGTATTTTACCATTTATATATAAAATAAACTTTAGTTAAATTGAATAATATCTTCATATAGTTTCAATGGAGATTTAAAATTGCAAATTTTTCTTGAAAAATTATTACGAACAGAAAAAATATCAAACTATTTACAAATATAAAAAAAATGGTGGTTTTAAAAATAACGAGAATGACTCATTTTTCTATATTTATAAATAGTTTGACTCATTTTTCTATATTTGAAAACATTCCAATTTTTTTCTATTATACATTTTCAATTGTCCAATACTTCTATATTTAGGAAGCTTTCTCTCTGGTACAACTATTGCATTTATTTATTTTTAGTTATTTTTATAAAACTAAATTTATTTTAAAATGATACATACGGAAATGTTACATAAATTTAAATTAAATTAAAATTATATGTAATTCATAAAAAAAAAATAGTAAGGACATTGTTGGTGTAATAATTAATCTTAAGGCACTTCCATACAACTACACAACAAACAAACAACTTTTGAAATATTTTCAAATATATTCTTATAAATTATTTTTTTTGAAAACAAATATGTCAAATATATCTAAAAAGTCAAACATCTGTATTTTCAAACATCTATAATTATAGACATTCTAAAATTTAAGTTATCTAGATTTTCGAAAAAAAAAAACTAACCTCTAAAAGAAAAAGGTTAGATAGTTTCTCTTAAATGTTCAAACCCCTCCCATTTTTTCTATTTGAATCATGGTACTTAAACTAAATATTATTTTTGGACGATAACTAAAATAGAGATTTTATAATAAAAATAAAAACAATGGAATAAACTTTAAAATTCAACCATTAATTTTTGGATAACAATAAATGTATTATATACTAAACTTTGTCAAAAATAAAATAGCTACATTATATATGGAAACAATACTCTTGAACTTTGTTGTTTGTTTCATAAATACTCTATATTTTCAAAAGTTTAAATGTTATCCATAAATTTTCATAAACGTTTCAAAACTACCTTCGAAATTAAAATCATGTCGAATTTAAATTGAAACAGAGACCTAAAACGATATTACGACGACCCAAAACAAAGTGGTGATATAAATTTTCGTTTTAAGTCACCACCGGTATGTTTTTTCAAATGCTAATTGTCATCTAAAATGCTAAAAGATTTATACTGTTTAAAATTTTTATGAAAGTTCATAGGTAATATTTCAAAAGTTTAAGAATTTCTTTTCTTAAAAAATTAGGATATTTTTTTTATAATTTAACTAAATAAAATTTACTACAAAAAAAAATTAATTAAAAAATAAAATATTCGACAAAAATACTTTCATCGAGAGATGAAATATGTGTTGTGTTCCTTTTTCCCTTTAACTTTTATTATTATTATTATTATTATTATTATTTTATTCAACTCAAAATAATAATAAAAACTAAAAAAAAATCATAATTCAACTAATTAAACGTCGAAGGATTCAGTTACCACGTGGTATAGTATATCTCGTAATTCGGGAGAGCAGTATTTTGACTTTTGGTTACAAAAGAGTTTTTTTTTAAAAAAATTATTTATCAATTAATTTCTAATAAAAAAAATTAAATTAAAAAATCGTTTAAAATTTTAATTAGGTGAAAAATGGAATGTAATGTAACGCCAAGTCGCTGACGATATTGGCTTATGTCACTTATTACCTTAATAAATGCAATAGCTTTGATTAATGCCCCGTGACTATTATTAATCCTAAGTTTCTATACCCACCGCTTCCTCTTTTAATACTCACTAACAGTAACAACGTCAACAAAAATATAGTTCCATAGATAAATTAAATGTCATTTTTGAACTATTTAAATTTATATTGTTTAAATAATAATATTTTTAAGGAGAAATATGACCAAAGTTTCATATTAGTAAGATAAATGAATGATTATGCATTTATAAGTGAGGATAATATTCATTAGTATAAGGGTTTATTGGGTGTAACAAAAAACAAAACCATGAAGATTTATGCTTAAAGTAAATAATATCATTACAACTGTGGACATATTTGGAGGGTCGTTGTTCCTAACAACATACTCATCATTTTGTGTTAAATTGGCATTTTAATATATCTAAATTGAAGTTTGGAGGTATATGTCAACATAAGTATAACTCAACCAGTTTACGCGTGTGTCATCGATCAAAGGATCAGAAAGTTCAAATCACAAAATCTCACATGTTATTAACTAAAAAAAAGTGTGTTTATTTGGTCTTTCAAAATGGTACGACTTAAAAGGATGTGATGGTGTTTGAGTTTCAATTTCTATGTCTGTCTGCAAAAGGTTCTCAAATTTCTCCTTTATAACAAGGAGAATTTGTTACCTAACACGTTTAACACCAAACTAATTAGGGCGAATTTGGATAATATAGGGCTGGAGGCCAAATTCTGATAGCGTTACGAAGATTAAAAAAAAGCCAATAAAATATACTTCTTTTTTTTTTTTTTACAATACGTAGGATAGAAGGATCAAACCTATGATTTCGAGTTGAACGCTCATTTTGACAATTCAAGTCTTTTTTTAACTTTTTTTTTGTTTTTTTAATGAAGTCCTCTTTTAGTTGTACCAAGCTTAAACTTTTCAAAAATTGTCATTCCAAGAAAAAAAGTAAAAAGGATTTGGAAACTTGAAATTGTTAAACACGTAAGCAAAATGGCAAAGTTTAATTAACCAAAATTATTTATTAGTATTAGTTTCCTCGAAGTAAAGCGACGAAAAATCCAACTCAACCGTCGTCTTAAAACGACACCGTACGACGATGAATGAAGATTCGACCCGACCCGAACTTCACATTTGTAACCTAAAAGAAAAAAAAAAAAAAGAATTGCCGCCGACGAATTCCGCCGCCGCTGAAACAAAGAAAAAAGGCAAAACGCAGGAGAATTTTGTCATTTTAATGGTGCAATTAGGGCTAAGCCATTGACATTGAAAACGATGCATCTGGTCTAGTTCGATGACAATTGGCTAGAGTTTGATTAAAGAATGATGAAAGGAAAAGTGAATGAGCGATTTAATGGCGTTTTGGAATTAGAATCTCTGATAATGAAACGACAACCTGCTGTAGTTTTGTAATTAATGTTGACTGTTACTTGAATGTGCTCGAAAAACGGACGGCGGCTCGGCAATCGGCTTTATCTTCCGCCGGCGTCGATGGAAGCGTCATCTTCTGATAAGACGAACTGACAGGATTGTGCTGCATATGCGTTTCATCCGCTTAATTTTTAGTTTAAAATATCATTTTGGTCAAAAGTCTCTATTCTTGTTGAATTTTATTTTAATTTATCTTTATATTTTCAATAAATCTTAAATTTAATTCTCGAATTTATTGTTGATTTTTAAAATCTTTTTTATTATCTATAACATCTCTATTTTAAGTTTTAAAAAGATATTCATGTATTTTATTTTCTTACATAAAAAAATATTATTATTATTATTTAATCAATTTTTATAATTCTTAATTTCGAGAGACAAAATTTAAAATTTATTGAAAATACAACTACTAAAATTGAAAAATTGAAAATATAGGAACTAAAATTGAACAAACTTCAAAATATCGAAATCAAAATGGTATTTCAACCTATTTTTATCATTTTTAATTTATGTAATTGATGATTTTTTTTTAATTACAAGTGAACAAGTATTTTTATTTTATGAAAAAGTTGAGGTCTAAATTTATCAATTAATTGCCAATTATGAATATTTTTAGATATTACAAAAATAAATTGATATACAAACGAAGATAAAATTTGAATTAGAAAAAGAAAAAAAGAAAAATCAAGTTTTGCAATATTTACAATTTTTCAAAACTATGGCTAGATTTGCAAATATCTTTATTTGTTTTTTTTTTCTGCCATCTATTACCATTTTTGTAATACTATATTTAAAAATGCTTTTATCGGAATAAAATTATCAAAAAGTGGTTTTCGTCCCTATCGTTCAGAATCACTTTTAAAGAAATCCAACTTTAAAATGTTACTTAAAAAAAGCTTTAAAACCAAATTGTGTTTTTGGGAAGTGGTTTTTATTTGTTATGCAACACTAATTTTATTTTATTTTTTCCTTAAGAAAACATTATTGGTAAATAATCCAAACAAACACTAGTTCTTACGAATTTATTAATAACACAAATGAGCCTCAATTAGTAAATCTATGAGAGACCTAATATCTTCCCTTATAACAAGGATATATGTATTTTCTAATGTTACTATCAATAAAAGAAAAATTATCATTGATGCTTTCGTTGATTATCAAAAATAGATTTTTATGTCGATCTGATCATAATTTTGTTAAAAATTAAGACACTAATTATAATAATTCTTTAAGTGGATGGTTCGAAAGTTTTATATTCCATTTATTTTTTAACTAAAAGAAGAGAAAATAAATTTCATAATCGAATTGATTATGCACAAATTGTTTGATGACTATATATATATTTGGTTTTTGATAATTAAGCTATAGATCCACTGTTTATATCGATTGATTTCTTTGTTTTTGTAACTTTTTAAGAATGTTATTTTAATATTTTTTATTTTATTTTTAGAATTTGGTAATAAGCAGAAGAAGAGATTCCAAGCTACTGACTCTAATAAGATAATAGTTGTACCTAATAAAAGTCAACCCTCTCCCTTGTCAACTCTGAACGAATGCTTAGTCTTCCTTGAATGAGAATAACTCTTATTGCTCGTTGACAGATAGCTCCACATAAGGTTAGCTCAAAAGTGAGTTCTTACTATTTCACCCGAGGGGAAGAAAATAGAGATTACTTAGGGTGAGGTTGACCTTTCTGCAGTACGACTATTATCTTATTAGAGCCAATGGTTGCAAATTCAAATACTTATTAATAAAGTGAAAGTCAAATTTGAAAAAATAAACACAACTTTTAAACACCAAATTCTAATAACGAAGACTTTATTGTAAGTTACATTAACATCATTTAAGAATAAATAATGTGGCGTCCATAACATTAATTAAAACATTAATAAATAAAATAGATTTATAGAATGAATGAAGAGAGTATTAAAATTTTAATGTTGATAATACTACGAGTTTTGAAAATTAAGCTTATAAATACTATTTTTTTTATATCCGTGAGTGTCCGGGCCAACTTACGCGCACCTCGACTAATCTCACGGGACAACCCACCCGACCCTACAACAAACGGGCTGCCAACTTACTCGTAGGATATTAAATCTTTGGTAGGTGGGCACCATGGATTGAACCATAAATACTATTTTTACAATTATGGAGTTTTATTATGTTATATATAGTGACATTTTAGAAATTCTAGTCAAGTTTTGAAAATGATGAAAAAGTAACATTTATTTTTAGAATTTGGCTAGTATGAAAATCAGGTGGGCAAACAATAATTGTAAGGAAATAAACAATTAAAAAAAAAACTAAAAACTAAAAAACAATTCCTTATTTAGTAACTATTTGATTTTTAGATTTTTAAAAAACACTCATTAATTTTCAAAAATCAAATGAGACCTAAATAATTTTCATTCGGGTCAAATTATAATTAAACAAATTAATTATTTGCAACATTATTTTCTTTACATAATCAAAAATCAACTTTTTATTAACATGTTGACATTTTTATCAATATTCTCACAAATATATGATATCAATATCGACATCAAAAGAGTGAATTGACGTTTTAAACCTTTTCATAAATAGAGAATCTCGACATTTTGATAAACATCAACATTTTAAACCTAGTGCATCAACACATGAAAGAATTATTGTGTTAATGGGGGGTGTTTTTAATTAATTCTTTTATTCTTATGATTTTGCAGTGATTCAAGAAAAAGATGGAATTGACCAGAATCGGAATTCAGAGATTGATATGTCCCTTTCACTTTTGGCAGACCTTCTCTTCTCTCTCTTGCTTAATTTTAACTAACATTCTTCGAGGAGAGAGAGAGAGAATTGGCCCGTGATTTGTGTCTGACAAATTTGATTTTAGGGTTTTGTGGTGGGCAAAGCAGAGTCAGAGAATTAGGGTAAAACAGACGAAGAAGAATGTTGTCCAATCCCCTCTCTCCCTCCTCAAAACCCCTGGGCCCACGTCTCCGTTCATCGTTGATTATTTAGGTCTTGTTTCATAATTTTTTTTATAATTGTTTTGTTTTTCTTTTTAAAAAAAAATTAACCTATCTCTTCTCAATTTCTTGTCACGATTATGTTTGTGAGTACCAGAGTTAATTCTTAGTTAAATTCCAAAAACAAAAATAAATTTTTAAAAATTATTTTTTTTAGTTTTTAAATTTTAACTTGGTTTTTGAAAATATTGGTAAAATGTAAATTACAAAACTAGAAATTTAGAGGTGGAAGAAGTGTTTATAAACTTAATTTTTAGAAATAAGTTTATGAACTTCCTTCCTTCTCTAAATTTCTTGCTTTTGTAATCTACCTTTTACCATTATTTTAAAAAAAAATCAAGCTAAGTTTTAAAAATTAAAAAATGTACTTTTTAAAAAAATTTGTTTTTTAAATTTGGGTAAGAACTCAACTCTTTTACTTTAAAAAAATGTAAATTATTGTGAGAAATTGGGAGAAAAAATGTTTAATTTCTAAAAACCAAAAACAAATTGGTTATCAAATAGGACTTAGTTTTTTATTTTTCATTTTTGAAAATTGAGTGTATTTCCTGTTAATTTCTTAGAATAGTTTTCATTTTTCTTTACTAAGAGAGTTAAATTGTTAACTAAATTCAAAAAACAAAAACATGTTTTTAGAAACTTTTCTTTCTTTTTCAAAAAAATAGTTTGGGTTTTAAATAACATTGGTTGAAAGTTTGACGACAAAGCAAGAAGTTTAGAGGTAGGAAAAGTGTTTATAGGCTTAATTCTTAAAAAATGAAAATAAAAAATCAAATTGTTACCAAACAAAACCCTGATTTTTTATTTTATTATATATTAGATATATATATTTTTATTTACTATAGTTTTTATTTCCTCTAACTAAACACTTGAATTCATATCTAAATTATTGTTTGGCCCAAAGAACTGCTGTTGGGAAAAGTGAAGTTGTTAATTTTATTTCTTGTTTGGTTCAAGAAAATCGTGGACTCCACAACTAAAAAAACGTCAATTTTATGATGTATTAACTCTTTACATTATGGGGTCCATGAGTTCATAGTTTTTATTTCCTCTAACTAAACCCTTGAATTCATATCTAAATTATTGTTTGGCCCAAAGAACTGCTGTTGGGAAAAGTGAAGTTGTTAATTTTATTTCTTGTTTGGTTCAAGAAAATCGTGGACTCCACAACTAAAAAAACGTCAATTTTATGATGTATTAACTCTTTACATTATGGGGTCCATGAGTTCTCAACTCTACCCATTTATTCCAACACTCATAAATACACTTTTGATCTATGAATTAATCTATAGTTTATAAATTTTAAATGATAACAATTTAGTCTATGTGTTTTCAAAATTGTAATAATTATTTTCCTATACTTTATAATTTATAATGATTTAGTCCATACATAAAAAATATTATTTTAAAAACTAATATGATATTTTAAATTTAAAATAATAATTAAAAAATAAGATTTTTTTTTTCTTTTTCTCTCTTTCCTCTCTCCCCCGCTTTCTTTATTTATTTTTAATTTAAAATGTCAAGTCAATATTTAAAATATTAATTAAAAAACCACACAATACCTTTTAAACCCATTCTAAAAAATCATGAACTAAAAATGCAGGTTCCCAAAAATATATTACATTTGAATTAAGGTCAATTTTCTTGATTTTAAAGAGAAATTTTCACATTGTTTTTAAAATATTTAACTACAATTTTAAATTAATTACAAAATTAATTTATTTTGTTATCGCACCTTTTTTTTAAGTTTGATCCTCAATCTCCATAATTATTGTGTAGTATTTGTATGTAAGGTATTCACAAACCCCAATAATTTAGCGTAACAAAATGAAATTAGTTATTGTACCCTAAACAACTTGGAAAAGTCGATAATTAAGTTCTAGTTCATTTCCACAATTGTCGAATTAAAAAAGAACAAGAAGAAAAAATTAACCTACAAATTTAGTCATTAAATTTTTATGATTGTGTCTTTTAAGTCAATAAACTTTAAAAGATATATAAATTAGTCGTTGAATTTTCAACCTTATGTCTCATAGGTCCTTGAACTTTTAAAATATCAAATAAGTCCTATAAGCAAAGTCAGAGAATTAGGGTAAAATAGACCAAGAAGAATGTTGTCCAATCCCTTCTCTCCCCCCTCAAAACCACCGGGCCCCACGCCTCCGTTTCATCGAGCGTTATTTAGGTCTTGTTTGATAACTATTTTTTATAATTGATTCGTTTTTTTTATTATTTTTTAAGATTAAGTTTATCTCCTCTCAATTTCTTGCCACGATTATGTTTGTGAGTAGCAGAGTTCAATTCTTAGCTAAATTCTAAAAATAAAAATAAGTTTTTAAAAATTAATTTTTTTAGTTTTTAAATTTTAGCTTGGTTTTTGAAAATATTGGTAAAATGTAAATTACAAAGCTAGATATTTAGAGGTGGAAGAAGTGCTTATAGACTTAATTTTCAGAAGAAAAAAAAAAGGTCTTGTTTTATAACTATTTGGTTTTTGGTTTTTGGTTTTTGAAAAGTAAGTTTATGAACTTCCTTCCACCTCTAAATTTCTTGTTTTGTCATCTACTTTTTTATCATTATTTTCAAAAATCAAGTCAAGTTTTAAAAAGTAAAAAAATGTAGTTTTTAAAAGCTTATTTTTATTTTTGAAATTTGGCTAAGAACTCAACTCTTTTACTTAAGAATAATGTGAATCATTGTGAGAATTTGAGATGAAATAGGCTAATTTTTAAAAACAAAATAGTTATCAAACAAGACTCTAGTTTTTTATTTTACATTTTTTGAAAACTAAGCATATTTCTCTAAATTTCTTATAATGGTTTTCATTTTTCTTTACTAAAAGAGTTAAATTCTTAGATAAATTCCAAAAATAAAAACATATTTTTAAAAAACTACTTTTTCCTTTTTTAATTTTCAAAGAGTAGTTTAGTTTTTGAAAACATTGGTGGAAAGTAGATGACAAAACAAGAAATTTATAGGTGAAAACTGGTAACAATGTGTATAAGCTTAATTTTTAAAAAAATAGAAAACAAAAACTAAATGGTTTTTTATTTTTTATTTTTTATTTTTTATAAAGATTATTATTTGTTATAGTTTTCATTTTTTTTTCAAACTAAACACTAGAATTCATATCCAAATTCTCTTACATGGATGTTTGGCCCAAAGAATCGGAATTCTGGAAAGTGGAGTTGTTAACTCAACTTCTTGTTTGGTCCAAAGAATTCGTGGGCTCCACAACTAAAAAAAGTCAATTTTGTGATGTATTAACTCTTTACATTCTCGTGTCCATGACTTCACAACTTCACCCCTTTACTCAAAACACTTCATAAAAGTACATTTTTGGTCTATGAACTAATCTATAGTTTATAAATTTTAAATTGTAACAATTTAGTTTATGTATTTTTAAAATTATAACAATTTTGTTCCTATATTTTATAATTTATAATGATTTAGTCCCTAAGTGAAAAATATTATTTTAAATATTGATATGATATTTTAAATTAAAAGTAGTAATTAAAGAAGAAGAGTTTGTCTTTTTCTCTCCTTCCTCTTTCCTCTCTCTGAATTCTCTTTCTTTAATTATTATTTTTAATTTAAAATGTCAAATCAATTATTTAAAATATTAATTAAAAAATCACATAACACCTTTTAAACCTATTCTAAAAATTCATAAACTGAAAATGCAAGTCTCCAAAAAATGTTATATTTGAATTAAGGTCAATTTTCTCACTCACCCAATTATAGATTTTGAAGATAATTTTTCACATTGTTTTAAAAATATTTAACTACAATTTTAAATTAATTACAAAATTAGTTTATTTTTTATCACATTTTCTTTAAGGTTCAATCATCGATCTCCACAATTATTATATAGTATTTGTATGTATGTATTCACAAAACCCAATAATTTGTGTTTTAGAATAAAAACCGTAACAAAATAAAATAAGTTATTGCACCTAAATAACTTGGCTCTTAATATGTTCTAAAAAATGCTACCCACTTAGTATGTATTATAACTAAAAATGACTAAGATATCAATTACCATCTCAAAAGTCGGTAATTAAGTTCTAGCTCATTTCCACAATTGTTGAACTAAAAAAGAACCAGAAGAAAAAGTTAACCTACAAATTTAGTCATTAAACTTTTATGATTGTGTCTTATAGGTCAATAAACTTTAAAAGATATCTAAATTAGTCATTGAATTTTCAACATTGTGTCTCATAGGTCCTTAAACTTTTAAAATATCAAATAAGCACTATAACTTTGTGTATAAATAGATCTCCAGCGTATTAATCCTTCTTTTTCAACTAATAATAATAATAACGAAACTATAAGACAAAAATTTGAATGTTATGTCTAATTGAATATTAAACTTTCAATTTTATGTCCAATAAATTCATGAACTTTAAAAGAAATATTTAATAGACAAAAAAAAACCATGAAGCACGTACAAAATTAAAAATTCAAGAACTTTTTAGACACAAAATCCACAAATATTTAGGAATTTATTAGAAGCTTAGTTTATGGAGTACACTTACTCTACACATTACTCAACCGGAAAAAAAAAAACTTGTACTATATTGACCTCGAGATTAGAGGTTCAATTCTCCAACTCCATAAACATTGAAAAAAAAAAAATTGAGGATAAAGGATTGCAATCCCTGTTCCATCTTGGACCTCGAATCTTCATTCCTCTCACTTTATAGGTCTTGAATCTCCATTCTTCAATGTACATATATACACAATGGAAATTAAAAAAAGTTAGAAAAACTCTAAATATATGGTTTTTCTCTTATTCCTTTAATACTTATTATTTTTTTTTTCCATTTACAAGTAAAACTACAAATATATATTCTAAAATTCGCTCATTTTTATTAAAAAAAAAAAAAAAAATCGTAAACAGGAATAAAAGTTCTACTAGGAGGAATTCGATTCTCATAAATTTTTCTTGAGAAATCTCTACCCCAAACCTGTAAAATTCAGCAAGGAATCATTGACCCTTCCATGTGAGACCTATAGAAAGTAGGGATGTTGACGAGTGATAGCTTCTTCGTCTCTATTTCTCATTTCATTTTTCATCACTACAAAACTCTACGTTTAATTTCGAGGATTTTAGAGCATAGATTTCCATGGAAAATTC
Organism: Lagenaria siceraria; assembly: GCA_002890555.2. NCBI lineage: Eukaryota > Viridiplantae > Streptophyta > Magnoliopsida > Cucurbitales > Cucurbitaceae > Lagenaria > Lagenaria siceraria. The sequence goes on from CM016487.1 coordinate 23,403,457, forward strand.
GTGAGAATTGAATTCTCGGCAAATATTTATCCCACATTTAGTTTTTTTTTTAAAAAAAATTAATCAAATGAAATAAATAGTTAATTTTCACTATTTTCTTTTTTTTGTTAATTTCACATGTAAAATTTGAATGGTAAGAGAGAAGTTTAAATCTCCTAGTGGAACAAAATAACTATCTATGAAATTATCCATATATACTAATATTAAAATGCATAAACGAAAGTGTTGCATATAAAAATTTAAATGTTAATTTCTTTCAAATTTCAAGGGAAATTTTTAAAAATATAAAAAGAGGGGAAACTATTTATACAAAATAGCAAAATTTTTAGATAATTGTAATAGATGTTAATAGAAATCTATCAGGGTCTATCAGTAATAGAAATGGTAGAAGTCTACCAATGTCTATGTTTTTTTTGTTTTTGTTTTTGCTATTTTATATAAATAGTTTAATATTTTTTTTTATGTGGAAACATTTTCCTTAAATAAATTATTATGGACCAAAAATTGAAGGTTTAAATTATTACCTTATAACATTGGCTATAGTTCCAGGAATTCGAATGTCCATGTACGGGCTGGGTCAACGTCAACTTTTACTAATTTTATTTTTTTAACCCATCAATTAAAATTCTTTAACATTTACGGATATAATTTTTTTGGAAATTCCAAATTGACCCAGTTATTTTGGGATATTTAAAGAAAAACCTGTTTTTCATGTCACGTGGATGCTGATTTGAATAATCAAAGAGTTCCCTCATCTTTGTTGCCAAGAAAAAGGAGGCATTGCCTTTTTACCCCAAAACGCAATGTGCCACCATAATTGAAAACAATGCTCGATTTTGATTTTTTGGAATTTTAAATTTTTGTGGGGCTAAAAGTAATATTTATTTGTTTATTCTTTTTTCCCATTAATCAAAATTTCTTGCCAATTTGGCCACATGTGCAAGTTGTCTATAATTTTGTGACATTGCTTCTTAAGTGTCTCAAAGTTTACTTTAGGTCCAATTTTGTTATATATATTTACAAATTTCATACACACTCTCACACATCATTATGAAATAAAGTAGGGTTACCAAAATATCAACATGAATATAGTTCAATTGGTTAGGGCGTATATCCTTAATTAAGAGGTCAAAAGTTTGAATTTTCATTTCAACGCTTATTTTTAAACTCTCAAATATGGATACTAAAGAGAGATTGTTCAACTGAGTAAAAGAGAGAAAGAGCAATAGAGTTTTAAAGGAGTAATTAAAGTGAACATATATATATAATAGAATCACTGGGTTATGAATTAAAAAAGAGTGAGTCTTGAAGACATATTAGCCATGTAGATCTGTCGATTAATCTTTTTCATAAAAAAATGGTGATTATCATGTTGAAGATCCCACATTAAAAAATTCAAGAGACCTAACAGTGTTTATAAGATACATGAGATATTCCTCTCAATGCCAATTGGTTTTGAGATGAAATCTCGTGTTATCGAATTACAGCATTAGAGCAAATAAAGCTCGAATGAGTATTCGGGTGAAAAAGAAAAAATCTAATAAAAAAATAGTGAATCCAAGAAGACATAATCAGAGACATCACAATGTTCATAAGATAATGAGCTACTTCTCTTATTATCAATTGGATTTGAGATGAAATCTCATGTTATCTAATACCTCGTAGATATTTTAATAATGTGATCCATGGTAGAATAACTTTACCCGACATAATATTGACCATCCATGATAGAGATATTATTAAACTTATATTATATTAAAAGGGTTATGAGGGAAAATTAATATTAAAGAGATGATGAATGAATATTTGTTTTGAAGGAGAATTACTAAGTGTGCTAGAAGTAATGGATCAACACCTATTATCCCATAATGGTAATCCACATTTGAGCCCTATCAAATTAAAGGTACGTTGGAGAGAAGAATAGTTGACCTAAATAAGAGTAAACTCTCAATATAGTCGAGAGTGGACCAATAGAAAACTACTTAAAGCAGGACCAATGCTATATTCAAGAGAAAGATTGTTAGGTTCCAAACATGTAGGTTTACATCAGCTATAAGAGGTAAAAGTTTATAGTAGATGAGAGAAAGGACTCGTCTTTCCTAGCTATAAGAGGTAAAAGTTTATAGTAGATGAGAGAAAGGACTCGTCTTTCCTAGACAATATATTAATTATATAATTATTATAAAGAGACATGTCATCTCAAATAGCCTAATACTTATTTAACTAAGAAAAGAATATGTCTTTTTGAACAAAAATATGTAATGTCATTTTCATCTCTAATATTCTTTCTAATTATCTTCAAATCAAATTCTTAAAAAGTATTAATATTTTTAATTGACTAATATAAATTATATAATCTAAACAATAAACACGAGATATTCTCAAAATTTTATAATAAAACGGGTTTCCAAGGGAGTTAAAGAATAAAATAAACCTTCCTATAAATTTTGGGATATTAGAGAACAAATTAAATTTAGAATACTTTTTGAAAAGCCTTAAAAAAAAAAAAAAAAAAAGAATCATATTAAAAAGTATCATGGAATATTGAATACTTCGCTTTCATCATTTTTGTCGCTTGCAATTCAAGGGTCCACGTGTCGTTTTACACGAGAGTGATATATATATATATATATAGATATATCGTTTTTTTCCCTTTCAAAGTAAGAGTGTGGAAAATGAAAGGAAATGGCGGTCTAAGAAAATTTAAAATTTGATTTCTTTGTTTCTGGGTTTCTGCTTTTTTAAGAAGTCGAAACTAAGGATGGATCTATTAAGTTCACTCAACTGGTAACGTTTTACATATTTGTATATTGATTTTTATTCAATATTAAAATTTTGTAGTTATATTTACCATATTTTAAAGTTAACGTAGAAAACCTTGCTTTAACGTATTACATCTTTCTAATATATATGAATTATTTACAAAATATATTTACATTTTATGCTATTTTTTAAAAAAAGTATGTATATAATATTTTAATTTTTAATACACTTAAAATATGTCCGAAAAACTAATTATTTTTAATTTTTCTCGCATATATATAAAATATACAAATTTTTTTAATCTTATAAAATTATTTTATGAAAAATGATGGAATAATTTTGCTTAATTTAGAGAAATAATTTATAAATATTTATAATAATTTTATAATTAATATTACTTAAATCTATATATCATATATCCATGTATTTAAAATTATATTATATGAAAGTTAAAATACAATTTTAGTCCCTAAGTTTTGAAAAATGTCATTAATAAAGCCCTGAACTTTTAATTTTGACTATAGTCCCTTAATATGACTACCAAATCTACAAACTTCAATTTTATATGTAATAGATCTCAACAATATTAAAAAATAACTATTTTATAAGAGAAAAGAAATAGTTTGTGCCTAATTAAATTTTAAGTTTTAAATTTTATACTTAATAAATAAATTAATTAAAAAAATTATCTAACCGTATTTATTATGCAAAAAGTTAAATTTAATGTCTAATTTTTAATATTTTTAAATATATAAGAGACCTATTAAATACATAATTGATATTTTAAGAATTCATTAAACCAAAAACGAAAATTTTAACATTTTGTAAGGTTTATGAAATATATATAAACATAAATCAAGAAGTTTATGGGCTAAACATTTAACTTTATATATTTGTGCCCCCTAACTTGAAGTTTTGGATTCGCCGTCGGAACATAGTATATTTGTTAAGTGTTTCTATTTCTTACTTTTTGAAAAAATAAAATTTATTTGATAAATATTAAAAAATAAAAAATTTAAAAATTAAATCTAAAAAATTTTGTATTTTAAAAATCTAGATAATCAAAATCTTTGGATGCTTGAAAATATAGATTCCCACCATCACAAATGATTTAGATTTTTAAATAACAAAATTTATTTTTAATGAATAGTTTTACGTATATCTTTAAAATATTTAGATAATTGTGTATTTTTGCAATGTTTACGTAATGTTTCAAAAATGCTCTTACAACCATTGATGTTATTTACCCATGAATTTAGTACCATTCGAATTTATATAATATATTAATTTAAATATTATACTTTAAGAAAAATGTAGTTTATAAAAATAACTAAAAAAATAAATTTCAATTGTTATAAATTCCAAAAATGCTCTTACGACTTTTTTTTTTTTTCTTTTTTTTAGTCACGAGTTTAAATCTTTACTCTATATTTGCTGTCAAAATAAAAGGTTAGCTATGTTTATTTGTAGATGTTAGGCTCAATTTATGGTACTAACTATTTATACCAATCATAAATGCTCTACCAAATATTAGGCAACCTACATTGAATTTCATTTCAAACTAGGCAAACATGAAATTCTACTATCAATAACTTTGTATATTGTGTTAGTAGGTGGCATTTTGATATCTCGAGTGTTTGAGTACTATTTTAATTTTATGGGACAACCCGCCTGACCCTACAATATGTGGGTATCAATTTTCTCGTAGGATATTAAATCCTAGGTAAGTGGCCACATTAGATTGAACCCACAACCCCGAGTTTAGGATTTTAGTATTTGAGTACTATGCATTGACGAAGTTGAATATAGGAACCATTTATTCTTTGATTGCCCATTTAGTTAGGCTATTTGGGGCGACATGCTATTGTGGTGAGGGTATTTCCATAGGATCTCTCATTAGGATACATGGCTCAATTGAATTTGTCACTTTAGTGTAGGAAATCAATTACGACGCAAAATCTAGAGAATCGCTTGGTGTGTTGTTATTTATAATATTTTGCACGAGCATAATCTTTGTAATCATAGAGATACCTTGCGTTTTTCTTGGGTGGTTAGTCAGGTTATGCGATCTGAAGTTTTTCTTTGTTGCTCTAAATAGCTCGAAACTTCTATTGAGGAGACTCAATATGGCTCTCTTTGGATCTTTTAGTTGGGAGTATTTTTTACATCTGTGTGATTGATTGGTTGTTGTCTTTATTCTTTTTGTGAGCTCTTTTAGATGTATTGTTTTTGTGTCTTAACTTTAGGCTGTAAGACCCTCTTCTTTTCTCTTTATTGCAATGAATGAAATCAATAAAAAAATGCTCAGAAAACAGATAAAAACTTGAAGGAAGAAAAAAAGAAAAATATTCTATATATATATATTTCAAAATGAGAGTTATTACATTTAAGAAAAAAATAATAACCGTTTTTTTAAAAAAAAAACTGTTTTAGAATTAATTTTTTAAAATTTTTTTGAATTAATTAAGACACATAATTAATTTCAAGCAGTTTTTTTTGTTTCTTCTTCTTTTGTTAGGTTAGGCATTCCCAACCTTACTTTCTATAATAAGATTATATTTACATTATTTAATGATATTTTGTTACTTCCTTCCTATATTTCATCGATTTGTTTAACGATATAATAGAAATATAAACTCTTTTTTTTTTTGGCACAATTATCGAATCCTTAAATATAAGAAAATTTTTACCTATAGAAAAAAATGTCAAACTATTTACAAAAAAATAGCAAAAAGAAAAAATACTGATAGACATTGATAGACTTCTATCAATATCTATTAGTGATAGACTTCTATCATTTTTATTACCGATAGAATCTGATAGACTTCTATCAGCGTCTATCATAAATATCTAAAAATTTTTACTATTTTATCTAATTAGTTTCCTTATTTTTCTATTTTTAAAAACTTCCCTTAAATATGTAATAATAATAATAATAATATGGTGATTAAAAAAAAAAAGTACAGGTTAACGTACAAAGAGAAGCGCCGACACAAAATCGTGACCGACAACTTTTGTTGTTTTAAGAAATGATACCTCCAAAGTCAAATTTATTATGCCTTGCCACGTGTCTTTTTAATTAATTTTAATTATTGTTTTTTTCCATTTATTTTTGTTAGAAAATTGTTAAGTTGAAGAATTAATAGGTAAGGAAGGTGGATGTTGGTGGCCTTAATTGATATTCACATCACTAAGCCAACACACAACAAATACTTTTAAATTTTGTCCTCTTTACTTTTGGATCTATCAATCTTTGCTCAAATATGAGAATCATATTCTAACAAACCCACATTATTGTTCTTAGGTTTGGTGTCCAAATTAATACATCATTTTCTTTTAATATATAATAAATCCTCTTTTTTTTTTTGTCAACTTTCTTTAATAAAAAATTAATATAAGCTCTCATTTGGAGTTTTCGTAAAGAATGAATAGTAAAAAAACTATCCAATAATCAAGATTTTGGTAAAGAAAACAGTAAGAGGACCTTTGAAGCAAGGAATGAAATTATTTAGTCAGGAGAGTTATTTAGTTATAGAGTCTACAGTGTAAGAAGTTCATAAGTTATTGAATTTATATTTTTTAGTCGTAGAGATTAAGGGGTGTTAGTTTAAGTTTTCTTTTATCTCTTCTTTTGTTTTATGTTTAAAATATTCACAAAAATAACATGAGAGAACGACTTTAATTTTAGTTATTGTCTATATTATGTACATAGAACTATCACTCTCGCTTAGTATATATTTTATAAATCAATGCTCTCATACAAAGAAACAAAATAGGTGTAAGGGTCATCTTTGAACGATGCTTGTTCAAGATTGAAGAATAAATAACAATTAGTATAGTAGTTTGCTCATCATTAAGGATGTTCATGAGGTAGGAGCAAGGCTGACAATGACTTCTCCATCTCTATCCTCGCTAGGGATAGCAAAATCTTTGCGATTTTTCGACCCAACTGAGTTGATAATCCTCAGTTTGTCTGGGTATGAGAGTCAAACTAAGGATTTAATTCGAATCCAAGAAATTGCTATTTTTAACCTAAAAAAGTTTTCACGCTGTGGGACCCTCCCTTTAAAGTGTGATTTAATTGAAAAGAGATTAAAAAAAATATATTTTAAAAATGATGTTAGATTTGAAAGGTAAAAACTTTTTTAGGTTAAAAATAACAATTTTCCTCCGAATTCCTAGTTGGAGACAAGAGGGGATGCCCACCCCATATTCGATCCCAAAGTTGCCCTAAATATTTGTTTATTATTATTATTATTATTATTATTATTATTATTATTTTGTAAGATATTAATATATAAAATGTGTTGGTGAAAAATGATATATAGATAAAATGTGTATGTATATATATATATATATATTTGTAAGCTATTGCACGTGCTAGTGATATTTTTCTTGTTTTTATTTATTTATGCATGGTTTAATTTCATTTTTTTATGTGTTCATCAAATTTAGTTTCATAATATAATATTTTTTTTATATTAAATTTACAATAAAAAATTGCAAAAATGTTTATTAAAATTAGTCATTTAAATAAATAAAAAATAATAATAAACATAAAATATTTACAATAAAAAATGCCTAAATGTTTTTTTAAAACTAGTCATTTAAATAAATAAAGCAATAATAATAAGGGAAAATTTTAAAAATAGAAAAATAAGGGAAACTATTTACACAAAATAACAAATTTTTTAGATAGTTGTGATAGACGCGGATAGAAGTGGGCCTATCAATGATAGAAATAATAGAAGTCTATCATTGATAGATGCTGATAGAAGTTTATCAATGTCTATCAGTATTTTTTTTTACTATTTTCTATAAATAGTTTGACATTTTTTCTATATGTAAAAATTTCTCTAATAATAAACATAACATATATATATAATTTTAATATAAATACAGAGTGTTAATTAATTTTAAATGAAAAATAATTAAAAATAAACATGAAAAATGGAGTTTTTTTTTTTTTCGTCAAGACTCGATCCCCAGATGGTATTTTCAAACTTCAAAGCTGACTCTCAGAAACGGGGAATGAGACGGGACGGTATTGAAAAATCTCCATGATAAAATAGTAGGGAGTGCTTCGAACCCTAATTCCGTTGCCATATCTAATTCTCACCCTCATTTCATTCTCCATCCGTGTGAATTCTTTGATTAAAATTTTCTTCAAGATAAGGTGGGATAGATTGACAAAAAGATCAAATTCTTATGGCAGATTTATTATTCCTCGTTAGTTTAATATATTATTTTTTAAATATTCTCAACTAAATGACTTAAAAGAAAGTTTTCATTAAGATCCATGAGTAATCCCATTTTAATTGGTTAAATTTTCATTTGAACGAGAGATTCTTAAACATTCTAATAAAAATTAAACAAATATTTTATAATATTAGTCCAAATAAACTAAAATACATAAGTCAAATCAATTATCCATACAATATCTTCAATAATATTTTTATAATATTAGTTCAAATAAACTAAAATGCACAAGTCAAATCAAATTATCCCTACAATATCTCATTAGTCATTAAATAAAAAATATTAAATTTAAATATTAAAATATATTAGATTAGAGTATTGCCTTCTTCACTAGATACTTAACAAAAATAGGTTAAAACAATTGTGAAAATAACAATTTAATCTCCGTACTTTAGTTGGTAAGATTTTGTTTTTTTACTTTTAATTTTGTAAGAATTTAGTCTTTAAATTTTAATAAGTAAAAATTTAGTCTCTATTATGAAAAGCATTATTAAGATTTAATGAATTTTCTTACACAAATATTTGTTTTGATTTTTTTTTACATACGTGGATCATATACAAATTAGAGATCAAATTTGTTTATAAATTAAAAAGATATATAAGTCGTTACGTAATAATAGTTGATATGTAATTTTGATGAAATATTCAAAATATTGATTAAAATTGTTAAAAATTTTAAAGTATAAGATTAAATTATATTGTTGCTTATATTGTTACAATGATTCAGCAAGCTAACCTCTCAAGAATCTAGTTTTCTTTCACATTAATTAAGTTATAACACAACACATCTAAGCCAAAAATAGCTCCATATGTGAAAAATGTTTAATTCATAGATATGTTGGGTTTTTTTTTTAATGAAAAAGAACAAAATATATTTAAAATAGAATTACATTTTTTTTTATAGGTAATGAAAAACAATATACATAAATGTAGAACATCACTATTTGAGGGGCACGTGCCTCTATTTCCTTAATATATATTCGATCCTAAATATGTATAGGTTGCATTCTTCAAAGAAACTTTTTAATTACTATATATTTCAGTGTTTCCTTTTAATTTTTTAATAACAAATGTAAATTACGATAGAGTTTATTCTAACACACTTCGTTGAACAAACAAGTGTGAAGGGCCTTGGACCATTGCTGCTATTGTTGTTGTTGTTATTATTATTATTATTATTATATGTTGTATTATTTTATCATGCGAACCTTAACAAAGTTTGAAAGATTATCAATTAAATGCATGTATTACATATAAGGGTTCTCATGAAGTAGGTATATATTAGTGTATGTATATATTAAAGTGGTCACATCTATGAATGTAAATGAATTAACACTTATCCAATTATAGAAAATCATAGGACAAGGACCACATTTATGATATTATATCTATATATAATCTCCTTTTTAACCCTATCACCTATCTTTTATTGTTTGGTACACATTTTCCAAAGACTTAGGGAAATCTTTAAATCAAAGGAATTCCATTTGGTACACACCTTTCAATTCTCTATGTACAAAGATAACTACTAGTACTACTTGCATCATATAACATGCAAAATCAACTTTTAATTATTTTAAACTTTATTATATATACTTCTTAAATTAACATTATAAGGTGATACATCATACGAAGCATCTTAAATAATTGACATATATAGTAGAGGTATGTACATTGTATAAAGCAACAAGATCAAAGCGTATAAGATATTAAATGTCAATTAGAGAAAAAAACAATATTTTGGAAACATCTAGCACCGGTTGTTACATTAGTTTCTTTATATTATAGAGTAATTATAATTGTTATAGTTAATTATAGTTATTTTGATTAAACAAGTGGTTATCTCCTGATATATTTAAAGGAACTTTCCTAATATTAAAATTAATGAATTAGTTGTATATTTATAATCATATTTAGTTTGGCTAATTTTCTTTTGTAGTAGGAATGTAATTGAGTCATTTGTAGATTGCAATATACTATTGTTTGATAATGCACAAATATGTACTATTTCTCAAGCTTATTTATGCTAGCCTTGCGGCTTTTATTGTTGTTTTCATGGTCTTAATTGTATGATTTTCTAGATTTCAAGTATTTGTAGCAAATCAGAGTTATTGAGGGCAAACACATACTGATTAAGCATAATTGGAAGAGTTCAAGTCATAAGAATTGGTGTTTTGCGGTCAAAGGACCTAAGAGGATAGTGTTGAGATGCTACGTATTTTGTCGTAAAAAACATAAGTGTGTGCCAAAATTTGAAAATTGTGAAAAAATCAGATAACGTGTACTGATACTATAATAGTAAGTAACTTCGACTATAAATACATCTTTTTTTATCCAATTTGGAAAGACCTTTTGGAGAGAAAAAAATCCAAACTCGAGAGACCTTTTGAGAATCAAGAGAGATATTTTGAATGCTTGGTGAAAATGCGGAGATCGTTAAAGAAACATGGATCGGTATACGACAACTTAGTTTTTCACAATATTTTCTATCTTGTAGCAATATTTGTTATTATGGATCTTTTATTTTAGCCAAGAGTTTATTTTAGACTATGGTTGGCAAATGTTGAAATTGATTTTTCAACCATTAGTTGAAATATGCTTTTAGTTGGGATGAGTAAGTGGGAATCACCCCCACAAAATTTGCACATTTTGTTTCTTTTTTTAGTAAATGTTTTTCCCACTAATCTATTGATCACGATACTTTTGTTAAAATTTAAAAAATGCCATTTTTTTTGGTCTAAAATCAGTTTTGAAACCGAACATAATAATTCAAATCTCTTTTAAATATATGAAAACCACTCTAAAAAGTTAGGAATAATCAAACACCAATATGATTTTATGAAAATTAATTTTACAAAATCAATTGTACCTGAATATTGATACGTATGCATCAAAACTTATTTAGAATTAAGAAAAACTCATGTCTTAATCCTAAAAGAATTAAGATAAATCCTAGGACAATTATACTAATAATACATATTTATGACTATCTTTATAACTTCATATGAGATAATTAAAACTTTTAACTTCTTCTCCATTTTAGAGTTCTCATATCTGACTTTTTTCTATGAGGTAACTAACTAGTCTATGGTTTATAAATATAATATCTAACACATTTTAAACAATTATTTAAATTAGAATAATCTAGTTTTTAAATTTAGTACCAAATAAGTATCTAAAAATACGATATACAATTTTTGCCATATAATCTTTTGTTTTCAATTTACCTACCAAACCAACTCGAAATGTTAGTTATAAACTTTATTTAATTTAAGAAATCATTAATTACTTTTCTCTATTTACCCTAAATAGTGTAAAAAAAGTAAGTACTTTTCATTGGAAAACAAAAGTTGACTTTTGATATCAACTTTTCCTCTCACATTCTTTGTAAAAACACATTTAAAACAAACTAATTCAATAAAAAAATCCAAAATTATTTCCCTTAGTAGACTACAACTTGAACCAAACCAATAACATTCCATTTTCGAAACAACCTCATAATCTCCAAAGAATAATAATTTCATTGAAAGAAAGCCCAATTTTCTCCATGGGAACAACAAAACAAACAAGATAAAAGAAGGGATTTTTTTTTAATTTTATTTTGAATTTGTTGGTTAGCCATTGGGAGTATATGAGTTGGTTTTGTGTGGGTTAAAAGCGACATGTCGTTAACGTTCTTTCTGCCTCCAAAGGGTTGTCAAATTAAAGAAGGGGCATTTGTGTCTTTTTCCCTCTAGAGAGAGAGAGAGAGAGAGAGAGAGAGAGAGAGTTGCATAATGAGCATATAATTGTACCTATACTCTCTGTCTACTGTAGGCCTCTGCCATAAGTCACGTGGGAATAACATGCCCTATAACCCTACAATTTTTCCATCCCTTTCAAACCCTACTTTCTCTCTCTAGCCCCATTTCCCTCTCACTACAGCCATTTTTTTTTTTTTTACTTTACTATTGGATATTTTCTACTACTCCTACATTAACATACCTTCCGTGCACGTTTGGCCGACTGAGTAGAGTTAATCCGTTGGAGTTAGAAATTTTATATTTAGAGTGTAGAATTATAAGATGAAGTTTCTCGACAAATATGCAAACTTCAATAGTTGTTTAACATGAACTTAAGAAGTTGGTGGACCAAACGACCATTTTATGTCCACACTATAAATTTGTTTTTATAAATATTAGTGGACCTCACATTAATGTTAGTAGATCGAGAAAATTTCTAGTACTACCATAGTATAGAAAATTCTTCATTTATTGTTTGTCACAAAAGTAGTATTTAAAAATTATGTGGAATCTATTAAATAAATTAATAAATTATTTGATAACGTGTCAAATAATGAATGAGAGTACTAGGTGCTACGGTAGTATTATAAATTTTTCTCAATGGATCTCACTCTATTTTTAAAAGCATGTAGACGTGGCACACAATGAAGGGAGGGAATATAGAAAACTGTCATTTTCTAGTTCTATGGTGATACCTGCTATTTCCATTAATAATTTATCGGGTCATCAAATGATATATTATTTTATTATTCATTTATTTCATGAATCTCACACAATTTTTAAATATTACTTTTGTGACAATCAATGAATGGAGGTAGTATGAACTACCACCATAGTACTAGAAATTTTCCCGTGTACTCCCATAGTATAGAAAATTTTAGGGTAATCCTTGAGATTAAAGATAATCAAGGTTTAAAATGGGAAAATATCTATTATTATTATTATTTGAAGAGATATTTAGTATTTAATATGAACAATTTTTCAAACTACCTTCATGTATTATTACTTGTCATAAAAGAAACATTTACTACTTAAAAAAAAATTAAGAATTGGGTAAAACTTATGGATTAAAAAATTATAATACAATCCATGGTGACCACCTACCTAAGATTTAATATCCTACGGGTTTTCTTAACACCCAACTGTTTTACGGTCAGGCGGGTTGTTCCATGAGATTAGTTGAAATGCGCGTAAGCTAGCTCGAATACTCACGAATATAAAAAAAAAAAAACTATCTATATAAATGAAAGGAGAATATATTAAAATTTTCTGTTCGAAAGATGTAGTTAAAACTCTTTAAACCTTTTTGAAATAAAGAGAGAAGTTAGTCTCTCAATATGAACATATGAATTGAGGTATAATTTATGATTGTGAAAGGGATAGGATGGGATGTAAGGTAAGAAGATATAATGTTGGATGATATAATTATAGATGTAATCATTTTCCAATGCTATCTATACCTCTTTGGTCTTCCAACCATTGATTCTCTCTTTTTGGACACAAACACTTCATTCATGACTTTCCTTGGCCCTTTTCTCTACCACCCATCATTATTCTTTTTTCTTTAATGACAACAATTTTTTTCTTTATATATATATATGAAAATTTTTAAAAATAAAAAAGTAAACAAAATTATTTACGCAAAATATCAAAATTTTTAGATACTTGTGATAAACGTTGATATGATAAAAATGTTAGAAGTCTATCACTAATAGATGCTAATAGAAGTCTATCAATGTCTATCAGTATTTTTTTATTATTATTATTTTCTATAAATAGTTTGACATTTTTTCTGTCTGTAAAATTTTTTCATATATACACACACGTATGAATATCAATATTTTACAAATGAAGTTTTATGCTTTCTTTGTTTATTAATTTTTTTGTTGGGGAATGATGCTGAAAATTACCATTCCATTGGTTTAATATTTTCTTGACATGAAATAAGTATTTTGTGGGGGATTAAAGCAATAATTTTACAAATAGTTAGAATTATAGGACACTAAATTTAAATTATTTTTTATAACAAATGGTATTCAAAATCGAATAACTTAATGGAGTGATAAGATTATTGTAGGAATCCTCCAACAAAGAATTTTGAAATATTTAGCTAAATAGGCTCCACATTTAGTTTAATATTTTAAATTAAAAATGTCCAAACATTTAAATTATATTTCAACTGATTTTTTGGACTATTTTAACCTCATACTCATTTATCTCTCCAAATTTAATGCATATATGAATTGTCAATTTATTCCTCTTTTGTTGGTAGAATTTTACGCTTTTGATAAGTGCAAATTTTAGAAAATAAATTCAAGATTTTCAATATATTCTTTTGGTTAAGATTACATATGTATGTATGTATGTATATATATAATTTAACATGACAAAGATATATGATATGTTTCTGCACATGTATACCACAATTTATATTATTTATAGTTATTTTACTACTGTAGAAGTCAATCTTTTTTAGCAACTATAGAAATCGGCATCGTTACAAGGGTTTGAAATTTAATCACGACAAGGAGAGAGTTTTGCTCCATATTTCCTTTTTAGTAGTCTTTTCAAAAGAAAAATTATTATAAATGAAAAAAATATCAAACTATTTACAAAGATAGAAAAATTCACTGTCTATCACTGGGCGATAGAAATCTATCACGGTCTATCGCGAATAGACAATAAAATTTTTCTATATTTATAAATATTTTAGCTCATTTTGCTATATTTCAAAACAACCCTTTTCAAAATAAAATATTCTTTTTTTAGTTATGTTCTCTGATTTCTATTTAAGAATTTCTATTCTTTTTCTAACATTTAAAAGGATGGTAAGGGTTGAAATGTAAAAGCCACACAAAATATATATATATATATACACAAACAAGCCTATTAATCCATATATATATATATATATTTGGATTTTTATATAAAATAAACCCAATAAGTTCATTAGTGTAGAAAGCCCAATAATTTTAGCCAATGGGCTAGAAATTGGCGTACTCTTAGCCATATTGGTCCAACATACATCCAACAATGCTATGGATTGACCGGCGGAATGAGCTATACTCGATTGGTAACGTTTTTAGGGATAATAATTAAGTATATATCAACATTTTAAAAGAATTTTGAATATAGCACAAAATATATCAATGATAAATTCTACCATTGATAGACTCCTACCAATAATACAGTTCACTGATGAAGTTTGAAAGCTGGATCTAAATTTTGCTAAATTTATATATTCTTTTGCATTGTTCTATCTCTACTAATACTTTAAGCATAACTGCTATATCTACAACTGTCTCTAAAGAATTAGGATTTCACCATAAAAACAAACTCTCATAAAGAATTAGGATTTCCCAGCTCTGGTGACAAAAGGGTCATTTTTTCTATTCTCTTTTTTAATAAATAATTTTAATAGTATGGTAAGTTCAAATATTTAAAGTCTTATTTGATAACTATTTGATTTTTAAAAATTAAGTTTGTGAACCCTATCTATAATTTTCTATATTTTGGTATCCTTTTTACTAATATCTTTAAAAACCAAACAAAGTTTGAAAATTAGAAAAAAGTAGACAACAAAATATAGAAATTTATGGATTGAAGTAGTATGTATAAGTTTAATTTTCAAAAACAGGAACCATAATTTTCAAAAACTTATTTTTGTTTTTAGAATTTAACCATGAATTCAAGTGATTTACCAAGATAAAAACCATAATTAAAAAACTAGAAAGAAAAAACATGCATAAATTTCAAGAACAGAAAACTAAAAATAAAATCGTTATCAAATGAAACCTAAATATTTAACTAATTAGAGAACTTATCAACGGACAACTTTATTTTGAGTTATATATTCAAGTTAGACTGACAAAATATTACGATAAATACCAATAAAAAACGAAATCATACATAAGAAAGACTACTCAAATTGTTGCAGAGAAAGGGTAGGAGATATCCAAGTTAATAATTATAAGAACGAGCATTTATTTCACATTAACAGTGAAGTTATGAAATTAATTTTTCCCTAATGTGGAAAAGTGAACGTTGAGAATAGGTATAAGGTTAAGCTCCGACCCGTTTGGTATAAACTTTTCTCAAGGAGAAGATCTTAAGTACTTCAATTAGAAATATTCCATCAACAATAATAAGGTTTAAGTATTCCATCAACAATAATAAGGTTTAAATACTACTTTTGGTTTTGGTTCCATTTTGGTTCCTATACTTACAATTTTAGTTTATTTTCGCTTTTGTACTTTCTGACTTCATTTTCCTTGTTACTTCATTTTTAAGAGATCAAAATAATTACTTTTTCAAAAAGTTAAAAGTACAAAGACCAAAATAAACATTTTAAAAGTACATAAACCAAAGTAAGACAAAAATGAACATTTTAAAAGTACAAAGACCAAAATAAACCAAACCCAAAAATATAGAAACTAAAGTAGTATTTAAACCTATAATAATAATAAGCCCTTCATTCATTAGCCGGTTAGCCCATTGTACAAAATTGTGCCTAAATGTCACAATTACACAACTTCATTGTCCTAAGTTTAGAAAAAGTCAATATTTTTAAATAAGTGTTTGTCTGGTAAAGCAAATGAAGCTAAGCTAAGAGGCTGAACCAACCAATTTATGTTTGATATGAGCAGGTAAAACGAAAGAAAATACACGAACACAAGCATTCAAAAAAGACAACAAAAGCAAAAATAATGCCCCAAAGTGGAGTCTTAGATTAATTAAGAAAACGACTCCAATCCAAAAGAACTAAGACTTAACTGACAATTACCAAACAATAGAGAGACCTAACCGATAATCCAAAAGAGCAAGTTTGTTAATCTTTTACAAGACCCAACCTTTTAACCATTTCAAGACGTCATACTCACAGACAAAATACAAAGTCACCAGATATAGATTCCTATAACCTATTCTTTTGTACACTCAAAACACAATTAACATCATCTTTGGCTTAACAAACCTAAATTTATTAAAATTTGTAAGTCTAAACTTATGAGAGAAAATCTAATAAACATACATGGAAAACCCCAACCAACATTCCAAAATTTCAAAACACACATATAAACTGAGGGTTAGGTAGGAGAAAGGAATTGATAAGTCTGCTTCCTAAGATGAGGCAAATATTATGCAAGTTCATAAAAGTGAATACCTGTGTTGTCTTAGTCTATAATGATAAACTAAACTCACATTACAGATGCTAATCTCAAAGAAAACTGTTGTTATGCCATACCACCTATGATCTTTGCAATGTAAGTCTAGAATTGAACAGTAACATCATTTATTGCATTTGAAGATATGTTATGCCTCTGGTCAGCGCTAGATATAAGCATGTCAAATTCATTATATTGATACTTGAAATTCAAGCACATGGACTAGATCATTCAAACCTTGGCACAAAAATGGTGTTCGAACAGCAGCGTCTTCAGGCTCACCGTCTGGTTTGACCTGTCAACAAATTATCCTCAATCCAAACATAAGTCTCTGAGTTCAAGTTCTTGGTTGTTACTGGGCCAAAAGGTTCATTTTGAGAAGCTAGATGTCATCTTCTCAAGCACATGAAGCCAATTTCAAGTAGTTCTTCTAAGGCAGAGTGGTAGAGAGTGAGCCTTAAAAGTGTATTTCAGAAGCTTTAAAGACTACTAATATAAAGGATTAGTTAAGATACAAACTTGTAATATCCTGAGGACAAAACTGCAGCTGAAGCAACAATTTTGAAGCAGAATGAAATTTAATAATAGTACAGATCTTAGAGGGCAAATAGTAGACCAAAGGTTTTGAATCTCTAGATCATATAAGAAAGAAAATAATAAAGAATGTTTTTGAAGGGGGGGAAAAGATTTCTACTCTTCCTAGTACAAAACACACCCAACAGAAGCAAAAGACAACTTAATAAATCAATGGTTCCTGTGCCTCACATCCGCTTACAAGCCTTAGCCCTTTTTTCTTTTTAAAGTCCCAAAAGAACCCACCATCCTACATAATATCAGAACTTCCATCATAACCTTATAAAAATAAGCCTAGTAAATAACACACATTAAATTGTTGGAGAGATTTTTCAAACCATTAACTGCTAGAGCAACAAATATATATATAGCCCCCCCAATCGCTAGTAATCCTTAGCTGCTTGACATTTCCATGTCAGTACATTACCTTCTCTTCCGAATACTACATAAACACACCATATAAATTTTAGTAAGAACCTGCACGTAAGAGTGCGAGTGCCCCGATTGCAGTGAAGGCATTGGCTGCAGGCAACACCTTGGAATGGGACTGCTGATTACTCCCAGACACTAGAAAACGATCTCCAAAAGCCTCTTCTATGAAGCAGCAATTCCATTTACCCCCTAGTTTTGGCTCTCTTCATTCCAAGGCTATTGTGGAAGGGAGACACGGAACTGGACATAGGTGAGCCCTCCTCACGAAGCGTGCCATTAAGCATAGCTAGCTCCCGTAGCTGTTGCTTCTTGTAGAAGTCATGAGATTCTTCCTAATTTTATAGTTAATAGGACGAGAAAATAAGAAGAGGAAATGATATTAGTAAGAACAATTAAGTCACCAAGATAGCGACCAAGATATATAATATCTCAAAAGATTCTCACCATTGGTTTGAGCAAGTCCTCAAGAATCTCACGGGCTTGCATAAGGCGAGCATCAATAATTTCAACTGGCAATTCCGCCTCAACTAGGATGTGGAGAGGCTCATTCAAATGCTCATAACCTGGTTTTCCTCTCATCATTTCTTCCTACAATACATTAAACAATAGTATAAACTTAGCACCTTCACCGTATTCTGAACTCAGAGTCTGTATTTTAACGCTACAGAAGAAAGTCAACCCAGCATAAAAAGGGTGTATAAGCTATTTTAAAATTAAATAAACATCAATAGTATAATAGTATATATAGAATTTATGCCGGAAGGAACCTAAACAAAGATATGTCATCCCCCTTGGACACAAGAACTGACATGGCTATGCTACAAACAGAAATCCTTGTAAAGTTCTCAAGTCAGAGCTTGCAAGAAATGTAGAGAGAGATAGAGAGCGAAGAGAAGCAACATAACATTTTCACACTCAACATTATTGGAAGACCAAATTAAACTTCCAAATATTTTCAATCGTAATTTGATAAACATATAGGAATTGGTGTCACGTGAGGTAGCATTTGATCTAGAGAAAAAATTGGAAACGGCATCCACTACTAGAAACTGCCTAGAATTCTATATCCTAACTACTTTGTAACCACCTATTCAAAAAGATAACTCGCAGAATGAGAGGTCAAATATGGAATGCACCCACATACCCGCACAAAGATCAGAAGATGCACAAAGCTCTCAACACTCAACAGTCATAAAAAAGAGAATAATTACATAAAAGTATACAAATTTAGAATAACATTTTGAAAAAAAAAAATATAAGACAAGGAGCTCCTAGAAGATGCTAGGAGGTAATTTGCAAGTTATACAGCCTCCTTTGCTTCTCTCTCACTTCTCTTTGGTCTTCTTAAACAAAAATTCTGATAACATTCACCCAAAAGACACTAGCCTGGCTGCCCAATTGAAAACCAGAAAGAATTTGATTTTAGAATTTACGGGTTCACTAATAGGCACGCTGGACCAGAATGAAGGCCTAGGACAAAGAGAGCAAAATAACTAGAGAAATGCCAGTTAAAGGATATGTGCTCCAACTTTCCTCTGTTTAGAAACCAGAATAGAAAATTTGGGATAGGCCACAAGATTAGTTGGTTGACTTGTCAAATGTTCCAACATAAATGAAGGTATGGGATGAAATGAAAACTATCTCAAGCGGCAGTTGAACTCTCCACATGACATTGAGTGACTTGTCGGTCAAGCAACAGTTACCAGATGTAATCTTGTTTCAAGGGAAATTCACCCATATCCTTAAAGGGAGAAGAGGATACCTCGGCTTAATTTCACCCATGCTTACCTATGGTCTACTTGGCCTGATCTTTATTTTCTTTTTTATATCCGTGAGTGTAGGGTCCTTTTAGCCATTTAATTTCACGGATGTCAGCGGCACATGACATCCGTGAGTGCCGCTGACCCTACAACATTTCGGTGTCAAGAAATCTCGTAGGAAATTAATTCCTAGGTAGGTAACCACCATGGATTGAACCCATGACCTTTTAGCCATTTATTGAGACTGTCTCCTTTTTTACCATTAAGCCAACCCATGATGGTTGGTCTACTTGGCTTGAATAAAACTCACGAATCTTTGCAAGGTAAAAAAAACTACCAAGCTTTTCTCAAACCTAGTACTTTTTTTTCTATTTTAGTTAGTGTAAATTGGTCTCCTTTTTGTAATTATAGTTTATCTAATCTTATGACCAATTGAAGAAGCTTTTTTGTAATCAATTGGATGGGAATTTCTTCATTGGTAATTTCATCTCCATCAATGAAATGCTATTGTATGGGGGGGGGGATTTATTTAGGTGTATGTTTCTAGAAGGTTTATAACTATCCTTTTTTCTGTATGTTTTTTTCTGTATGTTTCTAGTTTTATTTTTTCTGTATAGGCTCCTTTTATAGAAGGCCTCTTTCCTTCTGGATCGTCCATTTGGGGGAAAAATGAAAAAACTCCACTTTCAGCCTCTTTTGATACAGATTATATCTTTTCTCAATGCTTCGAACTATTCCTATTTTATTTCTATGCTTCAAAACTATTCCTGTGATTTTTGTAAAAATTACACGATAAGATGTTCTCACCATAGAAGAGGAATAATGAAAATCCAACATCACAAGTCGTTTGAAGACCTGGCATGGAAGATGAGCCCCATGATGTCGCATATTGTTTTTATAATGTACGAATCTAACAAATTGAAATGATGAACAGCAAAAATGGGGGTAAAGGCTGGGCTCCATAACGGGCACTAGAACTTGAAAAACAGGGCTTAGATAGGCTCACAAAGAAGGGATTAGACGCTCACCAATAACTAGCACTACTAAGAAATCATCTTGAGTGATTGTCACTTGTCCATGATCTAACCAACATAATTCTTTTGCCTATCTTACACGTAATAGGTCCTCTCCCTCCTTTAGTTCATTCTTCCACAAGAAAGTTAAAGCTACTATTTCTCAAAATGACACCACTCTACTGCAAATTAATCCCCACTCAAAAAATTCAACTACACTCTTTAAAAATTAAATTGTATGGCGAGGTCTTGTTTCAATATCAGAGCTGCCACTTACGTATTTTAAGGGCTTTCTCAATGAAAGCTGGTTTCTCATATAATCATAATAATAATAATAAGATTTAAAAAATCCCTAACCATTTTTTTAGTTCAATATGAGGTAGGGATTCGACCCTCAACTTTTTGGTCGAGGATATAACTCCTTAACCAATTGGGTTGCACTTGAGTTTCCCTAATCCTTGTGTAATCAATCAAATGCTTCCATTTTTTTTTCTATGAACCATCAAACTTCCATTATAAAATAAAATGAAAGAATACACAAGCCTACAAAAATAAGAGCACACCAAAAAAGGTGACAACCTACAAAAGTGGCATCCAATTTAACAAAATAATATCTCAAATTCTTCCATTGATCTCTTAAACTTGTCCATATTGCCCCTATCTACTTTCAACCACAAGAAATTCATTGTGATCTAAGCTACTTACTGGACTTCCATGTCATGAAAACATAATGTCATCATTAAGTTCATTGTCACATGTACAAATAACATGTCACATGAGATTTCTATTCCCTGTAGCTAATGGTAGGGATGACATATCAGTTTTGATCAAAGATTAGAAACAAGAATGACAATGATAGAAGCACTTGAGCCAAATTGACACTAATCTATTTTAACCTTAGGTATACTATTAGCACGTTGTAAAATTAGAGGGAGGAAGGTAGAGGTCCACTACAATAGTTGTATTCACATTAAAAGTATAATCTATGAAGCATGGACACGATTTTAGAGGGAGTGTCCATGTCGGACACATACACGTTCGGACACACACACTCCAAACACGTACCCATCACGCAAATTTCCGTGTCCTAATTTTATTTACTTACTTTTAAATTTTAGACACGGTTGGGACACTTCCGGGACACGCCTAGGAAAATTTTTTAATGAGAAAATGGTCCAACCTTTTATGTTAGACCCAAATTTAAAGCCCAAATCAATTATTTAAACAAGATTTTTTAAAAAAATTAAAAAATTAAAAATAAATAAGAAACTCAAATATTTCATCTCCTACCATTGTTAATTTAACTTGACATTTTATGCTTTTTTTAGTGGAGAACATTAAGTATTTTATGTTAAATTTATATATACCCTAAAATAATAGTAATAAAAAAGAGCATACTCCCGACGTGTCCATGTCTTAGTTTTTTTTTTTTTTAATTGGCGTATCACCGTGTCTATGTCTGTGCTGCTTAGATTACAACTCAACTCATTAATTCAACACATTTATTAATTAAAGCATTTAATTATGTAAAATTAGTATTATCTTAATCTTAATATGAATAAAGTAAAATTAATCTCAATGTAATCTTAATATGAATTACGAGTTATTTAATAGATTTATTTTGTCTTCATGGGAAATGGTTGTTGTGATACAAAAAAAAAGGTCTCCATCAAGACTTAGAGATCACAAAATAGACTCCGAAGGCAAAGATTTGCAACAACTCAAACACAGAAATCTTTCGAGTATATTTTTAAAAGTTAATCTGTAAAGAGATTCAATGACGGAAGTAAAACCAACAATATGTTAAATATTAAATGGACTATTGTTCTTTATCAACACTAAATAAATATAAAAAGTTTAAGGTCATAAGAGAGGTAAAGCAGATCTGAAATTCAAAAAATAAAAAAATAATAATAATAAAACAAAAGAAAAAAGAGCGAGAAACGAGGCATGAGGGAAAAAAAGAAGAAAGAGAGAATTGACATGGAAAATACAAATAGCGGGGGGAAGTTATATGAGAGACAGATATGAATGAGCTGACTGAGTGAATGATTTGAGAAAAATAAGAAAATAGAAGAAATAAAAAGAGGATCTGTCTCTCCCTCCCTACGTTCACATTAATTTCTTTTTTTAAAAAAAAAAATCATAGAGAAGTTATCAAATTTAAAGATAGGAGTTATGTTACAACCATTCTTCTCTATCATTCCCTGGTTTAGAAATTTTCAACAGAAAAATAGAAATCTTAACAGATTTCGTGAAAAAAGTAATTTAATTTACTTAAATGGAAATGTTACATTGCAACCATTCTTAATGAGGGTGCAATAGATCAAATTAAGAGTTTGAAGACTAGAGTGTGACCATCTTAGAAGTTTAGGGATAGAAATTGTTATTTTCCCGACATAATTAATTGCAAATGAATTATACGACTCATGACAGGCATATGCAAAATGTTTTGCAACAGAATCATGACATGCAACTAAGAAGAAAATGAAAATTTATAGCAAATTACCCTAGCTGGATCCTTAATGCTACCACGCCCTCTAATCAAAACTCGACAATCAGTACTTGCCTCCACTCGCTTGAGAGAGTTTCCCCTGGGTCCAAGAAGGCGGCCGACAAAGTTATACTACAAACAAAGTTCAATTCAGTTCCATAAGGACAAAATATGGTAAAAAAGGAAAAAATAATGAAAAAAGAAGAAATAGATAAACATATAAAACACAATATAATTCAATACATTAGGGAAGTTGTCAACAGGAACGTCTACTCTGATGGTTCTCTTCACAATAAGACCTGATGAACTACCTTGGGAACTTAGCCAATTTTGTGCTGACGAGGGTTGTAATAAACCTGACATCTGTGTATCAAAACATATATAGAGTTCAAACCAGAAAATTAATATAATACTATAGATATGTATAACAGCCAACATAACTTTGGAATAAAGAACATGGGAGATTTTCAGAAACAATACATATCAAAGTCATAGATTCTAGGATAGCAATCTAGGGGAAAAGAGTACTGAACACACTACATACCTTGAGAAAGAACATCATAATCATGCATAGAAAGTGGGAACATTTTGGTGCTCAAAGGAGAATAAGGAATCCCAGAACCATTCACAAAATGTTGTCGCGGATCTTAAAGTAACATTTTTCTTTTTTCTTTATTTTTATCTGTTTCTTTTTTCCCTTTATGGGGTTGGGGTCCGTACAAGATAATGAACATTTCTTCATGAAGACTCACCTTAGACAACCATAGAAATATGCTGATACTGACATAAATTACTCTTCGGGCCACTTATTTGTGTAATTTTTAAATTCCAGGTGTGAAACTAAGTTTCTTGAAAACCCCTTCACCAAAGATAGCAAGGGATAAACCAAAGTTAACTAATGAGTCAGCACTCTATATTAGAATATTAGACCATTGTCACTAGAAAACAAAAAAAACTGAGTCAACCCAACTAATTAATCAGACAAAGAGTTTCCTTCACACACATAAAGACAAATTTGAAAGTAAGCTAGCTCCTCATAATTTAA
Source organism: Lagenaria siceraria (assembly GCA_002890555.2). Taxonomy (NCBI): domain Eukaryota; kingdom Viridiplantae; phylum Streptophyta; class Magnoliopsida; order Cucurbitales; family Cucurbitaceae; genus Lagenaria; species Lagenaria siceraria. The sequence continues at coordinate 23,427,740 of CM016487.1, forward strand.
TGGACAACGTCATCCTGTTTATCAAGATGGCTGAAGGTGAAGAACTGATTTGTTAGAACCATTAGAGAAGCTGAAAAAAACTAAAAGACTACGTAAAGAAATAAAACGCACAAGTGAAAAAACTAATTCCCATTTTTTAATTAGCGCCTGTCCCCAAGTGAAATTAGATTATGAGTACTCAAATAAATGTTATGAGTTAGCAAAAATGTAAAAAGTTTGCGTCAGGAATGCTTCTTAAGTACAGTAAATTAGATGGACAGCAAGGTTATGTTAATGGTTAGTATCCGTACTTCTGATTGAAACCGTGATGGCCATGCACTCAAGTCAGCACCTCCATTTGAAAATATTCCTCCAGAAGCCAGGGGGCTGGCATGTTCAAGCCCACTTTGACCTAAAACTGATGCCTTCCCCAATAGTGTGGTTACACGCAATATTTCTGCTCCAAAAATGTCAATTTTCAAGAATAAGATGTACCAGTCAGCGCATTTGTTAAAAAGTTAGCAGTTACCACACAATGGACACAAAAAGGTGTTTTTTTACTTCTGAGTCAGTGACAAACATCCTTCATAAATAAATTTATAAATTTAATGTTCAAAAGTAAAAATAAAAAAAAATCAAAAAATCAAATTACGAACCCCAATACTATAGAGCAATATCAATAAGTAATATTGCCACCAAACGCTGAGAAAGGAAGTTAATAAACTGTATAGACTGCAGAAACTCAAAACAAATGAAGACAGAAGGCAGCAGAGGTAGAAAAAATCACATAAGTTCCAAATGATTGTTAGGATTAATTGGTATGTTAGAATTTCCATTAAAAAAAATTATATTTATGAATACAAGAAGTTAAGAAACCAAGTAAAACAATTATACAAAGGCAAATACAAAGGTAGAAAGGCACTGGGAAAATTCCAAAAAAAAAAAAAAAGATCAGTTCTCCATGATGCCAAGAAAAGGGACTTCCAACTGCTTGAAAAACATATTAAACTTGCTACTGAACTTCTGGATAACTACTAGAGCACTTACATGTGAGCTTGCATCTAAACTCGTAAGCTTCTAGCTCAATCCAAATGATGTAGAACAGACAACCCATGTAACATGGATTTTTTTTTTTTTAATAAACTGGTAGGTATGGTTGCTCAATCTTAGAGAGGGAGAAAATATATCTTCAACTTTTATGGAATAACTATTCAAGTTTGAATGTATTCACTATTCACGGTGGTTTATCACTATCACTACAATACTATTGTACTTGTCAATTGTCATGTGTGTCATCTCCTTTGGGCGTTCTTTATACATCAAAAATCACCCTCGAGTATTCACAAATCACAAACACATAAAGTTTTATGCAAAGCCATTTAATCAATTCATACCCCTGCCAACTCAAATATCCAAGGTATTAGCAGAAAGGCAAAGCAACAAGCAAGCATAATATGAACCAATATGTCCTCAATTTACCTCCAAGACCAGTCACATGTTCAAGGGCGAAAAAGCTACAATTAGCTATTAATCCCCACATAAAAACAAAGATGAACTTAAATTACTTAATTGAGGGGATTCAAGCAACAAAAACTAATCAGAAGCTCTATAATTGGTTACACAGGATGAAATTGATTAGGTTTTGTTCGAACATTTGTTGTAATTTTTGGAAGCATACTTTATTTTTAGGTGTTTTGGGTCCTTTACATGACTTGATTAGGATTATAAATTTTATTGTGTATCTTTTGAGTTAGGGGCAGAATGGTCTTTTAGCTAATTGGCTAAACAAAATGGGTTTAAGGGTATGGATGGAACACTGTACGTACAGTTTTTGGTTTTCTAGATGAAATTTTATGGATTTGGTGATAAAGCCTCGTCACCATTTGCACTTATTGAGTTAGGGTTGCATGTCAAGATCATCCAAGTAGGTCTGATCAACTTGCTTGTGAAGTATTCAAACTTGGAGTGGAGAACTAGGTCTTCTTATCTTTGGGTCTTTGATCAAAAGGCAATACATATCCAATCCTTCCCTTTGCATTGAAATCAAATTGATTTGGGTGATTTTAGAATTTGATAGTTAGGGGTTCACATTACGCTTCCTAATCTTCAAGGTTCTAGGGTTTTCATACCCCTGCCAACTTAAGTATCCAAGGTATCAGCAGAAAGGCAAATGAACAAGCAAGCATAATCATTAAAGTTAGATCAGATAATTGCTCATCACATGCACTCATTGGATTGAGTTTCTGTTAGATTAGTTCGGTCACACTGTATATCAAACAACCATGCTTTGTTCTGAGTTTCAACGGGCAATAACACCTCATCCCAAATATCTCAAGCCAATCAACGAAACGAGAAACATCGATGCAAGCAAACTATTTCACAACAAGCTACTTCGTTGAGGCTACGAAGTTCACCTTGGCTCAGCAAGCGATAACTATTAGGGAGCACAGGCATAAACGGACTAAGTTTCTGTCGCTCTGCCAATAACTCAGAGAGATACCTGCAAAAAAAGGTAAACAAAATGAGATGTAATCAGCTAAATGGTCCGTCCTAATAAACGGATGCTAAATCAACTAACAGAGTAACAGAAAAACACAATTCCAGAATCAAGACAGTTTGGTCTACAGCCAAGCAACACAAAAGGGTAATGGAACCTCAGATCTTAAATCAACAACTACAATCACACAACAAATCAAGAATCACACAAAAACAAGTAACATATTCAGCTAAACAAGTCCAAAACAAACCAGTTTATGAGTTTAAGAGCTAACTAGCTAGCAGGTCAGTCAGATAAGTAACACAGCAACCGATCATACAAAATCAACTAAATCAATCATCCAAAAGTCAGAAACAAAACCAAACTGATCCAAAAATAACAACCAACACACAGATCGGTGAACACAAATCACAGATCTCACAAAGCAACAAACAAACAAAAACAAAAAAGGGAAAAAAAATAAAGAGAAAAATGAGGAGTCGATTGGTTACTTTTCTTGCTCAAGTAGAGCAGCAGCAGATGCAGAGGACGGAGAGCGGAGACCAGGAAGATGAGGAGAGTGAGGAGCCGTAGGAGAGGGAGAGAAAGCCATGTACATCCCGCCTGCAGACGACGTCATTTCTCTCCCTCCGGAGACGTGAGTAGATATGGATACGGCCAGGATTCGAAGTCGATGACGGCGGCGGTGGCGGTGGCGATCCCGACCAGACGCTTATCAATCTGGCGTCGGTGGAAAAATTATGCACACTACAACTGCTGTGCCTTCTTGTCTATCTATCTATCTATATGTTATAAATATATTTATATACGTGTATTTAAATTATTTGTGTTATATCATATATGTATACACCGGAATATTTTCTGTATGTTTGTGATTATTTATTTTTTTTATTTGCATTCACAATTTTCTAAGTTACGGTTCTGACACCGCATTTAGTGACCAAAGAGACGAGGGGACTGCGGAGAGGGACCCATGGATTGTTTTTTTTAAAAAAAAAAATTATTAATGATTCAATGACAGTAAATAAACCAAATATTTTTTAAATTAATTGATTAACAATAATCAAACGTCCTACTGTTTCTTTGGTTTCCTTGTCTTATTAATCAAAAGAAATTAGATAGCATTGGATGTTAGTTAACTAACTACTCTATGACCATGGTATGAATGACTTATTTAGAGATTTTTTTTTTAATATTTGTGAGTATCGGATGAGCTTACGTGGACCTCGACTAATTTGACAGTACAATCCGTCTGACCCTACAACATTTGGTGTCAAAAAAACCTGTAGGATATTAAATCTTAGGTAGGTGGTCACCATGGATTGAACCCATAACTCATGGGTCTTTTAGCTTTTTTTATATTCCCACTGCCACTAGGTCGACTTATTTAGAGAATTTAGAGATGTTCATTTTTCTGCGGTGAACTTTTTTTTGGTAGAGTTCGTAGAAAATAAAGAAGGGAGTGGAGAAAAAAAATCACGATACTCCACGTCTTCATCCCGTTCGCCTATTTTTAATTTATTACAATAATTATTGTTATGTAATTATTATCATTATATAAATATTTTTTAGAAAATATTATTATATAAATATTATATTTAAATTTCAAGTTTCATCATTTAATGGTTAAAATAATGAATAGGTTTGAATTTAACATTTAAATTTAAATTATATATTATGAAATAATTGGATGAGTAATTATTTTATTTTACCATAAAATTTGAGTAATTTCTCATTAAATTTAAATTATAGAAGTTAATCGTATTAAAAAATTAGTGAGAAATTAACTATTTATTTAAACTTTACCATTGTAGTTATTCAAGTTAGTTGATCTTTTTTATTTGGTTCCTAGGTTCCAAAATGTTATACATTTAGTTTTAAGTTTTGAATTTGATTTCACTTTAGTCCCTTGATTCAAAATATTACACTTTTAGTCATGAAATTTTGAGACTTATTTTAATATGGTCACTGGATTTTAAGATTTATATATTTAACCTCAATTTTTCACTAAGTACTCTCTTTTAACTTCATCTTTAGTGGTAATGTCTATTAATCAATTTAAAAGAATTACAATTAATTAAGTTTTACTATTTTTCATCACTATTAAAATTTTATTTCATAATCATTTTAAATTAATTAATAGACATTTACGTCAATGATTGAAAATGAGTATTAAATGACAATCGAGATTAAAAGTGTAAAACTTGCAATCTATGAACGAGATTGAACCAAAACTCAAATCTTAAATGTTAAATTATAACATTTTGCAATCTAGTGACTAAATTGAAATCAAACTCAAAACTTAAAAACTAAATGCGTAACATTTTGAAACCTAAAGACCAAATGGAATCTAGAACCAAAATTTAGAGACGAAAAGAGTTTTTTTCCAAAAAAAAAACATATTGAAAAACGTTCGTAGAGAATCTCTACCTCGATCCACGCAAAGTTAAAGGGAGAGCGAGTACAGGGGGCTAAGAAACATCATTGGTCTCGCCTTGCTTCGTGCACATATCTATTAAAGATATTTGAAAAAAAAAATATCAATTTATACTTATGAACTTTTGAGTTGGATCAATTAAAATTATAAGCTAATAACTATTGGATATTTATATTGTAGTGAAAGAAAGTGTTGAATATTGAAACATGCAAAAAATAGATTAAATTGTGTTGATTAAATCTATGGTTAGAAACTTCAAATTGAATTGAAATCATCCGATAAAATAATGTTCTGTTGGCTTTTTGGCCCTTAATCTCAAATTAATTAATTTTAATTAATTAATGTTTTGATGATAACAAACCTGAGTGTTTTGAAGTGTCCATTGTGTAGAGCTTGGAACAACGGTTTCAACGCAATTTGAATCACTCAAATCGGAGTTCAAACGAGGAAGATATGGCTGGAACAAGCTTAACGGAAAAATACCCGATGTCGATGACGTGGCAGCCAAATCATCAAAGTGGACCTACTAGAGGATGACAAGTGGAGAAATAGATAAGTGACACATGGAGCTTTTGATTTTTGTTGGTTTTAAAAAGAATGGTTTTAAAAAGAAAATGAATTTAATATTATTATATGTTTGTGTCTAACGGCTAGTTGCCTTTAAAAGAAAATGAATTTTATATTATTTTATGTGTGTGTCTAACAGCTAGTTGAGTTTAAATCTCAACCATTCAATTTTCTTTTACCAACATCTAATGGTCCAAATTTAATGTAGTTTCCAACAACTTTTCTTTCTTTTTAAACACTTCATCTTCTCCAAAATCATAACAACAATTTTACAACTTTTATTATTTTACAATCCTCCATAATTCATTAAGCTTCCATTGTTGCTCTCTCACCAAGCTTCAATTTTCTTCTTTTCATCTAATTCTTAAGAGAGATTTATTGTATTGTGAGGATTGATTTGTTGAGTGCTACAAATTTGTAAATCTACTCTTTGAGAGAGTTTTCCTCATCTTGTTCTTCATTTCTAAACGTTTGTAAGGGTTGCTCTTGATCCCGGAAAAAGAGTTGTTGTAACGGTTTGATCCTCAATTGTGGAAAGGATCGGGTTTGTTCTTGCGCCCGGAAAAGGAACATTGTAGCGGTTCGACTCTAAGCCGTGGAAAGAGTCAAGGTTTCTAGTGACATACCCAAGAGGAGCTTGGGAAGTGGATGTAGGCCGGTTATGCCGAACCACTATAAATTTCCGATGTCATTTTCTCTATCCCTCTCCTATTTAATTTTGCAATTAATTTGCTATTATAGTTTATTGTTTGAAATTAATTGCAACTTTTATTCCTTGAAATTAATTGGTCATATTTGTTTACTTTGATTGGTAGTTCTTAAATTTGCATACCTTTACCAATCTTATTATTAGAATTAAATAGAGTGCTTCAAAGTATTACTTTTAATTTCTTGATTACTTTGGGTTGAATTTATTTGCATGAAATTCTTGTTTAAATTACTTGTTAGTATAAAGTGTATTAATTTGTTTCATTGGGCCCACATTAGTACAAAGTTTTAATTAGCTTAATAAAATCCTATTCACCCCCTTTAGGGTTGCCATACTGGTCCAACATGTTCAAGGTATAAATTTAACATATATGAAAATTAAATTTGCAGTTTCTTTAATTTGAATGAGTTATGTTTGATTTTGGTCAAGTAATAATTTAATTTTTAACTAAATACTATCTTTTAATTGAGTTATATGAAATTAAATGTGTATTTTGCCCAAAAAAAAAAAAATAAATAACATGGGTTTGAAATAAAGTTTAACATAAATAAGAAATCATTGTAAATCCAATAAGCAACTTTTTAGGGTTTCTATCTGCATAGAAAAAAAAATATTTTGGTTTAAATTAAAATTAAATAAATGAAAACTATGAGGATAATCAAATCGTATTTTTTTTCAACTAAGAAAGAGTTATTACTAAATTTTATACAAAAATAGAAAAATAATATTTTAGCTTAAGTTTAAAATTAAAAGGATAATCACTCTATTCAAATTAAAACTAAAAAGATCATTTTAATACAAAGAAATAAAAAATGCTTTGGTTCAAATTAAAATTTAAAATTAAGAGAATAATCAAATCATCTAATTCAAAATAAATAAATAAAATTTTTTTTTTTTCTTTTAAACAAAGAGAAGCTAATCACAAAATTAAAAAAAAATAAAAATATTCTGTTTTAATTTAAAGTTTAAAATTAGATGGGTAATCAAATTGCACAATAAAAAAGATTTTTTAAAAAAATAAGAAAGGAATATCACAAATTTTTAAAAAGAAAAAGTATTGGTTAAATCATATTTAAAATCAAGAAGATAATCAAATCATCAAAATCAAAATTAAAAAAAAAAAAAAAAAAAAAAACTAAGAGACAATTAAAACTTCATTAATTTTTTTTTTAAAAATTAGGTAAGAGAAGACTATCACGAAGAAAATTTAAAAAAAAAAAAATTTTGATTTAGATAAAAGTTCGAAATTAAGAGATAATCAAATCATCTAAATAAAAACAAAAATAATTCTTTTTAACACAAAGAAGATTAACATGAAAATTTAAAATACCTGAATTAGAGGTTATTAGTTATATTCATAGATTTAAATAGTTAATTCTAAAATAAATCCTCTTCAGTTCCTTTATCATTGAATTTCTTTCATAGTTTTAATAAATAATCTTAACATTTAATTCATTAATAGATCTTTTTAATTCAATTAGTTTGCTTTAGTTTTTGTAAGTGTTGCATTCGAAACAATAATCTATATTTTATTATCATATCAATTTTTAAAATTTAAAAGCTATCCAATATTTTACCTAATTGGTTAACATCTATAGATCTAATAAATTAAGCTTTGTAAATTATAAGAGTATCAACTATCGAAAACCTATAATTTAAATTTAAAAAATCTAGATTTCAACAGTACATAAATTTCAATAGAAACTCTAAAGTCAGAGTAGTCAACGTAATTAATATAAAAATTATAATTTTGTAATAAAAAAGAATTACCAATAGATCTCTTTCGAGTAAAAAATTACGTTTTTTTATTGAATTATTCAAATACTTATTTTATTAAATCTTTAAAAATATACATATATTTTTCCTCAAATTCACATTTAATCTAATTTTTCACATTCAATTTATTTAATCTCTATGGGTTTATTTAAAAAATATTTTTTTGCAACATTTTAGGCTAATTATGCTAGAATTGCAATTACCTCTAAATTCATTAAAACTAGTTTTTTAGTAATATATTCATTAAAACTTATCAAATTAATGTGGTTGGTAAATTTATACACAGAGTCAATTTAAAATATTTTATTCATGCAGTAATTTAACTTAAGCATCAGATTTATCTAATCCATAAAATTTTTAAAAGTTTCAACTATAATCTTGTTTTGAATTATGCTTCCTGTAATACATGCTGTGAAATATTACATAATAGAACATGATGTAATATGCCAATATGATCAATATAATTTAATCGACATAAAGTTTTGACCGTTATCGACTTTCAGATCAAAAATTTGATATTTCCATACCTCAAGATTTATTTTACTTACATAATTTTTTATTGAATTGACATAAGATGGTTAAATAAAATTTGTTTAAAAAATAATTAATTAAGTCCTTTTAAGGTTTAGGGTTTGGATTATTTAAACACTTCTTTTAAAAGAGAAATATATTCAATAACAACGTTTTTTATATCTAACATTTTGAAAAGAAAGTACATTAAATAACAATTTTAATTTATTCGATTGCACTATATTCAATAGAGACTATATCAGTTACAAATACATTTAATTTTTTTTTTTCTTACTAATATTTTGGAGATTTTTGGTTAATAATTTTAAAGTCATTTTTAATAATCTCGTGTATTTGGTCAATTTTTAAATTAATATAAAATTTTGAAGTGCATTATTTTATTAAAAAAATTTAAAAAATACTTTTGATAATCTAAAATCACTTCAGAAATTATTGACATTTTTATAGGCACTCATAGAAAATTAAATTTTATTTAAATAAACACTTTTCAAAACAAACACACTAATAAATTATAGGTTGAGTTGGATTTCAAGTTCATCCTTCCTAGTTTTAAAAGTTTAATTATAATAATCTATGTAGTCTGATTAAATGTCATTAAACAATTTATTGTTGTATTATTTGAATATTGCATTATTTGATGAGTTTAACCTTTCATTTGGAGAATAAAAAAATCGAACAAATAGTAGTAGTAAAGGTGTATTAAGATATTTTTTTTAATTTTTGAATACAATAAGAGTGGAGAGACTCAAACCAATAACGTTTTGGTCTTTAAAATATACTATGTATACTAATTGAGATATGCTCGTTTTGGTTACAGATTAAGAGATTTAGCTAAACATAATATAATACATATATATATATAGTCTCTTTCAAAAAAAAAAAAAAACTTCATATATAGGAGAACTATAATGAAATATTTAAAACCACAAAACCATAAGAGCCCATTTGAAAACAAACATCAAAAAGTTTACAGAGGAATTATTGAGGAAAATAAGATAAAGAATATATATATACATGTATTTTGTAGATTCTCTCTAAAATAAAAGAGACGCATCTTTTAATTGGTAATAAATTTAAGTGGGTACCATTTAACCAAATAATCTATTTTCTATTTATTATAAAACATTCTCTCAATTAAATAAATTTATAATATAAATACTCTTTTAATTCAAGGAGATTCGAATTTCTAACTTCTTTAATCAAAGATATGTCTAAATCAGTTGAATTATAAATGTTTACATCGACTGTTCATAATCTCAACTTTAAACCATACAATTTATCGAACATCGTTCACCTCCAATTCTTTTCAAACAAAACAACTTTTTATGCATTTCAAAGATCTAAACATTCAATTATATTGGAGTTGTTTCAAGCTCACACATCTCTGATCATTTACTAGAGTTGGTAGGCCACCATTAATATTTCCAACTTATAACCATCAATACATTATATTATTGTGTTCTTTAGGTGTCACAATGGCTTAGCTCTTACTTTTATTATACACTTTTTTTTAAAAAAAATTCCATTTTCATATAACTCTTGTGGCATCAAGATCTAGAATTTAAAATTTGGGATTGACCAGTTCAATCATTGGAAATATTTGTTGTACCAAACACAACTCAAAGCACATGCTAAAGGGAATAACAATAATCAATGACGAACATATATCAATACTTTTTAAAATGAGAAATTGATTTGTGTTTTTTTATGCGTATAATTTCAATTTTATTGTTGTATTTCATAGGCACAGTTGCAAATATAGCAATCAGATTCAAAGTATTAGCATATATAGCAACGTTTAAAAAAAATGCAAATATAGAGCAAAGTATTCACATAGTGATAGACTTTACTTGATATACTTTGCTATATTTGCAATTTTTTTAAAATGTTGTTATACACTTGGTTATTATCCCTAATATTACTACTCATTATAATTATCCTATTTTCATATATACATATAGATTTACGAGGTTTTTTTAGAAGTAGTAAAGGCTTGTTTAAAATGGAAATTACTATAAACAAAAAAATATCAAACTATTTACAAATATAAAAAAATTTCACTGTCTATCAATGATAGACCGAGATAGAATTCTACCGCTTTCTATCGCTCAAACAAATAAATTCTATCGCTTGAGCGATAGGAAGCGATAGAATTCTATCATGGTTGGTCAGTGATAGACTGTAAAATTTTTCTATATTTGTAAATAGTTTGGCTCATTTTTCTATATTCGAAAACAACCCTGTTTAAAATGATTTTTTTAATTAGTGTTGAATTTTTAAATAAGGAAAAAATATTTATAGAATCATTTAAAAGAAGCCCTAAATCATTTTCACATATGAAAGTGAGAGAAGTTTAAAGTCTTCCATGTGGGGATGAAGGTTTTTGGGTTTCCTTTGCTTGTGGTGTTGGGTTGCTTCCTTTTATGAAGGAGGGCCCATGATTGATTATAATTCATTAAGGTTAATATAATGTTGTTTCAACCTTGAGAAATTTTGAATTATAGCCAATCAATTAAAGAAAATTAGAAGAAATGATGAAGGAAAAGAAAAAAAAAAAGAAGAAGAAAAGTAAAAGAGAGTGTGATAGTTGTACCATGATATTAAATTTTCGTGATATTTCTATTGGCATTTTCACATTTTTACGAGCTCGATATCATCATGAAAAGTGGATATATAATTTCATTATATCGTAAAAAAATATGAAAGTACACAAAAAATAAGTAACAAAATGTCACTAATCCGAATATAATATAAATAATAAATATTTTATGTGATTTAAAAAGTATAAAAATATTTATTTATTAATTTAAATGTATTCATTTAATTTTAGTTCTTATAATCTTTTCAAAAGTATCAATCGACATTGACATTTTATTGATATTTCTAACAACATTTTCATAAAATTGAGATCTCAAAATTTCTATGTTGACATTGATATTTTAAAACTTGATTATACCAATGAAATAGAAAGAGAAAAGAAATAGAGAGGAGCCACTCTAGAACATTGAGAATTTTCCAATAAATGAAGGGGGTTATCATTGAATGAGTTCACTATATTGTGGTTATCTCGTAATAATCGTTAGATGTAGATTTAAAAATCTACAATGATCGTTGGCCATAAATTTGTGCTACTTTTAATTGTTGGCCATAAATTTGTGCTACTTTTACTGTTTCTCTCTTATACATTTAACGGTGTAAAACTGTCAACCACACTGTAGCAGTGTCCTCAAATAATTTATCTCGTCTATGAAAGGTATTTATTTTTAATCCAAATATCATTTTGGTTTGTAAGTTTTCAAGTTTGTTTATTTTTTATCTCTTAATAACTTTCAAAATGTCCATTTTAATCCCTTAATTTTTTAGTTTATGTTTCATTTTAGTCCCTACATTTCTAAATGATATGCCTATTTTGGTCCTTGAATTTTTAAAACATAATCATTTTAATCATTTGCTATTATTTTTCTATTGAATTTCCAATTATCAAATGTTTGTCTCTAACTTATATGACTTGGTACTAAAAAAAAACTTATATGACTTGAAATCATGTGCTCACATTAACCATGTTAGTTCACCTGCTCAAAACTGTGTCATTAATTTGTTAAGAATAAGATAAAGATAACAACTAAAATAGAACACATTTGAAAATTTAAAAATTAAAAATAACCTTTCAAAAAATTTAGGAATTACAATGGAACAAGCTTGAAAATTGATGGACCAAAACATGAGATTTCAAGATTTTTTTTCTTTTTTCTTTTTAAATTTTTTTGTAAATTCTTTGATTTCATTTTTGTTGGTTCAATGTTATCAATACCAACCTTCATATTTTCCAAAATTGTATTTTTATTGTGATTCTCTAAATTAAATGTGACTTGTCTTGGTGATCATGATTATTGTTTTTCCTATAATTTAATTTGTAAACATTTAATTAATTGAACCTTCCAATCCCAACTTCAAGTAGATTATTAATTCAACTCAAAATTTATAAAAATGGTACTTCAAAATCAGCACCGTGTAATTTGAAGCTGTTAGAGATTAACTTTCTCTAAGATATATAAATGTAGGTTAGTCTTAAGATATATAAATGTAGGTTATATAAGACTAGCGGTTTCTGTTTCTCATTTTTTTTATGAAATAATACTTATTCGATAATCAATTTTATTACTTATTACTAAATTTTAAGAAAACTTTATAAAAAGATTAGCAAAATTTGAGAAATTACAACAAATTGTTATTTATTTATTGGTTTTTTGAGAGGTTTTTCAAAATTCTGTTTCTGCATTTTTTTTTCATTTTCATACATTTTCTTTTTTTTTTTTTTTTCAAAAGAAAGATTAGTTTGCTATTTTCATTTTTTTTTTTCATTTAATTAAACTGCAACCAATTGGTATTTTACTTGTCAACTCATTTTAGATAGCAACTCCCCCAAAACAACCTATAGCATTAACTTTATTTCTTTATTTTTTTAAAAAAAAATTGCAAAAGAAATTGACACATGACCAAGTCAAATTTTAGAGCATATTTGGAATAGCAAAAGTGATTTAATTATTATAAACCGTTTTGTTTTTATAAAAACAAAATCGTTTTAATGTTAGTTCCATAATTTTAAAAGAAAAATTTTCTTATAACTTAAAGTGATCTTTTAAATGCTTAATATTTAATTTAAAAAGGATAAATCACCTTCCAAATAATAGTAAATTTGTAAATGATTTTTTTTAATGCAACAACTTCCAAGGGTGAAAGATTGAACCACAACCCTCTAGGAATAATAAATTATTTTAAAGAATAATTGTAAATATAGCAATCAGATTCAAAGTATTAGATATATAACAACATTTTTTAAAAAAAATTATAAATATAGCAAAGTCTATCAGTAATAGACTTTTATGGTCTAGGTGGGATAAACTATAAAAGTCCATTGGCAATAGAAGTCTATCACTAATAGACTTTGCTATATTTGCAATTTTTAAAAAATATTGTTATACACTTAATTATTATCTCTAAAATTGTTATTCATTACAATTACTTTTATTTTAATTAATCACCCAAAAATGGGATAGTAAATGATTTTAGATTCTTTTCAAAGGTACTTTGATATATATACCATTGCAGTATCACTCAAAAACGAAAATAAAAGTTTCAACCATACTAAAATCATTCACAAATATGTCGATAATAAAACTTTCCAAATTATGAAGGACTAAATTGAAGGGAAAAAAGAGTTCAAAACACATTAAACCATACCATCCAATCGTCCATATATATAATATTTGAACCATAAGTTTGACTATTCTCATAATTAAACAACTTTAGAAACACAATAAAGAAATTAATTAAGAACAACATTTCTCTTATTTTAACTATCATGAATTGGCCTAGTGGTAGTGGGAACATCTAAAACATGCCAAAGGGTTAAGGAGTTGCGGGTTTAATCCATGGTGGCCACCTACGAGTAAGTTGACACCCCGCTTGTTGTAGGGTTCGTAGTGTGCGCAAGCTGACCCGAACACTCACAGATACCAAAAAAAAAAACATTTTTCTTTATTTTTAATTCTTTCTCAACTAAACTTAGCACTAATGATTCTTTCAAGTGAACCAATACACCCCATAATAGTGACAACAAAACAAAGAAAACTAAGAACCCTAAAAGCAATCCATGTGGTTGTCCAAGCCCTAATTTTCCTTTGCTTGAAGAACATTTCAAGAGGAAAATAAATGACAAAAGGCCAAAAGTTCAAAGCTCCGATCAATCCCAAAATTTGGTTGAAGTAAGGGAAAAGCACAGCACAATAAGTTGTTGACAAAACATAGGCTGTTCTGAAACAAAGCCTGAAGGGATGTAATTGAAAGGCAGGCAATATTGGGAGTTTGATTGAGAATTGTTTGTTCACAAAAGCATTGTTGTTTGGATATTTCCTTCTTGTCCATCTCTCAACAATTGAGAAAACTGGCTGGCTGAAAATCTGAAAGTGTTGTTGGGAGGAATTTATATCATTTGTCATAATAAATATGTAAAAGGAAAAACCCAAAACCGAAAACCGAGCCATGATTATAATGATATATTGACCTTATTTGATAATCGTTTTGTTTTACTTAAATTATAAGTTTAGATCCTGAATTTTCAAATTTTCTAATTTCGTGTATAGTAAGTCTATGAAAGTCCCAAACTGAAAGTTCCCTTGCATTAGGAAAATTTTCACAAATAGAAAAAATGTCAAACTATTTGCAAAAAAAAATACTGATAAACATTGATAGACTTCTATCAGCATCTATGAGTGATAGACTTCTATCATTTCTATCACTGATAAACCATGATGGACTTCTATCACCGTCTATCACAACTATCTAAAATTTTTGCTATTTTGTGTAATAGTTTCCCTTAAAAAATTTCCCTTGCATTATTATTAATTTTTTTTAAAATGAATTGATAAATTAAATATTATGTTATATATAATAAAACCCTAATTAAACTTTTAATTTTGTGTCTAATAGTTCGATGAAAGAGGGAGAAAGAAGGAAGAAAAAAAATATATATTTTTCATTTATAGCTAAAAAGTTAGTAGGATTTTTTGTAATTAAAAAAAAATATCTTGCAAGCTTTATGTTAAGAATTAGCGGAAAAAAACTAACCGACAGACCAAGGGTGCTACTAAAAGCAAAAATCAGAGTAAAATTGTTGGAAATAATGGAACGACCTAAATCAAATTTCAAGAACCAAAAATATATTTTTACCTATTTAAAATTTAGGGCAAACATTAATTTACACTCTAAACTTTAGAGTTGTATTAATTAAAACCGTGAACTAATAATTGATTTTACACCAACATCATGTGAAATGCATAATTTAAGTCAATTCAAGTTAGACACCGTTTTAATTTTTTTGTCAATTAAGTTTATAAACTTTTAAAATTATCAAACAGATCCTTAAAATTTTAATTTTGAGTCCAATAAATTCCTTAAATTTTTCAAATTTGTATCTAATACACACACTAAAAAATTCAAGAATCTATTAGACATACACTTTTATACACACGTACACAATAAAAAGTAAAAAATTAAGGATATAAATACCTGATAACCTCCCAACAAATGAAGAACAACACAAGCATTAGCAAAGGAAAGAAGCCAAAAGTGGTGAAAAAAGGGAGATGCAGTCAAGAGATTTCCAGGAGTGGCATCACCAAAGGCTGCATACCCAAAGCATGCACAGCACAAGTAGAAGAATGTTGTTACTGAAATGGCTATTGTTGATGCCTTCTTCATTGTTTCGTTTTCTGGAGGTGGATTCTTCAATGTATCCTAATTATCAATTCACCAATATTCACCATTTTTAATTTATATTTTTTTTATTATAATCAAACAATTCAAAAAAAAAAAAAAAAAAAAAATTCCCTCAACTACTATATGTTTGAATTCTAGGTCAAGCTAATTCTATTTATTTATTATTATTATTATATTTTTTTTTCCCTTTTGGGTTTGTTTAATAGATTTATGTGGATATATTTAAGCCATGTTTATTGTAGGTATAATATAATATGAAAATAGAAATTCGAAAACAACTAAAATTGGATTCTAATTTAAACAATTATTTAATTAAAATGTGGTTTATGCTATATTTATAAATTATAAAACTAGTCTTAGTTTTCTATTAAATATTAGATTTTAAAAAAATTTGTACAATTATTATTTTGTAATATTAATAATTTATAATTCATTACATAATACATATTTTAATTTTTAAAAAATGAATTGAGTCGTTTCTAAACATTATTTTTATTTAATATAATTCTGCATTTTAAAATTCAAAATTTGGATATAATGAATACACAAAAAAAAATGTTGTTTTTAAAATTTGAAATGTTTGAATCACATAATCTGAAAATAGTTTTAAAAACATAATTCGGATGGTCAGTCAATACATAGAACTCAATAAATCTGAAATATAAAAAAAAAAAAAAAAAAAAATCTGAATTCACAACCAAACATTTTTATCATTATCATTGGGCTACAATGATGGTTTCTAGATTTATTTAATTTATTCAACTTTTTTTTTAATCCAATAATTTTGTTTAAAAGACTATAGTTTATGTCATGAGTTAATCTTTTAAGTCACTTATTTAGATAATGAACCAAGCATGACATGGCTTTACCACGTTAATATAGTAAAATTATTATATGTCTAACTGGTCCATGTATTTTTTTTTTTAAAAAAAAAAGTCCAAAAGAAGTATCACACAATAATTTTAAATTTGAAGATTAACTCTAGCAATTTAACTAATTATTAAAGAAATTAATTAGTTTTAATTGACAAGGAGAGAAATAACATTTTTCAAGTAAAGTTTATAAGTACTAATTAAATTAACCCTAAACACACATAATAAGTACTATAAAATTAAGTTTAAAGAATAAACTAAAGATATAACCTAGATTTTTCATCAAATAAAACATGAACATCATCTGAAAAATAAGTACAAAAGCTTGTTCTACTTTATAATTAGAGTAATAAGTAAAATAAAAGGAAAGGAAAGGAAAGAGGAGATGATGACCTGTATATCGAGAAGAATAAGTGTAAATGGATAAGCAAAAGCAATATCTCCAATAGCTTCAAATGCTATAAATAATTTTTGAATAAGATTGGCAGCAGGGATTCCTGAGATGCTACCTTTGATTTTACCATTCTCTGTCTCAACAATTTTTAAAAATCAACCACAATAAAACACCAATGAAAAAAGAGAAGAAAATATTTTCGAAAACAAATCAAAATCAAAATTAAAGCACGTTTTTAATTCTTCAAAATTTATTTATCAAATAATTGTATGCAAAGAAAAAAAGAAAAAAAAAAAAAAAAAAAAAAAGAAAGGGGTAGCTACCTAAAACTTGAAAAAGGCCAAGAGCAATGGCAATAGTTGAGTAAGAAAATGACATAATTGTAGCAAAAATGGAGAGGCATCCCATGTTGTGCATGTCTGGAATTTGTGACAAAATTATTTGAAAAGCTCCAAATATTATGGTTTGATAATAACTGTGTTCATCTTGGGCAATGCATGATTTATAAGCTTCATCCCCTTCTCTCTTGTAACAAATTATTTTCTCAATTGCCCTGCATTAAAACAATAATACTAACTCTCAAATAATTCAAACAATTTATTCTTAGCCCTAAAACTCTCTTCTTCTTTTGTACAATACCTAACACGTAAAGTTTATATCTCTAAGGACTCGTTTGATAACCTTCTTAAGGGTTTGCTTGTTAGTTTTCTACTTTTTATAAAATAAAATAAAAACCCTAAATATTTGGAAACTATTTTTTATTTTTTTTATAACAATTGTATTATTTTAAACCTTAAATTTTTATAAGAGTATAAGTCTCAAAGTCCTTTAGATTTTGTTTGAAAATATGGTGGGAGACATTATAAATGTTTCAATTCTACTCTTAAATTGTCATAAAGTTAATTAATTTAGATCCTTTATTAATATCACATTTAAAAATTATGCATCAATTTTTACAGCTAAATTAACAAAATGGATGATTAACATTTATTCGTAGATAATATTCAAAGGAAATCTTGATTGAGATTCCAATTTGAAATGTTTATGAAAGTATAGGAGTTAATTAGGTGATAAAATTATAAGCTCACAACATGTTTTATCCAAACGTAATGTAAATAAAGGATATAAATTGATATATTTATAAAAAAAACAAAATTAGGATTTAAATTGATATAATTATTAATTTATAGTTTTAATTTATACAACTTCCAAAATTTTAGGGTATAAATTCATATTACAATATAACACGTGGGCCTTTAAAATGTGTAATTAGCTATATATCCACATAATAATTACAATCAAATATTTTTTAAAATGTAATTGCGTTTTAGCCATTTCTTCCAAATTCCAAATTCAAAAGAGAAAAGAAAAGTCAACAAAAAGAAAAGAAAAACCCAAGAAATTTCTATTATGTTGACAAACTGAAAAAAAAAAATCAACAAAAGGAAAAAAAAAAACCAAGAAATTTCTATTAATTAAGTTGACAAACTAAAAAATGTTTGAAACATTAAGATCAAATTAAAAAATGTTAAAAACACAAGGAACTAAATTGAGAATATTGAAACAAAGAGGACCAAATTGAAAAAATAGAAAAAGGAGTAAAAACATAAATTAAAGGGAAAATTACCTAATTTCCCGTCCCCAAGTTTTGAAGATTATGCGTGCTTGATTTTCGAGTTTTTAAGAATATATACATTTGATCTTTGAATTTTTAAAATGTAATTTTTTAGTCTCCGAATTTTTACAAATAGATTTAAAAGATCTTGAAAAATTATTAAATTTTTTTTAAAATAATTATATGATATTTAAAATTAGGAAAGTATTTTTAAGAAATAATGTTAGAGAGTAGAGATAATTTTTAAAAATTATTCTTTTAATTTAAAATGCTATATAATTATTTTAAATAATAAAAAATATTTGAGAGACATTTTAAAACTATTTTAAAACATTTGAGGACTAAAAAATTAATGGTCAAACGCACATATTCTTCTAAACTTGAGGATTAAAAATATATATTTTGAAAATTTAGAGATCAAATGAATAGCTTCTTCAAAATTCGGGACTTAAAAAAAATAAAATAATTTTGCCTAAATTAAAACAGCTCTTACCGAATGCTGTTGGCAGTGGTTATATGATAGGCAACGCCCGTAAACCAGAAGCTGATCACCACACTCGCCGTACATATTTGCTCCCACTTTTCTCCTAAATAATAATATTATTATCAAACTTTTATTATTAATAATAATAATAATATTATTATTATTATTAATTCGACCACATGAGAATAGAAATTGGCGTAAAAATTAGACAAATAAGAGATAAATGAGAGTGTGTATATATATGGAAAAAAAAAGATATCTATATAATCTGTTTTGAAATGGAACTCAAAAAAAACTTCAAACAAATTCATTATACTAACAGTAGAGGCTTTTTCAAACTTTTTTTTCTTCAGTAAGGCTAAGTATTTATGCAGCTTTTAAAAATACAATGATATTTTTGAAACAAGTATTAATGGTTTGTATTTGTATACTAACCGTAAATGTATTTTTGAAGTTTCTTTTAAGTTTAAAAAGGAATTTATGAACATTTGTTAAAGTTTAAGGGTATTTTTAAAACTTTTGAAAGTTTAAAGTATTTTTTACACAAAATACAAACTTTATGAGTATTTTAGTTCCCGTTGATAATGCGAATTCGTTTGTAATTTTATGTTTTTTGAAATTTACGTGTGTTTTTTTTTTTATTTTTTAATTATGAATTTTCATATTTGGTAAAAAAAGAAATTAAATTTTTAGTTAAATTTTAAAAACAAAAATTACATTAGAGTCTCGATATAACTTTGCATCTCTTAAGACTTGACGACGTCATTTTAGAAGGACGGAGGCATTACAATGTACGTACCTAATATGTGGGCGTCAGAGTAAAATTTCATAGATTGCGTGATCTATTGAAACTAGGTATCAATTCAAGCTTGGATAAAGACTCATAATTTTTAACATGTTTTATAAAATTACATTATTCCCATACCATTCCTTTATTTTATTCCCTTGTTTTAGTCAACCTTTATTTAATTAAAAGTAATTTTCATTATATCCAGCACCTTTGAAAAACTTTTAAAATATTCCATCACCCAATTTCTTTTAAAAAGAAATGCTTCATTAATATATATATATATATATATATATATATATATATATAAAAGATGGGACAAAAAATTAGTAGAAGTAGCTCTTGATTAATCAATAATAATGATTCTTTTTTCTTTTCGAGGACAAAAAAAAAAAAAAAAAAAAAAAAAAGAGTATGTTAACCAACCATCCACACAAGATGAAAGAAAAAAAACACGAGCATAGCTCAAGTATTTTAAAATGTGTTTCTTTTTTCAACCAAAAAAATTAAAGTTCAAATCTCTCTTCTTTATGTTTGACCAACAAACAGAAAGAAAAGAAAATAAAAAAAGTTAAGAGAAAAAGTAGCTATACGAACCTAAATGCAACTTCACGGCTTGAGGATAAGATTTGTTTCTCAATTGTCCAAATTCAGGATCTGGATACCGATAACAGTCACACAAGATAAACGCTAATGCTAAAGTCACCGCGGGAAAAGCCACTCCCAACAGCACAGGTCCGGCAATCCACCCTAACTGAGCCATGCTCCATGGTAGAGACAGCACACCAGCGCCGATCACTCCAGTAATAATATGAGCAATTGCCGTTCCCAAATCCCCTAATTTTTTTTTTTAAACAGAGAAAACTATGATAAAGAAGAGGTAAGAAAAGAAAACAAACCTGAAAAACAAAAAACTAGATGGTTAACAAAAAAAAAATTGGCCTAAATTTGGATGACCTTTACCATTTCTCTTCACCGATTGTTCTTCATCCTGGTCGTTGGAGGACGAAAGGGCTTCGACGATGAAAGGACGTTCTTCGGGATCTTCACCGTTCCCGGCGCCGCCCATTTGAACAACTATTATCTGAGGAGGTAAGGGGAAATTAAGGAGGGAGTAGAAATTCGACTGATTGGTTGAATTATTTGTGAAAAATGGAGGTTGGTTTTGTTATAATAAATATGGTTAACGAAGGAGAGGACAAATGAGAAGGAGGATTGATTATATTGAGGCAGACGCAATTGATTGATTGATTTTGATTAATTTATTCCTCCTCCAGTTTGTTTAGGGATGCTTCATGGAGAAGATAACCATTGAAGTCCATTTTATTATTATTACTATTATTTTTATTATTTAAATAGCTTTAGCCTCTTTGCCATATTATATTATGCGAAATTTTTACAAATAAAAAAAACGTCAAACTGTTTACAGAAAATAGCAAAAAAGAATACTGATAGATATTGATAGACTTTTATCAGCATCTTCTAGTTATATACTTCTATCATTTCTATCACCGGTAGACCCTAATAGACTTCTATCAGCGTCTACCATAACTATCTAAACATTTTGCTATTTTATGAAAATAGTTTTCTTTATTTTTCTATTTCTCCTATTATTATTTTAATATTTTTTTTTATATAATTTTCTTTCTCTAATCCTATATCCTACCACAAACTCCATACAAGGCTCTCTTTTTTTCTTTGGATATATATATACGTACATATAGTCTTTGAAGATTAATATATATAAAAATTAGTTTAAGTAATTATAATAACATTCATTCGAAGAAATACAACATGTGAATATGTTTTCAAAATTTATAGTAAAACTACTTAGATAGCAATTTTTTAGAAAAAAAATTAAAGAACCAGCCAGTGTTATTCCAAAAAAAAAAATTAGGATCCAACCAAGAATGTTAATTGATTTTGAGATGGACTCCGTATTTAGGGTGTGTTAATTGGAATACATTTTTCAAGTGTTCAATTTAAAAAAAATATAAGTCATTTTGAGAAAAATAGATTTTGAGGTGTATTTTAAATAGTTTTTATCAAAAGAGTTTAAATAAAAATGAGTTGATTGAAAAACATTTTTTTCTCAAGTCAATCCAAACAAACTCTTATTCTAAGATCTAGCGAGCATTATAAAGATAAGGAGATCTCACAATTTTTTGAAGATACATAGGCTATACCTCCTATTGTCAATTTAATTTTGAGATGGAACTCCATGTTTATTTAATATAATATATCATAGTTTATGATACTCAAACCAGTATTCAAACCCAAAAAAAAAAAAAAAATAGGATCCAACCAAGAACAATGAACTCAAAAGAAGTCACCTCTCCTGTAATTTCAACACTTGTTCTCGACAAGAAAGCCTTCCGATTGAGAAAGGTAGGTTGGTGGGTCGTAATTTTAGAAGTTTCAATCCTCTAGAAATGCATGCGTTGGCTATTCTTTGTTAATATGGGGCTTTCTCAAGTCAAATTTAAAATTGAGGGATACACATGTAGAATAGAAACTTATAACTTTGTTTTTTCCTTTTTGAGAGTTCAGAAAGTGACATTTACTTATTCCCTACAGCAATTTGAGCTTTTACATAAATGCAATAGAAAACTGCAAATAAAAGATATATGCAACTGATCACCTTAATTAGAACTAAATTATAATGAAACATTTAAAACTTTAATTTAGAACTAAATTAGAACTAAAGTTCAAAAATATTTAAAAAGAAATTGATGAACAAAATAGAATTAGAAGTATATATATGAGGAATTTTTAAAAATAGAAAAATAAGGAAAACTATTTACACAAAATAGTAAAATTTTTAGACAGTGTGGATAGACGCCGATAGAAATCTATCAATGTCTATCAGTATTTTTTTTGCTATTGAAATTTTTCTCTTAAATTAAAAGAAATCTTATCTTTTGAGGCTACGTTTATACGCTTGTAAATGTGTAATCAATTAATGGGAGTAAAGAAAAATAGTGATAATGACACTGCCTCAAAACCCCACATAATAATTTCTTATAAATTTGCTCTCTACTCCTTGTATCTCACAGACCACAATTCCTAAAAAAATATGAGGTAAGCAATGATCAATACTTGTACATCTTCAAACACTTCCTTGCAAAGGAGGTTGTCTTTCACTAGACGTGACTTACTAAACGAGGATTAAAATGTCGATGACGAGATCAAAAGATTTTAATTTTACATATTGGTGTATATATAATACAGATATCAATTTATATTGTTTTGTTAAGGAAGTATTGAAATTCTTAACTAAATTTCAAAAATTGAAAACTATATATATATTTTTTTAATTTCTAAAATTAAAATTGATTTTGTATAAATATTGTAGTTAATATTTAGGGTAATGGTAATAAGTAGCAATCTTATGGATAATAACCAAGTGTATAACCACATTTTTAAAAAAATTACAGATATATCAAAGTCTATCAATGATAAAATTCAATCGCGGATAGACTCTTATGGTCTATCAGTGATAGACCACCTAGACTATAAAAGTCTATGATAGATTTTGCTATATTTACAATTTTTAAAAATGTTTCCATATATATGCTAATACTTTGAATTTGATTGTTATTTTGCAAATGTCCCTAATGATTAATTGCTATTTTACAATTATCCCTAATATATTATGAAATGTAACATCCATTGGATTGATACAAAAATTCAATCAATATTTATGAAATGTAATCTGTAAAATAAAAAGGTTGGCGTAGATCGGAATGGATAAAGATTGGCTTGAAGGTTTGTTCGACTTTGAAGAAAGAATCTTGAATTTGTTTAAAATGTCGATCTCAAATTTATGTAAATGCTAATAAAAATATCGATAAAATGTAGATATATCTTAAAAAATATAAGATACAAAATAATAATAATTCACCCTTTATATTTATATCAAATCCATGAGAAGCATGTGAAAATATAGATAGAAATACCGACATAACAACCAAAATATAATACCCTATACTTAAGCAGCTATATTCATCTCAAAGGAAAAAGAAAGATCAATTCCATCTATTATATTGCAAAAAGGAAATATAGCAGATCAAAAAGGTGAATAAAACTGCAAAACGTGGAGGTAAACAAATGGCATCGAAAGATAATCCAAGTTTATACCTGAACTCTTTGATTCTTTATTTGAAAATGTTTCTCCAAAGCATTCATACATGGAGGCTGCTTCACAATCAAGGGGGAAAGTAAGATTCATATCTCCCCATTGAAGTGGAGGATTAAGCACCCACCATTACTACACGCCTACAATGGAGACATTTGAAAGATATATTTCTCCAATGCCTTGATGTGGGAAGATACCAACGACATGAAATATAGTTGTACAAATTATAAAAGTTATTTATATTACAAGTTTTAAGTCCAAACCGAAACAGCCGTCGTCGTCGTCGCTTGTAAAATTTGTTATGGTAAGCTTACATAAGACTAGCAAAGCCGAACTTTGAGAACCTGGGAAGAACAGAAGGCGAAACACACTGAATCAGAAGCAGGCCAAACAAAACATAACTAATAGGTTAAATTACAAGAACTAATAGGTCCCTAAACTTTCAAAACGGTTTACTAGTCCTTAAACTTTTAATGGTGTTCTATAGGTCGTGTCTAGTAGAACTCCACCTATTCAAACATATTTTAAATGTCAGGGACCTACCAGACAAATTTAAAAGTACGAGCTCATTTAGAAAAAAGTTTCAAGCATGTCAAACTTATTTGGACACAAATTTAAAAGTTGAGGAACCTATTAGACATTTTTAAAGTTTAGAGACTTATTAGAGATTTTTGAAAGTAAAGGGACTAACTAGACACAAACTAACAAGTTTAGATGAAAATTGTATAGAAGTATAAATACTTACAAATGTATATACAGCAGAATCATATAGAGGCTGACTGCAAGTCCTTTTGACTCCCACTTTTAGTCTCGACGAAGAAGTCCTGAAGAGGGATCATTGAAACCGAACTCGGCTTCAGGCTCTTTATCGCTTCAGCAGTTGCCAATGCTCCAGCAACCGTTGTTATTATGGGTACTTTGTATGCAAGAGCCATCCTCCTCAAATGACGTCCATCAATCTGATCAAGATCATCGCCGAAACTAGTGATTATCATCAACTGAATCTGTCCATTAGCCAGTATGTCACCAGCATGAGGCCGCCCCTCGTGCAGCTTCAGCACTCGCTCGACAGGAAGGTTTTCCAATTCAAGAACATGGGCAGTTCCAGAAGTTGCAGTGATGCTGAATCCAAGCTCTAAAAATGCCTTGGCTATTTTGGAAAGGTGGGGCTTTGTCAAATCATTCAAACTGAGGAACAGAGTTCCAGAATGTGGTAACTTATTCCCTGCAGCAATTTGAGCTTTTGCAAATGCAATAGGAAACTGGAAATCAAGACCCATAACCTCACCAGTGCTTCTCATCTCAGGCCCCAATAGCACATCGCTGCCTTGGAACTTCTCAAAAGGAAGGACGGCTTCCTTCACGGCCACGTGTTTGGGGATGACCTCTTTGGTGAAGTCAAGCTCATATAGAGACTTCCCAGACATAACAAGCGAAGCATACTTAGCCAATGGGTGCCCAATGGCTTTAGATACAAATGGGACTGTACGGGAAGCACGTGGATTTGCCTCAAGCAAGAAAACCTCCCCTGCCATAGTGATCGCATACTGACAGTTCATAAGCCCACAGACATTTAGCCTCTTCGCCAATTTTGTTGTCCAGTTCCTGATAGTTTCGAGGCAAGATGATGGGATTGTTTTTGTTTGGAGTGAACAAGCAGAGTCACCTGAATGGACACCAGCCAACTCAATATGTTCCATTATCCCACCAATTGTCACATTCCCATGTGAATCAGCTAATGCATCAACATCAATTTCAATAGCATCTGATAGATATCTGTCGACTAATACGGGACGTTCTGGATCCACTTCCACGGCGTTTTCAAGGTAGGTCACTAGTTTGTCATCACTGTACACAATTTCCATTGCCCGACCACCTAGAACATAAGAAGGTCTAACAACAACTGGGTATCCTATATCCTTAGCAATGGAGAGTGCATCTGCTTCACTCTTATCAATGCCCCCTCTTGGTTGTTCTATCTTTAACTCGTTAAGGATTGCATTGAACCTTTCTCTGTCTTCAGCCGCATCTATGGAATCTGGAGAAGTGCCCCATATGCGAACATGTCCATCACCACTGGCACATTTGAGCTTGTTCTCATCTAAATACCGCTGTATGGGGAGAGCCAATTTCAATGGTGTTTGACCTCCAAATTGCACAATGATGCCATCTGGACGTTCCAAAGCAATAACGTTAAAGACATCTTCAACTGTTAAGGGTTCAAAGTACAGCCGATCACTTGTATCATAATCTGTCGACACTGTTTCGGGATTTGAGTTCATCATGATTGTCTCATACCCAGCATCCTGTAAAAACAAGAAGTTAGTTACAAGCTAGGATTAAGAATAACCATCCATTCTACATGATAAAAAGTATGATATGCAGCACAGTACTTACAGTGTTATCAAAAATGACCTAATAATATAAGATTGCATCAGATGGAATCAAGTCAATCTGTAACGCTAGATTACTAATGACCAGTAAATAAGGTTAACATGATGATGAGGTTATACTGAAAAATGTTGCAAGAAGATAAGCTTCATAAACTGTACCATTTAACTCATGAGCATATGTTTCAATTATTTAAAAAAAGACCACAAACCTGTAGAGCAAATGAAGTATGGCAGCAACAGTAGTCAAATTCAATACCCTGACCAATACGGTTTGGACCACCACCTAATATCAAGACCTTTTTCTTTTGAGTTGGGGCTGATTCACATTCAAAATCATAAGAAGAATACATATAAGGGGTATTTGCCTCAAATTCTGCAGCACATGTATCCACACGCTTATAAGCTGGGAGGACACCCAAAGATATTCTCTTAGAGCGCACCTCCTTCTCAGTTGATTTAGTGGCAAATGCTATCTGCTTATCACTGAAACCTCTCTTTTTCAATTCATAGAAATCTTCCTTTGTCAGATTAGATAAGCTTTGCGCCAAGAGGTATTGCTCCACATCCACCAACTCCTTTAACTGAGTAAGAAACCACTTGTCAATGTAACTCAGCTCATGAATCTCATCCAGTTTCATTCCCTTCTTCATTGCAGCATATACAGCATGAATGCGATCTGGATTAGGAACTCGAAGGCTATACTTCAATTGTTCCCAATCCCAATCAAGTTGTTTAATGGGTTCACAACCCCATCCAGAGTAGCCACTTTCCAATGATCTTACAGCTTTTTGAAAGGATTCTTGGAAAGTGCGGCCAAGAGCCATAGCTTCACCAACTGACTTCATCTGAGTTGTCAATATTGGTTGAGAACCTGGGAACTTTTCAAACGCAAATCTGGGAATCTGCAAAAAAAAAAAAGAAGAACCAACTTATTATGGGAAAGAGAGGCATACATGGGGGAAATAGATGAGGGGAGAGAGCAGGTTCACTAGTAATGAAGATAACGTGTATAAGTACCATTGTCATCAAGTAAGCTAACAAATGAAGATATAGGAATGCTGTAGCCTGTATAAATCGTATACTCAGATCAAACTTTCTTAAAAATGACTATGATGAAAATTAAATCAAGCACAATATATCGTTTATAGATCACAAAGTTGTTAGCGTTAAAACGTAAGAGGGAATATTTGAAGGAAATTGGTTACCATATACAAGGAAGAATATGCATACTCAAAATCTCTTCTATACTATGCTCAATTTTATAAAACCGTACAAATTTAGATTTTTTATACACCAACTAACTAATTATGATTTGGAATACACGAACTCTGTTACTCTCAGTTGATTGCACGAGGAAAGAGCTCAACTAATTATCTTTCAAGACTAGGTAGGAGTACGGACTTTGAACATAGTTGAAGTTTAAAATGAATCACAAGTTCCAACCATGCTAAACTTTCCAATATCATATGTTCTGCATATATAGTTTAATCCATGGACCAATAGCCCATTATTTCAATCCAAACCACTAGACAGATAGAAAACAAATCTCAAGTTAAAAATAAATTAAGAAATAAGAAATAAGAAACTTGCCTTTGTCACCACGTAATCAATTGAAGGCTCAAAACTAGCAGGCGTTTTCTTGGTTATGTCATTTGGAATCTGATCCATTAAATACAACGGATAATTTTGCAGCCATCTTTGCTATTGGAAAACCTGTAGCCTTGGAAGCCAGAGCAGAGGACCTTGAAACTCTCGGGTTCATTTCAATCACCATCACCTCGCCATCAGCTGGATTGACAGCAAATTGCACATTTGAACCACCACACTCAACACCAATTTCCCTAATGATAGCAATGGAATAATCCCTCAGCCGCTGATACTCCTTATCAGTCAAAGTCTGAGCAGGTGCCACAGTTATAGAATCCCCAGTATGAACCCCCATAGGATCAATATTCTCAATGGAACAAATGATCACCACGTTTTCAGCAAGATCCCTCATGACCTCAAGCTCATACTCCTTCCAACCCAGCAAAGATTGCTCCACCAGAACCTGGGACGTCAAACTCGCCGCTAAACCCGCCTACAAATTGACTCAAATTCCTCCTTATTTGTAAGCAATCCCACCTCCAGTTCCTCCCAACGTAAAAGCAGGTCTAATGATCAAAGGGAATTCTCCAATCTCACCAGCAATTTCAACACATTCCTCAAGCGTAGTCCCAATCCCTGAAGGTGGTGTCTTAATCCCAATGTTCTTCATAGCCTGTTTAAACCACGTTGTCAGCAAGAT
Organism: Lagenaria siceraria; assembly: GCA_002890555.2. Taxonomy (NCBI): domain Eukaryota; kingdom Viridiplantae; phylum Streptophyta; class Magnoliopsida; order Cucurbitales; family Cucurbitaceae; genus Lagenaria; species Lagenaria siceraria. The sequence goes on from CM016487.1 coordinate 23,456,484, forward strand.
CCCTCATGACCTCAAGCTCATACTCCTTCCAACCCAGCAAAGATTTCTCCACCAGAACCTGGGACGTCAAACTCGCCGCTAAACCCGCCTTACAAATTGACTCAAATTCCTCCTTATTGTAAGCAATCCCACCTCCAGTTCCTCCCAACGTAAAAGCAGGTCTAATGATCAAAGGGAATTCTCCAATCTCACCAGCAATTTCAACACATTCCTCAAGCGTAGTCCCAATCCCTGAAGGTGGTGTCTTAATCCCAATGTTCTTCATAGCCTGTTTAAACAACTCCCTGTCTTCAGCTTTCTTTATTGCATCAAGCTTCGCTCCAATCAACTCAATCCCATATTTCTCCAGTGCACCACTTTCAGCTAAAGCAACCGCCAAATTTAACGCAGTCTGGCCACCCATAGTGGGCAACAGAGCATCAGGACGTTCCTTCTCAAGAACTTTCTCAACAAGTTCAGGTGTCATCGGAGTAACATAAGTTCTATCAGCCAATTCCGGGTCCGTCATAATAGTAGCCGGATTGGAATTAATCAACACAACTTCATATCCCTCTTCTTTCAACGCCTTGCAAGCTTGAGTACCAGAATAATCAAACTCACAAGCCTGCCCAATCACAATGGGACCTGCACCAAGAATCATAATCTTCTTCAAATCAGTTCTCTTCCCAATTTTCCCACCTTTACTCTCTTTGATCGCCTTCTCGTCATTTGTCTGGCATCGAACCAAACCGTTTGGGGTGTAGAGCTTCTGAAACGGAGAAAGACGGCCCTGCCATGGGTGAATCTTGAGCGAAGTTGATCCAACTCTGGTAGTGTAAGAAAAACAGCTGGCATGAGTAAGATTGGAGAAAGAGAAAGCGGAAGAACGAGAAATGGAGGAGGATCGAGATGTAATGGACTTGGCGGTGAGAGATTGAGAGGGAATCAAACAGTAGCCCATCTCTCAGCCCCACTCCAAGAGCTTACAACAGAAATGTTAAAGGCGTCAGAGAGAAAAAGAAGGAGAGACCAAAAAGGAAAAGAAGGAATGAGAGAAGGACAAGGACAAGGACAAGGGAGAAACGAAGGGTTAGAGAAATGAGTGAAGAATTTGTAAGCCAAAAATGGAAGGGTGAGATTCTGAAAATGGAGTGAAACTCAGAGTGTGTTGGTGGAAAGAAGAAGAAGAAGAAGAAGAAGAAGAAGAAGAAAGATGATTCGGACAGAGAGTTTGAATATTAGGGTTTCTGAGGCTGTGCCGCGTGCCACTTCTCATGGGCCCTTCACTTGGCCCACTGCCTTCTTTTTTTCTTTTTTTTTTTCTTTTTTAATTTTATCAAAAAAATTAAGTGAAAATTTGATAACTAACCAAAGTAATTTTAAAAAGTAAAATTACTAAAAAAAATATATATATATATATCAAACCAGGTATACCGCAAGAGAATTATATTGCTATCTATCGCAGTCTATCACTGATAGACTGTAAAATTTTTCTATATTTGTAAATAGTTTAACTTATTTTTCTATATTTAAAAAGAACATTTTTTAAGAACGTGTATTTGTTTTAAATTTAAGTAAGAATTTATATGTTTAGTTAGAAAGAATGAAAATCAGAGAAAAAAAATTGTAACGATTCCAATACAATTTTTATAAACTAAAAATTAAAAGCTAAATGTTTTATAGACTAAAAATTAAAAGCTTAATGTTTTATAGTATTTTATTGTTTAAAATTATGCTTGTATTTTTTTACAACTTCTTTGTCATGATTTTCATTTTTTCTAACTAAATATTTGAGTGTTTATCTAAATTGTAAAAATTAAAAATTAAAAAGAACATTTTATTTTCAAAAGTTTGTTTGATTTTAGAATTATTTTCAAATATAACAAAATGAATCAAATATTTACAAATGAAACAAAATATCACTGTCTAATAGAAGATAGTAGTCTATCACTAATAGAAGCATATAACTTCAAAAACCAAAATAAATTTGTTATCAAATGCAAGTTTTCAAAACTTAGTAAAGATTTTGAAAATATGTGGAATGAAAAAATCAAATCTCTAACTTTAAAGTCGATAGTACAAATTTTATATCAATTAAATTTTGCTCATTTTAGTAATTCTTGAATTAAATTGATCGTTAATTAACTTATATGGCGTATTATTATTGAGTTGATAAAATTTAAATGATGTAGCAACAAGACCTTTCTAAATAAAAAACTACCTAAATTTTTTAATTATACTTTTGTAAATGCATTGTTTTCATAAAGTAAGTTGAATAACAACAATAAAAGAAAATGACGAATATGCCATGTTTTTTTCCCTAGTACGTCAAATTTTATTGTTATCAAATAATTAGCGCTGCACCAACAGCTTTATTAAGGATTAATTAACTATTTTCTTTCTTTCTTTTTTATTTTTTATTTTTTAAAATGAGGATTAATTAACTATTAAGTGTGTCTCAATAGTGTACTTAATTTGGACAAATGATTAGCGCATTGATAATTAAAATATCCACAACATGAACTTTTTCTATACTTAATCATACTTTAAAAGTAATTAAACAAGTTTTAATCACATTGAAATCAACATTTCGATGGTGACATTCGTTTACAAACAAAAGATTATAACGTATTTGATTCACGAGTTGAGTCCTATAACCTAATAAAAAATTATGTTTGCTATTTAATATGAAAGATTATCTATCTCAAACTTCTTCTATATATATATGGCTTTTTTTCAAATATAGAAAAATGAGTCAAACTATTTATAAATATAAAAAAAATTTATAATCTATCAGTGATAGACCGTGATAAAATTCTGCTATTTAATATGAAAGATTATATATATATATATATATTAATATATATATATAATATATATATATATATATATATATATATATATATATATATATTAGAGATTTGTTAATCCTATTCAAACTCATTTTTAACGACTTAAAATTTGTTTTTTAATCATATCTTTAATAGAAAATTTCAATTTACACCCTTAATTTTTAGGTTGTATTAATTTAAACCATAAATTAATAATTACATCAATTTAAACTCTAAACTTTTGTAAGTATATCAATTATATAACAATCTCCTTCAGACTTAATTAGAAAAATATTATGTGAAACATATAATTGTTTCAATTAAACTTCTAAATTTTGCTATAAGTGAATCAATTTGAACCATTTATTAAGATTAGATTTGAAAATCGTCTATGCATTCAATTATTACATATGTGTAGACTTCTTCAAATAAGTACAATAGACTATTAGAACGATGCATAACAATTTCAAAAGCAAATCTCAATTGAAAGTTTAAATTGAATCGATGATGAAACTTTAAGAATTTAGTTGATAAAATTATAAGTCTCACATAATGTTTATAAGAAGAAGAAAAACGTACTAAATTGTGTAAAATTGATACTTTCTCAATATTTTGTAATATTTTTTACAAATCACAAACTTATAAATAATCGCTTTTATAATTTCGTTTATCCCTAACATTCCCCAACTTCAATTCTTACAAACTAAATTTCTTAAAATTCTTGTGAAAAAAAAAAAAAAAAAAAAAAATCTCTCTTGGAAAGGTTAATTGAGATAAAGACTTTAAGAACATCATATGGATAATGGACTTTTCAGAACATGGAAAGTTACAGAGCCATGAAATAATTGATATATAGTTTGCTAATTCATAATAAACATTTGATGATATTCATATAGAAGTGTGAGAGTTTGAATGTATGCATGATCTTCATATCACGTAAGATGAGAATTAACTTATAATATCATATATATAAGAAGTTTAATGGCACAAAGTTAATTTAACATATTAAATCAATATTTGACATCATTTTTCAAGAGTTTCTAATAATATATTGCACATACTTTTGCCACTTATACTAAAAAATATCATAAAAGTTCGTAGAACGAAATTTGATTTGAAACTCATCACCTTTGAGCCCTCGGAACTATCAATATGGATGTTTTTTTTTTTGGTGACGTTTATTATTATTATTATTATTATTAGTTTCTATTGCACTACAAATATTTGATACTTCTATCTCTCAAAACAACAACAATAATAATAATAATAATAATAAATAAATAAATGATAAAAGAAAATATTGAATAAATAATAGATCATTGTTTCTCTTATATGATTTTTTTTTTTTTTTTAAATACAGCTTGGTAGTATGGACCACTTTCCCATTAAGAAAAAGAAAAGCATAGTGAATTTATTTAATAAGAATGTAATTGATGATAAATACAAAATTTTGTTATGTCACCATATATATTGGATTTGAGAGGGCTTAGTTTGTACCTCATAAATAATTGACTATACAAAACAAAAGTTAAGAGATAAAGATGAAAATTTTAAAGATGATTTGTGGAGAGTAGGGATAGTGGAGGGCTACTATAACTTTGATGTAAACTATTATCATAAAAGTACTTATATATAGATTATATATAAAGATTTTTTTAAAAAAGAAAAAAAAAAAAAAAGCATTCCCTCCTACATAAAAAATAATGATTTTATAAATTTTAAATCGAAACATGAAATTTAAAGTTAGCGTCTATTTGGTCCATTCATCAATACACAGTCAGCAACTTAATTTATAAGTCATATTTAGTTAGTTAACTAACCGTCTAAATACCATTTAGAATCATTTATCAAATTTCGGAGATTAAAGTGTTTATTTTGAAATTTTAGAGACCAGATAGATACTCAATAAATTTAAATCTTAAAGACTAAAAGTATATTTTACCCATAAATTTATTAAATTGGCTCTTGAGCTCAACCGGAAAGTGACATCCATTTCAAAACTAAGCATTAGAGTATTTAAAAAAGAATCAATAAATCACTTTCTCAAAAAAAAAAAAAAAAAAATCAATAAATCATTCAAAAATTACTTTATAAAACACTTAAAATCCCGTTATTTTTGCTTTTTAAAGAAAATCCAAACATCAACTCTCAAACATTATTTCCTTAAAAAACATCATGGGTTCAAATTTTCACCCTTATTTAAAATATCATATTTTAAAGGATCATTTATTAGGATACAAAACTCAATTGAATTTGTCACTTTAATGTGGATAATTGTTTGAAGCATAAGGTCTGGAGAATCGCTTAGTGTCCTGTTATCTATCATATTTGGCACGAACATAATTTTTGTGTACATAGAGCTAACTTGAGGTGTAAGGCCTGGAGAGTCGCTTGGTTTTTCTTTGTTGTTCTCAACGACCTGAAGAGTCTTATCTATGAATTTGGTTTGTGCTTTGTTCTTGTCTTCCTCTTAGTTTCTTTAGTTGTGTTTGTGTTTTGATTGTGCCTTGACCTCGGGCTGTGAGATCCTCTTCGTTATATTGCAATTCAAAACCTTCAAAAAAAAAAAAAAAGATGACGGCCAAGAATATAGCTAGGCTAGATTATTGGCACATCAATTTTTTGTGTGTAATAAGTATATGTGTGTGTTTTTAAAATTTTAGTCCCCATGGTTTATAATTGAAAAAAGTCAAATTTTTATTTGTATCTCGAGATTAATCTCGGCCAGGAAGGACCAAGAAAAACTATTTCAACGAGTTCTCCAAATGGGAGCTAGTTGTGAAAAATGAAAACATTTGAAGGTTATTTTTGACAAATTTTCCATTTAATTCAATTAAATGATATGTACACACAACATGCCCTTTAAACAATAGTATAATTTTCAATTATATCTCTAGACCTTTAAGAGTTTTCATTTTTATCCATAAACTTTGAAATCTATTTGGAGAGATTTTCTTTTTGTTAAAATAAGATGACAATTGACCTAAGTGTACAAATTGAAAAAACATATGTGACATCATTTACAATCATCAAATTTTCATAAATTAACGTGGTAACTAGTTTTTAAAAATTGATTATATAAATAATTTTAATAAAATAAATGATTAGATTGATCTTAATTTTCAACGTAGTTGTAAATAATATCACATACACATTATAATTTATATACCTCATAAAAAAATATTTTTAACCATTTCAAATCTCAAAGGTATTTTTGGGATAATTTCAAAGGGTAAATGTTAATATTTTGAAAAGCTTCATTTTTACCCGATAAGTTTAGGAAATTCTATCTTATATAATTACACCAACTTATCATAATTCTTAAAAATAATGTTTTTAAAAAATAAAAATAGAAAAATTTCCAATTTATTATTTGACCTTTCACTACACATAAAAGACCAAAATGGGGAAATAAATCCAAAACCCTAACTTAACCTTTCAATAAACTCAAAGGAGATTGGTCATTTCCATAGTTGGCAAAAGCACTTTCCCCATTCTTTCACTTTCATTCTTCCACTTTATATATATCCCATTACTTTCCATCGTTAAGAAAATTAAAAATTAAAAAATATAAAAATTTGTGATTCAAAATTCTTTAAAAAATACGACATTTTATGAGTACTTGAAGGGTTTTTTTTCTTTTTTCTTTTGAGGAGATGGGTTTTTAATTTATTTTATAAAATTAACTTTTTGAAAATGTATAATTAATTTCTTTTAAGGCTATGGTAAGATTTGAATGAGTTATTTGCAAAAAAATTACCTTATTTTCTAAATAACTTTTGCAAATTAAATGAAATCATGAATGGAAAAATTAAACTTTATTACTATATTTTGTGTTTTCTTTTGGCATCTACACTTTAGAAATATTTTGTCTTTATTATTTGTTTTATGAATTTTTATTTTATATTTCGTTACAACTATTCGGATCGAAATAGTTACAAAACGAAATCATGTATCCCTCGTGTATGGATGTGAACTAGATCATAGATATGAAACAACATCATCTAACAGTGGAAATATGTTTGAATGCATAATTATGTTCTATGCCTTGTTACAACTATTTGAGTTGAAATGATGTATCACTTCATGTATGAGTGTATCTTAAATTATAAATACAAAACATCACGATCTAATGGTGAAGACGTGCTTGAATAGACAACAATGTCCTTTGCCACGTTTCAACTATTCAAGTCGAAGTGGTTATACGATGAAGTATTGTATTCTTTCGTGTATGAATAGTGAATTTTAGATTATTGAATATGAAAACATCACAATCTAATTGTGGAGATACGTTTAATTTTAACAAATAATCATATTTTTGAATTTTAAAATTCCCTAAATTTTAATTTTGTCATTTTCTTAAAATAGTCACAATTATTTAGGTGAAACAATTTAAAGTTTACTTCATGAACTATATATTTCTTTAAAAAGATCATAAATTTGTTATGGACTAGTAAAATTAAAATGAGAATAAATTATGAAAATCAAATCAAAACAATAATAATAATAAAAAGAAAAATTATTTTAAACGACAAAATTGTTGAAAATATTTATAAATATAGCAAAATTTTACTGTCTATCTGCGATAGACCGCAATAAACTACTATTTGTGTTGCGATAGACTACAGATAGACACAAATAATAATCGATCGTGATCTATTACAGATATACAATAAAATTTTGTTATATTTATAAATATTTTGAATCATTTTCGTATATTTGAAAATCACCCCCTAATAATAAAGGTTGAGTTTATATAATGTATTGATTTGATTGGGAATGATGATAAATAATGGATGAAGTTAATTTAGTTTCCTTTTGTGGCCTGTCCTTCACCACTGATATTGGTGAGTGAGTGTGAGTCCCACTCCATGCATTATCATCTCAAACAAATTTCTCTCTCTATCTCTACCTTGAGTGTTCTATTTGTTCTTCTTTTTGGATGGAACTCCCATGTCCCAAAAAAAAAAAAAAAAAAAAAAAATCACTTCCAAGTGTGAGGAATGAGCTTCTTGTTAAGGTGGAAAAAACGGATAAGGATGACAACGAAGCATAACAGGATATATTCTAAATTGAACATGACATTGTCTCGTATCTATGTAATTTTGTCTCTTAATAACTCACTATATATATACTCAATAAAAGTTAAAATCGATGTGATTTTATGTAATTTTTTAACATTGACACTAAAGAAACATTTCGTGCTTAAAATGCACTCATATATAATCATTGTAAAATTAAATTATGAAGTAATTTCTTCCATAAATAATAGAGTAATCATCAACGTAAGACATAGAAGAGATGATAATCGTCTATATATTATAAATTTTGATTTTTGACAAAAAAAAAAAAAAAAAAAAAAAAAAAAAAAAAAAAAAAAAAAGTAAAGACAAATATGATAGAACTGTAACGATAAAAGACAGACCGAAGTGTTGGCTTTCTTTTTTGGATAAACAAACACTTCATTAAATGAGAAAAGTTAGCCACATGGGTAACATGCCAAGGAAACTTCTCAACAACAAAACTACAAAGCCAAGAAACAGAAATCTCAGGAAAAACATTGAATCAAACTAGATGAGACCATTTTTTTACTTCTTTTTTCGGCACGAGTGAAAACACGATGTTTATCTAAACGAGGTGTAGTGGAGAATATAAATTTATATACTTGTAAAAATTTAGTATTTAAATTAATACAATTAATAATTCAAGGTCTTTTTTTTGGAAATTATTATAAATATAAAAAAAAATCTATCACAGTCTATCGCGAATAGACAATAAAATTTTTCTATATTTAAAAATAAATTTTTTTAAAAAATTACTAATTTAAAATTTTAATTAATACTCCAAAATTTAAGAATATAAATCGATATTTTTCTTAAATTTTTATAGCTTGCAAGTGAGAAGGATATAATTCTTATAAAACCAATATTAAAACAATATAACACTAATTCAATTTTTAATACCCTTCATAAAATTGAAGGGAAAAAATCACAAAATTTACGGGAAATTAAAATTTAAAAAAAAAAAAAAAAATCTTGATAACAATATTTCCCCTAGATTAGGATTCTTATTGCCTTATTTTGGTGTGGGACTCACATGGAAAGGAAACAATCTTTGATTTGCGGTAAACTCTTACAATATCATGGATGTCGAATTTTTAAAAGATTCTTGACAAATAAGTACACTATAAGCAAAATGCAAACTCAATTTACACGTGCTAGAAAGAATTTGGCTCAATGGTATCGACCTGCGCTACTTTATACAAAGTTAGGAGTTCTTACCATTTAACTATTTTATAAGGTTTGAGGAATATTTAGAAATCTAGGTTATAGAAAATTTTTAGTTTAAAATTTACATTAATTACATAAAAATTAATTGTATAGGCACATATGTCGTTAAAATGATACAAAATATAAGATAAAATCTACTTATGAAAATATTCAAATCTTCGGACATTTTTCTAAATTATAGTTGTGAAATGGTCTGTCTAAGCCTCGATAAATATTTCAAAAATAAAATTAATTAACTACAATATTCTAAAAAGGGTTAGCCCAAACAGTAATGGGCTGGCCCATTACGAACCCAATCATATAAGCCTGTTTGGGCAACCTAAAGTTGACCCATGTTGGCCCATCCAATAAAGAGGTCAATCTAGTTGTACTCCTATTTTGGGCTGATGAGAGAAATTTTTTTTTTTTTTAATTTCATTTTGAAAAGTAGCAAAACGTTTTTAGATTAGTAAAAATAGCACATTGATTTTTTGTTTTAATTAATTTATAATTAATAGATTATAAAAAATATTCCGAAGAGCATATATAATGAATTCATTTAAAAAATACATGTTTTTTTTTTTAAATCATATCTATCTAGATTTTATTGGTATTCAAAAAAAGATTTTATCTAAACCATAATTTTCAAATTATTAAATTTTCACACTCTAAATCTTTTATTTTTCCATTTAAAAGAATTTGTTTGATAAGTTGAGAATCTAACAACCGAATTTTACCTAACATTTTCTTTAATGGTTGTTTATTAAAGTTGTCTTAATTGAAGTAGGTAATATACACCACATACAAATTTGATGATTGTTAGAACATCTTGTGATGTTCATTAGCTGTTGCATTGTAATATTTTAAACATGTTGTTAAGAGCCATAAAAGGATGAAAATTTGGTGAACAACGAATAGGGGACTGAAATCGCTGAGAATAAAAAAGAAATTGTCAGTTAAATATTTATCGTCCTCTTCATCTTCCGATTTCAAAGTCATTATCTTTGTTTAGCCTCGTCAAGCATCCACCCTTGATGAGCTCTTCTACAAAGGTCAATTACTTCTTCTAAATATCTCCATGGTAAAATTACTCAACTTTTTCTAAAACAGACCTTAGACGTTACTATGCATGCATGCAAAGTTTAGAAAACATAAAATTTAACCAAAATCAAAGTTAAAAACAAGGAAAACTTCCCAAATGCTTTAGTAACTGAAATAATAGTTTAGATAACTTGGGATTCTTTAAACAATATTTGAAAACAAGACAAAAATATGCAAAGCTACACATTTGACTCATTACAAGGCTAGCCCTCGTACTTTCAGATAGTACAGTAAAACAAATATGACCTTGCAACTCAAAACAATTTCTAGCTCGTATAGCAATATCTTGTTAATCGCCTCACACGCCCTTGCCTTTACTCGAGGAAAAGAAAAATGGAAAAGGTGAGTATTATTAAAATACTCAGTAAGTGACCCTGAACAAGGCCCATCGTACACAAACATGTCACATAATTGACTAAATGCATATGTCACTCACACAAGAAACAAACATATGCCTAGGTGCTGAGACACACGCGTCACACAAACCGTCAATATGCTCAACACTTTAGCAACTAACAACCCATGAGTTATAACACCAGGTCGCACAAACATATTGCACAGATTGAGTGTACATAACTCATTGCAGCTCATGAGGTATAACGCCATGTTACACATATTGGGTGTACATATCTCACAGCTCAGGGCTCGTGTCATGCACAAATGCGTCAAATAGACTTGTCACACAGACTGTCAATTGTGCACGACATGCTTCCAAACAATTATTCACATACACAACAACATAGAAATAAATATCGTCACGTCGAAACTAAGTTGAAAACCAATTGTGAAGTATGCACAAAGTTCTAAATTCATCGTTTAGGAAATCCCTTATTTTGAATCGAATCCAAGGCTTACGGGTTAACCCCCATTATCTTATAGAACCCATGTTCCAATTCCCTAATCAAACATAGAGAGAAAAAACCAAATTCAACATGAAAATAAACCACTTAAATCCATAATCAAGGTTTAATTCCAACTAGTAAATTAATCTTGAAATACTTAAAACACTTGTGCAAAAAGTCCATTGATCTACACCACTTAAATTTCACCGATTATAACTTGAATCTAAACTAAGAAGTGAAATTAAAGGTTATTAAACCAAAATTTCAACGACCATCATAGATTAGTCTAGTGGTAGTGGTAACATTAAAAAAAAGATCAAAACGCTACAAAAATTCTCTTAAGCTTTTGGATACGGTCAATTGGAGATTTAAGATTTTTCAAATTACATGTTATAGTCTTATAATTTAACCGAAAACTTTTCGATGAATTTGAAACACAATCATTACAAGTAGAAAAAATAAATTAATAAAATATAAAAAAAATATAGGAAAAAGTAAGATATTTACAATAATTTATGATATATGATATGACCAAAAACCACGACAAGCATTGCCAGTGGATTTTTAATGCATTACGGCGAGAGACCCTTTTTCTATAGTAACCACTAATTTGTTGGGATGTCACTTTTTTCCTAAGTGGATAGGATAAGGAATTAATTAAATAATATTTTGATGCTTTTTTTTTTTCTTTCCATTTAATCGATATTATTTAAAATGTTTTAATTTGTCAAAATAGTTTAACAAAAATACACATCTTAGTTATTTTCATGAAGTTAGAATTTTTTTTATCGTTTTATCACTCATGGGTATAAAAATTAATAGATGATAAACTTCGGTAAGGATTATTATATATGGTTTGATATTGATATTAAAGATTAATCAATATTTTTACTATATTTTATAAATACCCATAAAATAAAATAATAATAACAATGATAATATATCATCTATTAGTCCCCATACGAAGATATAAACCAATAATTTATAATTTAGTTTAAAAGTAAAAACAACTCAGTTATTATTCATTAATTTTTTTATTTATAAAAATTGTAATTAAAAATACTAAATTAAATTTTTTTTGAAAAATAAAGAGTATTCAATTATCAATCAATAAAAAATATAGATTTGGTTTTTAAACTTTCATATATTTATTATTTATGGTATCTAAACTTTTAAAATGTCTATTTTGGTCTTTAAACTTTCATATTAATTCAATTATAGTCCATAAAATATTAAACTGTCTATTTTAAAAAGATTGTTTTCAAAAATAGAAAAAAATCAAATTATTTATAAATATAGAAAAATTTCACTGTCTATCAACAATAGACTGCGATAAACTTATTTTTTTCATTTATAATAATTTTCTATTTTAAAATGACATAATAAATATGAGTTTGATTTCAAACTAAATAAGTTTGAGAGAAGTATTGAAAAAGTATAAATTAGATGGATAATAATAGTATTACAAAGACTAAAATAATTGTTAAATAAAATTTTATAAACTAAACCAAAATTAAGGATCAAAATGCTCATTTTTTTTAATAAAAGTAAATAAAAGCTAAAAAAGTAACAAAGTAAAAAAAATATATATGATTTTCTAAAAATTAGTGTGTTTGAGCAAAACGGCGGGCCCTACTTCTAGAAGGAGATGGGCCCACCCACATTTAGAAGACTTGGAGTAGAATTGATTCATTCCAACAAATGCAGATTTGGATGGGTTTGCTTCTAGAAGCCCTTTACAACTCACATGTTCCACGTCGACAGGGACTCCCCACCCTCCACTTCATTTTCCATTTTTTAATTCCATCTTTTTTTAAAAGATTTTTTTGAAAAATTTCTAATGCTATCGTAAAACCACGTCTATTAATTATTTGACGCATCATTAAATAATTTATTTATTTATTTATTAAATATTAATTATATAGATCCTACATAATTTTTAAAAATTTTTGTGAAAATTTTCCATACTAGGGTAATATTAGAAATTTATTTGATTTTCTCCCAAATCTTTTATTTGTTATAATTATAAAATAAGAGCAAATTAATAACCATAAGAACACGAGAAAGATGGAGAGAAGAAAGGGCAATCTTATTGACTTTTTTTTTACATATGTTTACCACCTTTATTTATAGACTTGTAGATTGATAATAGATCAAATTTATTTATTTTGAGAACAATTCATTATATTTATGAACTCCAGCATATTGTTAAATTTTTATCGACATGTTGATATTTCTATTGATTTTTCACGTTTTCATGGATTCAACATCGATATGAGTGGTGAATTGATATTTCATTGTATCGTAGAAAAATCCATAAAAAAAACAAACAACAAAATGTCACTAATGTAAATATAATATAAATAATAGTCATGTTAGTTAACTTGTTTAACAATCATAAAATATTTATTTACTAATTTTATTTTATTTTCTTGTAATTTTTAAAAAAATATCCATCAAAATTGATGTAAAATTAAGATCTCGACATTTCTATCGAAATCGACATTTTAAAACCATGTTTGAGAGTATCATACACCGTGGTTAAAAGGCTTGACCTTTTGTAATTATAACGCCTTTAAGTTTTTCATTATTATTGGCTGCATGGGCCATTTATTCAGTAAAGAAAAATTCCATTTTCTAGCTAACTCCTTCAATAATGTAAAAAATACCATTTTGTTTTGAATCTAATTTCTATTTAGTTTTTTATGTTTAGTTTTCATTTAGTTGTTAGATTTTAAAATGTTACATTTTTACCTTTGAGTTTAAGTTTTATTTCTCTATGATCCCAAGTTTCAATATTTATACTTTTACCCTTGATTTTTATCATACATTCACTTTTAGGCTTTGACACTAATTTATATTAAATTTATCTAAAATGATTTAAAATATTCACATCATAAATTATTTTAAATTAATTATCTAAAAATCAATATTAATGACCAAAAGTGAGTATTAATGAAAACTCATGGATTAAAATGTAACATATTAAAACCTATAAATCAAATGGAAACTAGATTTAAAATTCAAGATTCGTAAAAATGTAACATTTTAAAACTTAAGGATCAAATGAAAATTAAATTCAAAACTCATAAGTAAAAATGTAACATTTTGAAACTTATAAACCAAAATTGAAACTAAACTCAAAATCTAGGACGAAAACAACATTTTTTTTTTAAAATAATATTACGTGAAATATTTTGTTTTCCCAATATATAACCAATTCATAAATTAAAGAGAGCTTGATGGTAATGTCTAATCACCTAATATGATGATCATCACTACTAAAAAAAGGGATTTAGATTAGTTGTTATTAAAGTGTTTGGTTAATTACTATTATTTTATGATTATGTCGCAATTGTCATCGTAGTTGTGTAATATAATTTAGAATTGTTATAATTGAAGGCCACATTTGTTGTAGTTATATTATTTATTTATTGATGCGTTGCATACTCTTTTAAATTTTTTTAGCTCAATGGCAATTTTGCACTATAAACCAACTTAATTGTATTTCAACTAGTTAAAATAGGAAAACTTCATAGACCAAGTTATTTATTTACTTCGTTTCAAAAACTACACCACAACCCTTAGAAAATTTTGTTGAAAGGCAGTATTGTTAGATTTTGACAAAATATTCAAAGTATAGTATCCCACATCGAAAAAGGTTCGAGGTAGTTATGGGCTCCAAGCACTATAAAAGAAATTTATACCTTTTGGTTTCAAATCATTCCAATTAGAAACATTTTAAGCTTGGATGTATTAACTCTAGTTTTTTTTTTTTTTTTTTTTAATTTTATTCTCTAGTTTGTGAGTGAGATTAAAGGATGTAAGTAGTTCAAAATATTTGAGAAAGTGCTCTGAGATTAGGAGAGATAATTATTATGTGATTGTAATAATTTTTCACATAGTGAAATTTTTCTTGTCTGGAGTTTTCTCTCCAATTTGGAGTTTGTGTTTTTTTTTTTTTTTAATTTTTCTATAATTTTTCAGCTTATATCTGTGGTAGTAGTGAGAGGTTTTTCCCAACAAGTCTAACATAATTGTTAATCTCCATTTACTAGAGATTGACGTGAAATTTAATTTTTTTGGGAAAAAAAAACTTCTTTTGTCAATTTCTATTTCATCCTTAAATTTCAAAATGTTACAGTATTGGTTCTTAAGTTATGAGCTTGATTTCAATTTAGCTTCAATTTTACTCTTGAGATTTGAATTTTATTTCAATTTGGTCCCTAGTTTTCGAGATTTTCTACTTTCAACCTCGATTTTCTACTAAACAATCACTTTAGTTTTTTATGTTAATGTCTATCAATTAATTTAAAATAATCAAAAGCATTATAATTACTTAAGTTTCACTATTTTTTTTCTATCACTACCAAAATTAGTTTTAAATTTTCACTTCATAATGATTTAAAACTAATTAATAGACATTAACATCATAGATTGAAATGAGTAGTTAGTGAAAATTGGAGGTTAAAAGTGTAAAATCATAAAATGCAGGGACCAATTTAAAGCAATTTCAATGTGGTTCTAACATCACTTTGACAAAATATGAGAAATTTTCTAATACTAATATAGAATATCTTCCAAACTACCTCAATTCATTTTTTGTCACAAAAGAAACATTTAAGAATTATGTGTGATATGTAAAATAAATGAATAAATTAGTTAATGTATAGTCAAATAATGAATGAAGGTAGTACGTAGTATTGTAGTATTATAAATTTTTTCAACAAAATATCATATGTTTTTGGAAAATTTATAGTATTCTCATAATACCATATTCAATGTGTTCACACTATAAATCTACAGTCATAAATATTGATGGACCCACATTGATATTAATAAGTTTCACCATATTTTAAAAAATGTGTTGACATGACACATAATAAATGGAGGTACATATTTGATATTTTTCGGTATGTTTTTAGTTGAGTCAGAGCTGACTCGGCCATCCTTGGGCCACACGCCATCCACCCAATTCCATGTCAGCAAACTTTATATCACTTTATACAACACCTTGGAAAAATCTGATAAATCCATTTTTATCAAAGGAAAGTTTCTAGAAACCTAGAAAAAAAATAATTAAAAAAAAAAGAAAAGAAAAAGGAAAACCTTGTTCTTCGATGTGGGCTCACGGTTTCTTCATCAATCTTGGTGCTGAGTCCCCCTGAAAAAGCTAAAAAAGCTAACCCTAAATTCCCCCATTATAATCCCCACTATCGCCATTTCTCATTCCATTCCATTCCATTTTCTCTCAACACTTCCTTCCATGTCCGCCACCAAGCTCTTCGCATCTCCGATGGCCTCCTCCGTCCAGGTCGCCACCGGATCCCGACGCTCCTCCGTCAGTTTCTACGACATCCTCCGCGTCAACCACAACGCCTCCTCCGTCGAGATCAAGACCGCCTACCGGACTCTCGCCAAGGTTTACCATCCCGATTCCGCTAGAAGATCGGATTGCGATTCTTCTTTTGACGACGGATGCAATTTCCTCGAGATTCACAATGCGTACGAGACGCTCTCTGATCCTGCAACTAGGGCTCATTACGATCTTGCTTTGGCTGCTCTTACTGGACGCCCGTTTCTTCGATCCTCCAGGTCTAGGCCGCACCGCCGGTGGGAAACGGATCAGTGCTGGTAGGGATTTGGGATTTGGGATTAGGGGTAGATTTGTAGATTTGGATTTCTGTACAGAATTGCTTTCAATGTTCTTCGTCCCCGAGGGGAATTTTTGAGGCTACTTCTTTTCTGTGATCTTGATTTTATGTTTCGGTTTCTGGAATTGAATGCTGAAGAACTTTGGATCAAAGATTCGTGTGTTTTGTTTTTTTTTTAGACGTAATTTTGAGGGGAAGATAATTCTTTGTTTATAATCTGGAAATTAAAATTGGCGTTATTTTGAAGAGAATTAGCTCTTAGTCACTGAGAGAATCGTGTGTTCAGTGACTGAGAGCTAATTCTCTCAAACATCTCCGATGGCCTCCTCCTTCCATTTCCGCCACAGACCGATTGATGTTGAGGAAAATCGATCATAGATGTTTGAGAGAATTAGCTCCGAGTCACTGAAAGTCAAAATTTTAATAATTTTAAAATGAAAATGGTAATATTTATTAAGAAGCAAAATTACAAGTATTAAAAAAAAGGAAAAAAATTGACCAAACTCAGTATAATTCAATTACAAATGTGTTTATAACGCGTTTGTGCTTCGATTTGTACTAAAAAAAAAGTCAGTGTCCAAAATGAAGTACATACTTTTTTTAAAAAAATTAACTTTTTTGCTTTTATCATCATGAATCGAATTAAGTATTTCATAATAAGAAGAATTTGTTATTATGATTAGATAATGAAGTACATAGGTTCCAGTATTTTTGGTTGTAATATGTTACTAATATTTGCTCTTGCTTTTGATTCTCACTAATCAATCCTTTCATTAATGTAATTTTCTTTTATTTTTTTTATTCTTTTTTCGAATTTTTACTCCCTACTTTATACGTTTAGGACAACCTATAAAGGGAAAAAATCCACAAGTAACAAACAAGAGCCGAGAATAGAGTATTAGCACAACGAGTCCCTTTCTGTAATTTTACTCCATAATAAAACTTAGATTTTAAAATAGTTTGACTGAAAAAAACCACAAACTAGTGAAAATTATTACAATCACACAAAATAATTCTTTCTTCACCCAATTTACAATAATGCAAACAAATTTAATTAAAATTAGCATGTTAAGCTTAAAATGTTTCTGACTGTGACAATTTGAAACTAAAGGTATAGACTTTTTTTATAGCAGTAGGAGCCTTTCACTTTCTTCAATTTTTCCAAGTGAGAAAAATTGTACTTCTAATATTTTGTCAAAAAATCAATGCTCAAATTGGTCAATGTGTGATTTTCATTAAGCATTGGTTGATCAATTAGTGAATTATGGTACACATATTGAAACATACTAATAATCAAATCTAATTATATGTTTTAACTCGAATGAATAAGATATTGTTTGATAATCATTTGATTTTTTATTATTTTAAAATGAAGTTTATAAACACTACTTTCCCCTATTGATTTCATTGATTTGTTATCTACTTAGAGTTTTTAAAACTAAACAATACATACTATTTACAAACATGTTTATATTTTTAGAATTTAGCTAAGGACTTAAGTGTTTAGTTAAGAAAGATAGAAATTTTTGCAGAAAAATCGTAAAAAAACAAACACAATTTAAAAAAATAAAAAAACAAAACCAAATTATTACCAAGTGAAGTCTTAAGTAAATTGAATACTCTATTATTAACAAATCTTTTTTAGTACAACAAATGTGATAAACCCTAATAAATAAATAAATAAATTCAATATTTCTATTAAATAAGTCTTTTCTAATACAACAAATGTGAGAACAAAAATTTGAACTTCTAATCTCGTAGGGATCGAAAAGCTTTGTCGAGATTATTAGTCTTGCCTCAAGCGACTTGTGAGAAATAATATATTCAATAGTTCTATTAGTCATTCTTCTAGACATTTTCATGAGAGAAGCTTGATTAGGATATAAATCTACGTTTGAGTTGTTTGTTGAAGCACTTACAAAAAGCACAAAACAAAATACATTAATGAGGCTCATAGCCCATATATTTGTTGTTTGTGAAAATGGCAAGAACGCAACCCAACCCACATGTAAAAGATGTAAAATGTCGCAAATGTCGTAACTACTATATATACTTGATACACTACTGATATACACTTAATACACTCAACTGATATACTTGATAATGATGCGCTTGACTGATATACTTGATATATTTGTCAATTATGCACTTGTTTATACTGTTGAAAAACGTGATACACTTTGATTGATGTATTTGAGATAGTTGAAAATGATGTACTTGACTGATAATCTGCGATAAGTTATCAATCATCCAATTCTTTATACTGCTGATAAACTTTATACACTTGACTGATATACTGGCGATAAACTTGATAATGATGCACTATTTTATAATGTCGATACACTTGACTGATATACTGCTGATATATTTGATTGATAAACTTGATAATGATGCACTTGACTAAGTTGATATACTTTGTAATGATACACATAAATTTTATTTATTTATTTTAAAAAAATGAACTATTCTCTTTGCAACAGCAGGACCCCCTCCCCCTCCCAACATATACACACATCTCTCTTTCACCAACTAGTACTACTTCACACCATATGTCGCCAGCCATTGCTCCACCTCCGTCGACCGTTACACGTCAGGTCATCGATCACCGCAACATGAATCGCCATTTTTCTCTTTCTATCTCTCTTTCTCTCTCTCTCTATCAACCAGTTCTTTTAGAGCAAATATGGAATATAAAATAATAAAAAATCTAGACTTGAAGTTTTTGCTATATTGGCAAAATATCATATATGGGTGACACGCCTACACAATAACATATTTAAATTGCCACACATTGTATATACCTTTGAATTTTTACTATATCTATAAAATAAAATAGAATTAATTACAATTTTTAATATTTTTTCCTCTCATATTTCAATTTAGGGAAATTCCATTTTAATTTATAATGGATGTTGATAGAAAGAACGAAAAAAAAAAAAAGCAATTGAAGTAAAAAAAAAAAAAAGGAAAAAAAACACACACACACACAAAGAAAGAAAAGAAATGCACCCACACCCAATACTCACCGTTCAAAGTGGGAGAAGCAATATGGAATAGAATGGGGTAAAATGGACATACGGAAAAAATAAAAACTAAAAGTTCAAAAAATTGCTATATGTACAAAATTCAAAAAATCATTGCTACATTTATAATTTTCCTAAATGGTTTTGCTATCCATTGCGATTTTCCTAATTTGAAGTAAATGTGGCATCACTTTGAGATATCTTAAAAATAATAATTTACAATTGGTAACATGTATAAGATGGTAGTAATAATTATAAAAACATTGTCTTTTACTCTTTTAAATATATTATGCAATAGAACTAGAAACAAAATATATATATATAATGCAATTCTACTTTAGATTGCTGGTCTGCCACACTAGATCGGTCCTAAGAGTCTAGTTAAATTTGATTAAATTCTAGTGAATTATTCTTGTTATAGTGATTAGATGTCACGTTATAAAAAAAATGAAAAGACGAGTGTCAGAGGAAGCCTCATTCGACAACCCGAAAGGAGAACAATAAGTAATTCTAAATGAGAGCCCTAACTTTACTTTTGTGCTTATTTGAACGATACACTCCATGTACTTAGTTAGACATTAGAATGTAACCGACTTGACAATGGGCAATCCCATCATGGAATAAGTAGCAACATTGGTGGAAGTGTTTGTAGCCATCCGTTCAGATATTACTAATTGTCTTCAGATTGTGGGGAAATGGTATATATGAATTGAATACACTAACAAACTTATTACAACTCAATTAAAAATAGTACACTCAACAGATGGTGTAATAAGGTTTAGATATGATAATAACTAAAGAGAAAGAACCTCAAAACCTTTGTAGACTCAAAATGTAATCGAGGCACGCTTCTGATAAGCGCGGTCCTGATGACAACTATTCGCTCTGCATCAGATGCTGCAGAACTCTTGGATACTTGTTTTTAACTTAACACGAGATGAAAAGAAAGAAAGAAAGAAAGAAAGAAAGAAGATAATTCTTCCATTTGAGGTGTGATGCTACAAATGAAGAAACAAGTTGCTATTTATAGGCTAGTAACTTGGTAACTCTCTAAAATACAAAATAAAATCAAATAAAAAAATTGAAACATTTGTGAAATTTAACTCATTTTAGTTGTTACTTGACAAAAATCACATATAACTCGTTCAAATTGAAGAAACTACAAATTTAACTTTCATACATGTTAAATTTGTACATGAAACATCATCTTAATTTGATGGTCTCAATCCAATTTGAAGTTTCCAATAATGAATTTAATCTACACAATTAAATCTAATTTTTTATGTTTCAAATATTCACCAAAATCTCACTTTCTTTCACTATAAATATCCAACAAATTTTGTGTTGAGTAGATTCTTGAACTTTAAATTCTTAAATTTTTATCTTTGTGTCTAATAGATTCTTGAGATTTTAATTTCATATTTAATAGTTTATTTGCCTTTTCAAAATGTGTTAAAGCCTATTTGGTTGACAATACAATCCATATAGTGTTTTATGTTTTTAGAATTACCGACTCCAAGCAAATATGTAATTGGCACAATATAAATTTTGTTTACGAAGCCTGTTTTCAGATTATGTGATCTAAATAGCAAAATTTTGAAAACAATTTTTCATTATATCCAAAATTTGAATAGTATAAATTTTAAATTGTAGAATTATATTAAATAAAAATAAAAACATTTAGAAATATAATATGTCATGTTATAAACTCAATTCATTTTTTAAAATTAAAATATGTATTATATAATGTATTATAAATTATATAATATTACAAAATAATAATTATATAATTTCTTTTAACATAAAATATATTTATAAATAAATTAATAATAGTTTATTGTCAACTAATATTTAGTGAGTAACCATAACTAATTTTATGATTTATAAAACAGTATCAAACACATTTTAAATTTAAGAAAAATTACTATAAACAAAAAAAATATCAAACTATTTACAAATATAATTTTTTTTTAGTGTCTATCAACAATAGACTAAAATTTTTCAATATTTATAAATAGTTTGTCTCATTTTTCTATATTTAAAAACAACCATAAATTTAAATTAGAATCGAGTTTATGAAACTGCAACTAAAGACATATCAAATTTCTGTTTTAGAAATTTCTACTAAACAAACCCTTAAAAATTTAGATATAAAGTTAGAAATTTTAGCTTCTTTTGAATTTATGTCCAGTAATCCATTAACTTTTAAAATTTTGATTGTGTTATGACCTACTAAACACAAACTTTAAATTCTTCTAAAAAAAACGCAAAATTTAAATTAAAAAAAATAAAAATAAACAACTCATTAGATACAAAACAAATAGATAAAAACCAATGTTAATTGAAATTTAGATTTAATCGTATGATAAATTTATGATCAAGCATTCCAATCCCTAGAATTTGAACGGCTTCAACTAACATCCAATTGGGGAATTGAAAAGGGAAAAGGCAGAAGAGAAAAACCAAATACTGTAGTCAATTAGCGACTGTGCTTATCTCCCCCCGCAAGAAAAATAAGGCTTTCTTAATCTCCAAGTTCTTCGTAAGGTTGAATTTCAGCTCTGTAATTTAACTCAGATTTCTCCACGAAGACTTTCACATCGTGGAGCAGCAGCAAAGAGCCCAAGTGATTTAGTTTACAGAACTAGAAGAAGAAGATGAGAATCACTGTAATGACAGCCGACGAACAGATTCTTTCCTTGGATGTTGATCCAAATGAATCTGTAAGTTTCTTTATCCTGTTCATTCAGAAAACCCCAACTTCAATTTCCTGCATTATCTTCTTTTTTAGATTATACCCACTTTTCTTTTTCCCTGGATTGCTTCTTGATGTTTAAGCTTTTCCTCTTTGCTGCCAAATAGGTTGAGAACGTGAAAGCTCTGCTTGAGGTTGAGGTGAGAATTCGTCTTTTATGTTGATAATTGTGATCGGTAGCTGAGGAAATTTGGGATTTAGAACTTGTGGGAATTGGACATTTGGATCTTTATTGGGGAAACCGGGGGAAGAGTTAGCCCTTCGGCGAATTTGATACATTTTGTGATCCAAAACTGTCGTACATTTAAGATTTAAGTCCGGGAGAAGTTCTCCTTTTTTATGGTTATGGTTAGCTCATTCTATGTATGTTTGACTTTTGTTGCTGCTCAGACCCAAGTACCACTTCAGCGGCAGCAGCTGCTGTACAATGGAAAGGAGATGAAAAATTTTGAAAAATTGAGTGGTTTGGGTGTTAAAGACGAAGATTTGATTATGATGGTATCAGCTGGCGCTTCTAGGTACTTTTCTCTCATTGTCAGACTGCAGCATTTTTAATTTTGATCCGAAGGTGTAGCCTTATAGTTATAGCATACCTGATTACATAACCTAGTAATTAAACCCAAATAACAATGATTGACCATGGATTTGGTGGATTAATCTCGATTCTCGATTAGTTTAGAGTCGTCTGCATTTTAGTAATTTCCAGATTATTTTGTTTACTGAGGTCTTAACTTAATAATGTCTTTTTAACCATAATAGATCATCAATGGAGATAAAATGTAAAGAAGGCACCTATTATTATTTTCTCTAAAAATAAATAATCTATATTCCTTCTGAACCCCCAACAGAGACCTCCTTTGAAGTTTGAACTCCTAGAGAATTGACCCTTCAGTTGATTTTCTTCTATTTGCTAGATACTTTCTCCCCCTTCATCTAGATTTCTACCATCTCAGTCTTCTCTTTCTTACACTTTGACAAAAATATAAAGAGGGATAGTATGCTACACATCATGGAAATACAATCGGTTCCCAATCAACTCAAAGTCAAAGTTTGGGGCTATTAACAACTCCCTAACCATTATCATGGAAGATGCTCTTCTTATTCCTCTCACATCTTTAAAGACTAAGAAATACCTGAAAGAGTTGACAAAGATCATACTAATCACAACGATAGAGAGGAACAAGGACAAACATTTCCGTAGCTTCAGCTGGTCTGCTGGTCTACCGGCAAACATATCAGATTTTATCTTCACAATTATCATTGAGCATCCTTTCAAAAAAGAGAAGCAAACTCTTTGGCTCAACCTTGTGAAGGCTTTTCTGTGGAACCTATGGCTGGAGAGGAATCAAAGAACCATCCATGGGACTGAATCTACTTATGATTTTTTAGTTGGCAATGTTCTCCTAGTGGTTTTGTTATGGTGTCATCCCCCCTTTTTCTGATTACAGTCTTACGATACTTTTGGCCAAATGGATGTCCATTCTGTAACTCCATTTCCAGGCTATTGAGTTTTTACCCTTTCTGTTTCGCAAAAATTTCTTTCATCACTGTCTTCCAAAAAAAAAAAAGTCTTTGTTAGACAATTTTGTTTAAAAGAACACTCACATTCTTTAAAATAGCTGTACAGATTAGGTAAATGGGACATAATTCGTTCACCTTTTGTGGCTCTAAGAATGTAAGATATAGATACCAAATATTGGGATTGCATTTGGTGGTTTATACTCTTGAGGGTGTGATATAGGATGCCAATGACCAATAATATAACGGTTTTTGAAACCCATTTTTTCTCCCTTTACTGCTAGTTGTCTCACATAAATATCCCTAAATGGTCTAATATCTTGTTATTTTTAGTTCCTTCATTGGAGGAGAGCTTATTTTTGTTTCTTTTTGGGAGAAACAAGATTTCATTAATTGAATGAAATTCACATAAGGAAAGGTAGGAAAAGGCCTTCCAACCACAAAAGATGGATTATAAAAAACTACAATTGCCAACATAATTATTACTTTTGAATTAAAAAACTAGAGTATTGTATTGGAATGGGGTGTTCAGTAGAAATGCTTTAGTAAAGCTCCTTTGAACGTTGCCCTTGAAACTAAAATTACTACTCATCGCAATAGTGGTTATAATTTTTTGTTCTTATTTCTTGTGACATACACCAACAGGACTGTTTTTGGTTACTGTTCAAGGAACGAGGGCTTTTACTTGGGTTCTTGTATAACATATTCGTGGTTTTGTGAAATATAGTGATTGCTTTAGAAGTCACCTTTTTCTTGCTAATCATGGGTTTGGTGCTTGTGGAAATTGAATTGTGCCTTTTGTGTTACTAAATCTACACAATTCACATTATTTTACACACCCATGCATGCTTTTTATTCATAATAATCTAATATCCATAACCTTGCAGTGCTTCTACCAATAATTTGAGCTTCAATCCAGATGGTTCTGCAGTGAACCCTGAAGCCTTCCAGCAACATATTAGACGTGATTCAAATACAATGGCTCAACTTTTTCAGGTAAAAACTAACATATCGCTTCATTACGAGATTTTCTATTAGTCACAAGACTCACAACTTATCCTTTTTACCTGGGCAACAAAACAAAATTTTCATTGATTTTTCAAGAGGTACAATGAGGGTATAGAGACTCCACTTGAAAGATTACGAGAAAGCAAGCCAATTAGAATTGATTGCACTTGCATATTAGTTACAGTCTTACAGAAGTCACTAGAATTATCTCACAAGAAGCCGCTTGATATTTAATTGATTCCAACCTACCCTCCTATCGCTAGAATATTTGTCTTCATATTGGATTCCTTTCAGCCCAAATTCCTGAAACAGTGCTCGAATAATATTAACCCACAAAATGTTTAAAGTCTCTTCTGGATCTATTCCCTCAACTTTCTGGTCTTCCATAATGCATACATCACTGATGATGAAAGAGGTTGGTTTGAATCTCTCCACCTCACATGATTTGATTTTCCAAATACTGCATACACCCACCTTTGAAATCAAAGATTTTGTCTAAAAATAACACAGACCTAAAGTGTTCAAGCTCCACAGCTCATATCCGGGAACCAAACAAGCTTTATGATGTTTCTTATGTATGCATTTGATTTCCAGTACTTGAATAGTTCAAACATAAACTAACAAGATAGCAAGATGTTAGATCATGATTGCTATGTATGGCGAGTGCAGGCTAATTTACTACATGTATCAACTTGTTTCTGTATCGAGCTTCATTTTCTTTATGACGATTATGCAATTGCAACTTGTGAGTAATTGTTCAAGTCATACATGGGCTCTGCAGAGTGATCCTGAATTGGCACAAGCTATTGTTGGAAACGACCTTAATAATCTGCAACAGATTTTAAGAGAGCGTCATCGTCAAAGATCTGTATTACAGCGTCAACAAGAAGAGGAGATGGTGAGTTGGTTATTTATTTCTCTATTAATAGCCTAATTGATCGATAATCTGATTTTGATCTCCTTATTTCTGGTCTATTAGGCCCTTCTGTATGCAGATCCTTTTGATGTTGAGGCTCAAAAGAAGATTGAAGCTGCTATACGCCAGGTTAGAATATTTTATCATCTTGTTTCCTTACAGCATAAATTACAAGTAGTTTCCCAGTGACATTGACATTGGTGGTCAAATGATGAGTTAGGAACTTGTTACGGCTCATATGAAGATTATTTTTCCACCACAAAATCAGGATAACAAAAGGGCTCTGTGGAGTCTTCTTTCAGATTTCTTCTTTTACTGCACATATACTCACATAATTCTCTCCTGGTTGAACATTGAAATGGAAGAGTTATTGACACTAAACAATGTTTGATAACTGACCTCAGTTTTCATTTTATGAAAAATGATTTCTGTTTTAAATTTCCAATACCTATGCAGAAAGGAATTGATGAAAATTGGGCTGCAGCTCTTGAACACAATCCTGAAGCTTTTGCAAGGGTGGTAAGTGTTGCATTGCCCAACATTGTCCACTTGTATTGTATTTTGTTTCATTGTTTGACGTTTCATGTATAATTCTTCAGGTCATGTTATACGTTGACATGGAAGTTAATGGTGTTCCATTAAAGGTAAGTGGATCTAACACACATCATTCATTTTAATTTTTATTCTACTACAGTTAGAAAATATGAGGAGGCACTGCATTTCAACTGGTTACTTTCATTAGTGGTCCTTGATCAATAACTAAATAATTTTAGAACAGATTCAACTATTTGTGATATATGCACATTATTTCTTTACATCAACTGAGGAGAGAAAAAGGTTTAAGTGCTTTAATGGTATTTTTTTAGGCATTTGTTGATAGCGGAGCTCAATCAACAATTATATCAAAAAGCTGTGCTGAGAAATGTGGGTATGTGGAATCTATACATCATCTGATTTTTCCCTCTCTATACTGGGATTAGTAATTGCCTTTCGTCATCATTATTTCAATTCATTGCCTGACTAGATTTGTAAAATGCTTAGCATGTGACATAGTCTAGCAAGAAGGAAAATAACTGTTATAATGCCCATCTAATTCGCTGCTTGTTATTTTGTTCCTTTTATCTTTCTAATTTTATTTTTCTTACAACATTATCAAAATTTCTAATGAGTTTAACCACCAAGGATACAACCAACCTATGTTCCTCTAACAACTAATAATCTTGTTTAAAATATGCAAGCATGCCGTTGGACATTATCAAAATCTTTGGACATTATGTAACAAAAGGAGACATTCAGGAACCACATAAAGTGAGCGAGTGTAATGGAGAAGAGAATTCAATTTCTATCCACCTAGGGTCTTACTTAAGCCACTCGTCTACCATTCCATCTTGAAGGAAGAAGCCTTCCTAATGTAATGATGATAGCTACAGATAATGTATTGGCAGCTCTACTGTTACCTGAAGTGGATAACAAGGGTAGGGGATCCCTCTTCTCCCAGCCCTCACGCTGTTTTGTACCTCCTGTTTCTTATCACACACACACAATATATATATATATATATATATATATAAAAAAAAATAAGAAGAAAAAAATCCGCTAGAAGGATCCTAGATTCCTATCCATATTTTCTCTTATTAATTTTGCACAGTAAATCTTCTGCTTTTAAAGATTAGCTACACAGCCTATTGGTAACAGGAGCAAGGTTTCTTTCTGACATTTCCATTTTCCCAAAACCTCTTGAAAGGAACATGAACTAAGAAGCACAGCCAAAGATACAAACATACAAAGCACCGTTTTCTAAAAGAATTGAAAAGATGAATAGAAAGCATACAAACAGTAAACTATAATTTTGAGAAATCTTTTACTGCACTATATAGTATTGTCAAACATAATAAATTATATAATGTAAATAGTTCAGGATGCATACTTATAGTCTGAACACAGCTCTTGACTAAATGAAAATTTGTCTATTTTTAGTAAATTGTATTTTTTTTTTTGGGAAAAGAAACATTTCATTGATAAATGAAATAAGGGGAAACCTAACACGGGTGATTACAACATGATTATCAAATTGGAAACTAAATAAGATAAGTTATAATGTGTAAAAGGGTGCTTAGTTTTGCATAAAAAAACGCAGTAGACATAACCAAGTCCATAAAGAGGGAAAAGAATCCCTGAAGAGTGCTTAGTTTAGTAAATTGTATCCCCAAGGACTAAACATTTTTCAACCATGAGATTTGACCAAGTGTATCACAAGATACAGAGTGTTCCAAACAGAATTGTTTCACCTTGAAATATCATTCCTACATCTTCTCAGGCCATTCATCAAGTTCAATCGAGTAAAATATTTATCTTGTATGTATCTTTTTGTGTCTGAATTTACATTGAAAATTAGATAGTTGAAGTTGTTTAGGTGGGTGGCTTGCATGGTGGTGTGACCCTTTTATATTTCTACTCGTGAATAATACTTTAGATACCAAACATACACTCAAATACAATTCAGATTTTACCTTATTTCAACTGCCTCTTCAAAGTATGTACAACAAAATATTTGCTTGGTCATTTACTTCGATACTTTAAACTATCGATGTTGATTTCCTTGCTGGTGATAAACCATCATGGGTTGACCTAAGTGTAAATAGAGGGGCATGACCTTCATAAAGGGCTAAGAGGTCATGGATTCAATTCATGGTGGCCACCTATCTAGAATTTTATATCCTATTGGTTTCCTTAACACCAAATGTTGTAGGGTCAGACGGGTTGTCCTGTGAAATTAGTCGAGGTGTGCGTAAGTAAGATATTTAAAAAGAAAAAGATTTCTTTGCCGGTGATATTGTTAATTCTGTGACTGTGCTAGTCAAGGGTGGCCAATGCTGTTTAAATGGCTGCTTTATCTTTCTTGCAAATGCATATATTATATATAAGATTGAAACATTGAGGTTGATTGTTGTTTTTTTGGGGGGGGTGATCATTAGATTGTTGAGGCTTTTAGATCAACGCTACAAGGGCATTGCTCGTGGTGTAGGCCAATCAGAGATCTTAGGTCGAATCCATGTAGCTCCAATCAAGGTATGGAATCATTAGTATTTTTTTCTCGTTTGAACCAGGCCCTATGTGCAGTAATGTATTTTTGCCTAACTTGGTAAACCAAGCTACAAATCTTGACTCTTGAGTATCATTTTTTCATCAATAAATTTCCTTGTGCTTGGCCAAGGGATTTTATTTGCTTACTCCAGTCTAAAATCTTCACCGGTCTCTTCTTTTAGATTGGTAATATATTCTACCCCTGCTCATTTCTGGTACTGGATTCTCCAAATATGGACTTCCTATTTGGTCTGGATATGCTACGGAAACACCAGGTAGCACTCTATGCTTTATTGGACTTGAAACTCATGGTTGAACTTCTTGTTGAACAGATATCATTCCTTTGTATTGTTTGAAAAGTGTTACTATTTTCTTGCAGTGTATTATCGATTTGAAGGATAATGTTTTGAGAGTTGGTGGAGGAGAGGTCTCTGTACCATTTTTGCAAGGTTGGCATTTTTAATTTACAAATTTGATCTCCACCTGCACATTCTTTTAAGTATACTGAAGTTTCCTCTCGTGTTAAAACTTCGTGTTCAGAGAAAGATATTCCCCCTTCTCTTTTTGATGAGGAGAGGCTCTCTAAGGAAGCCTCTAGCTCTGGAGCACCAGTGAGTTCTTAAACATTATTCTCTTACTAAATTTCTTATATTTGCATTTCCATGTAATTTGAAAAGAAGTTTATAGTGTTTGTACATTTCACCAACGTTTTAAAAGAAATTAAAATCCTGGATTTCTAGATGATATCTTTCCAAATTGTGGTATCATGGTTGCCAAAAATCAATACAAACTGATATGTTCAAGTGTCTTGTATGACTCTGCATTTGATGATGATGGGATAAATTTTATGTCGTTGCCAGTTTCAACGTTCCATCCACCGATTAGCATATTTTATGTATGATAGAAGAAGTTGGGGTGCAGAATGGGGGCTTGTTTGATGCTTTTTGGTTAATTGGAGTGAGATTGAAAATAAAAATTGTAATTGATTACTTAGTCTGAGGCCAATGCTGCAGCTGCTTGCGGGTAGGGGCTCCTAATTGGCATTAATTTAAAAATAAAAAGTCATTTACAAAATTGATCAGATACTATGTTCGATATAATTTAGAAGTGTGACGATATCTATTAAGGGGCTCAAAAATCTTCCAAAGAAGTTGAAGTATCCTTCAATTCCTTTCAACAATTTTATAGAATCAGAACTTCGGCCTGTTGGTTTTGCTAGACCCCAAAAATACCTACTCTCCAGTCTTCACCCATGACAAACTCCATTCTATGCTACAAGGTTGAGGTTTGCCACCCCACAATCAATAATCATGACAACTATTCTTATAACATGTTAAAAGGATTATATTATTATTATATAATAATTATTATATATTGATATGATAATAATAAACAAAGAAGAGCAATTGAGTTACTAGAAATATTTCCTATAAAAGAGAAAAGATTATTAGACATATTTTGTTGGAGTGGGAGATAATGCTTTCAGGAAGAAGCAGCTGTAACTTATAAATCAAAGATGTTCTAGAGTTAGGAGAAGAATTCAATGTGTCTTGGATGAATAAATTTTCACATCACATCTGCCTGTCTGTCCGAATCGTCCGTTTTATTGCTTGCTTTTTCCAGGTGGTTTCATCCCCAACAGATAACAGCAGAAATGCAAGAGCTGGCCAGCCTACAGGTGATAAGTGATAACAGTTTACTTCTCTACATTATGCGATGTCTTGATATCTTTGGTATTTTCTTAATGAAAAGATGTTAGGTGTAATCAATTGAGAGTCTTTTTTGTACCCCTTTACCCTCGGAGATATCTCATCTCCCCTTTTGTATGATCTCTCGTTTAGTCGTTTTAATATATATATATATATATATATATATATATATATATATAATCAAGCAGTCAGGGATTCAAAATCTCTTTCAAGGGTATTGGTCTTATGGATATCCAAAGGAGATACTATCATAATATAGCACTATTCTCCCACAACTGCACTTTCTATTGTTGGCTGCTACTTTCCATTGTAAACTTGTGTGTTCATTTCTTACTCTTACCTCTAATTTTTATTTTGCCTTTTCTGTCTTAAAAGCAGGAAATGTTGGGGGAGCAGCCCAGGTAAATTTGTTGTAAAAATTTATGTCTAATCACAAATTTAATCATCAAATTTTGATGGTTGCCTATTTGTTCCCTTAAACTGAAAAAAATTATATTTATATCTTTAATTTTGTGTTGTGGTTTTATGTATAGTTTCACTCATTAACTATCAACTAAATTATGACATGTGATATCTATTGGACAAATGCACGCACTGAAGTGCTACAAAGGAACTAATATGGAATCACGATTTAAAGTTGATGGGCGTAATTTTAATGCTAAGGAACTAAATAGGCAAAACCATCAAAGTCGAGTTACTAAATTTATAATTACCTAGCATATTGGTATGTGCCTCGTTCACTTTGATTATATTTGATATTTGTTATCACAGGGTCCGGAATTCGAAGCCAAAGTAGCAAAGCTGGTAGAATTGGGATTCCAAAGAGAGGCTGTAATACAAGCTCTCAAACTATTTGATGGAAATGAAGAGCAGGCAGCTGGGTTTCTTTTTGGATGAGTAATCTGAATACAAAATGTTTGGAGTCAATTTCTTTGTGGATTATCTGTTTTAGATTTTTCAGTTATCAATTTAATCCACAAACATTCATCTGCTTGCCATTCAAATTTTGAACTTATATTCAAACAATATTTATGTTAAACCAAAAGCTCAAACATTATAATGTTATAATGGATATTTTCAAGCTTTCATGTTTGTCTTTTCTTCCTCGCTCTAATGATTAAGTTATATGATGTGAGATGAATCTCAATTTTAGCAAGTCACCAATCAGGATCTTAGGAATAATTTTATTTTCTTCAATGCTGGTAAATTTTCTTTCCAAGTTTGTATCACTGAATTTACCTGTTCATTGAATTAGATATAAAATTGTTAAAAAAAACTTTGCTCTTTCAAAAAAAAAAAAAAAAAAAAAATGTTCAAAGTTTCCTCCAACTCACAAGTGGTTAACCTAACTTTGGAGTACCAAACTATGTTTCGTGCGAGTAGTTTTAAGAATATCCTTTGCTTGTTTGGTAGTGATTTTGAAATGGTTAAAATCAGTGCATGTTTGAGAGTAATTTTAAAATCGTCAAAATCACTTTTGTCATTTTTAAAATTACTCAAAAGCACACTTTTAATCACTCAAAATTAATTTAGTTATCAATTTTACATTTTTAGATGCAATTTTCATATCATCAAAAATGGTTTTGAAGGATTAAAAATATGTTTTACAGTGACTTTGAAAATGACAAAAATGATTTTAACCATTTTAAAAATCACTTTCGTATTTTTATCAACAACTATCACAACTATCTAAAAATTTTGCTCTTTTATGTAAATAGTTTTCCTTATTATTCTATTTTAAAATTTTTTCCATTTTATTACCTATTTTTTATGTTTCATAATTTTTTTTAATGAAAAATTGATTATGTTAATTCATTATTATTCATGTGGATGTCAACCTATAGAAATGTATGGTAAGCGTGGGTCCGCTTAAAATTCCTATGCAAAGGATTTATAATTGAAAAAAAGAGAAAAAAAAAAAAAGCATAAGCATAAAAGATTCCAAATATTCCCTCCATTATTCCCACCTGCATATTCTAATTTTTCTCTTCTCCCATTCGCTTTTCCATCTCCTTCTTCTCTGCATTTTCGATTCCTCAACTCTTCTCTTTCCAACGGCTTATTTTCTTCTTTCCTTTTGTTTGGTGGAGTTGGAGTTGCATCGTTGATCTTTTCGCTGAGGTATTATTTATGTTTACTATTCTTTTATTGAATTCTAATGTGTTTGAAAAAGTTGTGTTTGGTTATTGAACGGTTCATTTGTGTGGAATTCTACCTTGAAGCCTTTTTTTTCTTCTTTTGATTTAGGTGATTAGTTTATGAGTCTGTAATGTAGTAGTTGTAATAGTTTGACTTTAGCTGATTTTCACGGCTCAAATTTTCCTTGGATTTCTTATGCTCTGTGTCCGATTGAGATGTTTTGAATCTGTTATCTGATATTTTGAATGACCAAGCACAGGATTTCACTATCCAACTAGCGAGTCGAGGTCCAAAGACAAAGCACCCTAGGTTGAGATTATGTTTCTGTTTTCATTTTGGGCATATTATGTTTAACGTTTAAGTGGAGCATCATATAAACCCTTTGAAATCTTCTCTGAATTTAATAACCTGTTAATAAACGGTTGGTCTCCTCTATTTGTAAACGTAACTAACATGCTATTAGTAAACTATGTACATTTGTGTGTTATTTTCTTCTTGGTCTATATTCGTTGCTTGCCATGTACAATGTTGAAGATGTGGTGATTATGATCCCAAGGAATAAAATATGCTGGTGTTTGGTAATGTAATGATTGGTCTGCTGGTCTGCACTTAGTAGAAGCTTTTGTTTGTATACAGATGCGAATAGTGGGGCTTTTCTTGATGGTTTCTTTAATAGCTCGCAGAATTTGGTTGATGCGATCACTATTATCAAGGTTGGTTAGGTTTATGTTGATTCTTCTCAGATTCTAGCAGCCCAAAAGTGT
Source organism: Lagenaria siceraria (assembly GCA_002890555.2). Taxonomy (NCBI): domain Eukaryota; kingdom Viridiplantae; phylum Streptophyta; class Magnoliopsida; order Cucurbitales; family Cucurbitaceae; genus Lagenaria; species Lagenaria siceraria. Next base: position 23,490,076 of record CM016487.1, read on the forward strand.
TCTAATGTTGAATGCTTTTCTTATTGCATTACAATGCCAAATCTGAGGCCAACCTTTATGCTACTCATACCCTGGTTCCAGCATATATTACTTTGTGTGTATTATAATCTTCTATGGTTCATGTCAGCATTGTTGAGAGCATGAGCCTGAAACATTTGAACGATTGGGTTGATTTTCATTTGCAAATGGTATTAATGCATTATGGTCTATGGATATGAGGGTATTGTGAGATATTGTGTGATAGCAAACTGCTAAAATATGTAAGCATAAACTTCCAAACACAGAACATCAAATTATTTACATTTCTTTCAATTGTATTTGTATTCATAACACCATCATCTATCATGAGAAAACTGACTAATTTCAGAACAAACAATTAGGAGAAAGAATCACCTTCAAGGTAACAAATTCTGACTAAATCCTTGTAGCAATCTTATGTGTATACCATATACACACTAACATTACCCACCCCCTTCATCAAGCTAGAAACCTTTCCAAGCATTAAGAATTTCATGGAAGATTTCAGCTATTAGATCCCTGTCTGCATTTTGCAGAAAGACATTGAATTCATCTCGAATGTCGAGTATCTTACCAAACTTCACAAGATACTGCAGGCAGCTAGTCTTCAGTTTTGGCAATTGATAAAGAGATGCGTTCTGGAGTCTTTCAAGAACATTCTTGGCATCAATATCTTCTAGCAGACTATCATGGCAGGCTTCTTTTAGGTCTTCTATGTCATATTTATCAGCTGCATGAAGAAGTGCCAGTCTATGGGCGAGAAACTCTTCATGTTGGATATTACCATACATATAATTAAGAAAAGCCTGGCAAGCTTCAAAAGACATATCAGAGATGTTTAGCATAGATAGTTCCTTTTCTTTCAGGTCATGTGAAAACATGCTGTGGAAAACAGGTGATCGTGAAGCAAGAATAGCACGATGGGCCCCAACACTTCCATCAGAAGCATTGATTATGATATCGGTATGGATGCTTTCCTTCAACATTCGGCCCAATGAAATAAGAGCTCTTGAATTCGATCGTTGTTGTGTCAGTCCATCTGCCCAGATGGAGGAAGGTTCCCCACCCTGTCAGTAATTGACAACAATGAGTTCAAAGAGGAGCTAAATAGGTATCCAAATTATTCTTCTTTAACACACTATTTCATGGAAGAAACATGCTATGCAATAGCAACAGACAAATATTTATATGCTTACCTCTGGTGATGCAATCTTCAAGTCAAGGAATTCGACGTCAATGATGAACTTTCCTGTTAATGGAACTTCAATTTGCCAAATAAAGTCGTCGTTGTTTTTAAGCTGTTTGTCTATTATTTCTGCATGGGATAACAATATTTGTCATTAGAAGAACTGAAGGTAAAGTCCAATCACTCAATCAAATTTCTTAACAGAGAATGGCCAAGTTCACCATCAAATAGCTACAGACATCTAGTTTTATTTGGGTCTATCTTAGATCTCAAATATTTGAACTTATATTCATGAATCAGAACCTAATGATATAATTCAAGGTGAAAGTCTATTCCTTCTGAAAAATGATACTTTTTGCAAAGCAAGAATCCATCTCTTTGCCTTTTACTCTCAGTATGCGTTCTCTGTTACAAGGATGAGGAATCTCTCAATCACATTTTTATTGAGTGTGCTTATGCTCAACATTGGTGGAGGCCTCTTATTTGATATATACAGTATTAGTTGGGTTTTATCAAAGTCGTAAGGGAAAATGTTCAACAGCTTTTATGTGGCAGCAGATGGAAATCACAAGCTTCTTCTCCATGGGTTAATGCTGTAAACGCTATCCTTTCTAAACTTTGGCAGGAAGGAAATCGTTGCATTTTTCAGAATTCTTCCCAAAACTCTCTTGCTCAATTTGATTTAACTCGTTTAAAGGCTTCTTCATGGTGTCATCTCTCCAAATCCTTTGAAGGAATCTCAATTCAAGATATTTATCATTGTTGGACTGTTTTTCTAGAGAATCATTATGCTTTGGTTTTCGGCTAGTACTTTCCGAACTTTTTAACCTATGATGCCTTGTATGCAGTTTTTCTGTGTCAGTTTATAGTCTCTTTTTAATCCTTGAACATTAACAACTTTTCATTTTCTTTTTAATCTTGATGAAAAGCTTCTTATCCTTTTATACACACACACACACACACATATATATATATATATATCTGAAAACTAATTGCTCTGCTTTGAAAATGTACAGTAAAGGAGGAGAATGAAATTACCTGGATGAGTCAAAGCCTTCCGATCCCCTGCAGAGGAGACCACTCGGATGATGAAAGATACAATCGGAGGATTATCCCTTGTTAAGCTAGATATTTCTGGGTATAATTTAACATATAAAAGCCTGTTTTTTTCCACTGATAAATGCCTTCAATCCAAACAAAAATATTAGACATCTATACATCTCCAAGAAGAAGGGGGGAAAACAGATTATTATCATTAACTTTCATTTTCTCTCCTTCAAAAGAGATGGTTAGATAGAATCTTATCCTCATCTTTCATCACCACATACAAATCAATTTCTCTTATTTAAGCACATTTCACAAAAATTGTAGCTTTAAAACGCAAACAATGAAGAAAGAAAAGAGTAATTTTACCATTTCCACTTGCCGATTTTGAAAGGGTCGGATTTGCGGTAGGTGCAGGAAGCAAGATTTTCGATCCTCCATTGGGCAAGACGGGATGTGGTTTCTACCCTGTAAGCTGAGTCACTCATCCTAGCAAACGCAAGGGCTGCTGTGATTTCATGGATGCAACCGAAGATTCCATCGAGGAAGTGCTCTCCGGACTTTCCCAGGTTGGCAAATTCTGCAGATATTACTCATAAACGTTTGTAGAGCAAAACCTGTAAAGACAAATACTCTGTTTCTCTATCTCTTGCTTCTGTGTGCTGCTTAGCGATCAAAGCATGAGAATCTATGAACAAACAAATATGAAATAACGTTGATATTTGGTGTATTTATTGCTTATTATATCTGGTGAAAATTTGACTCTTTTCAGTGGTGCCCAACACGCCAAGATGTTGGCGATGCTTTACGCCATTGATGTTGAAGGTTTGATTTTGGGAAGAGGGGTTTTGTTTTTTTGATTGATAGACGAAAGGGTTTGTTTGAAAATGGTTGTTTGTTGGCTTACACTGCACTTAATTGGGTCGTGGGTGGTTGGATCGTATGCTTAATGGATCATTCCATTTATTGGTGCTCTGTTTTTACTTTTTGGGGTTTCTTTCCCACATTAATATATGTAAATCTTGTTTGTTTGTTTGTTTTATTTATTTATTATTATTTTTTTCAGGATTATTTGGCTTGGAGGCGTGGTCTTTGCTCCTTCAAAGCAAAGTATATACATAATCCTTTGATGGGATTTATTCGTAATTTCCCATGGAGGAGTTGATTGTTGGTGAATCAAGGAAACACAAGAAATAAGAAAAGCCCACTCTGCTTTCATGGACCCCAGTCATGGCCATGAGGTATGTAATCTTTTCTTTTTATTTTATTATTATTATTATTTTTTCCTGAAATTATATTTATCTTCTTCGTGTCCTTTTCTGGTGGCCAATGATGGTCTCTTGACGCTCAAAAAGCCTCCACAAAAGGCAACCGTTTTCCTTTCTTTTAGTTTACCAATAGTGGTGATTCAAACTTTAATTTTTTGGTTGATGGTATATACTTTTTATGTTCGTTGAACTAGATTCATGAAGACAACAACTTTAAATATTACTTTGGTTCATGTACTTCGATTCATTTTAGTCCTTATATTTTTTAATATTCAGTTTAGTCTCTGTATTTTAAATTTTGGTTCATTTTAGTCCTTAATCTTTTAAAATGAAAATGAAGGATCAAAGTGATCACTTTGTAAAAGTACAAGGACCAAAATAAATTTTTTGAAAGAATAGAGATCAAAATGAAAAAAAAAAAAAAGAAAAAGAAAAAGAAAAATAGAAGTATAAGGACTACCATGAACATTTTAAAAGTATAGAAACCAAAATGAACTAAAATAAAAAAAATGATGATATTGGTATTTAGACTAAATTAAATGTCAAATTTCATCTTTGAACATCTAAAAAGTAAAGTTAAAAGAAATGTATAATAGAGCGTTGAAGTTTTAATGTGCCTAATAAATTTTAAAATTTAAAAATATTAAAAAAAAAAATTAAACTTTCAATTTTAGATGTGATAGGTCTTCATAATTAATTTAAAATATTAAACCTAAAATTGAATGTTTTAAATTTTAGAACCATCAAAATTGAAATGATTATTAAACACTATTTAAAATTGAAACTTATTATATAACTTTAAAAGCTCAGGAAGAAAAGATGGAACTTAACTTTAAAAAGAATTCTAATATCATTTGTCTTTAAATTTTTATTCTACATATATTTTATAATTAATTAAATGTATAAGAAAACTTTTTTTTAACAAAAAATTAGAGTTAAAATTATAACATTTTTAGTTCAGATCGCAACATTTGTCTTAATTTAATGTGCAACTTGATGAAAATTGATACACGTTAGATCAAAATTGAATTTTCCCTAAAATTATTTGATTTCAATGACTTGTTTTGAGGATTAAACTTCTGATTCTGGAATGGCTTTGAATTAAAGTGTACACCTGGATTAGGTTTCCTTACTTTTCCCCCCTTCATGCTTCCATAAGAAAAGGAAAGTAGATTAGGATCTCAAAGGAATTCCAACAACTTTACATTTCTTCTCCTTACATTTAGTTTAATTGGAAGATGAAAGGTGTAACTCAAAGGGAGACCGTGCATACTATTTATTGTTGAGCTATGTCTACGTTGAAGAGAACTTTATCTTTTACATTTTCTAATAGGCTTTTTTATTTTAATTTTAAAAAGTTACAAAAGAGTGTTAGAGACTCGACCTGTAGTAATTAAATTAATTATTTATTTTTATCATATTTGTTATTTAGTCCCTCGTACAAGAGAATGAGAATAGTAAATATTAGAAATGAGAATGAGAATTGACATTTCTTTGATATCGTTTACTATTCCTCCTTTTGCTTATTATTTGTATTATGAAAATTAAACAAACATATATCTATAATTATCAAAATACCTCTTAATAAAAGAAAAAGATGCTAGGACAACTTTTTTTAAAAAAGGAAGAGCAATTATGTAGGGAGGACATCATTTGATTTTAATTGTTAGTTTATTTCAAAATTATGGGTAGAGTAGAAGAGATAGGATGAAAATGATTATAAAATAGCTTGTGAGGTCCATAGAACAGGGAGAAAGAGAGAGATTAAAGAGAATTTTATTGAACAAGTTTCTCTGATCGGATAAAAAAAAAAAAGAAAAATTTTCACATATAAAAAAAAAATGTCAAATTATTTACAGAAAATAACAAAAAAACACGGATAGATATTGATAAATTTCTATCAGCATCTATCAATGATAGACTTCTATTATTTCTATCACTAATAAATTCCGATAGACTTCTATCAACGCTATTACAACTATCTAAATATTTTGCTATTTTGGGTAAATAGTTTCTCTTATTTTTCTATTTTTAAAAATTTTCCTAAAAAATGAAATTTATTAAATTTAATACATCCTAATTGATTTTTGAATCAATTAATTTATTTTAAAATAATATTACCATTCAAATAAAGGAGTGAAGTTAAACTAAGAATAAAAATTACTAGTATTTCAATCAATCAAACTATATCCAAACTAGCAATAATTATTAAAAAAGAAAAAATAGAAGTCGAATATGATCCTTTTTTTATTTATATGGCTGTTAAAACCATACTTTCCTTTTCAGGAAAGATAATATGGTGAGTAAATTGTAGTTTTGGAAATTATTTAGGAAGAGTGATGGGTTTGTTTTGCTCATAGATTAAACTAAGATTTTTTTTTTTTTTTTTTTTTTGGGACAAATGACTTTAATTTTACTGTTGTAATGCCGTTTGCCAAATATTTAAAAATAGTGAAAGATGACTTTTTACACTTGTTAGATTACACTAAAAGCATGTTAATTATCTATTTTACCTCTCGTGATTTTAGTGAGTGTAAAATTAAAGTCATCCATACAATAGTGCTCTCACACTTTAGGATTCTTCCTCCTCCCGCATGTTGTTGCGCTTCCTAACTCTCTCTCACTTGCATTCATGTTCACACTCGCCCCTCTGAACCCTTGTTAGATGATATAATATTAAATTTACTTTTACCTACTAATTTAAGTCTTTGAATCCATAAGTGATTTAAGATGACTGTCTATGATTGTAGGCGTGTTTGAAGAAGAAAGGTATGTGAAAGTGGGACAGGGGAAGCAGAGGAATCCAAAGGAATCTAGTTTAAGTTGAAGAATCCCAAATTGCCAAGATTAGAAGCAACTTCCAAAGGGAATAGCCAACACACTCATCCTTTGCTTTGTTATTGAAAAGAAGCCATTTAATATGCTTATGCAGAGGTCAGGGTTGTTGTTGAATGGCCCCCATTCCATTTTATCATCTCATCTCATCCATGCACTTGTCCCTTCTTAGCTTTCTGTCTTCTTTTATTTGTGTCAAATCAAAAAGACAATACTGTGACCAATTTTGAAGGATGTGTTCTTATCATTTTCTGTACGTGTCTTCTTATCATTATTCAACTGTTTATAATCTTGTAAATGAGGACCATAAAAGGGAATAAGATAGGGAAGACTCCAATAATTCCTTTTAGTCAAAAGTCTCTGTGTTCGTACTTTGTTAGATGACCTACTTTATTCTAGAAATAAAAAACTTCAATCTTTGACACTGGTTCATGGTTAGATTATTTGTGTTTATTTTGTGTGTTTAGTGAGTTTTTGAAGTTTTAATTTTGTGTTATATAAGCTTTTCAACTATAAAAAGTGATTAAGAGAATGTTTGAGAGTGATTTTAAAATGTCTAAAATCACTTTTGTCATTTTTAAAATTATTGTGAAATATGTTTTTAATCCTTCAAAATTAACTAAGTTTGATGATTGAAAATTGTATTTAAAAGTGTAAAATTGAAAATTAAATTAATTTTGAGTGATTAAAGTGTGTTTTTGAGTAATTTTAACGATTTTAAAACCACTCTCAAACATGCCCTAATAAGTTCTTCAATGTTTAATTTTGTGTTGAATAGATATTTGATCTTTCTTTTTTTTTTTTTTTTTTTTTTTTTTTTTTTTTTTTGAACTTAGACCACAAAATGAAAGATAAGGATTCTATTAGACATTAAATTTAGACTATTCAGGCTATTGATAACAATTTCTTTTTTAAGTTGAAATATATGTTTTCTTCCTTCAAGTTTTCAATTATGGTTTTCACCTCTGTTAAACGAAACATTTAAATTCCTAGTTCCATTCTAAAAATAAAAAATAAAAAAAAGCAAGCTTTTGAAAATTACGACCTCATTTGATAATCAGTTGATTTTTTGTTTTTTTGTTATTGTTTTTTATTTTCAATTTTTAAAAAGCAAAAAAGGAAAAAATATGTTTGGCAAGTTTTTGGTTTTTTAAAAACTATAAACCAAAAATGGTTTGACAATTGTGTTTTTGTTTTTGTTTTCTTTACGAAATCAAAATAAGTTAGATTGATTTTTTATGTTTCATATTTTGTTTTTCACAAAAATAAAATTATATATTTCTTTTTAACTTAAAAGAAAATCTAGGTTGATAAAACAATGTCATTATTTTAAATTCACTGATTAATCCCAATAAAATGAAGAAAAATAACAAAAATAAAAGATGAAAAAATTATAAGAAAATAGTCTCATTTTTTTTACGAGCAAATTAATCTAAAATCAACCAAATCACATTATTTCCTTTAAACAATTTTGTTATTTCTATGGAATTCAAGTTGTCATGATAATGTTCCCAAAAATTAGATGATTTACCAACTTGAAAATATGACAATTCAACCATAAGACTCAATAAATACTACAGTGTGTGAATATTTGTATATAAAAGAGATGAGAATGGGTGGAACAAGTCTTTATATATTTTTGTATGTTATTAAATTTTAAATTTAGGCATTCAAAGTAATTTTTTTTGGTCAAAATTGATTAAGTAATAATAATTATTATTATAATGTAAAAAATACAATATATGACTCTGTTTTCAAAATTCATGGTGAAAATACTAATAGATAATAAAATGGTTTGAAAAAAATTTAATAATAAACTAGTAGTAGGAACTAATAGTAGAGACTAAATTGAAAATTTACTAAAAGTAATCGAAACTAAAATTAACAATTTAAAAATATATAGACTAAAATTCAATAATATAACCAAAATCATTTTTTAGCTTTTATTTATTTTTTAGTAGAATGGGACCCTAAAATTGCTTAGTAAATTGGTGCAATAAATAAAAAAAAGGCATAAAGTAAGTAAGTGGTAGATTCAGCTAATCAGTGAGGTGCACTACTAATTCCAAACAAACACGCAAAATCACTTTTGACTAAAGTTTGCCTCCCAACTTTTCCAACTTCTATTAAATATGTAATCACATCATATTATGACATATGATCTCCCTTTTTATATTTATATTTATATTTTATTTTAAGATCTTAATATTTGTTAGATGTGCTTCATGGTCTCCATAATGTGCTCACTTGGGAACTTGTTACCTCAAATGAATTCAAGGAGTATCCACTAATTGAACCACGCAAATCAGCGTGGATAAAAGTCAATCGCTATAACATCTGGCCATACAAATAGGCGTTGTATCAACATTTTCTACCTACAAAAATAAAAAATGCAGACAAACCTTGATTTCTACCCACATGAACTACGTTGGCTAAAAGATGCAACAGAAAACGTGGGTAGAAGTGTCATTTTCTGCCCACTCGTGATACGTCGGCAAAAAGGACTTTAGGATCAATTATGTCCTAACCTGGTTGGAAATTAGTGAAGCATAAATAATAATAATAATCAAGCACAAGACACAAATAATTTTAATGTGAAAAAACCTCCTCAAGGCGAGGAATAAAAAACTACGGATTAAAGTCAAAATATCTACTATAATCACTAATGTGCTACAACGAGGCCTCCTTAGTCATAGCTAGAGTCATACACAATAGATATCTTAAAATAATAAATCTCGACAACGAATGACAAAAATACATAAGTATAAATTAGAAAAAATCTCACTCAAACAGATAACTAACTAGGCACTGCAATTTGACGATAGGTAAGTAGCTCCAAAAGAAATCTCTAAGATCCTCGTGTTTCAAACATGCTGTCAAATTTTCAAACTGTTCGGACCACGAATCGAACTCTAAAAGTGTTAAAAATGTTAATTGTTTGAAATGCATTTCTTTCTTATTTTTCATATTAAATAATAATAATAACCTTAAAAATGAAAAAGAAAAAGAAAAAGAAACCCCAATTTGGCCTAATGTGGGCTTCTCTACATAGAGTGAAAAACGGCCCAACAGCTAACAGAGGAGTAGAGAGAGGGGTTTAAGGAGAGAGAGAGTAAGGAGAAAACAAAAATGTCGTGTCATCAAAGTCACGTCAGCACTATTTTTTTAAAGAACACGTCAGCACTATTTATTCAAAGATTAAATTGAATGGTTTGCTAAATTCGAAAGGTATGATTGCACGATTTGAAAACTTTGGGATGAAATCAACCTACTATTCAAACTTTACATACCAAATATGTATTTTATTCTTAAAAACATATGTAATTTTTTTTTTTTTTTTTTTTGATGATTTTCAAATATAAAAAAATTAACTAAAATATTTACAAATATACACTAAAATTTTACTATTTATCTATCATAGACTACAGTAGTCTATCGTGACACAAATAATAGTCTATTGCAATCTATCATAGATAAACAATGATTTTTTGTTATATTTGTAAATATTTTCAGCAGCTTTGTTATTTAAAATAATTTGACTGAAATATGTAATTTTTATACTTTCATTTTTTTCCCTGCCATTTTTAGGTAGGGATAAAGAAAAAAAAAAAGTTTAGTTTGAGTGATAAAATTTTGATGGTAAACCAAAAAAAAAAAAAAAGAAAGACTAAAATTGTTTTTTATGGTTTTGGCCAAAAGTCTTATTTAGTCTTCCATTTAATCTCTATAATTTTAAAAGTTTCAATTTGATTTCAATAATTTAGTTAAATCTCATACGTCACGTGTTTTACCTACTCAATTTTTTTTTTAATATTTTAAGTTTAAATACTATTTTAGTTTTTATACATTAAAATTTTATTTATTTTAGTTGCTGTATTTTTAAAAGCGGCCATTTTGGCACGTCTACGTTAGTTTCCAAATATCTATTTAAGTTCCTACTTCTAAAAAAGTGAAGTGATTGTTAGTGTTCTTTCATTTTTTATTTTTTCATCACGATTTGAACATGAAACTCTACACAAACAATTTATAAATGTTGGATTTCTTTATTTTTATTTTTATCTTTTTATTTTTTAAAAATATCGAAACTTCTTGACCTGAATTGAATTCTATAGGGTGTCGACATTCAAGCAGACACGAAGATAAACTCTCTATTTTCAAAATGTCAATTTTAGATTTTGTACATTCAATTTTCATCAATTTTAATTATTTCTTCTTTCGATTCATCATTCGAACAAGAAATTACACTCAATCAATTTATTTAAATATAACCAAAATGAGCATAATTCAATTTATAATTTAGAGAAATACTGTGTACGTTAAGGGATTAAAACAAAAATTAAAAAATAGACTAAATATTAATTATTTTTTAAAACTAAAGGGATTAAAACAAAAATTTTAAAAGTAAGAAGAAATTAGAAAGAAGGCCATAAGTCACAGAACAAAACACGAATCCAATTCTTTTAATTTCATTGAATGCTCTTCCAATTCCTACTAAAATACTATATAATATTTACTAAAAACATTTAATTAATGTTCTCCCAAAATGGCTTTTCAAATCCAAAACTTGTAAATATAAATATGTTTTGAGTTATTAAGAAGTTGTAAAGATCTCATTATATATATTTTTAAAATGGGAAGATCCAATAATAGAAGAGAAAAGAAATGGATAACACATTATAGCAGCTCCCACAACATACTTCTTGTTGGAGAAGGCAATTTCTCATTCTCAGCTGCTTTGGCCACTATTCTTTCTTCTCTTATCTCTCGACAAATTTCATTATAATTACAAAAATTCTATATGTAGTACTATTCTCAAAATTGTTGTATATGCATGCATTTTCTTAGTCTGTTTTTTTTAATTATATTTTAAGGTTTAAATAATGATTTTCAAGTTTCATGTTATTCGATTTTGGTGTATGTTTTTTTTTTTTTTTTTTTTTTTTTTTTGGGTTTCTAAATGTTTGAAAAGTCTATTTTAGGTCGTGATTGATAAGGATTTTCTCTCAAATTTTCTATTATAGTTTTTAGGTTAAAGAAATACTTGAATTCTTAATCAATTTCTTTTTTAAAAATATGTTAACACATTTTCTATTATAACGAATATGTTATATTACTGCTTTTTCACTTTTTTTTTAGTACAATTGGAAGTAGGAAGGTTCAAACCATAGACTTTATAAATATGTTGCTTTTTTCATCTTAATTTTATTTGTTTTAATGTTCGTCTTTAATTTATTTGGTTTGAACTATGCTTGTATTAATTAGCATGTTAATCACAAAAGTTGCATCATTTAAGTATAGTTAATTAAAGTTAAGAAAAAAAGGACCGAAAATGGTTGTTATTATTATTAATTTTTATTTTATGGATTAAAATAGATATCTTTATAAAAGTTTTGAGTCCAAAATGGAATAAAAAAAAGTTTAAGGACCAAAATAATAAAATAAACTTGATTAAAATATTTATAAAAACTTTGATTGACCAAGATTATTAAACAAACTTAAAGTATAGTTAAGTTTAGTTTAGTAGTTAAGACGTATCTTTTTTTTATCCATAGAATGATGGAAAGCCTAATTTATTATTATTTTTTTTTTTTTTTTTTTTTTTGTAAATAATCCAATAATTTTTGTTTTGTTTTGTTTTATTAAAAAAAAGAGACATTGTTGAGGAAGTACAACTCAAAGATTGAAACAACGTTAGAAGAACTGGAGGAACTGGGTTGCGATGTGTTGCATGGAATGGACGTAATGACAATGGACCAACATCCATTTCTTTGTCACAATTCATTTGATCGCATTGTTTTCAATTTTCCTCATGCTGGTTTTCAATACTCCAGAGAACATGAAACCAACCAAATCAAGTGAGTAAATCCAAATTCTTACTAACCAAATCAAAACCTTACCTTATTCGTTTTCGATATTTTTAAGTTAAATGATAAATTTGGCCTGAAAAAAGTTAGAATTTAATTCTTATGATTTTAAGAATTTAGTGTTTGTGGTTTGATAAAATCTTCATAAATAGTAGTACTCTAAGGGTTTTATCAAGCCCATGAACTGTTTAGGAGGGTTTTATCAAATAATAGAAATTTTTTGTGAGGTATTATTAAACCTTAAGGACTAATTAATTCTAATTTTTAAAATCATAGACTAAATTTTAACTTTTTCTAAATTATAGGAATCAAATTTGTATTTTAACCATTTTCTTACAAATTGGTTTGACTTGAGATATAAGCAAATTATGAGACCATCTCTAGTATAAGGCCATATAAAAAATAAAAAAAAAATAAAAATAAAAAATTAAGGAACTATCAAAAATTTCAATTATGTATATAAAAAAGTTCGTGTATTTTAAAAAATGTCGATTAGGGTATCTATTTAATAGTTATTAAAATTCAGAGACTTATTTGATTGGAAAACTAAAGTTAGGATTTGTACTTGTAATTTAACCTAAATCTCTAAATTTTATGTCTTGTAGGGCAGGCCTTTTAGGTTAAAATACCATTTTGATTCTTGTACTTTAGGGTTTGTTCTATTTGAATTTTTATACTTTCACGTGTCTTATTGTATGTAGTTCATGTAAATTTCAATAAATCTTGAATTTAGTCATTGAAAGTTATTATTATTATTTTGTTTTTTTGGGTTCTTGGCTTTGTTTTGGTATTTTGGACAGACTTCACCAGAATCTAGTGAGAAGATTTTTGAGGAATGCAAAGGAACTATTGGCAGAAAATGGGGAAATTCACATAACCCATAAAACTTCATATCCTTATAGTGAATGGGAGATTGAGGAAATTGGAGAAGAAGAAGGATTATTTGTGAAAGAAGAAGTAGAATTCAACATATGGGATTATCCAGGTTATGTGAATAAGAAAGGCAGTGGACCAAATAGCAATAAAACTTTTCCTGTGGGATCTTGTAGCACTTTTAAGTTTGTGAAAACACTTTCTAAAAAGGAGAAGGAAAAAAGGTTGGCCATGTCTATGTCCTTGGCTTCTGAATTTGCACAACTTCAAGTTTAATTACTCTATATGAGTAATAATATAATGTTGTTTGAGATAGTTTCTTAGTAATTCTAAAGAATGAATCTTGTCGGGAAAAGTTTTGATTTGGTCTCAATAGTTTTAAAAGTTTTGATCAATTAAGTCTGATCATGTGATTTAAAAATTGCCAATTATGTACTATTAAAGCTAAAAGGCAGGAGAGAAAATAGGGAGAGATAATTTTTTAGATGAAAAATCAAGGGATCTCAAACTCTTAATAAGAGAGGTGAGTTATTCCTTTTGTTGGCAATTAGTTTTGAAATGGAACCCTATGTTATATCTAATATAGTATTAGAGCCCATAAAACCCAAGCAGATATTCGGTCTAATAATAAAAAGAAATTGTGAATCGATCAAGAATGGTGAACCCAAAAGAGATACCATCTTGAAGAGGCATGTTTGAAATCCCATAAATATGATTAACCATCGTAAGCTTGACATGTAAATTTTGAAAACGAGTATGGTAATCCTTTTGTCATGATATCAATAAATTGATTTGAAGATAGCACATATAATACTTAAACCAAATTCACCTGCGACTGTGTGCATAGTCAATCGGTATACTAAGTGCTAGCGATTAAGAAGTTCGTGTGCATGCCAATATTAGTTAAAAAAATCTTAAATTTGTTGAGGAGAGTGTGTACAATTACTTCTTTTCCATCCTCAATATTAAAATAGTTGTAATGTACTAGTGGCTAACTTATAATAGTCATTGAATGCTTTTATATTAACTATTAAATACAAATTTGAAGTAGTTTCATAATTCTTCACTCCTACCGTGTAGTTCAAAGTGAGGTCCATAAGATAAATTAATACATCATTTTATGATGTGTCAAGTGGGAGTAGTAGATAGTAATAAAAATTTGAGCCTCATACATCCAACAATTCAAAACTATTCAACGAAATTTTTTTATAGCCTCCTAAAAAAATGTCAATGGCAATTAATAAACATGTTAATTTTTTTAAAAAAAAATAAAATAAATAAGCATGTTAAATTTGTTTAAAAATTGAGAAATTTTTAAAAATGGAAAAATAAAAAAAAACTATTTACACAAAATAGCAAAATTTTGAGGTAGTTGTGATAGATGTTGATAGAAGTCTATTAGAGTCTATGAGTGTTAGAAATGATAGAAGTCTATCACTAATAGACGCCGATAGAAGTTTATCAATATATATATAAGTATATTTTTTGCTATTTTCTGTAAATAGTTTGACATTTTTTTTATTTATGAAAATTTCCCTTAAAAATTCAGTTTGAAAATTAATTTATTAATTTTTTATATAATTTTTTTCCCCTGAAATCGAATATCCCTAAACCTCGAGATTTTTTGAATAACATTTATAAACCTTGGTATTAAATAATGTTATTGGAAAACTCATTCGTCAAATTCAAACTCTCCAATATGATTGAATCGAAGGGTTTTAATTTGAAATCATTAATTTTATAATTAAATGGTAATGTTTTGTTGGTATTCCAAGATTGAGTATATAGTAATTAAAATTAAAGGCAGCGTTTTATGTTCCCAAAAAAAATGGCATTATTATTTCAAATCAAAACACTTCCGGCAGCGGCCACAGTATATATATATATAATTAGGCATGCGATTGCAAGAATTATAATTCAGGGAAGCTTATAAACACATCTGATGATCATCAATGGCAGAATCATTGAACAATAATAGAGAGAAGACGATAAAGCATTACAAAAGTTCCCATAAAATACTTCTCGTCGGAGAAGGCGACTTCTCCTTCTCCGTTTTTTTTTTTTTTTTTTTGCAAATAATATAAAGTTTAGAATCTTTGAAAAGTGATATATATAATAGCCTATTTTAGTAGACAATTTATAAGATTTAGAAATCAAATTGATATAAGTTTAAACTTTACAATAATGTGACAATTTTAGTATTTGACTATGCAACTTTATTTTAAAGAGTCACTGTTGAGGAAGTACACACGTGTGAGTAGAAACTTAAAAATATTGGAGGACCTGGGCGGGAGAGTTGTGCATGAAGTGGATGCGACGACAATGAACCAACACCCACTTCTATACGGCAAGTTCTTCGATCGTATAGTCTTCAACTTTCCACATGCTGGCTTTCTTTTTCGTGAACATAACATTTTTCAAATTGGGTGAGTATATATCTAGTTTTTTTTTTTCTTATAATATTAAGTTTGCAATTTACACGTTTCTAAAATTCTTTTTTTAATTAAAATATCATTCTAATTTGTTATTTTTTCTATTTAAGGATGGTAAACTTTTCATTTAAAAAACCATTAACTTTAAGTTTTAATGTTTAGTACATCATTTGTGACGTTTAGAAGCTAAACATAAAATTTTAATGGACATAAATTTGTGATTTATTTGACGTTTTTATAGAGCTCAAAAAACAAATAAATATGATTTTTTTTTTTTTTTTTGTCTTTCTATTAACTTCAAAAACTAATTAACTATAAGAGAGTATAATTAGTTTTTAGGAAAATTTTTAAAAAAAGAAAAATAAGAAAAATTATTTATATAAAAAAAGTTTTAGATAGTTGTAATAGACGTTGATAGAAGTCTATCAGAGTCCATTGGTGATAGAAATAATAGAAGTCTATTATTGATAAAGTTATTTTTTAAAATAGTATCTATTGAAAATTTTCTAGTTTTTAAATTTTATTGAGAGTTGACTAATATACCCTTGATGGGGTGTTGCTTGATTGGACAGACTTCATCGGAATCTAGTGAGGGGTTTTTTGGGGAATGCAAAGAAAATGGTGGATGAAAATGGTGAAATTCACATCACCCACAAGACATCACATCCTTTCAGTAATTGGGAGATTGTGAAAATAGCAAAAGATGAGGGGCTTTATTTGAAAGAGGAGGCATATTTTTATGTGTGGGAGTATCCAAATTATGAGAATAAGAGAGGAGATGGGTGGAATAGCGACGGCAGTTTCCCCGTTGGAGCATGCTCCACATTTAAATTTGCAACCACAAATATTCCTTTTTATAATCTGTGACCATTTTCTAAGCTATATGTAATAATATTGATCTAAATTCCCAATTTTAGTTTTTAGTGTTAATATATATTAATTAATTACTAATAATTATAATTAATTAATTTTTAATCTAGCCAAACACAAAGAAGAAAGCTCGTAGAACTAAACAATATTTCTCACACACTTCATTTTGTCTTTAATCAAACTAACTTATTGAATTCCATTATTTAATGCTCTTTAATTCTAAGTTCGACTTTGAGGAACTAAGATTTATTAAATATATAAAAATTAAAATTAATAGGAACCAAAATGGCAGTAAGTGATAATTCTTTAATATTATTTTTCTAATTTAAAATTTTGTTTTAAAATATAGAAAGATGGGTCAAACTATTTACAAATATAGAAAAAAATTTACACTCCATCAGTGATAGATCACGATAGAATTCTATTGCTGATAGACCATGATTTTTTTTTTTATATTTGTAAATAGTTTGATATTTATTCTATTTATAAGAATTTCTCTTATTTAAAATTAATTTTGAGAATTGAAAAAAGGTATTTGTAAATAGTTTGATATTTCTTCCGTTTATAAGAATTTTTCTTATTTAAAATTAATTTGTTATTAAGAAAAATTGTAGTAGGTGGAAAACTAAGATTAGGATTTAGCAAGCACGACTTCAACTTTTCAAATATGACATTGTTCAATTCTTCAAATCACGTTGCACCTTCACGCACAGATCCCTTCTCAATTGTCTCTCTTCAACCTCCAAGTCGTTCAACAAATTGACCTTTCGTCGTATCGCCACTTGTTCGTTGATCGTCAGCTATGTCACTCATCGATCATCAGTTGCCGTTGTCGATAACCTTCTTCTGGGAGTTTCTCTCTCTCTCTCGACTAGAAATTCAAGTTTATAGAGTTTTTCTCTCTAGACGTGCGTTATGATTTACGTGACAACCCCTCCCTTTTTCAACTTTAAGTGACACATAAAGAAGCTCTAATTAAATAAAAATCTATTTAATTAATTACAAAATTGCTGTAAGATTTTATTTAATTAAATGTCTTTAAATTTAAAACAATTAAATAATTTATCATTTTCAACCGTGTATCAATAGTTTATCAAGTGTATATTCGTAGTGTATTAATGATAAATATTTAGAAAATCAATCAAAATCGGTCCTAAGTATATTAGAGGTATATCAATAATAGAAAGGTGAAAAGTGGATTAGACTGTTTTTTATCATTGTGTAGAAGTAATAAGTCACCGGCCTAATTTCTTAAATTTATTTTGCCAAATATGCGAGAAACCCTTATTATTATTATTATTTTGAATTGTCTTATTATATAATAGTTTTTAACCAATATATTATCGTGTTCGATACGCTTCCGAAATCGCCTGTAAATTTCACCACGCGTCGTATGGAATATCTCTGCTTTTCCACTTTCCACCAAAAACGGACGTCGTTTCGTTTCTTCTTTCACAGTTTTTGGAACTCTCCCACTCCCACACTCTCATTCTCCACTCTTCTATGTTTATCAACGGCCGGCAACTCTTTCCCGGACCGTCGGCGGACTCCGGCGAGAAGTGGCTCAAGTATTACAGCTCTTACCATGAAATACTCTTAGTCGGCGAGGGAGATTTCTCCTTCTCTCTCAGTTTGGCCATATCTTTTGGCTCTGCTTCCTACATCGTCGCCACTTCTCTCGATTCCTATCGTATGCCTCCGTCATTTTAACTTTTTCATTTGACGAATTGTTTGTGTTTTCAGTTTGTTGAAGGATGCGAACCGGAACGAAACGAAACCCTCTCGTTTTGTATTCTGTTTATATTTTTGGTTTCTTCTTCTTCTTAGCTGTGATCAGAGGTTATATCTGAATAAATGTTGCTTTGTTTCATCTGATTTCTGTTTTTGTTAGGTGTTATAATCATCGTGTTTTTCAATTCGATTCGTGCATTTTTTAATAAGTGTTGTTTTCGTTCATTTGATTGCTGCTTTTTACCTTTATTTTGTGTGTTTTCTTTCTATATTTGGTTTAATTTTTAGATGATGTGATCGGCGTATCGTTTTCTTTGATTCGATTCCTGAAATTGCCTTTTCTGTTCTAGTCGATGTAGTGACGAAGTACAAGAATGCAAGGATAAATTTGAGGATTCTGAAGGGTTTAGGTGCGTCTGTATTACATGGAGTCGATGCGACTAAAATGAAGCGTCATATCGACTTACATATGCGGAAATTTGATCGAATCATCTTCAATTTCCCCCACGCTGGTTTCTTTGGGAGAGAGGACAATCTCTTAATGATTCGGTAAATTCTCTCCTTCTTCTTTGAATCCACATTTTGAACTTCTAAGATCGAGAAAGTCGTATTTGTAAGCTGATTCTGCAAATTGTAAGCTGGATATATATGGAACTGAGTTTTGCAGGATGCATAAGAGACTCGTTCATGAGTTCTTCAAGAATGCAAGCCAAATGCTTCGAGTTGATGGTGAAATCCATGTGAATCACAAAACAAAAGCCCCATTTTCGGATTGGAATATTGTTCAACTCGCCCAAAAAAACTCACTGGCATTGATTGGCTGTGCTGATTTTTCAATATACAGGACTACCCTGGATATAACAACAAGAGAGGGCAAGGCAATAGATGTGATAGCCCTTTCTTTTTGGGTGAGTGCTCTACTTACAAATTTAGTATCGACCATTCAGCTAAAATGACACCAAGATTATTGCACATGAATAGTAATGCCCTAGATATGCAAAGAAACCTCCCATTTCCAGAGATCCCAATCTCAAATCACTGCTATCATCAGCCATACCCAACTCCATTTGAATCAGGTCATTGTCATAGTCACATCTGTATGCAGAATCAGCCAACCCGATTCGAACTCAAATATTCTCCTGTAACTCATTCTGTGAATGCACATAGTAGATTCACGACAGGAATGCTCGAGAGGATGTTGAACAACGACGTATATTGGTCGAGCAATTTGAGGTCTAATTACAGTGAGGAGATTGAGAGATCAAATGCAAGAACCATACCAGGATTATTCCACCATTGGTAAATAGTAAGTACTCCCTTTTGTCTCTCTAGATGTACTAAAATGTAGTCTCTGATTTGTTGGGCACCATTAGTTGGGGAGATTGTGAAGCTTTCTCAACTTGTTTGTTTGCTTTTTTGGGTGTTGATGTCCATTTGAGTACCTTTTTTGCTCCTGTTGAAATCATGTTGATAATGAGAGATGAGTTCACTAATTAAATTGTATGTAATTAAGATCTGGTAGTTTAGCTGATAAACTTTCAAGTTTTTATATAAAATATTGTATTATGTATAATAGGTTCTTGAACTTTTAACTGTTTTTAATAGGTCTTTAATTTTAAAATGTCTATTAGATTCTTAAACTTTCGATTTTGTGTTTAATAAGTCTCTAACATATAAAAAAAAAATTAAAAATTTTGGTTTACTAAATATAAAATTGTATTTTATGTGGACCCTAAACTTTCAATTTTGTCTTGGAA
This sequence comes from Lagenaria siceraria, assembly GCA_002890555.2. Lineage (NCBI taxonomy): Eukaryota > Viridiplantae > Streptophyta > Magnoliopsida > Cucurbitales > Cucurbitaceae > Lagenaria > Lagenaria siceraria. Next base: position 23,509,954 of record CM016487.1, read on the forward strand.
TAAACAAAAATTTGAAGTTTGAGAGATTTAATTTATAATTTAACTTTGGTTATCTTGTTTTAAAAAATTAGAAGTGTAAAATTGAAATGGGGTCATGGGATTGGCATTAAAATGTGTGACAGTTCCAAGAATAACAAAAACATTCTTAAATTAAATTTAGCAATGATTTATTGAAATTTGTAAATAAAGAAAAAAAATTTAATCTAATTTTTGTTTTTATATTATTTCAATTTTATCTTCATCAGCGTATAACATGTATAGCAGTAATATATTTGATATATTCTATAATTGTTGATATATTCTATAATTGTTATATCAGTGAATATAAGTATATTAGTTATATAATAGATTTAGGGCTCTTTTCAAATATAGAAAAATGAGCAAAAGTATTTATAAATATAGAAAAATTTTACCGTCTATCCACGATAGACCGTGATAGAATTCTATCTCTTTCTATCGGTCAAGCGATAGAATTTATTTGCTTGAGCGATAGAATTCTATTGTGGTTTATTACTGATAGACAATGAAATTTTTTTATATTTGTAAATAGTTTGATATTTTTTCTGTTTATAGTAATTTTCCAATAGATTTATCAAATTTAGTTTTTGTACATTTATTATTATTTGTAGACTTAATTTGAATCTTTATTCATTTCTTCTATTGTATTATTTTTCTAGTACATTATCATCACATTTATAATGGTTTTGATACATTAATGTTACACTTGAAATTAAATTTTGAATGGGGTTGATATGCTACTAATATACTTGAATAAATGTAATTTAAAAAAGTATTTGATATAATAATGATACACCAAAATTTTACTTCAAATGAATTTTGAACATGTTGATATATTAGTAATACAATATCAATGATATTAATGATTGTTATACACTTTATATTTGATATATGATGCTATGTTTTTACATTCTCTCTAAATTTGGTATATTGGTCAATACACAAAATATGAAATTTATTCTTTTTATAATTGATATACCAAATTTAATATAACATATAAACTTTGAGAACATAACAAAACCAACCCTCAAATTTAAATCATGTCATTGATTTAGAATGAAAACAACTTCATATAAAAACAAGACAAAAACTATATTAATCATAATTAATAAATGATCACCACCATAAAACAATTAAAGTCATGGTATATAATTTATATAGGGAATATTAATTCACTTATATATAAAAATATAAATTATATAAATTGACTAATATACCATATATAAAATAAATCTGATCTAGCTATTGATAAAATTGAAATAATAAAAAAAATAGAAATTGGATTTAAAGTCTTTGCTACATTATTCTTTCAGGAAAAAAAAACCATATATTTATCGCTGATGTTAATTTAGGAGCCTTCTTAGTGATAATATTTACGAATTTTGAGATAATATATCTTCACTAATTAAAAGGATTTTGTTTGGATAGAAATTAAAAATTGTGTGGATTTTCAATTAACCTAATTCTATTGTCAAAAAAGTTTCTTCAAATAAATAAAAAAAAAATTGAATTGTCGAATAAAGAAAATTAACCTAATTGACAATATTCCGTAATTCATGTAAATTATACGCAAATATTAAATTTCGAGTAAATAGAAAAAGATAAATGTTGTATTGTAAAAAAAAAAAAAAAACTTCATTTATTTTCTGGTTGGTTGGTATAAATCTATCAATACGCTTTTTAATAAAAACCAAAAGGAAGTTTATGTTTTTTTAATAAATAATTAAAAAAAGTTCAAACTTACTCTATCAACGCCTTAATTTCCATGGGGCGATTTGCTTCCTAGGATTTGTCATAGATTTCAGGTAGACATTTGAATTCGTTTGATAATGTTCTCGTTTTCTATTTTTTGTTTTTTAAAAATTAGAAACATGAATAAAGTTGGTAACTATTTATGTTTCTTGTTTTTGTTTGATAACTATTTCTTATGTCTCGTTTCTCATATTTTCTCCTTACCTTCTTCTTTTTTTTTCCTTGCCACCACCCACCTCCTCTGACCATCATCGGCGATGGCTGTCGTTGCCCATCTCCGGTCATTGCCCATTGGTGGCCACCACCTCCAACCATTGTCGTAGACCACCTCTAGCAATTGCCACCAATCAACTTTGACAACCACCACTACCTTCAACCACTACCATCGATGGTCAACTCTAGCCACCACTACGACCTCCGCATTGTGACCACCCAGATGACCAACTTTGACAACCATTATTTTAAATTATTAGTTCATAGTATTTATGGTCGTTCTTTATAATAATTTGACATTAGTAATATCACTTTTAGTATATAACAAATCAGACAAACTTGTATATAAAATAGTTTTGAGAAAGAATTGTCAAACACGAGTGTTTTTATTTTAAAATATTTTTTTTATTAAAATTATTTAAATGAAAATGACTTTTTGAAAAACATCTATTTATAAGTCCATCCAAACAAACCTTAAATGTCATGTTTCTTATTTTTTTAATAAATCATGTTGCGGTCTATCACTAATAAACAGTAATATATCGCAAAATTCTAATTCTTTCAAAGTGTATTAAAAATTAAAATAATAGAAAAAAAATTACTTTTTGTACTTTTTGAAATTCAACTCCAATTTTAGAAATGTTTTTAAGATTACAAAAACAAGAAATAATCTTATCAAACCATTTTATTTCTCAAAAGAACAAGAAACAAAAACAGGAAACGAAATTGTTATCAAATAGGCCCCAAACAATCTTCAACCTTTCTTTTTTTAGTATAATAAGGATTGGAAGATTCAAAATCACAGACATCTTGATCATCTAACACATATTATTTGTCAGTTGATCTATACTCGCTTTGACAAATAATCTTTAATTGGTTACTAAGATAATTTGTTAAGATTAATAACTTTGTACACTTTAATAACCAACTTGAGAGAATTTAAACCACTTCAATCAGTTTATTTGTATATTTTGAGCTTATGTTATAACCATAAAATTGGTTAATTTACACATTGATTGTAATAATCATAAATGATCACGGATAAGTAATTCTTAATTGATATAATATAATGGAAATTAGTAACTTTCAATTATTCTTTGAATGGTTTGGTTTTAAGATTAAAATAAATCCCTAATATATAATATTGGTATTTTGAATGTCTTTCCTTTTGCTTGAGTGCCATAAATATGGTACGCTTGCCAATTTGATCATAGTCGGGTGGATAAGGGACCAATTTGTGCGTATCTCGAATTAATTTCATAGAATAACTTATTTTATTCTATAATATTTAGTTGCTAAGAAAACTCGTAAAATATTCAATCTTAAGTAAGTGACTACCATGAATAGAACTCATTCTCTTTTAATTTTAGCTTTATGGATAAGATACTGATTATCATCTCGAATGGCTTAATAGAGGGGAAGGATAAAATAGAATCATAAAAATTTACCCAAATCAATAATATAATGCTGAAACCCAAAGAAAAATATCAAAACATAATAATCATAAATAAATAAATAAATCAGTACCACACATTAGGGGAAAATACCTTTTTAGTCCATGAATTTTGGGTAATAGATGTGTTTAGTCTTTCATGTTTTAAAATAATTAATTTAGTCAGTTTAAAAGACCCCACTATTTTAAAAAATTATTAAATTTAAACAATAAATTGACTCGATGATGAAATGGAAAGATGAGTTGGAAAAAAATAGTATTTTTTTAATATTTCTCTCATCTCTCTTCTTTCTCTCTCCCCCTTTTCGTCCGCCATCTTTCTCTCTCTCATCTTCATCTCTTTATTTTCTCTCCTCTCTCTTCATTGCTAAATTTCTATTTTAATTTATCACTTATTTAATTATATAGTCTCATTTCATCCCATTAAAAGTTTAAACTAGAAATTACTCGGGGATAAAAGGTCAATTTTTATAAAAAGATAAAACTAAAGTTTAAAATGTCAATGTTGGTGAAAATATGGAAGCCTCAATTTTATGAAACGATAATGTCAATGAATATTCGTAGAAAAATTATAATAATAAAATAATAAAAGTATTTAAAACTAATAAATAAATATTTATACTTTTTAAATAAGTTTAAAGGTTTATTGTTTATATTATATTCACACTAATAACATTTTGTTGTTTCTTTGATATGTTTCATCAATTTTTTTACGATGTGATGAAAATTGTGATTTACCTCATGTGTATTGATGTCGAATCCATTGACATATAGAAATATCAATGTAAATATTGATAAGATGACAAAATTTTAGGTTAAATTATACAAAATGTCCTTGAACTTTGTTACTTGTTTTAAAAAATACTCTTAAACTTTCAAAAGTAGCAATGAGGTAGAAATTTTTTAAAATTTTGGAAGAAAATTACGATATGAAATGGTAACAGTAATCTAGAAAGAAATTTTAATCACCACATCATTTTAGGCCATCATCACACCGTTCTAACTCTCATTTCTGTTCAAAAAATTAAATAATTTATATTCCAAAGATAGTTTTGAAACATTTATGAAAGTTTAAGGGTAATATTGTAATTTTGAAAGTATAGGGGTATTTTTGAAATTAAAGACAAGGTTCAAAGATATTTGTTATAATTTAGCCAAAAATTTAATACCCCAATTTTAACATTGTGTAGAAAATTAAAGGCATGTTTGGTAGGCAATTCAAATTATGTTTTATGTTTTTAAATTCACTGAGTTGAACAAATATGTGTTTGGTAGACCGTCTAGATTTTATTTTCGAAAACTATTTTCGAATTCTATAATCGAAACCATGCAAATTATGGGAAAAAAATATTTTTATGTTTTCATTATACTTAAATTTAAATTTCAAAATTTCAAGATGCATAATTATATTTTAAAAAATTAACACATTAACAAATATAGTATTTCATCGTATAAACTCAACTTTTTTTATAAATAAAAATATGTATTATAATAATATATACAAATTTAACCCAAAGCAAGTTCATACATTAATTAATACAAGTTTATATTCAACTTAATATTTAGTAAGTAATTATAATTAGTTTTATGGTTATAAATATATTATCAAACATGAACCATTGTTTAAATTGAAACTTAATTATGATACATGAAATACAAGTCTACTTTTATGGAATACACTGCTTTTAAATTTATATTTTTAAATTACACCCAACAAGTCTTAAGATTAAAAATAAAATAATAATAATTAATTAAAAAAAAAAAGTAAAATTTTGAGAATTGGTAATTTTACATTATGTCTTATATTAAATACCAAAAAGTGACTGTTTTTGTGGAAATTAAGAAAGAAATAAGACAATTTTTTAAAAAAAAAAAGAAAAGAAAATTATTTTAGGGTTTCTTGAGCAGTACTCTCTCACATCAATGAATGTATTGATATAAATCTTAAAGGCTAAGAATAAAAAATGGCTTTTTCTCTTTTCCCAAGATGCAACCTTCTATTTGATTAAAAAGTTTTTGTCCATTATCCAATTTACAATTACATCCTTGATTTTCACATTTGACTTCTAATATTACTTTACTTTTTCTTTAACACAATTTCACTTACTCTATATTTCTATCACCTCTCCTTAATTAACTACCTAATCTTTTAATACGTCCTTTTCTTTTTCTTTTCTTTTTTTTCCTTTTTTTTTTAAAGTATAATCGTACAATAGATTAATATCGTAGTAAGAAAGATTATACTATCTTCTACTGATGTGTATAAGATTATACTATCTTCTACTGATGTGTATACTACTTATACTAGAGAGAATATAGCCAATAAACATTCAAATTATATTAGCGTGGTGTTTGTCGAAATGAGTTTGATGATTTAGTTAAGGGTCACATAATGTCGGAAAGATTCACAAAGAAATGACATAACCTATTTGAGATTAGGTTAATTTTAGTTCATGTATGAGCATATGTGCATGTGCAATCCTACACTATCTGAATCAATTAGATCTTATAAGTGAGACTACACGTTGCATGTTCAACAAGAGTGTTGCACTTAAATGAGCGACTTAAAACATCACATATGATTAGGTTGATTTTATGATTGGCTGGAATTGTTGTAGTTTTTAAAAATAATTATTGGTAAATATACTTTTAGAAAAATCAAGTATGATATTATGTAAGGTTAATATCGATGTCGATAGAAATATTGAGGTTCTAATTTTACGAAAATATTGATGAATATATTGATAAAATGTTGATTTTGATGGATATTTTTAGAAAGTTATAAAAAAAATAAAAATAAAAAAATCAACTTAAAATAGTAAATTTTATGATTTTTAAAAAGTTAACATTGTCTATTATTTATATTATATTTGTATTAGTGACATTTTGTTGATTATTTTTTATGTTTTGTGGATCTTTCTACGATATAATAGAAATTTCGATTCATCCCTCATGTTGATATCAAATCCATGGAAATATGAAAATATCGATGGAAATATCGACATGTTGACGAAAATTTAATACTAGGATATAAAGTAAATAAGTGTTTGAAAATTTTCAACTTTAAACTTATAGTAGTTCGGGTGTTTTTGAAAAGGAAAAAACTTAGGTGCAACCATTGTGCAGCCCAACTAGCACCTCACGTGGTATTTTTTTTTATAATGATTTTTTTTTAAAAAAAAATTGTGGATAAAAAGGAGAGGAGTATGTGATTAGGTGCAACCTAGGCTTCACCTATTCATTGCTATTTTGAAAATAAATATTAAAGTGTTGTGCTTTAACTAGAAAATAGGCATCCCATCAAAATTGGCATAATTTTGTGTTGGATTTAGCATTTTACATGTTTAAAATGTTATATACTTTCAATTTAAATCTATACTTTACTTGCTCTAAATTATGTTTTAAGTATTAAGAGAAACATTTGTATTTTTTTTTTCTTTTTGGAAATAGACTTATTGATCTATAAAATCAAATTTAATTTTTTTCAAATGATAAAATTTAAAAGATTTGATTATATAATAAACTATTTTTAGAAGTAGCTTTAATGAATTTATTTGTTATTAATGTGAGATTCTTTTATATATTCACTTCTAACATTCTCAAAATCAATATCAATCTCGACCTTAGTTAACTTACGACAGTTGAGTATCTTAAGCAGTTGTGGCCAAACCATAGCCACGAGTCAAGAGTGGGGTGTGTTTCAAGAAAGTTCGAGATATCACTACAATTTGCTTATAATTTGTTCAAAAAGTAAATTTTTTTCCTTAAAAAAAAAGTACTAATTCACCCGTATAATATATGCACTTTTCAAAAAAAAAAAAAAGTGTACAATATAGCCATTAAGATTACATGTGGAATACATTGATAAATACACAAATGGCTGTGTCCTTCGGAGTTTTAGTTGGAGGGAATTGCAATTCCAAAAGCTGACGTGATTCAATTCAAACAAAGACACCTATTTGGTTCAACTTTATTTCATCTTTTAGGACACTTCCTTCTTTCCCCAATATCAATAAACAGCTCATTGGTCCCACACCCTTTATCAAAAGCTTCTTTAGTTCCCATTTTTTTAACTTCAATCACCTAACAATTCATATAAACAATTTGGTAAAGATATCAACTTTCATCTTCCTCCTTGATTCTGAGGATTCTCATTCAGCCTTGCCCAGATGCCTCATCTATATCCTCCTCCTCCTCCACCACCACCGCTGCCACCACCACCAGCTTTCATAACTCCATCAGCAAGTTTGTCATCCAACGCTGCTGCTCTACCAACAACCATACCGTCCCCTGCCTCAGCAGCAGTTGCTAAAGCATCTACTCCGACCCATGCTTCATCTTCAAGAGAGTCAGAGCTAGCTTCTTTGGAGCAAATAATCGTACAAAATCAAGCTACGAAACCACACACGCCACTGCTGAATACAAATCATACAGATTTAAGCAAGTACAGAAAACCGCAACTACTACAGCAAGCTCGGCCACGCCAAACGAATCCAATTATATGGTGTTTTGCATTCCTGTGTCTACTTTTTAGTCTTCTCCTCATCTTCCTTGGAATTGCAACTTTGATCATTTTCCTGGTTGTTAGACCAAGAAATCCTTTGTTTGACATACCGAATGCAAGCCTCAGCACTATCTACTTTGATGCACCTGAATATCTCAATGGAGACTTCACCGTTCTCACAAACTTCACCAACCCGAACCATAGAGTTGATGTGAGATACGAGAATGCAGACATAGAACTCTTTTTTGGGGATAGACTCATAGCAACTCAAGCAATCCAGCCTTTCAGTCAAAGAAAAAAAGAAGTGAGGTTACAACCTGTTCACTTGATATCCAGTCTGGTTTTCTTGCCACAAAATTTCAGTTTGGTACTTCGACGACAGGTACAGAACAACAAAATTGTCTATAACATCAGAGGAACTTTTAGGGTCAAAGCTTCACTGGGTATCATTCATTATTCTTACTGGTTGCACAGCCGATGCCAGTTGGTGATGACTAGTCCGCCAACCGGCATTCTAGTTGCTCGGAGTTGCAAAACCAAGAGGTGAAGAAGCAGAAATATATATATATATACATATATATATTGTACACCTTCTATAATATCTCTGTATGTATTTCTCAAATCACAGTTATGGATATAAGTCTGAACAGATCTGAAATATCAGTTAAACAACATTCATCTTGTTTGACATGGTTTACACCATTTTTTTGACTTCTACATTCTGAAACTTAATGCAAGGAAATTATTGGGACGAATAGGATTGTGTGTGAGCTTTTTTTGTGATTCTTCCTTAACAACTATCATATGTGAACCTAGGATCAGCCAACATAAAGACTACAGAAACACAACTGATAAAGAAAAATCTTCAGTTTAATATCTCTGCCCAGTTGCTGTGATTCAATTTGACATTTTAGTTCTTAATAAGTAATAACAACCTCGTCTTTGACCCCATTGTTCTTTCCATCAATGGCTAAGGGGAAATATGTGTGACTTGAGAGTATCAACCAAATATCCCTCAAGGATTCTCTGCCAATCACTTTCTCATTTTTGATAGCAACCACTTTTCTCAAACTGACATTTTTTTTTTTCATATATGTATTTACCTTTATAACTATGGATTTCTAGGCCAGCTTACTGCTACAGAACATTGTTCAATTCTACCACATTTGCTGTTGGGAATCTCATAAAATTATAATATACCCTATGGCTACTATAATTCTGAACCAAGACCTTAAAAGCGTCTAGATTTACAGCTTGTTAGTTGTTCCCTTGACAGATAATCTAACTTCACTATACCATCTATTATCAATTAATCCAATCAAAGATTTCATTACTAAGCATGTCCTCTAATGAATATTTAAACAGGAAAACCATGCATGAAATATAAAGGTTAGATTATTCTCTGCTGGAAGGGCTTGAAATTATAGGGAATATGACATCCTGATCATTCTATCCTCGAACTGTGAGTGCACCGACCAAATGGGAAGATTGACTATAGTTGATTTAAAAGCAAGCTGGCCGATAGAAGGCAATATATTTACATTTAAAATAATGCACTCAAGGAGATTCAAACCATCTTGATTGTCTCAAGATTTTTTATTTTTATTTATTTATTTATTTGGATAAAAGACATTTCATTGATGAATGAAATAATACAAAGCGTACAATATGGAGAAACACCAAAAATACAAAAAAAAAGCCCAAATGAGATTACAACCGAAAAATATTAAAAGCAGACAGGATGAAAAGAAGATGTACAACCAAATGGTCTCAAGAAGTAATTGACATGTTCATGGAACTCAAGCATCAAATTTGGGAAAACCCAGCAAAACACATACTCCTAGTGATCAATGTTTTAAAATCTATTGGCACTTACGCCTTGAGGCTCACCTCTCTAACTTTTATCCTTGAGACTTGCGCCTCCTTTGGACTGTAAGAAGCTTATGCCACTCACAAAAGAGGCTTATGCCTCTACACCTCATATAATAATTAGAAAAATAGTATTAATTTATTCTATTCTTCAAAAATCAAAAGGTTTGAGTTGTAATAATTTGAACTACTACTACATAGTGATGTTAAAGATGTCCTTTTAGAATTTTTGAATAAAAATTCTTAGTTTATACTATTATATAACTATTATGTTTAGCAATACTAGATACACACAAATTCAGGACATGTATAATGTTTTTTTGAATAAAAATTTAGACTTACATCTCATACCACCTCAAGGTTTGCGCCTCACCTCTTCAAGGGGAAAAGTCTAAGGCCACCTTTAGACTTTTAAAACATTCCTAAGGATTGAACTTTGGTGTGAAAAAAAATGGACCCCCTCACCCTCCATAAGTCACATTTACAAGATTACTTTGTTCAGCAATAGAAAACACCCGCTGGATGGAGAGTGCATGACAAGATATAGCTCAATCTTAAAATCAAAAACATTTTCCAGGATAAAGGAAGGGATGGAAATATAGGAAACACAATCTCAACTCTAGGCTTGAAGAGAACCTGGAAGAAAATACTATGTTCTAAGACCTATGAAAAACCCCAAATCTAGACTGAAGGGATTTACTTCACAAGAAAATAAAGAGAACACTGAGAATTCCCATTGAAAGATCAACTCAACTGATCCTTTTCTTTTTTGGACAAAGAAACAGTTTCATTGATTGATGAAATGACGGAGTAAAACCTCCAGCACCGATTACAACAAAGTTATCCAAATGGAGATTAAATAAGATAAGCTATCCACTGATCTTCTTGATGAATTATTTTTAAACAATGCACAAGGTGAAACCTAATGTGGCTGAGAAAGCCAAAATTGAAAGATAATTCCTGAAGTTAAGATTTCAAATTGTGTTTTGTTGTCTGTTTCTAGTAATTTGAGGACCTTAAGGATTCATTGTAACATTGTTGAGAATGGAGCCGAATGAAATTAGATTTTTTCCCCCTTATTCTGTACTGGTCTGTCTGTTAAAGTACAAATCTTTCTAACCAAATAACATAATCCATCAATTTATCAAAATCAATCCACTATGCCCAACCTTAAGAAGTTCCACTAGACCGAGAAGAAACTCCAAATTCAATGGCTAGAAATTAAATGGTCCCTAATCTTAAGTGTTTGCTACAGTTTGGTAAAAAAATCCATATGATATTTTACCAAACTTCCTATGAAGAAAGAAGTATATACGAGCTTGGAGACAATAAGAAAAAAATCGACTTAAATCTCTAGACAGTTTAGCAAAAGTTTTAATCAAAACCCACACAACTGATAGAGAAATACATTATATTCGCTTTGTACCTATGAAATGAGTCAATCACAAATTTCATTGATAAATTATGAGTTTTGTTCTTCATATTACAAAAGGCCCTCAGACCTTTGTCTTTCTTTTTCTATCAGAGAACAAGAATCGTTTACAGATCCATTAACACCAAAACTTCAACATCTAAGCCTAACATTATGATAATTGTAACATAAATATACTCCTCGGAAATCATAGAAGTTCCTCAGCCACAAAATAGAACTTGAAAACAGATAAAATTGAAGGAAAACCTCTTTCAAGTGAGTTATGATGATTGGCTTCAGAGTTCATCAGGTGTCTTCGCTGAGATGGATAAGGCGTGCAGTCCACTCTGCAACTCTTCTTGCAACAGATTATAAATGAGTCTGTGCCTCTTTACTAAACTTTTCCCTTCAAACTCCTTTGACACAACCTTCAAATTAAAGTGAGTCTCTCCATCGCTACCCCTTACCCCAGCATGCCCTGCATGCTGATAAGAGATATCTTCAACATACAATTCCACTGGACTTAGCTCCCTCTCCAATTTCTCCTTAATTCTCTTCCCTCGACTTCCTAATACGTCAGAACTGTGATTCCCTTTATCCTCCAACTTCGAATCCTCAACAGATTTCTCAGTATTAGATTCTGATTCTACTTTCTCAACAGAATCATCTGTTTGTAACGATGAAACCACACTGCCATTACCTTTTTCTGATTCCACAAGCAACGCAAGCGCCTTTTTCTGCATCAACTTCAACATATTCAAAAACCCATTATTCCTAGAAGGCGTGAGGCTCTGTTGAAGGCCAAGAAGAAAAACAAAATCAGGAGAAACCCTTAGAATCTCCTCAACAGGGCGATTCGAAAGGCCTTGAACGAGCAGAGCGGCTAGACCCTTGGTTAGAACAGAGTCGGAATCGGCCTCGTACACAACATTCTTATCCGAATCCAAATAAGCTCTGACCCAGACCTGAGAAACGCAACCCTCGACCTTGTTGGAGTTGTTTTTGAATTGGGGGTCAAGGGATTTGAGGTTTTTACCATAGAACATGAGCTGCTCGTACTTGGCCCTCGAATCCTGAACCGATTGAAAGAGCTTGACGATTTCTTGAAGCTTGGGAGGGAGTTGTTCAATGGGTTGCAGAGGCTTGGAGGAGGCGGCGGACGCCGATACAGATAGTGAAGAGGGGGATTTGGAGGGTAACCTTTGGAAAGAAATGGATCGAAAGAAAGGGAAATTGTGGGAATTAAAGGAGATTAAAGTTTTGGGAAATTGAGAAGCGATTGGGGATTCTGTAGTGAGTAATCGGAACCTACTAGACGACATGGCTTCCAAATTCTTCAAGCTCTGAACCACTCGTACACTCTGCATCGGAGATGGAAGTTTAAATTGGTGGGAAAACAACAGGGGTTTTTTTTTTTTTTAGCAACTAACCTAAAATTTGATTGGACAAATTAAATATCACCGTAAATTAAACAGAAATTACTATAAAAAAAAATATCAAACTACTTACAAATATAGAAAAATTTCATTGTTTTATGAACGATAAAATTCAAGCAATAGAGAGAATTCTATCGCGGTGGTCTATAGTTGATAGAACAATGAAATTTTTCTATATTTGTAAATAGTTTGAAATTTTTTATGTTTATAATAATTTTCCTTCTGATATTGATATTTTTATTTTTATTTTTTAGCAAAATATATTTTTGATCTTTGAAGTTTGAAGTTGTCTATTTGTTTTTGGTAAAATTAGTTAATTTGATAAAAGAAAATCAAATAACGGCAGAAACATAAGCAGAAGATTAGGGCTGGGATTCATAACTTTAATGGCAGTTGCTGAAACGGTTAAATCAACAAATTTTGTCAAATTAGTTAGCCGCGTTAAAGGGACTAAAATAGTATTTAAATCTTAAAGTTGTAATTTTTTTTAATAAATTTTATTTGATTATTTATTTATTTATTTATTTTAATTTTGTGCTTATCTATAGAATCACATGTATAAGCACAACAGCCAATTAACAAGAAGCTAGTTTATATGTTTATATAATATATTTCTCTTTAGTTCAAGAGGTGGTTCTCTAGTCCTACATATGGATCCAAAAAGTCCAAAAAAAATATCTAGCAAAAAAAAAACTAGAAAAATCTTAAAAATTAAAATTGAAAAAACCCTAGAAAAGCCCTAGCAAATAGTCTTCCCCAGTGATAGTGTCATTGAAAACTATTGAAGAGTGTCAATCAAATTGTCTTCTCCAATTTTATCTTGCCATTAGGTCATAATATCATTAGGTTTGAGAAGTGAAAATGATGAGTCTTGTTTTTTCCTAGGATGGCAAAATGGGAATTTTACATCAAATGACATCAGCTTCAGTGTTGAAAAAAAAGTTTAAATTTTAATTTTATATCATATTGAATCTTAAAGTTACAATTTTGTACCTTAGACACATTAATCCTAAAATAATATTCATTTATACTTATTAGACACAGTTAAGTTTTGTCTATATAAGATTTAATGTTCAACATTTTCGAATATATAAGAGACTATTAGATACAAAATTTAAAACTTTAAGAGTATATTAGGCACCAAAATTAAAAATTAAATACATATCATTACAAGTTCGAATACTATATATAAATACAAATCAAGAAATACTTGATATAAAGTTATGAATCGTCTACATTTTTATTAATCTCAACTATTTAGTTTAGTCACACTCAAGTACTTGTTTGGTTTGGCAAAATCTGGCTAGGATGAGGTCATAGAAATTTCTAGTTTTGAAAAACCTCATCCACAAGATTATGATTATGATTACAAGCACCCTCCCACCATATCTAAATAATTATTGGATAATTCTCTTCAATATAACTCAAAGAAAAATTTAACTTTTTAATTATACATTCAAACTATCAATTTTTTTTTTACTTTCGAATCATGAAAACGAAAAATTTGAAACAGACTGTTATTATTTTTTAAATCTTATCATCTTTTTTAAATTCTCTATTTCTAATTCAAATCCTCAATTCCATTATCATATGATTAAATCGGACTATTATTATTTTTCAAATCTTATAATCTTTTTTAAATTCTCTATTTCAATTATCATAGGATTGAATCGGACTATTATTATTTTTCAAATCTTATAATCTTTTTTAAATTCTCTATTTCTAATCCAAATCCTCCATCCAATCGAATCTTTGATTCGAAATATTATGTATATAATTTTTTTTTTTTATTCTCTATTTTAATATCCATTCAAGTTTAATAAAAAGATTAAAAAAAAACAGAGAAGGATAGATATTAAAATAAGAGTCAGCTCCGATCTTCATCCTAATCGAATGTCAGTTTGAATGCGAAGTTAAATATTTTTGTTTTGGTCTTGATAATGATATCGATTAGATGTACAAACCATTAAAACAATTGGCCAAAAAAAATATACTATTGTTGAAAGTTGATAACTTTGAGGGTTATTTTTAACCATTCCCTATACTTATTGGAAGTCCCCTCGAGTTTCACCACTTAAAAGTTCATTTCTTTGAATAGGAAACACCACCACACCAAAAATAGTAGCACATATCCTTTCAAATGAATTAGGGAGCACGTACAAGATGTAGAGAGCTTTGGTTACATACACAAACTTGCGATGTGAGCATTGAGGAAGAGAGAAGGAAGATCAAGTAGTATTATTATACAAGTTCATTCAGCCACACAATTGAAGTTAATTTAGTATTTGTACCCAGCCTCGTACAGGCTCTCGGAGGCCATCCCACTGCCACTGCCGCTGCCGCCACCGTACTTGCCGAGAGTGGCCTCGGAGTTGGCCTTGCACCTCTCCAAGAAGGCTGCTTGAGCTTTCTCAACGTTCTCCTTCTTCCCACTCCATATCTTTAGCGTACTTTGTTGTAATGCTCGCCCAAATGAGAAGGAAAGAGTCCATGGCTTCAACACTTCCACTTTGTTAATGGCATTGAGGTTGAGTGTGGCTTCTTCTTCACTTTGTCCTCCAGACAGGAAGACAACCCCCGGGACGGCGGCTGGGACGGTACGACGAAGTGCATCCACTGTATACTTCGCGACTACCTCTGGAGCTACCTATTATCACATAACGTCATCTTTAATCTGATACTTGGGTTTATCTTCACCAAGCAATTCCATATTACTCCGACAGTATCGTAATTTGAAGTTTTTGGCCACTGTTTTAAGATTTTTTTCAAAACCAAGGAAATGAAGAAGGTGAAGAATTATCACCTTTGGGCTACCGGAGCCAGGGGTGACCATGTTGGGCTTGAGGAGGGTTCCTTCAAGAAGCACATGGTGGTCACTCAGTGCCTTGTAAACCGCAGCCAGCACAATCTCAGTAGCAGCAGCACACTTGTTGATATCGTGAGGGCCATCCGTGAGGATTTCAGGCTCCACAATAGGGACCAACCCATTCTCCTGACAGATAATGGCATAGCGAGCCAAGCCCTGAGCGTTTTGTTGGATAGACAACTCAGAGGGCTCAGAAGCGCCAATCTTGAGAACAGCACGCCACTTGGCAAAGCGAGCACCGGCTTTGTAGAACTGTTGGCACCGAGCCCCAAGGGAGTCAAAGCCTTGGGTTGTGGTCTCGCCGTTAGTGCCAGCCAACTCCACGGTACCCTTGTCCACTTTGATACCTGGAATGACATTGTTCTCTTGAAGCACTTCCACAAACGGCTTCCCGTCTGATGTCTTTTGGTAAAGGGTCTCTTCGAAGAGGATTACACCTGAGAGATAAGAGAGAGCATTGGGAGAGGTAAAGAGAAGCTCACGAAGGGCTTGGCGATTGGACTCTACATTCTCAACGCTTATGCTTGCCAGTCGCTTCCCAATTGTGCCTGTGCTCTCATCAGCTGCTAATATGCCCTTCCCTGGAGTTGCAATGAACTTGGCATTCTTAATCAGCTCCTCTGTACAAAAAGAAATTTGAACGAACTACTTTTCAGAACACATCACAAAACAAACTGCTCTTTCTTCATCATACATTTGTACGTGTGTGTGTTTGTGTACATTAGAGAGAGGAAGAGAGAGGGGCGTACCTGCATACTTCCCAACAAAGGCAGACATGGTTCGAAGTAGAGGGGGGGGGGGGGGAAGGCTGTGATTCTGAGAGAGATGGGAAGGTGAGGGACGAAAGAGAAAAAGCAGAAGGCCAATCTATATAGATAAGCTTAGTCATGGAATATCCTGGCAGAATCAGAGCCCATGCATGCATGGACACGTGTCACAAAGTTAGCCTAAGGGGGGTTATCGAGGCTGGATAGAGGAATGAGTGATGGCATTCAAAGCCAAGTGGCAAGTGGCAACTCATCGCCTCAATTATCCATACCCTCAAAATGTACTTGAACACAACTCAAAATCCTGTTATTTTGTATCATTCCAAACACAGGAAGAGAAAAATAAGAAAAAAAGGCAATGGTCCTCATCTATTTCTTCCTTGGAGATTACAAGAGGCGCACTCCTAAACAAAGTTGTTTTTTGGATTTTACCTCTCCATAGCCATACTCTTTGTTTCCTCCATTCTTCTTCCCTCATCCGTTTGTTTCTTTGTGCTCTAAAGAAAAATTAGAAGTTGGCCGCCACAATGGACCTACTCCTAATATCCATTAGATGCATATTCAAAATCTATGTACCTCTAATAATCATTCTAAATATGTTATAATTTCTCTCACACATTGCTCCAGTATGTGATACTATTTCGCTAAAAGAAAGATTCCAAGATTAGAGTATAACATTAGTACCTAAACAGAAATCAGCCATATTCAGGTTCCCGTCTAATGGAGTTTAGCTTTATACAATCTCTCTATGAAAATGTCATTGTAGTAAACGCCTCTATCTCTCTCTCAACGGTATATATATTGCAAGGCATGCATAACATATCAAAGCGAACTACACAGCCAAAGAATAATAATAATAGTAGTAATAATAATAATAAATAATAATAATAATAAGGGGCGTTTGTTTCCATATGGTTATGGTTTTTGTGTTTGCGGGAGTGTAATTACTTGAGAGAACTACTACTGTGGAGAGACCTCACTTGTTCCTCATCGTCGGTTCCAAAATACCGGTCCCCAAACTCACCCATACCAGGCACCACACGAAAATCTTCATTCAGACCGATCTCAATTTCAGATGTCACAATCTTTATTCTTGGAAAACGTTTACACACCATATGTACGCCTTGAGGTGCCTAGGGTGAGGAAGAAAGTGACATTTCAATAAGAAAACAGAGAAAAACATGCTCTTCTGCAGAAATTAATTTCAAAAACACTTTTTAAACTTACTGATATGAGATTGAGAAAGATAATATTAGGCTCTGGAACACCCTTACTTATGAGCAAAGAAATAGCTTGCACTGCCGAGTTTCCTGAAAAATTGTCAAGATCATCAGAATAACTGTGATTGATTACGTAGGAAATAATTCAAATTTTTGTTCCTAGTCCTCACAACCAGCCTAGTTCATGTCACTGATCACATGAGAGCAATCAATAGCCATGGCCAAAGCTTAAAAGCAGAAATTTGAGTGAGCAGAGGCGGGAAGAATAATTTGTAAAGTTTATAGAGTATGAGCTAATATCACAGAACAGCTAACCTGTGCCTAGGATGGGATCCAATAGTAATACATGCCTATTGGAGATGTCCGAGGGTAGTTTTTCATAAATTAACTGCATAAAGCATACAACACAAAAACCATGTCAATTTATGTGAGCGAATTGCATGCTATATTCTTCCTCAGGAACGCAACACAAGAGCATACCTGTTGGCCATTGTCACCTTCCCTATGAATGAGAATCTTTCCAATTTTTATGCCTTTACAACATGCCCGCAGAGCATTTTCCATACTTTCACCACTGAAATCAGTTTAAAATACTCAACAATGTTACTGATAAGGATCAAGATAAAAACACAATCCTATACAAATTGAAGACACCCCTTTGAAGGAATGAAACTAACATTTTGGTAACAAAACAATAGAAGAAAAACCAAGCAGCAAAGATAATTGGATGTACGTCTAACCTCCTGATGACAGAGACACCACATAACCTCTTGCAGAAATCAACACCACTATATACAGATCCTGTGTCCACACCAAAAAAAATCAGGTTTTAGGAATTCCACGAACGTATAAATAAAAAAGATGCAACATGTCTCAAAAACAGAACAAACCCTAATGAAGACGGTTGAGTTACTAAGCATGCTGCATCATCGTTGAGTTCAATACATGTCTGATGAGAAAGTTACAACTTAGGGATATCTACATGCAGATAAATTGACTATGATTTCTGGGTAAAGCAAGCAAGGACTTGGTTATTTATATGGACTGATGGGATAAATCCCTTTAACAAAAACGTCATTTGTAGGTCTCAACCCAAATGCTAAGGTTCAAGCAGAGAAGAAATACGGCAATACACCTAAAACCTAAGAATGAAGCTTTAAAAATAACTATTTTTTTTCACTGCAAAGAAATGTCAGAAGTAACAACAGGATGGATGGATGCCAGAGAGCAATAATGCAAATCATTCAGATATGATTATTTTTTTAAAAAATCAAAAGGCATTTAAAGTTGACAGAAAAAAACATACAGTTCAAGAATATGTGCAAAAAAAGGACAGTAACTAAATGGCATAGATTTTCGTCCTTCAACTGATTAATAAATGGGCATTTAATACCAGAAGCCTTAATGACATAAATACATTGATAAAACATGTTAACTGGCTTACCAGTTGGAGAGGTCACCTGCTTTTCCGTGAATGGTAAATGTCCCAGACCATGCTCAACAACCTAAATCAAGGGTCAGGAAGTTATGACAAGGAATAAAAACCAAACAAAAACTTCTTAGACAATTCCTTCAAGGAAAGTTGACCACTGATAGAGTAAAGGTTTCTAACAGAAACAGAACTTACCAGCCGAATCAATCGATCAGCATAAAACACAAAATCATGCTTTGTAGTTTTAGCATCTCGTATTAATGTATGCATGCCTCGTATCTGGAGGAAAGAAAAAAGGAATCAATGTTAATACCCAACAAAAAAAATAATTAGAAATGCAAAAAGTATTATATTTAAATTAAGTTGACATTCTTTTAAGAAAATAGCAAAACACACGGCAGATGGGTTATATACCTGAAAGGTTGACTGGATGACATATAAATTAGGGTATATTTTACAAAGATCGTGCTGACCAAGCTTTGTGCGAATATGTTGTACAATCAAATCAATGGCTACATGATTATCACCTCCTCTGGGAATGATGATATCAGCATACTTCTTTGTAGGAAGTATGAAGTCATCAAAAGCAGGTTTCACAAATTTTGAATACTGCATCAACCAGACAGCAAAAACATTATTATAAAAAAAAATTTACAAAATTATAAAACATAAAAATAATAATTAAAAATTTAAAAGATGGAAAGAAAAGACAAAGCATGATCTAGAAACAACTGAAAATTAAAAATTAAAAAAATCATTCAGTTCTAAAGTCACATTACAGTGAAAGTCAAACGAGTGGAAAAAATGAGGTAATTGGGATCAATCCAACATTGTAGATTAACTTCCATGTATTTATTCTCCAATTTGATTGGAGAAGGGCCATCTTCAACATGAGTCTGCTATTCACTTCCTCCTTGTTTGTTTTTTGAACCGTGTGATTTTGGATTTGGGCTTTCTATCATCTGTTGTATTACAACATGTGCTTCCTTATAGCTTTATATCAGGGTGCCCTGTATTTTTTAATTTTTTCTCCAATTTGGTTGTACATCTTTAGTTCTCATTTGCTTCTTATCTCTATTGATTGTATCTTTACCTGTGTTTTGGGCATCTTTTGATATTTGTGTACTCTCCATATTGTACTCTTTAGATGTTTCATTCATCAATGAAATGCTTCTTATCCCAAAAAAAAAAAAAAAAAAAAAAAAAGTTCCATATATTTATGATTTGCATGTGAAGAGAAATCTAGTGAGTAAACATTAAAAGAACCACTATCCCTGAAAGAACCACTCTAGTTATGAATAAAAAATAATACAGTATAGTACTAAACTATAGTGAATATTTGATGGTACAAACTACTGACCTGATCAAGTACTGCAGCTATGTCTCTAGCCTTCTCCACAGTATCACGCCTTATCCTTCTCGCCAAACGAACATCAGCATCTGCACTGAAAAGTATAAAATGTGAAGCAATTATTCGACTTAGTAGGTTTGACATTTCCCCAAATTTTGGATGTGTCATAGCAAAATGTCTTCTTTGCGATAGAAAAAAGAGTTATAGAAAATAATTCAAAACTAAACTGAAGTGTTTGAAAATTATGTTTGGTTGCAGAACTTTTTAACTGAAAAAAAAAAATATTAATGATTTTACCATACAAATAGTTCTTTGAAACATTATAGACTAAATTAAGAAAGTTTAACAGTTGGACT
The DNA here is from genome assembly GCA_002890555.2 of Lagenaria siceraria. Taxonomy (NCBI): domain Eukaryota; kingdom Viridiplantae; phylum Streptophyta; class Magnoliopsida; order Cucurbitales; family Cucurbitaceae; genus Lagenaria; species Lagenaria siceraria. The sequence continues at coordinate 23,530,602 of CM016487.1, forward strand.
AACTCAATTTCTATTTGAACATTTAGTTAGAACTATTTGTATATTTTAAAATTTTAAATTATATGCACATAATTTATTTAGTATCCTAAGTTGTTATTATATCACATTCATTTAATTAAAGAAATAGAAACAAAATAATTTATACATAAAGAAAATACAATTTGAAAACAAAGAACAAAATTATTATATTTTCCACTAATTCTCTGGAATTAAATCCAAAAACTTCACAATTTCCATGAACCTTTCCAATGCATGTTCTTTGTAATGGTAGTATTGAAAGTACCTCAAAAAATAGAAAACCTTTCTCAAATCATAAACTAAGTGAAACCTTATTGCCTCAATGTTAATGAGAATGGAGATATTTTTATCTCAGCCACCATCTCCACCCAAATATATACCCCACAAAGGAAGAGAACAGACATACAGAGAGAAGAAAAGACTTGATTACAAATCTGATAGTCTATAGAGCTAATAATTTTATTACATAGAATAATAGTAACCTCGCCATTCATAAGTAGAGACAAAACCAGAGGACCTCTATGACCTAATTTCAGAAAAAGTCTCAAAAGGTACTAAAAAAAAAACTAAGAAAAATGGAAACAGCACATTCAAAAATAAGGACAGAGCATAGAGACCTGTATCAACAAATATCTTCATATTCATCAGTTCTCGAACGCGTGGGTCATGGAAAACAAGAATTCCTTCCAAAATGATAACATCCGAAGGGTTAACCTGCAAATGAGAATTAGACAGTAATTGTGTCTGTTAGAACAAGAAAAATTAAAAAGGAAACACATGATGCCATGACATATATGCAGTATTTATTTTTGGGTGTCACAATAAGATATTGACTAAACAATATACTGAAGGCAAAATAGAAAATCTTCCGTAAAATCAAACACCTCCCCATTATAGTTCAAATAAGCTTTCGCTTTTCACTAATAATAATTAAATAAAGCACATAAAAATTATCAATGTTTTAAAGGTATAAACAAGCCTACCAAGCATTCATCAATTTATAACTTTTACCTATAGTATAGGTCTCTTTACTACAAAATTTCATGTACTTTACCTCTCCCATATCACAATCAAGTTATCAAAACCCGAACAGAGTAGAAGAGCAGAATCAAATTCATTGTACAGGCATGTCCTAGTGTCCTAAAGATACATGACGGCACCTTGAGAATCTATTTGCACGAAAGTAATGCCAAATCAGAAACTAAAAGAAAGAGCTTTCAGCCTGACCAATTCATATGCTCCACATAGAATGGGATGAGGAAAAAAATCTAGAAGTCAGAAAAGTGCAAACGTAAACAATATTTCAATCACAGCAAAAGAATGGGAGTTATTTCTGATTGTCATACCCTTCTTGGTGGAAACACGTTGTTTTTGTAACTCTTGAAGTCATATTTTGGAATATCTACAGGTTCCCCATGCCTCAATTTATCCATTGAACTTAAAAGTTCCACTGTGTTAAATGCATCTGATAACAAGAAACTTTACATCAGAAAGGAGCATTCCATTAGTTTATCCCACCCCAACCCAGAACACAACTAAAGTATTTGCCAAACTCATGCAATATATATAAGTTATAACCTGACCATTAGATAGTCCTCAGAGACACAGACTATTATTAAGAGTACAACTTGGAAAACACTAACATTTTAAGCTTTTCAAATGGTAAAACCTAAAAGCATCTCTAAATATTGCATAAATTATATGATTCTCAACTGTAGCAACTGTAATACTAACGCACCAGAATGTTCAAATTTTTATTGATTTGTAAATATGTATTCGTATGCCTAAAATTGCAGTCTTTATATGACATCACAATGTTGACAGGATAACCAGTTGCCAGCACAACCTAATAGCTATCATTACATACCAAAAGGATATATTCAATCTATTAAATATTCTCTTACCCATAGAAATTAAACCATAACACTAGCAAAGCAGAACAGGAAATCAGAAAAAACATAGTAGTATAGAGAAGGTAGTAACATGATTGAGTAAAATAGATGACAGGAAGACATGGAAGACAGAAAGTGTTTAAACGAACAATTAGTAACATCAAGAGAAATACTACCATCAAGATGAATTTGGTACTATTCAACCGTGACCTACTTGAGGAATTATTCAATTGTTCTAAGATATGATTTATTAATTGAAACATTAAATTATACTTACCGGGATGGTCAAAGTTGTATTCATGTACTTGTGTAAGTTCCTCGGAAGTTAAATTATGATAGAAAGAATCCTACGAGACCAAGATATAACATAAATATCAGTGTCAGAAGCTCATCAGATGAAAATCCTCACTTGTGATTCTCCTTCATGCTCCATAGAGCCAAGTGGAAAAAGGTGGGAGTAGATTAAGTTTTCAAAATAAACAAATAAGGCATCCATATATATAGGAGGGTGGTTAGAATTCAGATTAAGTCCAAGCAGTTGATGTTCTCGAACTCTCCTATTTAGTGGCTCAAATTTTCCAGTTGAAGGAAATTAACCTATCATAATACTTCTGATGTTCATCACCAGTAAATGAAATTTCCATCGAAAAAAGCTACCTGGTTTACAAGAACGACTCGCTGGTCATGAAGTTGATGAATGATCATATCACAAACTGTTGTCTTTCCAGAGGCCGCACCACCAGCAACCCCTTCAAGATAAAGAAGATTTGTGAGTCATACACATGGAAGATCAAAGCGACCCATTAATTTGAGTATCTTGGGAAAACTCAAAGTTATAAAGTACATACAGAATGTCATAAAATGATGCTAAACTATAATATAATAAAATAGACGAGCAAAAATCTTCATCAAAAGGAACTGATTGCCACGCGCACCAACAACATAAAAAACAAATAAAAAAATGACAATTTATTATAGCTGGACCTTTGATGTCATTTTGAGTTTTCTCAATCAGTCAACAAGGGGGAAAATGAAAGAAAAAAGAGAATGAAGAAGAATAAAAAAAGTTCATATACCATGTAATTTTAGCTATAAAATATTAAAGGATTGAAGTCGCTTCAAGAAGGGTCTAGATTAAAGTCACTTTTGTAAGCTATTATGATGCAGATCAATAACCATGCATTACAATATCACAAATCATTACAATTACCAACTAAAAAAATTTAGGACAAATGTCAATTTTTTCTTAAATAAACGTCAGATTCATGCATCTTTCATCTACTCCAAGACAAAAAGAAATCAAGCATGTAACGCATGAAAATACTTGCCAATGACAAAAGGTTGTTTATGAAAATTTTCAGTTTCTGACATCAGGCTCCTTGTATGTCCATTTTGTTGCTTTCTATCCATGAGAAGTCCAGAAAAATGCACGCCAGAGGCCTCTATTAAATCAACAACTGATGCAGAGCCCATGCCCAGAATCTTAACTATAATAGAGAGAAAATGAGCAATGAGTATTCCTTATTTATGGAGGAAAACCATTTAGCATATATTCAACAGCATGAAGCCATACATAAATCATTTATTCTATGCCCAACAAAATAAGAACAAACATAAAAAAAACTCTCCTCTGCTAGACCTACAGACCTACTAGTCTAACGACTAAAAGCACAACAAACCAATCTTAGCATAAATGGCCTCAAAAGATCTAAACACCACAACAATTATGTTAACTCCATTATATCATCATAGTAATCGAAGCGCTTAAATTCCGTATGCATACCATCCGCATTAACCGGGTTTCCCTTATTACCATTTTTTTAATAAGAACCGTTAAATTGGTCACAGATGATTTAGTTTTAACTGCTTGAGTAGATTTCGTGTATCTGCAACCCAACAAACTGCTTAACTCTCTACCATATGATTTTGTATGAAATCTAACCAAGGACAACACTTTACACTAACAGCACCTCATACACATAATTGACGTAAGCCAACAAAAATCATACATCTCTCCGTACAGCAGCAGAACTACAGTCCTAACGAACACAGAACCACAGTACAGCATTTCAAAAAACACACCCAAAAAGCAGATTCAGATTCGTGGACACTGAAATCAACAGAATTAACCAATCAGAAACCCGAGTTCCAATAAGGTACGCATCTAACAGTAATATGTATTAACTCAGCTCCATCCAACAATTCGCAAAAGAATACGAACGAATCGAAATCATAAACAAAGCTACAGGATTTGAGAAAAGAAAAAAAAAAAAGTAAGCAAACAAACAATCAAAGAAGCTTCAAAGTTGTCTCACATGGGAGTACGATTACGCTGCAGATCCAATCGAAATCCTGCGGCGATCAGCGAGCGAATGCAAATCTTTTTTTAATATATGTATATATATTGTTTATTACTGTTGTGATCAAAGAAACAAAAAATTGAGATTCTGAGATTCAGTCAAAGTTATAAGGAAAGTGACGCAAAGGAAATCAAATGCAGTTTGCTCCGAACGAACCTGCCGACGTCGAGCCGGAAAATTTTTTAGACGGAGAGAAAACCGAATGATGAAGAAGAGGTGAGAGAATATGAAGGTTTTTTTTTATTTCTGATTCAGACGGGTGGGTTGGCAGTATTTATATAGTGGAGCCGGAGACGGAGGAGAGGGAGACCTTGTTTCTGATTCCATTTTAGAGAGGTGGGTCCCACCCCTCATATTGCGCGGTATATACATTTATCAAAGATAAAATAATTATTTTGGTTTTTCATTTTTCATTTTTCGTTTTAGAAATTTTATGTATTTTTTCTCTTGATTTTTTAATTCTAGTTTTTAATAATCAAAAATATTAAATTTCTAATCAAATTCTAAAATTAAACATAACTATTTGAAATTATTTGGTTTTTAAGTTTTCAAAACTTAACTTAATTTTTTAAAATATTAGTAGAAAGTAAATAATAAAATATAAAAATTTAGTAGTGAAGATAATGTTTATAAACTTAATTTTTAAAAATCAAAAGGTTATCTAAACTTTTTTTTGTTAATTAAATTACAAATTTTGATCTTATGATTTGCATAAAGTTCAAATTTTGTCGGGTTTGATAAGATTATTTATGAAAATCTTATCAGATCATATCTAAATTCTAACTTTTTTTTCAAATTATATGGACCAAATTTGTAACTTAATTTTATTTTTTTTTAGTTTTCAAAACTAAATTTGATTTTTTAAAACGCTTACAAAAAGTAGATTAAATAACCATGAAATCAATAGGTAGAACTATAAATAATGTTTATAAACTTAATTTTCAAATATAAAAAATTAAATAGTTAACAAATAAGGTCGAAGAGTTCAAACTTCTCACTTATTATTGTTGAACTAAACAAATAATATTGAAATACAAAAATCTACATTTTTTTTCATAAAAGAGGTTGGATAGGTGAAGCATCAATTAGCACAAGTCACATAGTTGGATATCCACGTATAAAATACTTCTATGGTCCCTTAACATTGTCAATTACAATATACTATTTTCTTTTTCTTTTTTTCTTATTTTTCTTGGAAACTAATATACTATTTTCTTTTTGGTATTGAATTACAAGATATTAATCTCTTTCCATAATTTGTTATCAGAAAAAAAAAATTTATTTCCATAATTACTTCTATTTGTTTTTTTTTTTCTTCAATTATAAATTTTTCTCATAAATAATTATTTAACATTTTTAGACGAATTGATAATTTAAATATCTAACCCTTATGGAGGTATATAATATTTTCACAACTTTTAATAAAAATCAATCTAACAAAACATAGATTAATAATTTATCATATCTCTTTCTATCTAATATATTGAGATATTTTTAAATATAAAAAAATTGATCAAATTATTTATAAATATAGAAAAATTTAGTAAAATTTTTCTATATTTATAAATAGTTTGATTTTTTTTGTTTATAATAATTTTTCAAATATTTTCTCGATATGTTTAAATTCTCTTAAATAAAAAACTCACAATTGTCCTAATAGATTAAACTAAAATTTTATGTCTAATAAAACTTACAATTTTATGTAGATATATGAATTTTAAATATGTGTGTGTATGTGTGTTAGATAGGTTAAAAATATACCAAATTGAAAATTTTTAGAGCCTATTGATATAGCATTTGAAAGTTTAAGGATATTATGTAATTTTTTTTTAAGTTGAATAGATTTTTCTTTTATGTTGAATATTAAAAGTGATAAACTTGTAATTTTATTTTTCCACAAGATAAATTTATAATTTAGAGAAAATTACCTTTTTAGTCCTCAAATTTTGAACAATATGTGCGTTTGGTCCCTAAGTTTTAAAAATGTATCTTTTTAGTCCCCAAGTTTATAAGAATAGGTTTATTTAGTCCATGAGTTTTTAAAATATATTTTTTTAGTCCCTGAATTATTAGAAATAGAATTAAAAAGTCCTTGAAATATTTTTTCTTTAATTTTTTAAAAATAATTATATGATATTTAAATTATAAAAGAATTAGTTTTAGAGAAGAGATAGTTTTTAAGAATTATTCTTCTAATTTAAAATGTCATATAATTATTTATAATAAAAAAAAAAAAAGCTATTTGAGGGATCTTTTAAACCTATTTTAAAAAATTCAGGGACTAAAAAAGTACATTTGAAAACTTAGTGACTAAATGGAGCTATTCTTATAAATTTTGGGACTAGAAAGGTACATTCTTAAAACTGAGGGACAAAACACACGTATTGTTCAAATAGGAACTAAAAAAGTAATTTTTCCTATATTTTAACGTAATAATATTATTTCGAAAGTAAAAATAATAAATGATAGTGCGGTCGGGTGGTGGCTCTGCCGTACGACGGTGCTGTGGAAGAACTTAGCAAGAATTACGATTCCACCGTGGCACTGAATCGGATGTGGGCCCACTTTTTTCTGAATTCTGAGATTACTATTGATTTCTGAATTATAATATTTTTTTGATTTTGTTTAAAATAAAATTTTGCTTTTCCCAATAAATGGTCCATGTTATTTAATATAATATATATACGTTTATTTTATTTTAGTTTAGTTTTTGATTTAAGTCCTTTTTCTATAAAAATCTGTCAAATCTTAGGTGACCGTCTCTTAATTATTACTTTGTTAATATATTTTAACGATTGAACGTCACACTTTTTTGTCAAAGCAAAGCCTAGTGAATATGTACTTTTTTTTCTTTTAGATAAATATGTACTTTCTAATTTAAAGTTAAAACTTCAACATTCCTAGTGAATATGTACTTTTTGAGATAAATACGTACACGATAAATATCAATTTATACTCTTAAATTTGTATGATTGTATAAATTTAAAGTTCAAATTAATAATGGTATCAATTTAAACCTTAAACTTTTATAAGTATATTAATCTAAATCCTAAGCTTTACAAACTCCAAATTTAAAAGGTATAAATTGATATTTTCTCATTATTGTAAGAAGAAAAAAATTAAAATAAGCAATGTTACTATGTTAGTCATTTTTTGAAATTTAAGGACTAAAATGAATCAAAATTAAAAGAATAATGACCAAGATGAACATTTTAAAAGTAGAAGAACCTAAATTAGACGAAATTGAAAGTATAAGAAGTAAAATGAATATTTTGGAAGTATAGGGACCAAATTAATCAAAGCAAAAAGTATCGAGATAAAAAAAGTATTTAAATCATTTTTTTATATTAAAGTTTAGTTTTACACGTTAATAATGATTAACATTTAATGCATGTTTGATGGTGATTTTGAAATGATTAAAATTATTTTTCTTGTTTTTAAAATTACTTTTAAACATAACTTTAATCACTCAAAATCAATTCAATGTTTAATTTTATACTTTTAAAGGCACTTTCATACTATTAAAATTAATTTTTAATTATTAACAACGTTTTACGAGTAATTTTGATGACGACATAAATGATTTTGAGAATTTTAGAATCTACGAGTTTAATATCTTAATTAAGATTTAATATCTTACGAGTTTTTTTTACACCAAAATGTTATAGAACCATAGAATTTGTCTATGAAATTAGTCGAGGTGTGCCACGGACAGTCGCGATATTAAAAAATAATAATTTTCTAATCACTCTCAAAATAATATTTTAAATAAAATAGTAATTTAATGGTACATAAATTCTTGTAATAAATTTTAATGAACGAAGTTATATAATTGACCATGTTTAGTACATTAAAAATAAAATTTTATAATTTTAAAAGATTAAATGTTATCTAAAATATCAAGCGAGATATTTTTAGCCTTTCCTTTTAGGCTTGATTTTTTCCCTTTTGAATATATATATAATACTTTTCAAAAATATAAAAATTCCTTTATAAAAGTGGGAATAGAATATTAGTGATATGGTTTTTTAAACAATGATGTCTTCATCATTTACATTTATAATCTTACTTTCTTTCAAATTTAAAAATAAATATGGAGGATAGAGAATAAGAATATTCAATCGAATTGGAATTAATTAATAAAGAAAAGAATATTCAACCCAATTAACTATGAAAAAAAAAAACTGTACAAAATAGTTAAAATTTAAAATATGGTGTAGATTTCAATGAATTTTGGAATAAAGTAGTTTTTTCCTTGGATGTGAAATTCATTTTCATTCATAAACTTTATTCTTTATTATAATTTGATTTTTAAGGACTCATTTGTCATGCAATTCATATTTGTCTCATTATATTTTCTTTCATTGGATTCAATGAACATTGAAACGGTAGATTTTATTTTAATGCTTCGGAATTATTAGTCGAAATTTTGAAAACAAGTTTTTTTTTATTATTATTCAAATTTTAACTGTGAACTTTTTTTTTCAAAATATTCAAAAGAGGATTCAATATCGAAGTTGATAGTATAGAGACTATGTCAGTTGAATTATACTTATTTTGACTTCAGGTATAAACTTTAAAACGACATAAGTATAATTAAAAAGTTAATAAGACTTTAATAAATATATTATTGTGAAAATATATTTTTTATGGGAAATTTTCACAAATAGAAAAAATGTCAAACTATTTACAGAAAATAGCAAAAAGAACACTGATAGATATTGATAGACTTCTATCAGCATCTATCAACTTCTATTATTTCTATCACTTATAGACCATAATAGACTTATATCAACGTCTATCACAACTATCTAGAAATTTTGCTATTTTGTGTAAATAGTTTCTCTTATTTTTTTATTTTTAAAAATTTTCCTTTTTTGATTCATAAAGTTTTGGGTTAAGTTGCATTTGGGTATGACCCGTTTGATGTGAAATCTACAAAACAAAAATTTGGAAATAAGAAATTTAATAAAAATAGAGTTGTATTTCATGTTTTCAAATATGTGTTCGTTAACAAATTCATACCGAACACATGTGTTTTCAAATATGTTTTCAAATTTGGAAGTTATTTGGGGATATGTAATCTATAGACAACCATAAGTACCACTGATAATATATTTATGATCCAATCATAAACCAAGTTCATCTTGGGCACAACACTTAGAACTACCCATCTACCTAATGATAGGTTTATTGAATCAGCTAATTTGGTCATTTTCACCCATAAAAATCAAATGACGAGCCCTCACCTAGTTTCCTAAATCTCTTAAGATTTAGTGTATCTTATAAAATATCAAAATTTTAACCTCATAAACAAAAATTTATCATTATCCCTAGATAATTCGAGAAAGTTTTTAATTTTATTCTCAATGGTCATACTATTGGTTCTATATAACTAACCAAATGTATATTTAAATGTTAAGTCTATTATAAATGTAATATATAAATGTAGATATCCATAACCTATATAGGTTTCAAAATATCATAAAACTCCCATTGAATTTGATATTGTAACATACCTCCCCATTGAATTCAATCTTGTAACATACACCATCTCATATCCTATAAATAGTGGTATATGTTACCTTTGTAATACACACCACAATTGAGTTCAATTGTCATTTCTACTTTCTTATTTCTCTCTACTTTACTACTTTTGTTCTTCCTTTGTTCATTGTATTGTTCTTATTTTATAACACGTTATCAGCACGAGTCTCTAACACTTTGAAGATTTTGTAGAGGTTGGATTCGATTCATTGGAATATCAAGAACGCTAAAGACTCGCTAGAATTTTCTCCATAATTTGTAAGGTATTTAGAATTTCGTTCAAACATGGTGAGTATTTTGATTTTGGTCTTGTTTGACTTTAGAGGAAACAAAATTATACATGTGTTTGATATATTCATCATTGATTTTCTCACCACCATCATTCATCTTTATTCTATTAAAACTAAAGTCCAAAAGAAGGTGAGTATTTTAATTTTCATAATGCAATATACGGAGATTGTGAAATTGAATTGTAAATTTGACATTAATTAGAATTTGCATTAGATCAATTTCTAGAATTTTATGTACTTTTATGAGTTTTTTAAATTTGTTGTGAATGAGATTTGAAATTATAAGAATCAGACTGAGCACTCATGGTAGAAATTATGATTGTATGCACAAATAATTTTTGAATGATGTGATGTATACTAGTTGAAGAAACAAGATTAAACTCCTTGTTAAGTTCTTATTTGTGTGGAAAAGGACAAAATTATATGATAAATGTTTACTTGTGTGGTCGTGACCTGTGCATGTGCTAACACAAACAAGTAATCAACAGGAAAAAAAATGACGGTGTTTATTCTTGATTCAATGTTTAATACGTACAAAGAACTTTTGGTAAAGGAAAATTGATATGGTCAATCAAGAAAAATCTTGAGTCTAAATTATAGTAATTTAAGTTGTTTTCAATTTGTTAAGACTACCAAATTGTAAATTGTCGTATATGTTTAAAATTGTTTGATTCTTTGCATAAAGTATGTCATTTAGAATAAGGTTGTAAATTATGGTCTTATTTTAAATTCAATTGAGATGTTTCTTAATTAATTTATATTTTCCATATATTTGAATAGGAAAATTGAATTATGATCTGTTTTCATATTTCTAACCGTTAGAAGTTTTTTTAATAGGAATTATTATGATTTCTATTTTACACATATTATCTTTTATATGTTAAGATTATCTTCTAATAATATTATATTTTATTTTTAAATATGAGAATAAATATATCAAAGACTATATTTTATTTTATTTAAAAGGTTTAAGATTTAAAATATTAAAGATTATTCATTAAGTGAATTAGTTTTTATAAGATGAAAAATAAATCTTAATAACTTAGATTCATTAATTTATTAATTAACTCTTAATTAAAAGATTAATAAATTAGAAATAAAATTTTGACTATAAGGGAACTCTGTCTAAGGATGGTTCTGGCTAGGCTGAGGTATTTAAGCTGACCGTAAGGGAACACCTCTACCTGGGAACTAACCTGGGAGTTGAATTAGTCAAATTTTGTTTGCCTATAGAAATTTATTGGATTGTTGAATATTTAAATTATTCTCATGTGGATTTTGTAAACTTTAAAATTTATATATAGTGATAATATATAATTGAATGAATTCTCTCATGGTAAAATTTGAAAGTTATGCATAATAGTTTATTACTTTTCTAAAACTAATTGTGATTCAATGCACCTGAAGTTATATAAATCAAAATAAGCTTATGATTTATGCAAAATAATGAATTTCGACCATTAATATCATTCCTTGACGTGAATGTTGTAATATTTAATAATTGTGATTGAAATAATCTTAGTAGAGGAATAAGTAATTATTTTATTAAACCACACATATTTATATGAGAATTTCATATTTCAATTGTGATGCAAAAGAGACAATGATCTTGTACCCGTCGTACATTAAGAGTCATTTTTGAAAAATTAAAATCCTTAATAATGAAAAGGAAGATGATGTGTGGTATAACAAATTTTGAGAATTTATTTGAATCTCTTGAAGAGATCATAACTTATCCATTGACAATGCTTGAAGCAAATGTCAATACAATATCAGGTTCTGCAAACTTGATTGAAGGTTTTGGAAAAGCAAACCTTATTTTACCTAGAGGAACAAAATTCACAATTAATAATGCTTTGTTCTCTAGTAAATTGAAAAGAAATCTATTGAGTTTCAAAGATATACGTCAAAATGGTTATCATGTTGAAATAAAAAACAAAAAAAATAAATATCTCTATATTACATCTATTGTTTCACATGGAAAACGTATATTGGAAACACTGCCTGCTTTTTCTTCTGGATTATATTATACACATATACGAGTAATTGAAACATACACAACAATGAACCTGAAGTTCATGAATCCAGATATATTCATCGTTTGGCATGATCGATTGGGTCATCCTGGATCAATAATGATGAGAAGAATTATCGAGAATTCTCATGGACATCCATTAAAGAACCAGAAGATTCTTCAATCTAATGAATTATCATGTGTTGTTTGCTCTCAAGGAAAATTAATAATTAGGCCATCACCAGCTAAAGTGGGAATTGAGTCACCTACATTTTTAGAACGAATTCATGGTGACATATGTGGACCTATTAATCCACCAAGTGGACCATTTAGATATTTCATGGTTTTAATTGACGCATCCAGTAGATGGTCACATGTGTGTTTATTATCAAGTCGAAACCTTGCATTTGCAAGATTACTTGCTCAAATAATCAAATTAAGGGCACAGTTCCCTGATTATACAATCAAAAGCATTCGACTTGATAATGCTGGTAAGTTTACATCCCAAGCATTTAATAATTATTGTATGTCAATTGGGATAAGTATTGAACATCCTGTAGCTCATGTTCATACACAAAATGGATTAGCAGAATCATTCATCAAACGTTTACAATTAATTGCTAGACCATTACTTATGAGAGCAAAACTTCCAATATCTGTATGGGGTCATGCTATTTTGCATGCAGCGTCACTTATACGCATAAGACCGACATCTTATCATAAGTACTCCCAGTGCAATTAGCTTATGGTCAAGAGCCAAATTTTCCCATTTGCGAATTTTTGGTTGTGCAGTATATGTTCCAATTGCCCCACCACAACGTACTAAAATGGGACCTCAAAGGAGATTAGGAATATATGTCGGATTTGATTCCCCATCAATTATTAGATATCTTGAACCCCTGACGGGTGATGTATTTACTGCACGATTTGCTGATTGTCATTTTAATGAGACAACTTTTCCAACATTAGGGGAGGAATTAAGAAGTTGGAAAATGAAATTGCCTGGAACGCATCGTTATTGTCTCATTTAGACCCTCGTACAAATCAATGCGAACTGGAAGTTCGAAAAATAATTCATTTACAAAACATAGCAAACAAAATGCCAGATGCTTTTACAAATGTTAAGAAAGTGACCAAGTCATATATTCCAGCTGTTAATGCTCCATCTAGAATTGAAATTTCAACTCAGCAAGTTGTTACAACTAATGAGTCAACGGTACGCCAGAAGCGTGGTAGACCAGTAGGTTCAAAGATAAAAATCCTCGAAAAAGAAAAGTAATCAATAGTCAAAATGACTCAATTGAAAATGAGAAGATTCAAAAGAATCTCCAGACATGACTATTGATAAAAATGTCGAAAAGACTCAAGTATATGAAGATAACAGTGAGATCTCGATAAATTATGTAATGACAGGAAAAAGATGGAATAGAACTGATGTAGCCATAGACAACATTTTCGCTTATACTGTTGCTCATGATATTATACATGAAAATGAGGATTGTGAACCTAGATCTGTTGAAGAATGTCGCCATAGAAAGGATTGGCTTAAGTGGAAAGAAGCCATCCAAGCAGAATTAAACTCACTTTCAAAACGTGAAGTTTTTGGACCTGTAGTCCATACACCTGAAGGTGTAAAACCTGTGGGATACAAATGGGTATTTGTACGTAAAAGAAAGAAAATAATGAGGTCACGAGATACAAAGCACGATTGGTTGCACAAGGATTTTCTCAAAGACCAGGCATTGATTATGAGGAAACATATTCACCTGTGGTGGACGCTATTACATTAAGATATTTAATTAGCCTGACTGTATATGAAAAGCTTAACATGCATCTTATGGATGTAGTCACAGCATATCTATATGGATCTCTGGAAAATGAAATCTATATGAAAATCCCTGAAGGATTTAAGATACCTGAATCATATAATTCAAAATCTAGAGAATTATATTCAATCAAATTACAGAGATCATTGTATGGATTAAAACAATCAGGACGGATGTGGTACAATCGTCTAAGTGAATATTTATTGAAAGAAGGTTATCAAAATAATCCAATTTGTCCATGTGTGTTTATTAAGAAATCACAATCAGGATTTGCTATTATAGCTGTATATGTTGATGATTTAAATATAATTGGAACTCCTGAAGAGCTTTCAAAGGCAATAAACTATCTCAAAAAAGAATTTGAGATGAAAGACCTTGGAAAAACAAAATTTGCCTTGGCTTGCAAATTGAACATTTAGCTGATGGAATTTTTATTCATCAAACGACATATACAGAAAAGATTTTAAAAAGGTTTTACATGGACAAAGCACACCCATTGAACATTCCAATGGTAGTTCGATCACTAGACGTGAAAAAGGATATCTTTCGACCTCGAGAAGATAATGAAGAACTACTTAGTCCTGAAGTACCATATCTTAGTGCAATAGGTGCACTAATGTATCTTGCTAACAACACAAGACTAGATATAGCATTCTCAGTGAATTTATTAGCAAGATACAGTTCTTCTCCAACAAAAGACATTGGAACGGAGTTAAACATGTACTCCGTTATCTTCGAGGAACGGTTGATATGGGTTTGTTTTATTCAAACAAATCAAATTTTGATCTAGTTGGTTATGCAGATGCTGGATATTTATCTGATCCACACAAAGCTAGATCTCAAACAGGTTATCTGTTTACATGTGGAGGAACTGCTATATCTTGGCGGTCTGTAAAACAGACCATTACAGCCACTTCCTCAAATCATGCAGAAATTCTTGCAATTCATGAAGCTAGTAGAGAATGTGTATGGTTGAGGTCAATGACTCATCACGTTCGAGGAACATGTGGCTTGTCTTCTGGAAAATTTTTACCAACAATATTATATGAAGACAATACAACATGTATAACCCAAATCAAAGGAGGGTATATAAAAGGAGATAGAACAAAACATATCTCACCAAACTCTTCTACACGCATGACCTCGAAGAAAATGGCGACATTAATGTTCAACAAATTTCTTCAAAAGATAACTTGGCAGACTTATTTACAAAGGCATTACCCACATCGACATTCGAAAAGTTGGTGCACAACATTGGAATGCGACGACTCAGAGAACTCAAGTGATATATTCATGAGGGGAGTAGAATTACTGTACTCTTTTTCCCTTGGCTATGCTTTTCCCCATAGGGTTTTTGTAGCAAGGTTTTTTTTAATGAGGCAGGAAAGTATATAAAATAATGTACTCTTTTTCCTTCACTAGGATTTTTTTTCCCATTGGGTTTTTTCCTAGTAAGGTTTTAACGAGGCATTTATTTTATATAATATGGATATCTAAGGGGGAGTATTATAAATGTAATATATAAATGTAGATATCCATAACCTATATAGGTTACAAAATATCATAAAACTCCCATTGAATTTGATATTGTAACATACCTCCCCATTGAATTCAATCTTGTAACATACACCATCTCATATCCTATAAATAGTGGTATATGTTACCTTTGTAATACACACCACAATTGAGTTCAATTGTCATTTCTACTTTCTTATTTCTCTCTACTTTACTACTTTTGTTCTTCCTTTGTTCATTGTATTGTTCTTATTTTATAACAAAGTCTCATTTATACATTAATTATCAACTATTCAAATAAGATGATTAATCATATCCTCTAAACATTTGAGGCGTCTTAGGATACTCTTCCTTAAACTTAATTAACTTCACATTAGAATAATATATGATCACTCTTTCTGAAGATGTGCATCGAATATTTGACAACAATTTTAAAAATGGAAGATGCTTGAGACAACCTTAACATTATGTCCTTAAAATCTCTATTTAGACATATAAAATATGCCAAGTCGTTCCAAACCATTCATTTGAAACTGGTTAGGTAGTCAAACTTAACATTATGTCGTTAAAATCTCACACCATCTTTTTTTCAAACTTATCTACTGTTAGATGGACATTCTATCGCTAGTAGAAGTATGAGGGTGAAAGGTGGCTGGTGCAACTCTCGTGAAACATTAGTATAAGAAAGGTTTTACAATTTGATAATTCAAATTTAAAACTAATGCCAAATATACCTTAAAATACCTACTATCTTTAAACTCTAAATCCTAAATACCTCAAACAAATGTAGAAAAAATTCTAGCAGATCTTTAGCGTTCTTCATATTTTAATGAATTGACTCCAATCTTCAAATTGAAAGAGACTAGCATTGATAACATGTTGTAAAACAAAAGAACGAGAAGAAAGTAGAGAGAAAAAGATAGTAGAGAGTAAATGATTTGTGTATTCAATTGTGTATTTCAAATGTCTCGATGATCACTATTTATAGAGTTTACAAGATATAAAGGGATAAAAGATATAGAGAAGATAATGCAAAAGACATTTGAGGATATGTAATCTATGAACATCTAAGATAAGTTTTTAAAAATAAAAAAAAATGAAGGAAACTATTTACCAAAATGTTTAGATAGTTGTAATAGACGCTGATAGAAGTCTCTCAAGGTCTATCAATGATAGAAATGATAGAAGTCTATCACTAATCTGATAGAAGTCTATCAATATATATTTTTTTTAAATAGTTTGCCATTTTTTCTATGTGTGAAAATTTTCCTCTATATAATTTAAATATTTATAACATTTATGAACATTTTCATGTTAATATATATATATTTTTATAATTATCCTTTTGTAATATTATATGATTTATAATATATGACAATTTCCTGAATAAGAAGAATAAAGAAAAATTGGACTTACTAGATTATGAATTTCTTATTTTAATTGTAGTTATTAATTTATGAATCTTTTAAGTCTATCAATGTCTATCAATATTTTTCTTTTGTAAATAGTTTGCCATTTTTTATATGTGTGAAAATTTTTCTCTATATAATTTAAATATTTATAACATTTATGAACATTTTCATGTTAATATATTTTTTTATAATTATATTTTTGTAATATTATATGATTTATAATATATGACAATTTTCTGAATAAGAGGAATAAAGAAAAATTGGACATACTAGATTATGAATTTCTTATTTTAATTGTACTTATTAATTATTAATTTATGAATCTTTTTAATTGGACTTATCAGTTTATAGATTCTATTTTGAAGAATTATAATTTTAGTTGAGTCTTATCAGTTTAGATTCTATTTTGAAGAATTATAATTTTAGTTGAGTCCTTTAAGTTAGTTTTGATTATTAAAATTTTAATTTCAAGAATTTTAAATTAAATTAAGATAAGTTTTAAAAATAATACTCTTTTCAAAAAAATTATTTTATTTTTAAAATTTGGTTAAAAATTTAACACTTTTATTTAAAAAAATATGAAACAAAAGAATAAAATCTAAATGGTGAATTTTCTCCTTCTATATAGTTTTTCGGTCTAATTTAAGTTTTAAACTTTTGAAATGAGATATATTTAGAATTTGAAAAATCCTAAATTTTATTTTATATTTTTTATTTTTGAAAAGAGAATGAGAAAAGTGAAAAATAATTGTATAGAGAAACTAAAATAACAGCACC
Organism: Lagenaria siceraria; assembly: GCA_002890555.2. Lineage (NCBI taxonomy): Eukaryota > Viridiplantae > Streptophyta > Magnoliopsida > Cucurbitales > Cucurbitaceae > Lagenaria > Lagenaria siceraria. The sequence goes on from CM016487.1 coordinate 23,548,253, forward strand.
AACTGAAGGTCTAATTTAAGTTTTTAACTTTGGAAATGAGACATATTTAGAATTTGAAAAATCCTAAATTTTATTTTTTTATTTTTTGTTTTTGAAAAGAGAAGGAGAAAAAAAGGAACGAAGAAATTAGAAAATAAGCCCTAGATCCCTTCTTCAGCTACCGCCTCCCTTCAATCTCTTTCTTCTCTCCGGCACAGACAACTACGAGCGGCTGCAAGTCTCGACGGCAGCCCCACCCCCTGCACGACGTCTTCGGCATTCTTTTCCACCTTTGACGGCAATCGTCAGCGTTTAACCACGGCGCGAGTACCTCCTGAACGGCGACCGAAAACCCAGTCCCTCGCAGCTTCTTCTCCGGCGACGTCTCCCACGCTCCAGCCGTCGTTTAGACCAACAACAGCGTACACTCACGGCTCCGAAGACGTGCAGACCAGCGATCACGATCAGATCTGCTGTGACAGTGACCGCCTCGATTCGTGGCGACAGTCACGGCATTTATTGGCTGATTAACTAGGCTCGGTAATGACCCGCTCGGCCTTAGTTTAGCGTTCTCCACTCCCTAGTGATTTCAAATAGCAGGATTAAGCGTATTGGAACACCAATCAGCAAAGATTCGAGTTGTTTTGGGTAGGATTCTGTGGGTAAGGACATTTTAAACTCTTTTGAACTCTTTTAAGTGCTGTATTTAAGCTCCAAACCTTTTGAACTATTATGTTTATAGTCTTGGAACACTTGGGACATTTATTAGCATTGATTTATTTTCCTAGACTTAAGTTCTTTTGCTAATGATGAAAAATTCCTTTAAATGTTTGTTGGTATTGGTATTGCTTTATTTTGCTAGATTTAAGTTGGTGTGGTTGCTTTATTTATTTGTTTGCGTAAAAAAAGTTTCTGAGATGTTTGTTGGCATTGAAAATGACTTCACAAGGACTTTGCTATGTGCGAATAGAATAGCTGAAATTTAGTTGAAAATGCGTTCAAGGATTTTGATAGGTGCTTATAGAATGGGTGAAATTTGGTGAAAAACGACTTCAGAGATTTTGCTACCTTGGTGGGCCTCTTTACATGCAAAATTCTTTTGTAACTTGATTATCAATGGCCGGAAAACTCTTGTCATGTAGTTAGTTTTCTGGGGGAGGGTTTCCTCTACCCCGTCCCCTAGGCTGTTATACCTTTTGATGTATACATATCCATTCTCCTTTCTTATATATATATATAAAAGGATTTTGCTATGTTGGGGGAAGAATTGAAAAAGTGAAGTAGAGTTATTTTTGTGTCTTAAATTTGTAATCTATTGAGATTCGTATTATGCACTTGAAATTAGTTGAAATGACTATAGCTAATACCAATGTCAACCTCCAATATGGTGACGTCTTTAAATTGTTTCTTTACCACATAGCTAAAAAAGCTAGTCCGACTCGAAAAGGGAATTTCACTCCATTAATTTGTAGGGCTTCATTGTCTCCCAAATTCTCTGATTTTGTTGACCCTTGTGTTAATTTCAGATTGACTGAGTTGGAGATAGATAGAGAAATATGCCTCAGAGACACTCGAAGAACAATAATGATCTAGCCTTCTTCACCTATGATGAGAAGCGGAAGCTTGGATATGGAACACAAAAAGAGAGACTTGGAAAGGACTCAATCAAGCCCTTTGATGTCTGTTGCCTATGCTTGAAACCCTTCATCGACCCCATGTGTTGTCAGAAGGGTCACACCTTTTGTAAAGAATGCATTCTTGAGTGCCTTTTGGCTCAGAAGAAAGATAATCAAAGGTATGTTGCTTTGCAAATCTTGTATGTTTACATTTGATTTCCTGTTTTTTTTGTATCTCCCTCCCCAAATTTGAAACAACTGTTTACGTACGAAGAAGTGGAGGGCGAGTGGTTTAGATCCCTGTTAACTTGTCAGAGTTGGTGTGCCAGGGTGGTGTAGTTCCAATTTCTTTATGTAGTTGATAGTAATCAAACTATAATCATTTATTGCCTTCTTTGAGTCCTTGAGTTGTTTGTTTCAGTTTTCCGTATTGGTTCTTCCTTTTTGAAGAATTTAAGATTGCTTTACGCTTTAAAAGTTTAAAATTTGATCTTAATTTGTAGTCAATTGAATGGGATCATGATAAGTAACTTTTAAGGAAATGAGATGTTACTAACCACCCTATTTGGCCTAGTGGCTAATTAAAGTCAACCTAAATAAAATAGGATTTAAAGTTAGTGGGTTCAAATCATGATGGCTAACTGCAACTTACCTTAACAAACAAATGTAGTATTGTTGGCGGTTGTCTCAAGCAAGAGATGTATGTTGCACCTTGACGTTCTGTCTTGTGATGATGTGTGAGAAATTGATAGACCTGATGTTAATTTTCATTTTCCATAAACCACTTTATTTCTCTTATGCTTCCTAGCTTTCTAGTTATAAACTATAAAATATTTGATGCTGTCTTGGGTCATATGGTTTTTCCCTGCTCTGTACCCTGATTGAGATATCTTCTCTTTCGCCCCAAACGAATTGATTTAATCATTAAAAAATTGGAGTGTGAAGTGCAATTAGATCTATTTTTGGGGGTATCCAGATTAATATTATCAATTAGAATAATTATGATTTTCTCGGTTGTACTAATAAAATGAAGTACCCAGGCTCCGCTTAGAAAAACGCAATTTGGAATCTATCTATTTAGTGTAATGAAGGTTGGTGATCATTTTGTGAAACTGCAGGTTGTATTTCCCTTAATGGCTTCTTTGTGATGTTTTAGCGAAAGCTAATGAACAAAAAAACGTGAATCTAATGCAAAATGTTCTAGTATTGATGAACTAATATGTTGTGGATTTAGTTTAACAATTAGTTATTGACTTTGAGGCTTTTAATCGATATAAACATTAGACTCACTAATGTAATAGGGTGATTGGAACATTGTAACTAGTGCATGTTGTAAATATGAGAAACACTAGAGAATAGTGTTGTAGGGTATATATTTTCCGTTTCTAGTGCTATGCAGTTCGATCCATCTGTTAATAATGTTCGTCATAAATACCATTCTCAGCGCTCATGAGCATGTTTTGTTACTCTCCAGGAAGCTTGCTGCATTTACTGCTCAGCAGAAGCAAGAGAAGGAAGAAGCAGAAGAGAAACTGATGCAGCAGAAAGCTAGAGAGCTTGATGCATTTGATCAGCAAAACCATGGCGCTGTACCACAATACAACGATCGAAACCACAGTTGGGATAAGAATGGTTTCCATGGGGCAAATAGTGTAAAGGTTACTTCGTACGAAGAAGAAGCACTTAGGACCATGAAGGCATTTTGGCTGCCTTCAGCTACACCAGAAGCTCCTGTTAAAGCAGGATCCCCTCCAAGCAGTACAGTCTGTCCAGAAGGCAATGAGAAACTTAAGCTAAAGTCCCTTTTCTCAATACATTTCACAGAGGACAATAGCGAGCAGAAGAAATCAAAATCTTATGATGTTACATACATATGCCCTAGTTGTAAGGTTACTCTAACAAACACAATGTCTCTTGTGGCCCTAAGCACGTGTGGCCATGTTTTCTGTAAGAAATGTGCTGATAAGTTTATGGCTGCGGACAAAGTTTGTCTTGTCTGCAACAAAGGATGTAAAGTAAGGGATTTGGTGAACTTGGAGAAAGGAGGCACAGGGTTTGCTGGGCATGGGGATTCACTTGAAGCAAGAGACTTCAAGCATTTGGGAAGCGGTTCTGGTTTGGGGCTGGTAAGGCCTGCCATGAAGACTTAAGTCATCTTTGATTAGGAAACTAGAACCACTCGGCCTAGCTACTTCAAGGTTGCGATTTTCTTCCATAATCCTTTCTTCCTTTTTTTTTTTTTTTTTTTTTTTTTTTATTATTATTATTATTATTTTCTCAACTAATTAGTATGTGATCTTGTAAAATGGAAATGTCAATATTGAATCTTTGCCGAGATTTATCAACAAGAATCTTAGAAATTAGAGTAACTAAAGCTTGGACGTTCTCTTATATGCATGTAGCTCTCTCTTTGTTATCAATGGATCGAAATTCAGGGTGTCAAAATCTTTCGTCCCTGTTTTGCTGTAAACCACAAATATTAATTGGTATCTAGAGCGAGTGGTAGGATTGATAGATTGATACTTTCAGTTTTGGAAAGGTCAAACAATTGGTGGGTCTATGAGTGATTTTATATCATTGACTTATTATTTTGACTTTTCAGGTCTTTTGACCTTGTGAACTGGGCTTTCTTAGATAAGATTTTGGGTACAAATAGAGGATGAGGATGCAACTATAGAGTTTTACGAGAAACAACATGAACTATTCTTTCATCATTAATGAGATCCTCAGGGATAAGACCTCTCCAAGTCCTTCAGAGCTCCAGTGGTTAGTTATTTTTTTGCTATTTGGAGTATTAAGATTAAGTAAAGTGAAGTTCGTTACATGACAAGGTTTACACGGATAAGCTAACACTATGTATTGATTTGTAAGAAAGATGCCTTCATTAGTTGGCTCATTTTTGTTTTATTATTTATGAGATCTGTGTGGAATAATTTCTTATAGACGTTTGGCTTCTTGCTTCCTCGACATAGGGATATGAGCGATATGATCGGAGAAGTTTCTCCTCCATCAGCTATTTCACGACAAGTGCCAATTCTTGTGGCTTGCTAGAGCGTATGCTATCATGTGGAATTGTGGGAGTGAGTGAAACAATAATATTTAGAGGGATTCCAAAGATCTTTGGTCTTGTTAAATTTCATGTTTCCATCTAATTTTCTAATTATTCTAAGGGCAATTAGATATATTGTTAGAATCAATGAAAGTTGGTTTAATTGATACAATTATTAGTTCGAGTTTAAATTGATACGAGTCCAAAGTTAGGGTATAAGTTGATATTTTTCTAACTTAAAACCATTCCGTAAATCTTATCGAAACAAACTATAACAATTTCTCATTAATTAATTTAAAAAATTTTAAATGTAAAAAAAGTAAGATAAATGTGTTTAATCAAATGACCTAACAAAAATATGCGGAGAAAGTTTAGAGCAAAGAAATACGACATTTAAAAATAGGTTTCAAAACACAATCATCATAAACTTAACCATCAAAATCATATATATACACACACACACATATATATATACACTCCGTAAATCTTATCAAAATTGGCTAAAATCTTATAAAAATAAATAAAATCATTTCTAAATTTTATCCAGACAAACTAAATTTTCATAAAAATAAATAAATAAATTTCAATTTTAGAATGTAAAAGGTAAAAAATTACGTTTAATCAAACAGACTAACAAAAATATTTCGATTGAGAAAATTAGAGAAAATACAAATATTTGGAAATAGGTTTCAAAACATAATACCAAAACAGACCAACAAAATTATTTTTCTACAAAGTAAATATTAGTACAACAATATAATAATTTAAAATCATTTAGTGAATCTTATCAAAATATGCTAAATCTTATAAAAAAAACATTAATTTAGGTACATATTAAATAATAATGATTTTTTCCTTCCTTTTTAATCTAGCATCATTTCCCCCCCTTACATATCCATTTTAGAGATCATCCTATGATCAATAAAAGAAAAATATTTTTAAAAAATTACGATAATAAAAATGGAAGGGAGTAAAATACAAGTATAAAAATAATCTAACACCCATCATTTTACTTGATAGCCAATATTTTTGTAAAAAACATACTCAAATCACTTAACATATGTACATTTATGATGAGTTCATATACATATTCACATAATAATCAAATTGAGATATCATTAAATATAAGAATTAATATCTTTTTTTAAAAAAATAATGAGATATTGGAGTGAAATATCTAATCATTTGAGGTAGTTGACAATTGACTAAACAATAACTTTTCTTTAGAATGATTCAAATGAGTGGTGAGATTTCAAACCTACACCGTTGTAGGCAGTTTTTAATTATTTAAAAAAAAACTAATTAAATTATATTTCCATCACTTTTTTTGTTTAAAAATTAATATATTCTTTTTAGTATAGGTTTTAAAAATTTGAACGTCGGAGGAAATATATGCCAATTAATGTTGAGTTATGTTCGTGTTGACAAAAAATGATTATTTTATGTTACATATAAATACTCTCCTTAAAAAAATGATGATGGTAAATATGGGCTAAATGATCCCTCAAGTTTAGTTTGTGTTGAATATATATTTTATATCTTTTAATTGATGTTTCAAAAGTCTTAGTTCTACTATTTCTCAAAAAAAAAAAAAAAAAAAAAAAAAAAAGTTTTTGTTTAAAAATGAAAAAAATGTAAATATAATTATCTTGAAATTAAATGTTTAGTCTGAGTATCATAAGTCGAGAAGATGAAGTGACTTTACAATCTTTAGAAGTTTCATGTGTCGTTCCTCTCATAAGTCAATTGGTTTTGAAATGAATCATCGTGTTTATCTAATATGATATCAAAACTTATAAAGCTCGGTGTATATTTGGTCTAAAATAAAACTAGAGAATGGTGAACTTAAAAGAGGCTTATCTTGAAGAGACTTGTTGAAGATATCTCACATTAGAAAAATGAAGAAATCTCACCATTTTTATAAGATACGTTTTTCTTTTGCTCTTAGTCAATCGCACAAAGAGAAATTAAAGTTTAAAATCTCATTAAAACATCATTTTTATCCTTTCTAAATTACTTAAAGTTAGAATTTAGTCCTATAATTAGAATTTAATCTTTATGGCTCGATAAAATTCTCATATATATATTTTCCAAGCTATGTTTTTTAAACCACTATTAAAAAATAGGTATCAAAACAGATAAACAAAATAGAAACCACTCTAAAAAAATTAGGTATCAAAAGAGATAAATCAAACATGTGTAAGTAATGTTTATTGAACTTACTTTTTTTAAAAAAAAAAAAAAATCAAGACCCCTTTTTTTTATCATCGTTTGGATTTTGAAAATTATACTTATTTTTTACAACTTTATTATGGTTTTCATCTTTCCTAATTAAACATATACTTGAATTCTTTAGCCAAACTTTAAAAATAATAATAATAATAATAATAAATAAATAAATAAATAAATAAATAAATAAATAAATAAATAAATAAATAAAATTATTTATGTTTAGTTTTCAAAACTTGACTTCATTTTTAAAACATTATTAAAAAAAAAGTAGAAGTAATATTGATAAGCTTCTCAAAAACCAAATACAAAATGATTATAATCAAACGAGGACCTAAGGGTTTAGGGTAATTGCAATAGATAGTACTTTTAGGACTAATAATTAAGTCTATAACACCATCTTAAAATAATTGTAAATATAACAAAATTTATCCGTGACAGTCTCCTACCATCAATATATTCTATACCTCATAGACTCTAAGAGCTGAATATAAATCTTGCCATATTTGTAATTTCTTTTGAATTGTGCTATATTTGTCAATAATTTAGGTATGATTGCTATATTTACACTTAATCCTTTTGTTCTTAATTCATTTATTTTTATTTATTTTTGAGAAGGGAGAAACTTTAGGAATACTCCTTTGACTAAAATAAAAACAAAAGAAAAAGAAAGAAAAAAAAGAAAAAAAAAAGATAATAATTTGTTGAGAGAATGTGGTCGAATAAATGGGACACATAATGTAAAAAAAGGGCGCATGGCCAAAAGGTTTGCCTCCATAATCATTTGAGTTTGGAGGATCCAACGTTCATATATATTATTTCCTTCTCCCCCTTTACACTTTTCCCTTCTTTTCTCTTTATTCATTTCAAAAGGAACCAAAACAACCTATACTAAGGCTTATTAAGAACACTTCATTGTTGCCTCACCTTGCAAATTTTGCAAAAGTGCTTTAAAGAGTATTTATACCAAAATCTTTTTGTGTGCTTATAAAAGGTATTTAGTATATCTGCGACTGATGTTGTTTGTCCAATCAGACGATTAGATTTATGTAATTGTACTTGTGCGTAGAAAGAATTGTTTTTATTACTTTCCATTCGTTGTGGAATGTTTTGTCCATTGACCATGGACGTTATGTGTTACAGTTTGTTGTAGATCATGTCATGGAGATGTTATTACGGTTTGTTGTAGATCGTTGAGACTTTACAAGTTTTTCTTAAAAAATTGTAAGTCGTATAAGGAGGGTGTTATGATAACCTTGGAAAGCAAACTGTGGAATGTCGGCAATTTAGCATCGAGTTGTATTGAAATTGCTTTCAATGCAATGTTTTTTTTCCATAACATAATAGCTAATCTGTTTGTTGATCATCACTAAGTTTTACCGACCTTTTATACTATTTTGTCTCCCTTTTCTTTGCCTTGATATACCTGAATGATCTTATTAAAATGTATAGTCAAATGAATAAGGATAGCATTTTTATCGGTTTAAAGTCTTTAAGGCAAAACTAGAAAGAAAAAGTGTGAGTTTAAGCTCTCAAAGTACGAAGTCAATAGGTAGTATATATATCATTGTATTGTAGAAATATGAACATTATAAGAGTATAAGGAAAAAAATGACCGAATTGTACTCACTTTATAAGAGTAAAGTAGGGCTGCAAATAACATCATAACTCTAGAAAGGTTATTTGGAACCTTAAACAGCTGAACTATGTTTAGAATGAGTAGTAGTAATTCAATTATCGATATCTCTTAAACGATTGAACTTAATTTTTAAAACAACGAATAATATTTTTGTTTAATATTAAATTATTAATTATTAAATACTAGTACCTTAAATATAAGCAATATAATGAAATTATCAATATATTAACTAAACTCGACCATAATTTTAGTACATGAATGTAAAATAAAATGGTTGAAATTATTAGTACATGAATGTAAAATAAAATGGTTGAAATTATTAGTTCTTGATACTTTGCCTTATTTTATCTTTAAATTTCAATTATTTTATTACGACCTTAAAGTTTACATAAAATATCATTTGTTTTTTTTTTAATGCCAAATTATCCATTAATTAATTAATTAGTTAACAAAAAGTAAGTGTGGCATGTGGCTTTTATTGATTTATTATGTGGCCAAAATATTTATAATAAACTTAAAGTATTTTGAAGGCAGGTGTGGGGTGAGTGAAAGTTCACATGAAAAATAAAGTGGGCATTTTGCTTTAAGAAAATTACCAATATATTTTCTTTCTATAAAAGATTAAAAACTATTAGATAAAATTTTTAAAAATGTTGAGGTTTAAGGAATATTTAAATTTAACAATATATGTGTCAGTTTGTGTAGAAATAAACAAACCCTTAAAATAATTTTAAACCCCTCTACTTAATTAAATAAATTTATCCAAAATCCCAAATTGTTTCCACTTTTGAAATTTTAATATTTTCAAGACAATAAATAGCATTATTATAACAATCATATTAAATTTCTATTCAACACATGCAGATATTTTCATCAACATTTATATATTTTATTAGTTTAATATCGATATAAAGAGTGAATTGACATTTTCGTTATATCATATAAAATTAATTTAAAAAACATTGATGAAAAATATAATATAAATATTTAATATTTTAATTTTTTTCTAATGAGGTAAAGTATTTATCTATGTATTTATAATTTGGTAAGAAATCTCCATCAACCTTTCAATAAAATTAAGACCTAAACAATTGGTCGATATTAACATTTTAAGCCTATTAGCTATTGCATTTATTGTTTAGGGAATTTGAATAGTTTTATTTTATAAAGGAATTCCAAGTCATTATTTTAATTATGGCACTATAAAATCAATAGTGGCCCCCTAAGTCAGAGTTTATTGATCAGATTACAAATTCTTTTTGGTATATAACTTTATTATTATTATTATTATTATTAAGAAAAATTTTATATATAGAAAAAATGTCAAACTATTTACAAAAAATAGAAAAAAAAAAATATTGGTAGACATTGATAGATTTCTATCGGCATCTATCAGTGATAGACTTCTATCATTTCAATTACTGATAGATCTTGATAGACTTCTATCAGTGTCTATTACAATTATTTAAAAATTTTGTTATTTTGTATAAATAATTTTTCTTATTTTTTTATTTTTAAAAATTCCTATTATTATTATTATTATTATTATTATTATTATTATTATTATTTAAATGAAGAACTCTATTGTTTTGTTGTCTTTAATATTGACTGACAAAATATATTAACATGACATTTTAAAAATATTTTCTTGATGAGGTGGTGTTGGGAAAGATTGCAAATTAAATCTGAATTTTTTTTAGGTAATTAAAGCTGAATTAAATATAGGACTTCAATTTATTTGATTATGCCAAACAAATTAAAATTGAAGAGTAATAATTCATTCCATTAAAGAAAGACTTTGCCAAAATAAATTTACTTTAACTAATGACTAAATTAAGATAGAGTTTGAAGTTGGTTCAACTTTTTAAAACCCTATTCAAAATTTTAAAACACAATAAAATTAAAAGGTTAGAAAATACTTTTGTTACCTCTTATAAATTAACTAAATAGCATACCTCAATTATTATAAAATTTGTATTATCGACCTTGATATCGGAGGTTTGATTCTCTTTATTCCCACATATTTTTAAAACATAAATAAATAACAACTTAGGTTGTTTAATTTTGGTTTAAAATAATTTGTAATAGTTTAATCTGAAATTACACCAATAATAATTTAGTCTAAATAAAAAAAATGATCTTTTATTAGTTTATTAATATATAAGTAAGAAATTACGTCAAATCTTAAAAATATTTGGTATCATATGAACTGAATCAAAATAAATTGCAAAGTTTGAACTGAATTTTTATTTATTGTGTAGAAACTAGAAACTGTTACAAATTTGAAATTATAAGAACTAAATTATTATAAATTAAAATTTAGAGACTAAATTGTTACATACATAAAAGTTTATGGACCAAGAATACTTTTTAACCAAATTAAAAATCAAATCCAAACTATACTTATAATTTTATTGAATAAAAAATATCATTTTAATCTATAAGTTCTGAATATAGATTCTAGTTGGTCCTAGAGTTTTAAAATATTACATTGTTACTTTTGAATTTTGAGTTTAATTTTAATTTGATCCATATATTTTAAATTATTACATCTTTACCATTGAATTTTAAATTTAGTTTTTATTTGGTTCATAGATTTAAAGATAACACTTTTATTCTTGATTAACTAATGCTCACTTTGTGTTAATTTTCAATTAATATAAATATGAGGTCAATTTTTGGATTCATTTAATAGTAATGAAAATTTAATGAAAACTATTTGAAGTATAATTACTTTATTTTTTAAATTAACTAATAGAAGATTAACACGAATGATTACAAGTGAGCATTAATGAAAGCTTTCTGATAAAAAATGTAAAATTTCTGCTTATGAAAAAGATTTAAATTAAGGACAAAAATATAATATTTTGAAATTAAAAAAAAAACTAAACAAATAAAAGAAGATAAATGGTGAGATTTTTAAATTTAATAAAATAAAAATCATGAGAGATTGAAAAAGTATTTTACCGAATTAATATCTTATGCTAAAATAATAGAAAAGTGGGGTCGGTCATCAGTAACAAATCGCAATGCCCGCATTGATTCCGAGGGTCACGATTGTCAGTCAATTCGAATTATCAACTCTAAATTTTAATGTTAGAGCAAGCTTAGTTCACATATAATTGACATGACCTTCTATTCTATAGGTAAAAAATTTGATCTTTCATCTCTAAACTATTAAGACCATATTTACCAATCCGTAATGAAAATTGGTGTAATTGTATTTATAATAACAACAAACGTAATCAACTGGGACCCACTTTTTAGATTACTATCGGATTATGTAACCTAAATCTTAGAGACCAAAAAAGTAATTTCTCGAGCTTTTAGTTATCACAATAGTCTTTTCAGTTGTTACTATTTGAAGAGATAAATAAAATAGAAGTTTATGAAAATTTGAGACGTGATTGTGCGTTCAAACATAGCTCCACTATTAGATTTACCATTTCGTCGTGTCGTCAATTCGATTCAAATAGCTGCAATGGGACAAATGATGCGACTTTTATTTAAATATATCTCTATAGTTAGATCGTGATATTTCATATCATATTGTCTAGTTAACCATATTTTGGAAGTAAATTTTTACTCATGCAAAAAAAAAAAAAAAAAAAAAAAAAAATTAACCATTTTTTCCAAGTAAATTTTTACTCTTACATAGTCCAAATAATTGTAATTAAAGACAAAATAAATATTTAAAAAATTTAAGGACGGAATAGAGATGTAAAGTTATCATTTTATAATCTATTTTATACATAATATAAATATTCACTATTAAAGTCGAATATGGGGCTTCTGACGGTGTTTCCGTTTATTGACGTCCGGCTTTAAATCCTTCTTCTTGTTGCCGTTAATCAACGGCTGTTGTCTCAGAATCTTTTTCTGTTTTCAAATTTTAAATTTGAATATTGTTTTTGTTTTTATTTATTTATTGTATTTGTTTTATTTGTCCTGGATAAAAAATATATTGGAATTCGTACCTTATGCTCATCACATAATGAACAATAATGTATGTTTTTATAACATAGTATTATTATTATTATTTTTCTTTTAACTGTTGCTATTTATTGCATTTTATTTTATCTTTTATTTTCTTAATAAAAAGTATATTCTTTTTACTATGCTGTTTGAAATTTTCTTCGCAATATTATGAACACGAAATTCATTTGATTTTATATTTTATCCCCTTGTTCATTTTCCCTTAATTTACTTGATCTTAGCCTAAATTAATTAGTCAAAGTCAAATTTATCCTAATAACGTCCACATTATTTAGATAAAAAAAAAGAAGAAAAATATCATAGTCATATAAACTATAATAGAGAACCGTCTTCTATTAAATAAGGTTTATCTAAGTGAAATAAATAAAAGCAAAAGTCATACTTCATAATTTAATAGAATAGTTACCTAAAAAAATATATTTTATTTCAATAAATCTAATCTTTAATATTCAATAATTAGGCTCACAAAAACTCCAACTTATAAATATATATTATACATTTCAACCATTCAACATTTGACTCACACTAAATGATACATTATTTTATTTCATAAATCTTACGTAAATACATAATTCTTAAGATATTTATTTTATGGCAAACAATGAGTGAAAGCCATATGTAAAATTTTTCTAGTATTGTAGCATAGCTCAATTAGTATAGGGTAGAGATTTTTGTAAAGATAACCCAAATTTCACATCCAAATGTCGTTTGACCCAAATTTTGAAATAATAAAAAATAACATTTTGCTCATATCACAAACCACTTGCAATCATTTTTTTAATCCAGACAACAATCACAAGTACGAGCACAAGAAAGTGAAGAAAAGTTCTAACTTGTGAGAGCATTATTATTGTATTGAATTAGTTGAACTACGAGCACAGATGTAAAGGAGTGACATAAGGAAAAAGTTATACATCCTTATTTTCAAAATTTGAGTAATTGATACAAAATGTTGGAAAAAACCTCCTACGGCAAGAATAAGTAGAAAAATAACCAAAAAAAAATGAAAAAAAATAATAAAACTAGAAACACAAGAATTAAAAAAAATTATAAATCAGAAAAAAAATCACAAATAAAAAAAATTTGAAAAAAATTATTACAATCACGTAGAATAATTCTCTTCCACCCCAATTATAAGAGCACCCTCCCACAAATATTTTGAAATTAATTTTTTTTAAGTAATATTTTATATTGAAAATAAAATAAGGAGTTTTGGTCACTTTTCTTTATGAATGGGATTCATGGAAGCCATAAACACACCATAACGTTACAATTCAAAGTATTTTTTTTCCAATAGATTCTTCATCTCTTTCTCTCTCTCTAAAACCTTCCCCACGTCGAAAGAGCACTTAATAAACAACCGCTTCCCAAACAATTTTTTTGAAAAATCCTCTTCCCTTCATCATTTCATCGACGATCACGAGAAGCTCGTTAAAACTCCTCCTTCAATCTCTCTGCTACTAATGATTTTGAACTCCAAGATTCTTTACCGGTAAAGATTTTGATCACTGCACTTGTTTTACATATTATTCTTTCTTTCTTTCTTTCTTTTGCAGAAACGAATTCAAGACTCCACACATTGTTTTTGTTTCTTGTTGTTTGATGATTCTTAGGTCGTGAGAATAAAAAGAGGAATTCGAGATTTGTTGGAAGAAGAATCGATTCATCCAAAAATGCCGCATGAATTAAGCTTTGTGAATTCGAAATTAATGTCTCCGAATAAGAATGTGAGAGGATTGAAAGCTCTAGTTGCGATTTGTAATGATCATGCTTCTTCTGATTCTGCGATTTCTGAGGAAGTTATCAATGACCATGAATTGGCTCATCGTAAAGCCGAAGAAGCTGGTATAAATTTATAATTCATCGCACTGATTTTTCTTTGTTTTCTTCTCAATCGATTAAAGACTTCTTTCGATTTTCCTTTTTCTTTTTCAAATTAGATAATTAGATGACTCTTCCCTCAAGGTTTCTTTCTTTCAACTTGTTCAACTTCTTTCTTTTCCTTTTTTTTTTCCCTCTCTCTTTCTCTCAATTTGAAAGTCACACCAAACAGTTCCAGAGAGAGTAAAACTACCAGAATTCAAAATTTAAAATGACAGAAAAATCTGTATAGTTTCTTTCTTCTTTATTTTTACCCTTACCTAAATTACTATTAATATGGGCATTCTTAGAAGTGAAGGGTAAAATGGTAATTTAACTACTGCTTATTTCTTATGCCTTTAAATAATAATGATATTGTTTGGATGTGGTGAGAGAAATTAATTTCCTGTAATTTAGGGAAAGGTGAGTAAGTGGGGGAAGGTGAACAGAACAATAAAGAAAAAAGAGAGAGATTAAAGTTGTGGGAGTAATGTTGTTAATGAAACCCAGAATTTCGCTTCAAGTAATCTGGGTCCATCTTCTAAAGACATAGGTCCATAATTCAGCCGAAAGAAGTTTTCTTCTTTTTTTTTTTCCTCCTTTTTTATTCTTTTGGAATTGAACAATTATGGTTAAAACACTTTTAATCCCTAGAATTATGTGATAAGTAATGATTTAATTCTGAAACTTTAGTTTGTAATAGTTGTGACATTTAGTCCCTAAACTTTAACCGTTAATCTAATCTATGAAATTATTTTCTATTGAATTTTAGTATATTTTTCTCTATGGAGGCTAAATTCTTACTAATTTTAAAGTACAAATAATGACTACATTGTTACAAAATTAAAAATACAAAAATTAAGGGACTAAATTATGACTAAAAATGTTTTTAATCAACAATGATGGTAGGTGAAGAACAGGGGAGATATATTTTTGAGAGGGAAGGAGCTCTGATCTCCATCATTGAGTCATTGCCTTTAGTTTAGGTGTGATTTATGGAGTGGAAATAATTATATTGATAGAGATAGAGCCTGTAGGGTCTTCATTCCATTAACTATTACCTGCACGCCGTCAGATTACTCAATTATGGTCAAAGTTTCTTCAATGGCTGAATTTGGCTTTAAAAGAATTGTCCTTAGGAATTAGGAGGAAAGCTAGATTGAAAAATGTAATTGTAGGAACAAAAAAGAAAACGAAAAAACAGAGACCCATTGACCTATTCTTCCCCTGCTTTTAATTAGGCATGGACTTCTCATTTATTTATTTAATTTTTTGTAGCGTTTTTTGAATTTCAAAAGTTACAATTTTATACTTCATGTATTGCCCTTAGTTCTGATTTGTTTTGTAACTTTTAAGTTGCGACGCATTTCGGTTTGGGTAAGTTGTTATGGCTCAGGAGCAATGTTATATAACGCAAATAGATTTTTCGTTTAATAAGTTTGGGCCCAGTTCATTAAATTAAATGTAAGTACTAAGATATATTTAATATAAATGTATTTTCGTATCAGTATATATATATATATATATATATATATAATTTTTTTTCAATTATTGTTAAAGATTAGTGAGCGTGCTTTAAAAAAATTGAGATGAAATTAAAACTTTTTAAAGGTTAGGAATGAAATTAAAAAATGACACCATTATGAGGATGAAATTGTATATCTGAGGTTTCAATTATTTAAATTATTTTATAAAATGTGACATCTAAAGAGAAATTTTCACATATAGAAAAAATGTTAAACTATTTACAGAAAATAGCAAAAAAAAAAAAAAACTAATAGACATTGATAGACTTCTATCAGCATCTATCAGCGATAGACTTCTATAATTTCTATTACTGATAGATCCTGATAGACTTTTATCACCGTCTATTACAACTATCTAAATATTTTGCTATTTTGTGTAAATAGTTTCCCTTGTTTTTCTATTTTTAAAAATCCCCCAAATCTGAAAGCGTTTTATTCTATCACATCTATAAGAAGCTGAAAATGTAGATAGGAACAGGGAAACTGAGTCCATGACTATTAGACAGGGGCGATGAATTCATGAACTTGATGAGAAGAAAATATTCAAAATTGTTTGCAGTATAGTATTTGTTTAACATTTATGTGCTTTAAGGTTATTTATTTATTTATTATTATTAGTATTATTATTTTAAATTAAGCTCGTATTCAGTCTTACACTTCCTGAAAACACTTACAAAATTGTTAATGGTAATAATTAACAAAATAAAGGAAAATGATTAGCAAGAGATCAGAATTTAGAAAATAAAATTTGTATCAAAGACATTCAAATACTCTAGGGTCAAGTGAGTTATCTCGTGAGATTAGTTGGGTGCGCACAAGTTTTCTCGGTCACTTTCCAGATACAGAAGAAAAAAGAAATAGTATCAAACATGTTTTTGGTTTTGGTGTGATCGACACTTACCTATGGCTAATATATTCTTATTGCTATTTGTAAATGTGATGCTTTTCAGCATCCAGGAGGAATCAAGCAGCAGAATGGCTACGCCAAATGGATCATGGAGCATCAGGAGTACTATCGAAGGAGCCCTTTGAAGAAGAATTCTGTCTTGCACTTCGCAATGGCCTTATCCTCTGCAATGTTCTCAACAAAGTCAATCCTGGTGCTGTTCTCAAGGTAATAATATACTTCTAATGTTATTGACTTCATTCTTCTTTGTATATATTCTGAGTAGGAATAGTTCAAGTGGGGGGTGAAAAAATGTTCTTATTTTCTGATAATAGGTGGTGGAGAGTCCAGTTGTAACAGTTCAGTCAGCAGAAGGAGCTGCACAATCTGCAATCCAGTACTTTGAGAACATGAGGAACTTCTTGGACGCAGTTAAAGACATGAAGCTTTTGACATTTGAAGCTTCTGACTTGGAAAAGGTTATCATCTTCTTGCTCTATCACTTTAATTAACTTCTCATTGCTAGTTTGTCTCTTGGTCACAAATCACATTCTCAATATAATTCATTCTTCTTGAATCGGTTGAAAATTTTTACTCAAAATGCTCACGTTTTGGTTTGAATTTGATGTATGCAGGGAGGTACTTCAGGAAAAGTTGTAGAGTGTATTCTCTGCTTGAAAGGATATTACGAGTGGAAGCAAGCTGGTGGGATTGGGGTTTGGAGATATGGAGGAACCGTACGGATCACATCTCTCGCCAGAAGTTCACCATGCATAACTGAAAGTGAGAGTACAGACGAGTCGGTAGACGAATCAGATTCATCTCAGTTCGAGCAGCTGCTAGACTTTCTCCATCTTTCTAATGAACTTTCAGTTGAAGAATCCAGAACTTGCAGTGCTCTTGCTTTTCTTTTTGATCGTTTTGGACTTAAACTTCTACAAGCATACCTCCGAGAGAGTGAAGGGATTGAAGATTTGCCTTTAAATGCAATGGTAGGTAAGGTCCTTTTCGTGTTGTACATTGTATTTTTGCTTCAAAATATCTACTTAAAAGCTTAGACGACTGGAGCTAATGAATCTGACATTATGAATTACAAAACATTGTAGGTAATTGATGCATTACTTAGCAAGGTTGTTAAGGATTTCTCTGCACTGCTTGTGTCTCAAGGCACTCAGGTAATTGATGCAAACATTCAACAAAATGCATGGTAGTTTAAATTGTTCTGAATTTTTATCTATTTGTTTCTACAGCTTGGACTCTTTCTGAAGAAAATATTGAAAAGTGACTTGAGTTCGCTGTCAAAATCTGAATTCATTGAAGCAATTTCTCGATACATCAACCAAAGAGCTAATATGGCATCAAACGACTTCTCCAAGTTCTGTGTTTGTCGAGGAAAACGTGAGGTTATTCATAGGGCTCCTGCTGGCCATGATGAACTGGTTCATGCTCAACAGAATCAGATTCAGGTTCTAATGCGAGTGCTTACTGTATATGCGTTGTTTCTAGTTCTAAAGCTATCAGTAAAATTTTTGTCAAATATGCAGTACATTCATTGACAAGTCAATTTTCGTATGTGAAATTGTTTTTAATATACTTTGATATTGTTACCCTTCAGGAGCTAAAATCAGCATTTCAACAGACCAAACTTGAAGTTAAACACATACAGTCTCAATGGAATGAAGAAGTTGAAAGGCTGGGTGAGAACTTCAACCTTTTTTGTTTTTCTTTTCCCTATTCAGTTGCATTATTTGAAATATGTATGAACTTAATAATCTTATATTCCTCTTATTTTCCCAGAACATCATCTCAAGGGCCTTGAGATGGCTTCCTCTTCTTACCACAAGGTCTTGGAAGAGAATCGTATACTTTACAATCAAGTTCAAGACCTTAAAGGTAATAATAATTTACTTCTTTCATTTTGTTATAACGACTATAAAACATGGATACTGTAGATTGGATATTGTATTTAAGTTCGACACATTTCAAACACTTTGATACTTGTTGAATATATCACTCACGCATATTGGACATTTGTATTGGAGACATGCCAGACAATTGTTAGACACATGCCACATAGTTGTTAAGGAAATATACTGAACACAGGTCTGATATTTGTAAACATTTTTGTATTTTAAAGAATGTATATTTTTAAGAAACATGTTCTTGCTGTGTGGATGTCCTAATTGTTTAGAAAATGATGTCTTGCCCATGTCCGTGCTTCTATGATGAGGAGAACAATTGGATTGAGTGGTAAACCAAATCTCATTTTGTAATCACAGGATCAATAAGGGTGTACTGTAGAGTGAGACCTTTCTTATCGGGACAATCAAATCAGCATTCTACAGTGGACTATATTGGAGAAAATGGGAACATTATGATTGCCAATCCTCTAAAGCAAGGCAAAGAAGCAAGAAGAGTATTTTCCTTCAATAAAGTTTATGGAACTAATGTTACCCAAGGTATATTGATAATTAAGATTTATAACTAAGGTTACCCATACTAAAAAGCTGAATATAATATGAGACTTGATGTGCAATTAGATGTCACTTAAGATAAGTTTCTACAAATTTTTGCAGAAAAGATATATATCGACACTCAACCGTTGATCAGATCTGTTCTTGATGGTTTTAATGTATGCATCTTCGCATATGGACAAACTGGCTCGGGAAAGACGTATACAATGGTAAGCACCAAGTTCATAATATTTTCCATCATTACGAGAAGAGAAGGGAATTTGATATTTTTTTTGTGATATGCTACATGTAAGCCAGTTTTTATTTTCTTGCAGAGTGGCCCAGATTTGATGACTGAGGACACATGGGGCGTTAATTATCGAGCTCTCAATGACTTATTCCAGATATCAAATGCAAGGTTGGATATGATAAAGTATGAAGTTGGAGTTCAAATGATTGAAATATACAATGAGCAAGTGAGAGATTTGTTGGTCAGTGATGGCTCAAACAGAAGATATCCTTTTAAACAACAAAGTGACAGAGTCAGTTTTGCATATGACAAAAATCTTTTTTCTTTTGTTGAATATCTGTACGATTATATTCGTTTTCTTAACCGCTTGAACGTTAGATATACGAAACAACTCTCAACTTAGTGGTCTTAATGTGCCTGATGCGAGCTGGGTTCCTGTGACGTGTACTCAAGATGTTCTTAGTTTGATGAGAATTGGCCAGAAAAATCGAGCTATTGGTGCTACGGCTTTAAATGAGAGAAGTAGTCGCTCGCACAGGTATAGGCTTTTCTCTTTCTTGACTTAATCGTACAAAACTGGACTCTCTAAATGTTTATGCATCTTCATCTTGTTGTAGTGTTTTAACAATTCATGTCCTTGGAAGAGATTTGGTCTCCGGATCCATCCTTAGGGGGTGTCTTCATCTAGTAGATCTAGCTGGGAGTGAAAGAGTGGACAAATCTGAAGCTGTTGGCGACAGACTAAAGGAAGCACAACATATAAACAAATCCCTCTCTGCACTTGGAGATGTGGTTTCTGCCCTTGCACAAAAGAGTGCACATATTCCATACAGGAATAGCAAACTCACTCAACTCCTACAAGATTCTTTAGGTAAACCACCTTTTCAGCATTTTGTTGGTTCACACTCTTTCTTGGCTTTTCATTACAAATGTAGTCGAAATTGAACGACGGCTAGTCTCAAGGTGAAATAATGGATGTGATTAGAAGGAAGTTAAAACATGTTTTTACATTTTCCTTAACGAACAGGTGGACAAGCTAAGACTTTGATGTTTGTACATATAAATCCCGAAGTTGATGCCATTGGAGAGACAATTAGCACGCTTAAGTTTGCTGAGAGAGTTGCCTCCATAGAATTAGGTGCAGCTCGCTGTAATAAAGAAAATGGTCAAATTCGAGAACTTAAAGACGAGGTTAGTTCTGACCATTCTATTTTCTTCTTTTCCCTTCCATGCAAGTCAGTACTTAACTTTGTGCTTCATATTCTTGTTCAGATATCGAATCTTAAATCGGCATTGGAGAGGAAGGATGCAGAGCTTGAACAAGTAAAAAGTGGCAATACTCGAGCCTTAGTAGAAATTCAGAAGCCAAGAGCTGCCTCTCCCTTCCGTGTTCTTAGACATGGTACCAATGGAGGTGGCAAGCTTGAAAATTGTCAACGGCCTTTGGATGATGCTAAAACTTTGGAGGTAAGTTGACCTTGTTTACTGCCATGTACTTTTTAATATTCTGTGCTGAAGGAAAAAATGTAAATTATAAATTTGGTCAAATTTGACGGTAGTATCTATTCAGTTCCTAAGGTTTGATGTAAAAGCCACTGGTAAGTTTGGAAGATGAAAAGAAACAATATATTCCCAAATGGTTTTTGGACATTTAAAACATTTTGAAACAATTTTTAAAAGGTTGTACTTGGGGTTATTTCCAAAATCACAGTGGGACAAGATTACTCTCTTTTATATTATCTGTTCTGACAACATTTTGATTAATATCAGGCTAGAAGCTACTCTTCAGGAAAGCAAAGAAGGTCAAGATTTCCCTCTACATTCACAGAAAAAGATGCAATAAAAATGCCATTATTAGCTGAAGAGAGATCAACAACAAGTTCAAGCTCTGGAAACCCAAGGTCACCATCTCCACCAGTTAGGAGATCAATATCAACAGATAGGGGTGCCTTTATAAGAAGCAAGGTTAAAACAGAGACGAACGAGAACCAACCAATTGCAAAGCCTTCATTTCCGGCAAGAGTGCATGTTAACAAGTCGATGGCCTCAGTCCCAGCAATCGATAATCGAGGAAGAGTAAACATCAGTTCTCAAGAGCATGAAAACTTCTCCGATGCCTTGGTTGGTATCCAAAAGGCAATGGCCTCAACAAAGAAGAAACAACTGGTTTGCCAAGAAAATAATGAAGATGAACAACAGGTGAAGCAGTCTCTAAATACAATGCAAGGTGGTGCAAGGAGAAGCAGAAATGAAGGCAAAACCAAAGCAAAGCAACAGCATTTACCTGGTGCAGCAGCTAGGATTAATAATCAGAAGCAGCCTGAGCATGTGGTAACAACATTACTTACTGACATTAATGCTGCTGTAAAAATGGAGGATGCAAGAAAGAGTGAATTCTCTGAAATGGAGAACGAGCATTTTCTTGTGGGATTGCCTCTTGATGGTGCTTTGAAGGTGAAAAAAGCTCGTCAGAACTTCCCAAGAAACTCTCAGAATCTGGAACCACCAAGGTACAACATGAAATTATACTATTCGGTTAAGTATATATATATAAGAGATTGCATATAGATATCCTAAATCATAAGCTTAGAAGTTTTTGTGTTTATACTAATAGTTCATATATTAGGCTTCACAAGTTAAATTAATGTTTAAGCCCAAAATATATATCAATGATGGAAGGTTAATTTACAAGTTTAGTCTCAAAACTTTAAGTATGTATCTATTTAATCCTAAACTTTAAAAAATGTCTGATAGGTCCCTATACTTTTAATTTTGTGTTTAATAAGTCCCTAAACTATAAAAATATAAAGTCTCTCAACCTTTAATTTTGTGTCCAATAGGTTCTTGACACAGGGCCTATTTGGATTGACTTTCTAAGTATAAAAAAATATTTTTAACTACTTAGAAAGTCATCCAAATAGGCTCATATTCAAAATTTGAACAAATTAATTGATTTAATAGATATAAAATTGAATTTAATGTCTAATAAGACTTGAACTTTCAATAAAAATGTTGAATACGTCAATGACCTATTAGACAAAATTGAAAATTAAGAGAGCTATTGCTATTGGACACAAAACTGAATGTTTAGAAATCTATTAAGCACATTTTAAAGTTAAGAGGCCTATTAGACACAAAATTTTCGTTCAAAGATCTAGTAGACATTTTTTAAGTTTAGAATCGAAATAAAGCTAAAAGTATAGGGACGAAGCTTATAATTTAACCACGATTAAATTAATGAAGTATTTGCTACGAAGGGGGATGGTTTTTGTAATTATTAACAGAGTTTGTGTGATTGATTATGAAACAGAGTACCAGTTTCTGGCGCTGAAAGTTTACTGAGTACAAGTAAAGTTGAGAATGGGAGTCGCAATCAAACTGAAGTTAGCGACAAATCACTGTCTGAATTTAGAAGAAGTAGATCAACACCTCGCGGGAAATTTTTGGTAATACCCTGAGATAGGAATATTAACACCGTATATGAACTATGAAAATATATTTGTAGCTATTTTTTTTCTTTTGTTTTCACTTTGTTATTCTTTGTATATTAATTATAATGCTCAAAATTCTGATTGAAATGGAGTCCTCTTTGGATGCTGGTTTGTTGAGAGTTTCATGGCTTTGAAATATTTTCAATGTTATATATATCACAACAGTGACAAACTTCTGTTCATATCCAACTTATTTTGAGATGGGAAAAAGGAAAAGTTGAGTGTCTTGACTCTTGTAGAAAGCTTTGCAACTTTGTTTCTTCAATAGAATGAGATGAAGTAGCACAACAAAATTATGATCTTAATTTTACATATTATATTAATTGATCTTGTTTCGAACTTTTGTCAACATGAAGAGTCTCATTGGTTAAGATGTTATATCATAGACTAAAAAAGTCGGAGCTTCAAATCTTTGCGTCATCCAATTTTGAGTAATATGTGTTTGATCATGAGTTTTTAAAATGTACTTTTTTTAGTCTTCAATTTTTTAAGAATATATATAGTTAGTTCCAAAGTTTTTAAAATGTAACATTTTAGTCTCTAAGTTTTTTAATATAGGTTTAAAAGGTCAGTAAATTTTTTAATTATTTTAAATTAAAAAAATAATTTTAAAACATTATATCTTCTCTCTAAAATTATTTTTTGAACTTATTTTTCTAATTTAAAATATTATGAAGTTATTTAAAATAATAAAATTGCTTCAAAAACCTTTTAGATATATTCATAAACATTTGGGACTAAAAAGTTACCTTTTGAAAACTTAAGAACCAAATACACATGTTATAAACTCAAGGATTTAAAAGTATGTTTGAAAAATTAAGTGACAAAAAGCACCTATTCGTCAAAACCTGGGGACTAAAAATGTAGTTTTTCCAAGGTTCAAATACCATTTTGATTCTCGAACTTTCAAATTTATTTTATTTCGGTGTCTAAATTTTAAAAATGTCTATTTTGTTTTTTTTTCTTATATCCGTGAGTGTCCTGGCCAGCTTACGCGCACCTCCGACTAATCTCCTCTTAACCATTTGGCTCTTTTTGGATGTTTCCACTACCACTAAGTGAATCCATGATGGTTAGAAATTATAGAAGTGTATTACTGATATATGGTGATAGAATTCTATCGATGTCTATCATTATTTTTTTTTTGTTATTTTCTATAAATAGTTTGAAATTTTTTCTATGTATGAAATTTTTTTTATTAAAATTAAAATTTTCAAAGTTAAATTATAATTGAAATCAACCTCACAATTTAAGAGTAAAAGTGAGTTTAAAAAAAGAATCAACCTCATGGTATAATTTAATTATACTATCAACCTACATCTTCCATTCTGCTCAAAGTTGAGCTGATTTGAGAATTTATTTCACCCAGTGAATGGCCATGGCAGTCAACTGAAGAATTTTCAAGTTCAATAGAATACTGCATTTCTAGGGTTTATATCTCCGGCGATGATTTTTGTGAATTTCATCGACGAATGACAGCCATGGCGGGATTCAGCATCCGAGCCTCAATTCAGCTTCAACATAGCGTTCTTTCGATATCCTGGTGATTTATTTTTCCTAACCTTACTTCTTTATTTCCCCCGTTTGTTTTGTTTTCAAGAATTTAATGAATATAGCGAGCTAGATAAAGGAATTCGAACAAATTCTTTCGTAATTATCGTTTGTATGCGATTTAATTGACCAGAGATGGATTCTCGTTTTCCCATTTCATATGATGTTCTTGTGTTGATCTTCATGGTGGTGCTATTGTCTCCAGGGTGAAGAAAAGCGGCGTTTTTACTTGCTCGAAAGCCAGGGTGTATAGCTCGTCAGGTCCTGTTAGGTACATTCCAAAAAGGTCTTTAAATGATAAGAAATCCAAAACACATTCGGCACCGGAAATTGTGAATGGGAACGATTTCAGTAGTGGGTTGGATGTTAATGCTCGGAGAATTGAGGTTAAACATAGGGGTGCAGTGCCGAGAAGTAATTTGAATGATAAATTGCGTGATCAAAATCAGGATGAGAAGGGAAACTACTCAGCTGGTGGAAGTATGCGAGGTATATATATGGAGCCTTCTAATTTTAATTCGTTGAAGTTGTTATATGTTTTTACTTTTCATGATGAAAGACCAAGTTAAGTTGATCAAAATATGTAATGTCTGTACTTTTGCGGCAATATGTAGTCTTAAAAACATTGCATTATGGCCGTACTTGGTCTGAACTTGATATATGTAATTGAGTTGTCCTTAAGTCCTATCGTGTTTCAAACTTCGATAGACTGAAGATCCATATAGGGCCATAGGGGTTGGGAAGGTTATAAGTTTCATGAAGAAACTTGTATGTAAAGAGGATAATATGAAACATTAGAGTTTTGCATCCAAGAGAGTTTTGAACGCCATATTGAAGCTTCTAAAAGGGGAAAGGCGGGTTTACTAGTGTCCTAATAGATCTCTCACTAGAGTTTAGATTTCATTTGAGTACTTGTGTTCCTCTTATGGTTATGTACTTGTAATACTGTATCAACAGAAACGGCCAATGACCTTTATGATAGAAACCAGTTAATTTATGCATCAGAAGGTACAAGCCAAGCGATATCTAAAGAGCTCCCTATCTCTGTCTTTCCCCTCTTGCCTCACTTAGTGATCAAGTTAATTAATTACTCAAAATGTACGCTCCCGAGAATCTGTCTGTCTCTCTATGTATTCTCTCTCCTAACTAACTAATGTTTCTAGACTGACATGAGCAATATGGAGCTATTGCACATTATATAGCTTCATCACTTTTTTCCTTCCTTCGGTTGTATACCCTTGTGACAGGCTCTATCACTATACTTTTATCTCGAACGAGCTGAGTTATATGGAAGGTAGCAAATTATTGTTTTACCATATTACTGGCAGAAGTTGCAGACCTCTTCTCTGACTGTACCAAAGTTACTACCACAAAATTACCAAGAAAGCCAAATTCTTCCTATGGTTCTTAGCGTTGGAGGAATTAATACTTGTAACAGGGTTCAAAGGACCCCTTCCTAAATCTCTAGTGTAACTTTTCCAAGGGAAAGAAGCTGAGTAAGTAACGTGCTCATCTTTTGAAGATTTGATTTGGAAAGTGAAACTTTAAGCCTGACTCTTGAACATATATGATTTTTCAGTACTTTTTTGGTTTGTGACTTCTTGCTGGTGTTTTTCTCTAGCTGAAGTTCTTTAGTTTTAACATTATTCCATTTTCCGATTGTGGCCAAATAGAAGAGTTTTGTTTTGTTTTTGTTTTTTTTTAATTAATTTATTTTTTGTGGTAATTTCCTTTGTTGTTGGCTTCAGAGTATTTCCTGTCTTCCCTTTCTTTTGTTACCCTACTTTTCTTTAATAGAAGGTTGTCTTTTATCTCAAGGAAACTTTCATCTTTAGGACTTGAAAATGAATTTGATGACAATTTGAGCTATGTTGACGATCTCTTGCAAGAGCCTGAGGCAGTAGATGAGGAGTTAAATATTTATGACAAGAAATGTTATAAGCAAGACGCTGAGAAATTGGCAATTGAATTACTTGCAACAAGGTAACATTATGTAAATTGTGATTCCTGTCTTTGGTTTTGGAATCTGTACTATGATTGTACTCATGACTCTGTCAAAGTAACGCAAAATGAGTATCAGACAGATTTGTGTGAGCTAGCGAGCACGAACACAGATACGACTTTGGAAAATATTTAACTTAAAAAATTAGGGGAAAGAATAGAGATTTTCTTATAGACTGAATCCTTATGTAATGATCAAGCGTTAAGTATTATGATGACATCTTCTCCCTTTAGTCGTAGTCTACTTGATCCATTTATATTTTTAGTATTTCAGAAATCGTTTATTGCCTTAACTTTGTATGTTTTTAATGAAGTATATATTTTTTTATGTTAAATTTACATGTTTTATCTATAAAGAAGTATTAGTATATCAATATATATATTTTGGAAAAAAAAAAAATCAATTTATACCCTTAAATTTTTGGGTTGCATCAATTAAAACTTTGAACTAATAATTGTATCAATTTAAACCTTAAACTTTGATAAGTGCATCAATTTATTCCCTCTATTACATTTTGTTTGGATAAACATCAGGTGAGACTTTTAATTTTTTCAATTAAACCCCTTAAATTTGGGGTTGCATCCATTAAAACTCTGAACTAATAATTGTATCAATTTAAACCTTGAACTTTTATAAGTGTATCAATTTATTCCCTCTTTTACATTTTGTTTGGATAAACATCGTGCGAGATTTATAATTTTATCAATTAAACTCCTAAACTTTCACAAGTGAATCAATTTAGACTCAATCAAAATTTCTTTGAAAAATTATCCGTGTCCTAATCATCTATTTTGTTAATCATTTAAAGAAGTCTACGCACGTGTAAGAATTGATGAGTGGACGATTTACCAATAATAAAAGGTTTAAATTTATTCACTTATCACACTTTAAGAGTTTAATTGACATAATTAAAAGTCTCACACGATATTTTTCGAACGAAATTTGAAGAAGGGTGAAAATTGATACAATTGCGAAAGTTCATAGTTTAAATTGATACAATTATTAGTTTAGGGTTTTAATTGATAAACTCTAATGTTTAGTTGGTATAAATTGACATTTTCCCTATAGTTTATATCAAAAAAAAATTTGTCCCCAATGTGTTCTTGCCCTACTTTTTTAGAAATTTACATGTGTTCATGTTTGTGCTTTTTAGTGTGTGATAATATTATGAGAACTTCGAATTATATATGGACTGCTCCAAATATTTTGCAGTTTTGTGGGAAATTCTGCTTGAGAGGATTGATAGAACTTTTAGAGAGGTGGAGGGATCAGGAAAAGAAGTTTGGGAGGTGGCTACGTTTAACGTCTCCTTATGTAGCTAGAGCCAGACCCTCTTTTTTTGTTGGGGCTGTTTTTCTTTCTTCTTTCTGTCCCCTTATATATTCTTTTATTTTTCTCAATGAAAGTGGCCTCACGAAGGGGGGAAAAAAATTCTTAATGTATGGGGAGAATTTATCACACGTTATTAAAAACAGAATGAAAAACCTGATGACACTGCAAGAGCTTTTGCTTGACCTATTTTTGTACTTGGTTACCATACATGCATTAGCTTCTGCAAGAAGAATATTAAGCTTATGATTACATCCTACAGAGCCTTCACTGCAGTTGAGCTGAGGAAGAAATTGCTTGGCAAGAGGGTCTCTCCGGACACAGTGGAAGCAGTGATCAATGATTTCAAGAGCAGGTCCTGAATGGCTACTTAACTTCTTATAATGTTTCTAGTCATCATCAACTTGTTGACAAATTAACCTTCTACATTTGACACGTTAGATTTGAATTTTGAAGTCGTCTAATTCAACCTCAATTGCAAAAGATATGATCTGCCTCTCATTTGACATTCAATTATATTTTAGGGGGTTGATCAACGATGGGTTGTATGCTGAAGCATTTTCTCGTTCGAGGTGGTCTTCCTCCAGTTGGGGACCCAGGAAGATCAAGCAGGTAAGTGCTTCTATTTTCAACCTTTTCACTTCTCATCATTGATAAGAAAGGTAGTTTGTAGGACTAGAGAAACTTGTTTACGAGTTGGGAAGCTTTTGTATGAGTTTTATGATACTGAGAGTGAGAAGCAATTTTTTGAATCAGGCACTTGTAAATAAGGGGATAGGAGGGGAAGTTGCTCAGAAAGCAATTAAACTGGTTTTTGAAGATGGTGAAGAATCAGGTGATGGAATGTCAAGTGTGGGATTGTCAAAGGTTTCAATGGATCATTTGTTTGTTCAAGCCTCGAAACAGTGGTTGCGAGGCCGGGATGCACCTGAAGAGACTAGAAAATCAAGAATAGTTAGGTGGCTTCAATACCGGGGTTTTGACTGGGGTGTTACTAGAACCATTCTAAAGAAGTTAGAAACTGAGTACCCTCCTTAGTATTTTAATGAAATTTTTTAAGGATTTGAAGGCTTTTTGACCCTGATCTGCTTGGAAAAGTATTGATTTAGGTTGCTGTATAGAAATGGCTGAAACCAAATAGAAGACAAAATTTTTAACTTTTTTTTGTTTGCTATATTTGCAATTTTAGAAAACCATTGTTAGATTTATAAATACTTATATATATTTTGTGCTGCTCATTACAATTTTACAAATAGTTTTCTAATTATTCAAGTTTTTGCTAATTTCATATCTTAATATGTTATGTGATATATTATTTGAATCTAAAGTTTCTAACAATTCTTAAAGACCAAAGTTGCACTTACTCCCATGCCTCCCTATCCGCTGCACGTAAAAAAAATTAAAAAAAATATATTTGTCACATCACAATTTTTTGATTGAACAGCTGTCTAAGTTACACAAAGATAGGAGCCTTTTAATAAGTTTTTTTCATTCTTAAATACTTCATTTATGACAAGCAATAAAGAGGGAAGTATGAAATTTATATAGTTAAAATATTATTTTGGTCCCTACACTTTGAGACCGGTTCAATTTAGTTATTATATTTTTAAATATCCAATTTTAGTTAATGTACTTTCAATTAATATTAAATTTAAGATTAATTTCAAAAACTTTTCATACTATCGTAGTATTAGATATTTTCTCAGTTTACCATGCCCTAGCAGCTATTGGAGCCTAAAATCTTGGCTCAAATCCTAGAACTTCATGTCAATTTTCAATCAAAAGGCAAACACATTAAATTAACCTACACTTTGTAATTAAGAATTGTCATTAAGGCAAAATACAGTAGGATTGAGATTTACACTTTATTCATGTAAGGATTGCTATGAAAGAACTTTAAAGTTTATTATGTCTAATCAAACAACTAATATCTTCACAACTCAAACTCTACCTTTTTTTGAGTTTCTAATAGACCATCCAACTTGAGAAGTAAATAAGGTGGTCTAATTACTCAAATTGCATTATAAGTTTTATATTATTTGTCAAATTCGAAATTGAACGGGTTGTTGCTACCATCGTAGCGATAATGTGTATAAGAGCCATAAATTTAAATGTAGGCGGAGTAATGACTCTCATTAACTCGTTTTCTAAAGTGTTGGGTTAAAATTTAAATGTAGACGGAGCCATAAATTTAAATTTTTTAATATTTATTAAAAGTACATAGACTAAGTTTAGACATTTGAAAGTATAAAATTTGAAAAAGAAAAAAAAAATTTAAGTATAGTGACCAAAAGGATACTTTAACCAAAGTTTTTAGTTGCTCCTAAGTAATATGTGTCACCATGTGACCCAATCCACACTTGAAATAGAGAGAACGACGTCGTATGCATTGGAGAATACATGCTCTAAATAAAGAGAGAGATAAGTCGTTTGCTCATAAAATTATGTGAAAGGTTGGAAGAATGTGAATGATGTTTTATAAACGTGCATTCAATAGAAGGTAAAAGACAAATTACATTATGAGATGACCACGTTGAATAGCTTTTCTATTTTCATATGAGAAGAGAGGCTACAAATTTTGAGATAGTCATATATCTTTTTTCGTCTTTGACAATGGAAGAAAGTTAGTGAAATGACTCATAGGCTTGCTTAAAATCTACGCTACACGAAGTCATTCTCATCTTGCACCTCCTAAGTTAGAATTGTTGAACATAACTCAACTCGTTAATAGACGAAGTAATCCTCCCTAAACTCTTTTACATTAATTGTTAATAAATGGTTATTCACTAAATCGAACATAGTTCAATTAATCACATCACAAGGTAGCTTCTTTAGATGTCAAATCTTTGAATTTTCTCCTCACTCAGGCTAGTTCGAACTAAAAAAAACTAATGACTATTTCAATTGAAAAATACTTACATGCATCGTAAGCAACCTGTATCCAATTTTGCAGCTCAATGGTCTAACCATAGGTTGTCACTTTATACGTTTTTTCTCTCTTCTACTTTAAAAATATTTTTGAATTTTTTCCGGTTGAGGTGGGTTGTAAAAAGATGTGGTTTCAATTTACAAATTAGAAATAAAGGTGAACTCATTCTAGACCGTCAAATTGAATCATCAATTCCTAGAAAGATCCTTTGGGACAGAAATTTCCGCTACGGCGGCGATTGAACTGCCGCCATTGCCGGCTTCTTGTCGTCGGTTAGTAGCTCTTCTCAATTCGACATGTCGAATCTCCTCGAGCATGGTGACGACATCTTTCATAGGGGGTCGTTCGTCGGCCTTAACGCTGGCACAGATCAATGCGACGGCTAGGGTTTGAATCATTTCGTGGATTGTGGGATCGGTTCTTCCTCTGAGCTTTGAATCGAAAATGTCGGCTGTGTTTTGGTGTGTGGCGAAATGGTCTTGTACCCATTGCACCAAATTGGCTTCTCCTGGTAAAGTCGGGTCCAGCGGGTGCCGCCCTGTTAGAACTTCCATTATCACCACACCGAAGCTATACACATCACTCTTCTCTGTAACTCTCATCATCGACCCATTTTCTGTAATCATCAAGAAAACGCTAAGTTTTGAATCCATGGAGTTTATTTGCCAAAATCGAAATATGGGTTTTGAAAAGGGAAGAGAAATGAACATACCAGGGGCCATGTAGCCAAAAGAGCCAGCAAGTTGAGGTCTCAACAATGGCGTCTCTGTATTATCATTGTCGCTTTTTGTACTCACGATTTTGGCTATCCCAAAGTCGGCTAGATATGGTTCAAAGTCATGCCCGAGCAGGATATTCATAGTTTTCACATCGCCATGTAAGATAGGTGGAATACAATCATGGTGAAGATATGCTAAAGCATGAGCCACTCCTAAAAGGACTTCGTATCTGACTTCCCATTCTGCTTCTCCTTTTTCAGGGCCATGGATAAGGGAACTCAAGTTTCCATTTGGAACATAATCATAAAACAGGAGCTTCAAATTCCTGTTGGATCCCCAACCCAGTAGTCTGATTATGTTCTTGTGTCGAATTGATCCCAATGTTTGGATTTCAGTGTTGAAGGCTTCAGTTTCGTCAGTGGACCACATTTTCTTCACTGCCATTGTTTCCCCATTAGGGGTTGTGATTCTGTAAACGGCACCGGAGCTTCCTGTGCCGATCACATTGGATGCAGTTAAGTTTCTTATCATGTGGTCGATTGAGAAATCGAGCTTTTGAAACAGGGTAATTTCCCATTTATTGCCTTCTGTGAAGAGGATGAAACGAGCCATGTGGGAGCGAATTAGCATGTAGAATCCTAGAAAGAACAGCACTCCACTTATGCTGATCAAGATGGGCATGGCTATATGTATTACATCTTTGCTTATGTTGCTGGATTCCCTATTGTCATTAGGATTATCTCCTCCATCTGAATGGAGGAGGTCTGTGTTTCCGATAATGGCGCTTTCAGGGAGCTTATGAAAGAAGGGTGTGTCGGGCAATTTCCCAGAGAAGTGGTTGTAGGAGATGTTTAGAGTGACAAGGTTTTCAAGCTGTGCAAGGAAGCTAAGTTCCCCAGAGAAGTTGTTGTGGGAGAGATCTAGAATACTTAGCTTGGTAAGACCAGAGAATTCAAATGGGATTTGACCTGAGAATTGATTGTAACTTAGATTAAGAGAAATTTCAAGTGAAGCAAATGTACCTAATTGCTTAGGGAGTTCCCCAGAGAAGAAATTGTTGCTGAGGTCTAAAAACTGGATTTTCTCACAGGAAACAATTTCTGCAGGGATTTTCCCTGAAAGCTGGTTGTTTTTGAGGTCTAGTTTAGTTAAATCCATCAATTCTCCAATGTTGGGGTTGAGCTGACCTTTAAGCCTGTTGTTGGATACATTAAAATACACTAGGCTCTTTGGCAGAGTATTTGGAAGACTAGTGAGCCTATTTGAACGTAGGTCAAGAGAGTCAAGCTTGTTACATTTGGAAAAGGATGAAGGAAATCCACCAACAAAATGGTTTCTACCCAAGTCAAGAAGTTCTAAGTTCATCAGATTTCCCATCTCTGATGGAATAGTACCTCCAAGCTTATTGTTAGACAGTCTTAGCCTGGATAGTGTGGTACAGTTTCCAACTTCAGGAGGAATGATCCCTGATAGATTATTTGATAAGAGAAGAAGTTTTTGGAGTTCTTTCAAAGCAAAAATCCGTGTGGGTATTGGACCTGTTAAGTGATTGAGAGATAAATCAATCATTATGAGATATGGGCAGTCTGG
The DNA here is from genome assembly GCA_002890555.2 of Lagenaria siceraria. Taxonomy (NCBI): domain Eukaryota; kingdom Viridiplantae; phylum Streptophyta; class Magnoliopsida; order Cucurbitales; family Cucurbitaceae; genus Lagenaria; species Lagenaria siceraria. The sequence continues at coordinate 23,581,347 of CM016487.1, forward strand.
GAGAGTGATGGGAATAGTGCCTGTTAATTTGTTCTCCCATAGTAACAATGTACGCAGGTTCTTCAGGTTGCCTATATTATCTGGTATCTCCCCTGAAAAATTGTTATTGTCTATTTCCAAGTGAACCAAAGTCGAAATATTAAAAATTTCAGGTGGTAATGTACCACTAAGCTGATTAAGACTTAGTTCAATGTCTTCAAGTTTTTGAAGTCGTACTAGACTTTTTGGTATAGGTCCTGTTAGAGAATTTTCTGAAAAATCAAATAGTACCAGTTCGGTGCAGTTTGCAATTTCTTCTGGAATTTCACCCTCCATCAAGTTCAACCATAGAAGAAGGACTTTAAGCTTTTTCATCTCCCCGATTCGTCTTGGTATCGGCCCAGAAATACCATTCTGATACAGTCTAAGAGTCTGCAATTCACTACAGTTTGTAATCTCTTCTGGGAGTGGATCATAAAGTTGTGATCTATATATGTGTATGATCTGGATTTTTTGCAGCATCCCAATTGATGAAGGAAGAGGACCGTAGATTCCGGTGTCGGATAAGCCTAACACCGTTAAACTGCTGCAGTTTCCAATCTCCCATGGCAACACACCCTCTAGAAGTTTATTCCCTCCAGCTTTGAAAAGAAAAAGATTCTTCAACATTCCAATGCTCTTTGGAATCTCCCCACTGATACTATTGTCTGAGACTAGGAAATTCACAAGGCTTGAAAGATTTCCAATCTTCAAGGGTAAGTTCCCTTCAAAATCATTGTTATTAAGTAACAAATCCTGCAGCTTGCTCAGCCTGCAAATCTCGTCTGGGATTTTTCCCAAGAGGTAATTTTTGCTAAGATCAAGAACATTGAGCTCGTTATAATCTCCAAACTCTTTTGGAATTCTTCCAGTAATATTCGTCTCAGAGATCACAAGCACCCTCAAGAACTTAAGAGCCTGAAGATTTGTAGGCAATGTACCTTGCAATTCCACTAGTCTCAGGGCTATCTCCACCACCTCTCCATTGGAGTTGCACATAACTCCAAACCATGAACATGGCGTTGCCGTCTCCGGATTCCATGAACTCAAAACATTTGTGGGGCTTGTTAGATTATTCTTCCATTCAAGAAGAATTCTACCCTGCTCATCAATGGAGTAACAAGAAGAAAAGAGAAGGGATTTTACACATAAAATCAAGGCTATGGTGAAGAAATGAGGAGGAAGAAAGGGATTCCTTAGAATTGCAGGCATTGTTGTTCTTGAGAACATAAAATACAGAATGATCTGTTTTGGGATTGTGGAGAGGGGAAACTCATGTTTTGTTTATAGGAGAAGAAGAAAAAAGAAACAGAAAAGATAGGGATTTAGATTCAGGAATCCTTCTCTCCATTCTATTATTGTTGTTTTTCCTCTCTGTTTTGGTTCTTAGTTCTGGATACTGGAATATGGTTTTTTCTTTACTCTTTTTATTTTTTATTTTTTATTTTTTTTTATTTTTTATTTATTTATAATAATCTTTATTAAGAAAACAGTTTGTTTTTCTTTTTCCATTTTCCTTTGGTTAACCAATCCTCATTAATTGTTGTTTTTTTTGGTTAAAGTATACACCCTAGTCCCCTAATATTTTTGGAAAATTCTCCAATTTTACTCTAATCATCTCGTCCTTCTGTTTAAACTCTCTTTTCTGAAAGGTGAGCTGTCAATAACAATTTTATAACAAAAAGGATGTAATTAAGAAAAACCAAAAGATTAAGGGTTAATTTATTAATTATAATTTGTAAAAGATTGGGAACCAAATTGAGAAAATTTCGAATAATTGGTACTTCTTGTTAATAGTTGAAACATTAGTTGTTGGGGAGTTATGGTTGTTTTCTATTGGTGGTGAACTGATGTAAACTACTTCTTTGGCTATCTTATTTGGTTAAAAGTACATTGTCTTTTCTGCCAATGGCTATTCGAATCAAGCTTTCAAATAGATCGATCTTATGAACCGTCGAGGTCTTGACCATTATTTTGTTTAGTACACCAACGGTAGGATGAGAGTTTGAATCTTCGACTTCCAAACAAGAAAGTCATGTCAATTATTGTTAAGTTAAGTTCACTTTGGTTCGTTCACTTTGGTTCTTAGAAGAGGATAACAAACAATAAAGTAATTAACAATTAGGCCATTAGAGCTTGATTTTTCAAAAATAAAAAAGAAAAAAAGAAAAAGCTTTTAGCTAGGTATGTTATTAATGAAGATGAAAGTCTCATGTTCAATAAGAAGTGGAGAAGGAGATGGTCCATCCAATCCATCAAAGCATTTGGTTGCATTTAGCTTTTGAGCCACCCATGAATGTATTTACTAGTTGTAATTTTGAGAGTTTTAAGGTCTGTAATTTGGAAAACAGTTTTCTGGTTTTTTAAATAGCTAATAACAAATTTAAGAATAGCTAATAACAAATTTAAGTTCAATTTTGTTCTTGTTTTAATTTTGATTATAATGAGCCTTAAATGTTGATGCGACACTGATTAAATTGGTGAATGATTTATTGATATGATGTGATATAGAACAGAATTTATGAGGTTTTATCAAACGTTAAGAACTAAATTGTAACTTTTAAAATCATATAAACTAAATTCTAACTTTCTCCAAACTATAAGGACTAAATTTGTAATTTAATTTTAATACTACAAGAAATAACAGATACATTAACTAATAAATAATGTTATAATAGATATTCTATAGTTTTGATCATGGAAGTCCTAACATGATGAAATAAAGAGCAAGCAGGTGCATGAGATGCATTTTAAGCTAAGTTTTTCATCCTAAATCCATAAGATAATGAATAGACTATTTGAGCATAATTCAATTTTAGTTAGGTTCTTGTTTGATAGTCATTTTATTTTTAGTTTTTAATTTTTATTAAGGGAGATTTTTAAAAATAGAAAAATAAGGAAAAATATTTATACAAAATAACAAAATTTTTAGATAGTTGTGATAGATGCTGATAGAAGTCTATGAGGGTCTATCAGCGATAGAAATGATAAAAATCTATCACTGATAGATACTCGATAGAAGTCTATCAATGTCTATTAGTGTTTTTTTTTTTTTTTTTTGCTACTTCCTGTAAATAGTTTGACATTTTTTCTATCGCTAAAAATTTTCCTTTTATTAATTGTGCTTATTTTCTCACAATTTCTTACACATAGTTTTCATGTTTTCTTTGTAAGTATTTGAATTCTTTTTCAAGAAAAAAAAATAATAAAAAAACTTTGGTTGGTTTTCAAAAATTGATTTTGATTTTGAAAACACTCCTAACATGTAAACAAACAAACCATAAAAACAAACTAATAGATGAAAGAATAAAAATGGCAAATTTGTGGAAAAGATGGGGTGTGGATAAAGTTTAAGATGTCAGAATCTCAGTTTTACAAAAATTTCGATGGAAATATCAATAAAATGTCGATATTGATGAATATTTATGTAAAAATCATAAAACAAAACAATTCAAAAAATATATAAACTAATAAATAAACATTTTACATTTTTTTTGAACAAGTTAACATATTTATTATTTACATTATATTGGTATTTACATTAGTAATATTTTGGTACTTATTTTTTATGTTTCATAGATTTATTTAGAATATAATGAAAATATATATTGATTTACTTCTTATGTCGATATCGAACTCATGAAAATATCGATGAAAATGTTAACATGTCATTAAAAATTTAATACCAAGAAAAAGAAATGTGAAGTTAGGAGAAGCTTTAATTATTTGTTACTTGCCTTTTTCCACAAAGGGGTATGTTTGAATATGACATATACTTGTAAATATTTAAGAATTTGGGTTTTATCCACTCACTAGAGAGCATAAAATTTTGAATTCTATCATTTGTTTACTCAGTCTTAAGTGGTTAGAGACTTATAGTAAAAAATGTTAAATGATTTTAACTTTTCAATTTGGTAGTGTTAGAGATAATTTGTGAAGTTTAAACAACCAGAAAAGAACACAGAAAAATGGTGCCTGTTGCTAATACTTTTGGTTTATACATTCAGAAACATGTTATGTATCATTTCCAAAACTTTACGAACATTAACATAGATCTCTAATCAGGAGAGAAATGTGCAGTGCAGCTAGTGAATGCCACATTGGAGTCGAGATCACCTACCGAAACATTTCATTACTGAAGACGTAAGAGCAGATGACAGAAACTTCATCCCAGTAGACCCACCAGGGAAATACGAAACAGCATAGTATGAAAGTGCAAGAACCTGGAGGAATCACAACATTTCGATTCAGACCAATTGTTTCATGTATGATAAAGAAATCGGGAAATGGGAAATGGATACTAGATATGTGATAGAACTCAAAATCATTGAAATGTAAAAATATTAGAAGTATAAGATAAACTAAGTGTTTCGAAGTACTTGGAAGTTGGACCCTTCCTTCTTGAGATGACTCTCAAGCCTTAATTCCCCTACCCCTCTATTCATAACCAACAAACAAAACAAACTCCCTAGCTAATTACTTATATACTCTTAATATCCTAATAACATTCCTATCAATATGTTACTGGTTGAAATTGGCGTGCATGTTGTACAGAATTATGTGAGCAAGGAGGATATAATCATAAAGAAAATAGTTGGGAGAGTTTTCTCTTCCCAGAGTTCTATGTACTAACTCCAAAAGAAAAAAAACAAAAAGGCGACCACGGCTGATTGATTGTTGGGATGATGTCCACTTGTAAGAGAAGATTATTCGGTAGAGAGGAAATGAAGTGGGCTGAATTTATTGAGAAGCTGGATGCTGTTCAAATTAGAAAGGACGAAGACAGAATTTATTGGAAGCTAGAGGCTTCGGGTGGTTTTCCAGCAAAATCAACCTTCGTTCATCGCCTTACTAAACACCTGAGGCAAAGTTAAAGCCCTCTCATGGACTACATTTCGAGGTTTTAAGTCCCAGCAAAGCTGAAAATTCTTTTAGTCGGTGATCTGTAGAAGCTTGAACATTGTTGATAAGAGGCAAAGAAAAGCTCCCTACTAGACTCTTGGCCCTTCGCTCTGCTGCCTATGCTAAAGCTACTAAGGCAGCGAGACCTTGATCACATTTCATCCACTGTGAGTTTGCTTGAACGGCTTGGCTTTCATCTTAAATGAGCTGGGTTTCTCCATTTACTTTCCTTCAAATGTAAGATTTATGGCTGGAGGGAAATTCTGAAGATAAGTCTAATATTTTGTGGGATTGTGCAGTGAGGACAACTTTGTGGCTCATGTGGAAAGGAAACAATCAAAGGGTTTTAAGAAGAGAATGGTTTTGTTGAATTCTTTTAATAATAGTGTACAACACACTATAGGGGTTGTTTAGGAGGCTGGAATGTAACCAGGATTACTAGGAATCAGAGGAGTATTGGAATGCGTGAGGTATCGAGGGCGGAACAGAAATAGAATCGTGAAACGTGAAAATGGAGGGAAAGAGGGTTTTTTAAAAGCTGTCGGAATGGAATGAGTTTAATATTACAAATTGGGCCCAAAACGATCAATCCAAATATGACTTTTGAATTACATTACAATCCAAACTCATTCCATTATGTGTACGGCCACTGCAAGGGTTGTCTGTACTCATTCCATTATTGTTTGTTAAGAGACAAGTTTAGTCCATGAATATTCAGGTTTGTGTGTATTTGATCTTTGAACTTTAAAAGTGTCCAATGGGTCTTTGAACTATTCAGTTTGTGTCTATTTGGTCTCTGAATTTTAAACAATGTCTAATAGTTTCTCAAACATTCAATTTTGTGTCCAACATGTCCTTGAAATTTCAATCTTGTATCTAATAGGCCCTTAACCTACTTGACATTTACTAAAATTCATGAACCTACTAGACGCTAGATTGAAAGTTCAGGGTCTTATTAGACATAAATTTCAATTTTATATCTAATATCAGCTACTTTAAAAAAACATTCAAAATGCTGGAATGTTGGAGTAGGACAACAGAGACAACATGTCAAAATGTTGAAGACTTAATAGACATTTTTAAAGTTTAGGAACCATTTAGACACAAAATTAAAAGTTCACAAATCAATTAGATACTTTTTAAAAGTTCAAGGACCTTTCAGACACAAGCTTGAAAGTTCAAGGACTAAACTTATAATTTACCCACCATTGTTTCTTATAAAATAAAAGTAAACAAACTAGTGTGAAGTTGAAAGATACTAACGGCATGATGGGAATACAATTTTGTACAATAATGAAGAAAGATGAGGTCTTATGTTTAAATACCTGTAATACAGAGAAGATAACAGAGAGAATATAGCTGTGGAGCCCCATGGAAACGTATAGGGTGCCCAACATACTACCAATAAAGATCACCGTAAAAGGAAGTCTCTGCATCATGAAACAAAGGAACAAATAACGAAATAGAATCAGCTAAATAGTGGGAGGGTGTCGATAGAAATGTAATAAAAGAAACGTTTAGCAAGGGAACCTCTTTTGAGAACATATGTGCAAGCTGATTCTTTGGACTCTTGAGTGCAAAGAAGGATCCAATGATGAAGCAACACCCAAGGGTAAAGCAGATGGCGAACTTTTGGGGCATCAGAACCATGACAGGGAGGAACATGGTAAACGCAATGAAAATAAAGAAAACCCCAGTTGCTAGAAACAAACCAAAATACATCAGGGCTTTTCCTGAGGGAACATTGCTAGTGGCAGATTGGAAATTTCCAGGAAGTTCTCTCACTCCTTTAGAAACCCTATACAAGGATCAATCACAAAACAATCAGAAATTATAAATCTTAAACAAAGTGAATGGTGTGAATAACTAAATAAAAACCACTACGGGCAAAAAGGAGGCATCATAGAGGATAATATCCTTAAATTCGTAAGTAGTCCCTTTTGGAAGAAACCCCAAGTTCTCTTGGATGTGTCTAAAGATTGGTGAATAATCTCCTAGAACCTTCGGTCCTTCAGTATTTACCGGATGGCCTTATACTCATTTTGTGCTTCTGCTGGTGTTATTTCTCTTTGGAATGAAGTGAATCTGGAAGCCTTGCAGGCTGTAGCGTGGAGGACCTGGAGGTAAGCCTGTTATACTCTAACAAAAATTAACCTCGCTGATTATTCCCATCTGTGAATTCAAGTGTTTATTGCCCAGCAGCAGGAAATTGAGAATTTGGCTTTGGCGCCTTAGAAGTGACTTGATTGGTTGGAAAATTTTCAATATTCTAACGCTAGCAAACTACGAAGGACAACATCCAGCCATTTCCAATTTATTTTGAAAACCGGTTCAATCACTTGGAGAATGAGCCCTTTTAGCTTTCAATACATTTAGTTAAAGCACCTCGCCTTCCTTTGCTTATTTGAATTTTGGTGGAATAGCTGCAATTTTCAAGGCAGGCCAGGCCAGGTTTCCAATTTACAAAGTAACTAAAGACCAGGAAGACACCAGTAAAGAGATGGAATAAGGATACTTTTTAGAGATTTTTAAAGTAACAAGAACAAGAAGTCACTAAATGCTAGCTTATACATTTCCATAGACCAGGTTTTAAGGTGCCCAACATCCTACCAATAAGGAGGAAGCAACTGATTTGTTAGAAAAGCAACTGAAGAGGATGTCTGAATGAAATCCATAAATCCAAATCATTTACAATTAGTGAACAATACCCTTATTTTGAGCTGTTATGGAGGGGCACATGTGAGAAACTGACGTTTTTAAATTCTAGGAGAAAAATGTAGTTTGAGATAAGCCATTCAAAAATGACTATAGCTGGGTTGCTGGTATTAGTGCAAATGTTCAAGATTCTGATTCAACATGTTCTTTCCAAAAGATTGAAAAATGCTACAAAAGCTTCCATTAAGGACGACAGCACTAAGATATATCTACTTATCAAGAACGGGAATGATGGGATTGTCCAGAACTTGCTTCAGAGGAAAGGCTAAGGTTCTATGAGATTGTGCGGCTAAGGCCACTATTTTCCAGTTTGGTCTACTTGGAAAGAAAGAAATCACTAGGAGACCCTTTTGTCTATAGATTTTTGGTGGAGCTCAAGTCACACAGATTTTTGGTGTTTCTATAGCCTGGCCTTCTTTATTAAAAATTGGAAGGCTTTTTTGTAATAGTTCTCTCTTGGGAGGGGTTCTCTCTACCCTTGCCCTTAAGTTGTTCATTCTTTCAATTCTCTATTTCATATTGGGAGCATAATAATAATAATAATAATCAAGAACGGGAATGAAGAAACTCTTCCTCCATTCTATTGTTGGTGAGTTGTTAACCATAGGTTAAAAATGATTCTAAACTGCTGGCTCCGGCATTTCATTGTTGGTGTTTAGTGTTTACCATAAGTCAGGATTCAGGAACAATTTTTTATTTTCAGGGGGAATAACCTTCCCCTCAATTCACAAATTCATGGACCCCACTTTTATTTTTTAAAAATACTTTCTTTTTAGTTTAAAAGACAGGTTTGGTCATGAACTTTCAAGAAAGTAACGTTTACTCCTTTTAGTTCCTAACCTCTAGTATGTAACAACCTTTACCAGGCTACAACAATCAACCTTTCTCTTGAAAGGACAGGTAAATTAAGATCTCGTCAAACAGAACACAACACAACCTCAGAGGAGCCAAACCAACTATAGAGGTCTTACAAATCTTGTCCAAATCAGTCTAGCAAAACGGCAAACCAATAGGACATGATTATGATTTTTGAGGTCATTCCTTCACATGATATGTCATAAGGGTAAGAAACCACTAAGGAGGTGATGTAGGGCATTGTCCTTAGCTTCTTGGGTTTCTTGTTCTTTCTTGGGGTTGTTTCTGTTAGTTAGTTATTTGTTTTTACCGAGAGCCCCCTTCCCCGCTAGTTTGTTTATGTCAGCCTATATAAATGTCTGCTGGTTCCAGTTTTGGATTCTACATTCTCTAATAAAAGAATTTCCTTTGAGGTATTATTGAATACATCAGGAGGGCCTCTGAATGAAATTCACGATGTTAATCTTCCATCTAGAAACCAACCAAGATAAGACGTTGAACTCCTCTGGAATTCTACCTTTCCATAACTTCATAAGAAAGAGGATGGTTAAACGAGACAATATCAAGTGGGAAAAGAAAATTTTGCAAGAAAAACATATAAAGAACCCATAATTTTCAATCCATAACACTAGGATGAAAGCAAAATCCATAAAAACACAACAAAGTGCAAAAAAAAAACCAGCAATTTCCCTTCTTCCATAACAAAAATTATAATAAAGGAATTCCTCACAGAGGCATTCCTAGCATAATACAAATCAAATAACCAAGCAAAAACATGTGGAAGCCTTCAATAAAAAAAATGGAACTCTTTTTAACTCAAGGATTTATAACAATGATGAATAAGAGTGGCAGGACCGAAGACATTAGAATCAAGATCTTCAACCTATATTCTCCCTGGCCTCAAGAGAATTTCTCTTCATGCTGTGTTTGGCAACCTCTAGTGACATTCTTTTTTTCTTCAGATCCCTTTCTAACTCTCTAATTTTCAAATGAAATTTCAGACGCTAGATATTCAACATTCTTAAATGAAATTCTCAAAAATTCAAATGACAGTACAATACATATCAAGACCCCAAGAATCTAGATCATTTCCCACACTTCCCCATAGCTAGCCAACCAAACCATGCTCACGAAAAATGTAACAGCCATAGCCAAGTAGCAACACTACAGCAAATTTACCCAAACACCCAACACCATGGGTGAGTGCACCCAACAGATTATTACTCAAAAACTCAAGTACCCAAAGAACCATAAGCAATATCATAAATAAGCCAGAAAACATATACAAAAATTCAATTGATGGATATGGGGATCGAACAGAGGCTTACACGCTGAAAGTTCCTGAAACAGTTTCATTGGCGGACCTAACAGCACTTTCGAGATCGAATCCAATTCCCAAACTGGAGCTGCTATCATCAGCAGATTGGGATTCAGCGTAAGAATTCCAATCGGCGAGCAATGAAGAGGAAGTTTTGAGTTGATTATCACTGCCACTACTACCTCCTTGCGTGAACCATCCCTGCGCCATTTTCTGCATCGTTTTCTCGGCAGAAAAACAGCCCTTCCAAATCGAAGTTCAAATAGTCTGAGAAAAAAGTTCAGGCGTTGCGCTCTGATTTGGGAATTTCAAATTGGGTTGTGAAAGCGAACGATTTTGGTTGTTTTCTCGAATGAAGTGTAGAAGAAACCTTCGAAATGAAGGGAAACAGGAAAATAGCAATAACCCAAATTATGGTCACAATAAAAAATTGATTCAATCCAAAAATAAAATAAAGTAAAAAAATTACCATTTTTATTTTAGATTTCTTCTACTTTTGTTCATATAAATATATTTTTGTTAGTTTGAATTTAATTTTTATCGAATTTAATAATAAAATTATGAAAGGTAATAAATCAATTGTAATATGAAAAGTATGCTCCACTCGATTATCTTTGGTGTTCTTTACTCTTGTTTCCTACCCGTTCTGATATCTAGGGCCTGCTTTCAAATTTGTAATCAGAAAAGTGCAATCTAATTGACTAGCAGAGGGCGATCGATTCGTTTAAGTTTGGAAATTACGTTATTGTTACCATTACGGTTATTGTTATCATTACTGTTATCGATAGCATTACTATTACAGTATGAGAAGTATGAATTTGTCACAATTATTGTTACCATTACTGTTTGACTCTAAACGGTAACAGTGACAATGAATGTGATAGATTCATAATTATAAGTAAATGTGATTAAAAGCAATCCAAGTATGTTTGTAATTCAGACCCATTACGATTTATCCATTAATAAAATCTCATTCCAATTACACCAATTTTCATTACGGATTGGTAAACATGGCCTAAGATTAATTTTCATGACTAGTTTAATGTTAATCACCATCAAAGTAAAATAACATCAATAATTTTCATTCAAGAAAAGACACAATGTGAATATGTGAGAAATTTTAACCAATTAAAAATTTTCAAGTAATTTCTTAAATTAATAACAAAATTAAAAATTATTGAATTTTGAATATTACAAATTAACGAGTGTCCCAAATTAGATTTGTAGACAAATAATGGCAAATCCCAAGTAATGTCATTGTTTTCATCACGTGGTCATTTAAGCTTTTTATCCATAGATTTTTACACTAAAAATTCTTTGTACACCATGTATTTCATAAATGTTGTCGATTTTGAATTATTTTATTGAGAGCTTTTAGCTTTAATTTTGGATTCATTTAACATTTTCACCATTATTTTGTTGATATTCATTTAAGGCAAAATATTTTAAATTAATGTTTCCTTCATTTTATGAGATTTTATTAATTTTCTTCCATATTTTTAGCTGAAAATCAATCACTAATCCATTGAGATCTCAAATATATGTCGAATATGCTGGTAATATACTGCAAAATGTATATATACATTGCATATATCATGATTTATTTTTTGGCGTATTTGCAAATATACTGAAAAATGTAAAATTTACCTCTCATATATTGATAAGTATATAAGAGGATGTATTGTCAAATTGTCTTCTTCATGAACTTATAAAATATATACTATTTTATTTCTAGAAAACTCAAATATAAATCGAATATATTGTACTGTATATATTAAATATACTTTTTTTTCTCTTTCGAAGTTTCTTGCCAATTATTGCTTTAGTTTATAATAGGATTTTTTTTTAATTCTTAAAGAAACTTCTTTGCTTATATGGGCTTTGAAAAAGAGACTATTTTGGGAAATTTATAACTAGTATTTTAGTATTTACGCATGCTTCAAATTACAAGATAAGACAAAAACATATCAGAAACAAGCGAAAAAATCCTAAAATTATATTAAAGATTAAAAAAACTAGAGATTAAGATTCGACTAATTTTTATCTAAGATTGTTTAGAATTCTATTGTGAAACACATCATCTTCAAAATCCAATTGGCTAGAAATGATATAAAGAAAAATGGAATTGTTAAAGTTTATAGAATGTGATCTGTTACACGCTTTTGGTCAAATTATTCCACTAACATAAAGATCGTTACGTTTAGGTAGACGACGTTACTAATTTATATACAAAATTAAAAGTTCAAACAACTTGTTCAAAGAGTTGAATGATGTGAACAAAATGAATGTAGACATAATATTTATACTATCAACTTCGAGGTTAGAAGTTTGATTCTCCCACTACTCATATTGTCAAAAAAAAAAGAAAAAAAAGTTGAATAATGATCTACATGTATAAAATTATATATAAATAGAAAATTTCAAGTTAATCCAAGTATTTATATTTCACATTCTTAATTATGTGGTATTATTCTATAATATATTAGTAAAATGGTAGCTTAAAATATAAAAGCTCTAAGTTATAGTTATACTTTACTCTAATTGCAATTTTAAAGATTAATTTAGGTAATTGTACTAAATGATAAAACTGTTTAAAATATTTTCAAATATAACAAAATGTAACTGTCTATCAGTGATAGATTACAATCATTTATTAGTGTCTATCACTGACAGATAGTAACATTTTGCTATATTTATAAATAAATTTTGCTATTTTTGAAAATCCATTAATTTATTTCATCGCCTAATATCATTTTTCATTTTATAATGTAGATTTGATCTCATTCTAAATAACAATACACTCTTCAACAAAGTTAGTATATGTTTTAAGTTACATTACCACCTATTTAAAATATATTGACCACTTATTTAAAATATTTTGAATCTTGTCATTCCAAACATAATTTAATGGACAAGATACTTATTATCATCATAAAAGTGGATAGTCTAATCCCAACCGGAACTCAAAATAATAACAATAATATTATTATCAATACTATAAATCCAAGACCAAATATTTATTTTATGACAAGGAAAAAAAAAAGGTCATACACACTTTTTTCCCCCCTTTTTGAACCTTACACAATCTAGTTTGTGTTGGGGCACTGCAAATATGATAAATAAAAGCTATCAATATTGAATATACAAGGATTTAATTCAATAGAAGAGATAGAGGATTGTATAGAGTTTGAAAGCAATATTGATAGAGGATGAAACTCATAGTACTTTCAAAAGTTGCACCTCAAATATCAAGGGCTCATTCCGATGTGATAAAAGACTACGTCGAGGACCAAACTGCAACCAAACGAACTTAATTGTATCGATATCGACTAACATTGTCGTGTTTAAGAAATATGACAAAGAAAAAGTGATTATGATGGGTAATCAATAATGTTAATGCTAGTCAAAGAATGATTAGTGAGAAACTTAGCTTTACCTCTTCAGGAATTGGGTTCAAATTCTCATTTATGTAACCCACAGAAGGGGGGATAAGTGCTCTTCTTTTTCCTGATAACAAATAATAATAACGAAATTGGTAAGGAAAATGAGAGATTTCTCTGTTGAAGGAAAACTGACACTCTATTATAGACCAAACTTTGTTATTCAGAAAAGAAACTATGAGAAATCTTCAATTAATATAGTTGCAAATTAAAGGTTCTCTAACAAAGTTTTATGTAATCCCGCATAAAATGCGAAGCAAAGATTTAAAAACTCTTTTCCCATCCACTGGAAATCTTCTGGTCTCCTAGTTACTAGTCATGAAATAGATCAAAGCATGTTTGGAATGACTTTCTAACGGTTTAAAAACACTTAAAAAGTCATTTGAAACAAGTTTGAAAATATGAAAGGAAGAGGGTGAACCAATAGAAACATAAAATACAAGGCTAATGCAATGAAGTTGAAAAGGTTTGGGAATGATAAAAAGGCATAATAAATTATGCAAGCCATTTATTTTGTTTTGCTTGTTTCATTATTTTGAGCACGTTTCCAGAAGATAAAAGATATAATAACTAATGCAAGCCAGGAACAGCTTGAGAGGCTACGATTAAACGAGATGAAGAACAAATGAAGTAACCAAAGAAATTTAAAACATAAATTTATGTCATTTAACGAACGAATCATCTAAGAGCAAAACTTGATGATTGAATATTCATACGATACCTCCAACTCTCATGCCAACCAGCACCTCCTTCAAGCCTTCTATTATCTGTTAGAAATAAAATATCAATGATAAACACCAAAAATGTGGTTTTTTAAATAAATAAAGAATGGCGTCCATATCCAACTATTGAATGACACAGAATTCGAAAGCAGACCGAGCAAACTACAAATATATTTTACTGAAGGAAAAAAATTAATAGGCGCTGGCGTAAGTGGTGATATAGGAGCTTTAGCATCTATAAGAGAAAAAAAAAATGATACAAACTAACAGAGCATCTTCCGAAAATCAGCAAAGTTCTTGTGATAAGCTGTTTTAAACAATTTTTGTTGCAATTTCCGATGTTTCTCAAAAAAAAAAAAAGGTTGGGAAAGATATTCACCAACAAGCTTTAGCGATGTTTTATTTGATGTTGTTGTTTACAGTTTTTTGCAATGATTATATGGCTTTAGCAACGTTTTAATTTCGTTGCTAAAAACAGTATTTCTTGTAGTGTACTGTTAGGAACCAAGGTTGTCCCACATTGGTTAGAATGGGATGACCAATGTGGTACTCTCTCCCACCTCAATAGCTAGCTTTTGGGGTGTGGTTCTCCAAGGTGCTTAAGTACCTAACAAAGGGACAAAGGTAGCCCATACTACCTTGGTTCCTAACGTTGTTGACTTTCCAGAGTGGAACTGGCAGAGGGTTCTGACCGGGTATGGTTGAGTGAAGTACCGTCGGAGTAGCCGCCGGGACATCGGCTTTCCGGGAATGGGGTATTGTTAGGAACCAAGGTAGTATGGGCTACCTTTGTCCCTTTGTCCCTTTGTTAGGTACTTAAGCACCTTGGAGAACTACACCCCAAAAGCTAGCTATTGAGGTGGGAGAGCCAAGCCACTTAAGTACCACATTGGTCATCCCATTCTAACCAATGTGGGACAAAGGTAGCCCATACTACCTTGGTTCCTAACATGTACCTTTATGATAATTAAATCCAAACTTTCTAATATCAGGCTACATGAATCCAAACTTCTTAAACCCACAATCTAGATTCCCGATCAATGATTGACACTAATATTGCAAATGTGAGTAATCTACATCGATGCAACGTCGAGAATTTCCAAACAATTAAAATGGACAGCAAGCGTATTTGCTATGGGCCGGCCAATCACAATGGAAACTGCACACCAGTAAACAGATCATTGCATCCAAACAATTAAAATGGACAGCAAGCGTATTTGCTATGGGCCGGCCAATCACAATGGAAACTGCACACCAGTAAACAGATCATTGCACGCCGGAAAATAAAACCATAATTTCCATTCAAAATTCTAGAAAGATTTTCGGCCCAATAATTTTCTTGAAAAACTGATATAAAAGAAGAGATGACCTGGTTTTCTTTCAAAGGCAAGATTACTGGTGTGCTTTCTCCACTGAATTGATCTACGGTGCTGTGTATGATAATCGAGGCAATGGGAAAGACTGAAAATATAATAATAATAATGGCCATAAAGCCATTAACAAATTCGCCTACTTGGTCGCTGAATACAAGATAAATGCATTACCTATGAACAAAATATCCATTTGAACGCCTGCAGACATAATTGAACTCCACCAAGTCTCCTTCACGTGCTTCTACTCCATCTCCCTCAAAAACTTCTATTAATTGGAACTAAGAACGTTAGAACTACAGTGAACATTAATCACAGACCTCATTTTTTTTTCATATTCAAGAATTATATAGAAGAGTCATAGAACACAAAAATAATGTAGGTCTGGTTTTGTAACCATTTAGTTTTTTATTTTTAGTTTTTGAAATTAAGCCTATAAACACCACTTCCACCTCTAAATTTATTGTTATGTTATTAACTTTCTACCAATGTTTTTAAAAACCAAGCCAAATTTTGAAAACAAAAAATGTAGCCCCGTTTGGTAACCATTTCGTTTTTTATTTTTGGTTTTTGAAAATTAAGCTTATTTTATAGGATCGGTCTATTTTGAAAATTATGCCTATTTCCTCCCAATTTCTTACCATGCTTAATTTTCAAAAACCAAAAACCAAAAAGTTACCAAACGGGACCGTAGTTTTTAAAAACTTGTTTTTGTTTTAGAATTTGGCTAACAATTCCACTCTTTTACTTAAGAAAGATGAAACCATTGTAAGAAATCGAGAGGAAATAAGCTAAATTTTCAAAAATTAAAAACAAAAACTCAAATAGTTACCAAAGGAGGCCATCTTCATCCCAATCAGTATGAAGAAGGAACTCAAGTTATCACGTGTTTATATTTATAATGTAATAAAGCTACCCTGCTGCAATTTTAGCAACACATGAGTTCACTGTAAACATTAACAAGAAACCTTTTTTCAAAACGATATCACAACTAAAAATTAAGGATTTGTTTGATAACAATTATAACTAACCAATTTTTTTTTTTTATTGTAATCTACCTTTTAAAAGTTCTATAAAATCTTGAGATTTTATGAGTGGTTTTAAAAAGAGAAAACAGAACCAAAAAAATGGTAAATAAGTTTTTTTTACCCAAAAAGAAGGCCTGTTATTAGGTGGGAATCAAGAAATTCTACCTTGGATCCTAACTCCACTGTCAAGCTTTAGCGTCCTGAAAGCTTCAAAATTTAAATAACAATTCCAAATGAGAACATGTGAAGCACTTTTGATGAATATGAAAGCCCCCTCCACTGTGAGGTTATGAAAATGATATAAACATTTCAAGAGAAAATTACAAATGAAATACATACCGGACTATGTCAGGTTCTTGCATGTCCATCGGTGGTGCACCGAAACTAGGATATGCATAGAACAAGATGGGATACAAACCAATGAACTGTGAGAACAACCTTCTCGGAAATCTTTTGACAGAAAATGATGTATTTCTAACGTCCAAGTGATTGACCATGGGATGCTTGGATATGGATACTTCCTCACCCATGCAAATGGTTTTGTGGAAACTACAAGAGCAGCCATTGATAAGCTTTCACAAAGTGAGTATCTTCTGATATAGGCATCTAGTGTCAGAATTTGAGGTTTGAAATTCTTGTGTCAAAAAACAGTTTGAAACATTAAACACCCATCCAGCCTGAAAGGAGGAGAGAGACCTTGACTTATGTTTTGACACAGGACATCTGAAAAGAGGCCTCAATAGAAATTTCACAAAAGATATTTCCCTTTCTAGGAAACTGAGTTGTTTATGATTTGTTGTTTTAGTTTGTTATTAATATGATAGGATACTGGCTATAAGAAAATAACACTAAGTTTATATTGCAACATCATACAATGATAATAACCTATCGAGAGGGTTGTCTCTCTACCAGAAGACAACTCATTCCAAAAGTTTTGCCTAATGCCCAACTCCCTAAACCCCTCTATTTATAAGCACTCCACCCACCATTAATATCCCTAACAGCATTCCCACTATTTTCCGACCCATACTCAGGCATATGTTTTGTTTACCCGAAACAAATTTCATTGATAAATGAAATATATTAAAAAATAAAAGCCAGGAAGCTAGCCAAAAACAGAGCAAAATACCACTAATCCATATGATTCAGTTTCTTGTCCTTCAACCTTTGGCAGTAAACATTCAAAGGACGAAGGATAAAAACCATTAAGTCATTCGTCGAGAGAAAGATAAAGCAAGGAAAACAAGCCATCTGGTGAAATGGCATTCCAAGATTAAATGGGCAAGCAGATTCCACATTCAATTCATTTGACTTTACCATGTAATGTAAATGGACAGAATTGCAACCGATTGGCAAGGTAAAAGCCACCAACTCAACAAAGAAAATGCTCAGAACCAAACACATCCAGATACAACTATTTAAAGGCTATCTATACATCACAATTCTGCAATTCCCAGCAGCTTAAGCTATAAAAAAGCTGAGAGAGTAATCACCCTTCAACCCAAAAGCATAATTATCAATATTAATTGGACAGGAAATTGTAATAATGTTAGGTACTTAAGCACCTTGGAGAACCATACCCCAAAAGCCAGCTATTGAGGTGGGAAAACCAAGCCACTTAAGTACCACATTGGTCATCCCATTCTAACTGATGTGGGACAAAGATAGCCCATAATACCTTGGTTCCTAACAAATGATCTCTCATTGGAATAGAGAGAGTTCTCCTCATTAATGAATTAGCCAAGTACAAGTACATTTATAAAAGAAAACTTAACTGAATCACAACAATAAGCTTAACCACCTAACAATAAGAAACTAACTAAACTCATTAGTTATCAGAAATGACATCAAACGAGTTCAAACACAGAAGTTTCTACTTCAATACCATGTTAAACTACCATCAGATCCAAAAACTTAAGTTGATAAATTTCATCTTTTATTCATAATTCATATTCTCCGCGTGCCTTAAAATCTCAGTAATCAAAGAACCCCATTCCATAGCCCATAGGCGGTTGAAGAATGGAGAAATGGACAATATGGAAGAGCCGGGAAGGGCGTTTTCAACCCCCCATCTGGCCCACTGTAGTTCAGTGCATTCCTAAACATACCCACAGCGAAAATTTATGTGTTTACACCAACGGAGAAGTGTATTGTTTTATTTCAATGAAAGCTACGAACGAAAAGGGAATTCTAACAATGTGTAAAGAAACACAAAATTCAACAGAGACTCATGTGAAATGAAAAAATTCAGCCATGGAAGAGCTTACCCAGAAAATTTGACGACGGAAGGAGAGCGAAACAGGCTCCAGAACGAGAGAACTTCCATGGCCAGCCCAAAGAACTGTGAAGAAAGTGATGTTAATGGACAAGTAGAAACGAAGTCGATGAGGAAGAAAAGGAGCGGATTCTATGATGAAATTTAAAAATGCTAACAAGAGCAATAACGTTAGAATTGTTGTGAATTTGATGAATTAATTGCGTTGAATATCTCAATGGAAATTCATCAAGTTGGAGCAATTCTATGTTGAGTGACCTCTTAAAAGTTTTTACATGCTAAAAGGATCATTTGTGGGGACAACTTTTACTCTTAAAAGCATTCAAGACAAGCAAGGTTGACGTAGTCGGGTCGTAGGGGATGTAGGGAAATGTCAAGGCCATTAAATGTCGAATCCGGATTCCAAATCCTGGTCTGAATGGACGTTACAGATGGTATGAAAGCGGAACCTCTCTCAATAAGATATGGTTCGGAGACTAACCAAGCAGAAACTAGTGGGCAGGTGATGCCTCGAGTTTAGGAGGGGGACATGAATGAACTAGGATCACATTCGAATGAGAGAGATCCTGAAGACATAAAAGTATGGTTAAGAAAGACTTAAAAAAAATGAAAGTTAGTACTTATACCAACAGAGTGCACCTTCCTTGTCGGTAGCTCAATCATAAGAACTCCAAAGTTAAACTTGTTTTTTTCTTGGGATGCATGCGAATTTTCCTAAACTTTCACTCTTAAAAGCATACAAGACAAGTCTGGTCTGAATCCTAAACCTACGATGTTACACATCCAACTTGAGCCGTTAAATCCAAAAATTGATGTTTTTTAGTTATGGATCACAAATCTTTTAGACCAAAAAAGAAGTTGAGTCAACTCTACGTTAACTCCAACTTTATGGCCCAAACACCCCAAAAACACTTCCTCTCGATTTTACTCAGAATCAAAAGAAAGGAAGATGAGAGAATTCTTCAAAATGAAATGTACTCCAAAGAAAAAAAAAATGAAGGATTATTTGTAGGTTAGTAATACTCTAAAATATAAAATAAGTAACTACAAATTTAACTTTCATATGTTAAATTTTTTAAATGAAATATCATCTATTTTGATACTTTAATTCAATTTGAATGTTTTGACATTAAACAAGCAATAATAGATTTAATTTACATATATTGAATTCATTCATTTTTCACTTCTTTCACAATATTGTAATAACATCCAACAACTATTTGTTATTGTGTTATATTCTAAAACTCTAGTTTTTTCATTCAACTCTCATCTCTCTCTCAACCTCTTACTAGTAACTAGCAACCCCTTTTTTTTTTAAAACAACTTACATTGTGGAAATTTTATTTTATTTTATTTTTACATTTTGATTAGGGAAATTTTACATTTAAAAAAACTAAGAACTAAAATCAAATAATTACTAAAATGGTCCTCAATATTATCATTAATTTATTTTTTTTGTAATTTTTTCGCACTTCTTCTCATTGTGAGATAAATTCAAGTTGTACAGAACAATCTATTTGAAAAATGCAGATGTGGTTGGATTTTTCAGGAAGTTGAGACAAAATAATCAGAAAAAAAAAGTCCAAAGTGGAAGAAAGGGTGGCAATTGGATCACATAGATTTGATATAAAACCAATGCCAGTGTTCGCACGAGGTTTCCTGAGAAACGTGTTTCGTGGAGTTGAACTTGTGTTTATATAAGTTTGATGCGGATGTGATTCGATCTCTAGTACTTGATCCTCTGATTCTCTCTTAAATGTACGTGCACGCTTGATGTATGGAAGCGAAGCGCATGGATGCACGTGAAGTTGGAGCCTTGGATGGATGTATGTACATGTACGCTTGATGTAGGAAAGCAGAGCGCGTGGATGTATGTGAAGTTGGGATCTTAGAGGAACGTATGTGTTCTATGTGAGGTTGGGGTCTTAGAGGAGCGTATATGTTCCAAGCAACTTTAGTCTTCCGTCTTCAAGTATTTTGGTTCAGCTTTAGGAGTTAGGGAGTCTTCTGATTGCAGGGAGAATTCTCTCTAGGCTCTCTGAATGTAATATTTGTGAATCAAGAGACCTCTCTATTTATAAAATTCTCATGTGGGCTTTCGTGGGTTTGGGCTTGATTAGTCCATGGACTTGGCCAATTGGGCCCAACTAATTGGATTTGGGCCTTTGGGCCCGTTGGGCTTAATTAAGTCTATCTTTGGACTTAATTAAATTTTAGCCCAAACATTAATAATTAATTGAACAAAAAATAATTCATTTGATCTAACAATGAGGACGGAAACCACGTGGCACCATCGAGATATGTCAATTTTCGTCTTCAATTTCAATTCAGGACACATATAACATTTAATTAGTCCCAAATTTAATTATTTTATAATTTCGCCATTAATTTAGTAAATGATGTGGCAATTTGTGATTGGTCCAAAATTTCTCCTTCAACAAATGCCCCTTCTTGAATTTGACCCTATTGGCAGGTCAATCAAACTATAAATTTAGTACATGAGTTTGATTAAAACTTAAAATTTGGAATATGACCAAATTTAATTTGGGATAACTTCGAAGTTTGATTTGAATTTGGAATAAAATTTGAAATATGGCCAAATTTTATTTTGGGATGAATTTGAGATATTGTCCGCAATTTAAATTTGATAAAAGCCTAAGCTTGAATCATTTGAATTTAATATAAAATTTGGAATATGGCCAAATTTTAAATTGAGATCAATTTAAGATCCAATCTATAAGATCCGGAGATTTGAATTTGGGATAAAATTTGGAATATGGCCAAATTTTAATTCGAGAAGTTTAAATAAATAAATAAATAAATAAATAAATAAATATATATATATATATATATATATATATATATATATATATATATATATATATATATATATATATATATATATATATATATATATATATTATGTGACCTAATGAGGTAAAGATGGAGAAAAATCCACCAAAATAACGGAGAGAACTTCGGATTTTCAGCGACAAATCCTGGAAAATTGTCGTTTGCTGAAGTTTCAACCGTCGGATCATATTGAAATTTTATCAGCCTATTCAAGACACATAGGGCCATATTCTGAACGGTTATATCTTTGTTTTGAGCTCTAGTTTGTCCATAATCGCTGTTGTACAGAACATGTAAAACTGAAAAAAATTTTCAGCGACAACTCCCCGAATATTATCGTTGCTGGAATTTCAACCGTCGGATCGTATCGAAATTTTATCTGCCTGTTTGAGACACATAGGGCCTCATTCTGAACGGTTAGATCTTTGTTTTGAGGTCTAATCTGTTCATAATATCTATTGTACAGAACATGTAAAACTGTGAATTTTTTTTTTAGGGTTTTCTTCTTTTGGGAATAGAATTTTCACCCCTAGTAACGTCCAAAGTAACTATTTTTTTCTTAGAATATACTTTTTTTGTTTGTTTGTTTTGATGCAGGTATGTTGAGCACATTGGGGCAAAAGTTGAATCTATGCAACATGCACGTGCTCTGCAACGGCGAATAGAAGTTGGCCTACCGCCAACGCGCCCGCGCGCTGCAACGGCAAACAGAAGTTGGCCTACCGCCAACGTGCCCGCGCTCTGCAACGGCAAAGAGAAGTTGGCCTACCGCCAACGCGCCCGCGCTCTGCAACGGCGAACAGAAGTTGGCCCATCGGTAACGCGCCCGCGCTCTGCAACGGCGAACAGAAGTTGGCCTACCGCCAACGCGCCCGCGCTCTGCAACGGCGAATAGAAATTGGCCTACCGCCAACGCGCCCGCGCTCTGCAATGGCGAACAGAAGTTGGCCCATCGCCAATGCGCTCTGCAACGGCGAACAGGAGTTGGCCCATCGCCAACACGCTCGCGCTCTGCAACGGCGAACAGAAGTTGGCCCATTGTCAAAGCTACCGCGCTCTGCAATGGCGAACAGAAGTTGGCCTACCGCTAACGCGCCCGCGCTCCTTACCAACTTAGGGTGCGACATACTAGTCCATCCTTTGTTAACGCGTCCCATTCCCTGAAAGACCAGCCTCAGTCTGATATATTTCCTTAGAAGATGTTAATGCGCCGTGTGCTCGTCTGTCAGACGCCAATGCGTCCTGCAGAGCTTGCCAGACACCAACGCGTCTTAGAAGATGGAGATGCAGCAACAATATCATCGAACTTAAGACAAAAATGAAATTGCAATATAGTTGTCGAATTTGGAGAAGCAGAGCTGCACCAACATTTTTTTTGAAGGAGGAGCGAAGCTGCACCCATATTTAGAGATGGAGAAAAGTTGCACCAGCACTTGGAAATGGAGCAAAGCTACACCAGCACTTGGAAATGGAGAGGAGTTGCACCAACATTTTTGGATGAGGAGCGAAGCTGCACCAGTATTTGGAGATGAAGCAAAGATGCACCAACATTTTTTTGAGAGGAGGAGCGAAGCTGCGTCCATATTTGGAGATGGAGCAAAGTTGCACCAGCATTTGGAGATGGAGAGGAGATGCACCAACATTTTTGGAGGAGGAGCGAAGCTGCACCAGTATTTGGAGATGAAGCAGAGCTGCACCAACATTTTTTTGGGAAGAGAAGCGAAGCTGCACCAGTATTTGGAGATGAAGCAGAGTTGCACCAACATTTTTTGGGAGGAGGAGCGAAGCTGCATCCATATTTCGAGATGAAGCAAAGCTGCACTAGCACTTGGAGATGGAGAGGAGCCGCACCAACATTTTTGGAGGAGGAGCGAAGCTGCACCAGTATTTGGAGATGAAGCAGAGCTGCACCAACATTTTTTGGGAGGAGGAGCGAAGCTGCATCCATATTTGGAGATGAAGCAAAGCTCCACCAGCACTTGGAGATGGAGAGGAGCTGCACCAACATTTTTGGAGGAGGAGCAAAGCTGCATCCATATTTGGAGATGAAGCAAAGCTGCAACAACACTTAGAGATGGAGAGGAGCTGCACCAACATTTTTGGAGGAGGAGCGAAGCTGCATCCATATTTGGAGATGAAGCAGAGCTGCACAAATATGTTTTTGGGAGGAGGAGCGAAGTTGCACCAGTATTTGGAGATGAAACAGAGCTGCACCAACATTTTTTTGGGAGGAGGAGCGAAGCTGCATCCATATTTGGAGATGAAGCAAAGTTGCACCAACATTTTTGGAGGAGGAGCAAAGCTGCACCAGTATTTGGAGATGAAGCAAAGTTGCACCAACATTTGGAGATGGAACGGAGCTGCACTAACATTTTTGGAGATGGAGCAAAGTTGCACAGTATTTGGAGATGAAGCAAAGCTGCACCAGTATTTGGAGATGGAACGGAGCTGATCTTTTAGATGAGGCAGAGCTAGGCAGATCGAACTGAATCTCACAAACAAGGCAGAGTCAAGCAGACTGGACCTGATCTCGCAAATGAGGTGGAGCTAGACAGACATCTTCAACCTTTAGCGATGCATTCCTTTGATTTGTTGCGTTGGCCCCAGTAAGGCATCTTCAACCTTTAGTGACATCTTTAACGAACACCATCAATGTCCTAGTGTCACGTTTTAGGTGATCGTGACATTTCTCTTTTTTTTGGTGGACTGAACTTAAAGTTTCCTTCAAGCTGCCTACGTACCCTTTATAATGTATAGGGATCAAGTCATAACGTAGTTTAAAGGAGTTTTTTTTTTTTTTTTATGTGATTGAACTTAAAGTTTCCTCCAAGTTGCCTACGTACCCTTTATAATGTATAGGGATCAAGTCATAACGTAGTTCCAACGATTTTTTTTGTTGCCATTCACCTTTTAAGCTCATGCGGGCTAGGAGCATCGTGCAGTTTAGGCTCTTGCGATAAGGAACATTTTACATACTTATCGTGCATAAAATTTCTTAAAGAATTTGCCGTTGATTGGGCCAATCCTTAATCCATCCTGATGGACAATCTTGTATGCTCCATTTGTGTAGACTTCTTTGACAACATAGGGTCCATCCCACTTAGAAGTGAACTTATTTCCATTTAGGAGTGACATAGGGTCCATTTCGTTCTCCGACTCTTCGATGACGGTGATATGATGACATGAAGTTTCGCCTTCTTCATGTTCTAAGTTTTCACTTTCGGGCTTAGTAAAAATAACGTCACGTCTTTTCACCTTTAAAGAGTCTTCACTTGTATTGAGGGTGACAAAAATTTTCCTTTTCATTCGTGAAGGAACAACACTATGAATTTTCCCTCCCTCCTTTGTCTCGCAAGGGGGCTTTTGATTTGAATGATTCTCGGCATCCTCATGCTTAATGCGGCGCCAAATTGATGTGCGGGATTTTCCTCCACTCTTCTTTGTAGGTATACTAGGAGCATCACCGCGAATCTTTCCCTTTTCTTTTGGTTCGAACGACGATCTTTTGTTAGAGTGATTCTCGACACCTTCATGCTTAAGGCAGTTGAAAATTGACACACGATGTGCTTCCTCATTTTTCTTCGTAAGTATACTTAACCTTTCAAATGCAGAGGGTCGAGTCGTCACTAGAGAATGACAAATGTCTTCTTCATCCTTAGAAGGCATGACAAGCCTTCGAAAGGCAGAGCATCGGCCAAGGTTGGGCGTTGGGCGCTGACTTTCTTTTTCTGTTTCCGTCATGCTTAGCCTCTCAAAGACTAAAGCACGTGCGACAGGTGGTCAAATGCGATCGAAGACAGAGGTTCTTTGACCATTATTTTCTCCTTCTTTAGAGTTATTATCCTTCTTCACTGTTATGTGACTTTTGCCTTCCCTTTTCTAATTATGCGAACCAGCTCAGGAGACTTGTATCCAAGTCCTTTCCTTGAGGCAGGTATGACATATCCTTCCTGCAAAAACTTCTTCTGGGACGGAGAAAGTTCAGGCTGCTCATAAATTTTCAGGCTCTTGAGCTCAGTGCTAGTTGTAAAGTCATAGCCTACTTTTGCCAACAGCTTATAAGCCTTTGGGTCGAACCCATCTTTTGTTCGTCTTTCAGGCAAATTCGCCTTCGTCAGGTCCATTTTTGGTTTGTGAATTTCTTGTTTTGTTATTTTTGTAAGAGGTGTAACAAAACTTTCTTTTAAGATCTCCACATCACCGACCTTCAAGCCCCTCGAGCATTCTGCGAATGGTGACTCGCCTTTCTTGCGTCTCGACAAAGGAACATAACGCAAGATTGGAGGACTTGGAGCTTTCTCGTCTTTCAAAGTTTCAGTCTTCGTAGAGCTAGTAGATGTCTTACTCTTTTGAGAAGTACTGGCCCCTTCACTTGGTTCTTTCGCTGCATCTATTTGTGGCTTGGACTGAGACTTATCCTCCCCTTTTATTAGAGGAATCTCCGCAGGCATAACTTCACCGACATTATCGGTCTTTAAGTAGAACTTTGCGTCTGCGAAGTGGGACTCAGCTTCTGAGAATGGGTTGGAATCTGCTTCAACCTTCTTGATGCCATCTTGATAGAACTTGAAGCATTGATGGAGTGTAGAAGTTATCACTCCATTTCTATGAATCCAAGTACGCCCCAGTAACAGCTTGTAAGTGGTCCTCGAATCTATGACGTGGAACAATGTGTTGGCCTTTAGGTCGCCGATAATGAGTTCCAGGCGAATCATGCCGATTGCTCGTTGACCGCCTTGATTGAAGCCTTGGATCACCAACTTGCTATTCGTTAGTTCTTCTATTGAGATACCTAATTGCTTCATAGTCAACTTAGGCATAATGTTTACAGCTGACCCATCGTCAATGAGAATTCGGCCAACCCTTTGTTCTAGCATGTATCCTGAGACAAACAAGGGCCTGTTATGGTACTTTGATCCCAACAATAGGTCTTCATCTGAAAAGCCTATAGATGTACAACATGAAGCGCATGTATGCACCCTGGAGTCTGGGGCGCATGAACTTGATGAACTTGACGCACCTGAGTTTAGCAATGCATCAATAAGAGCAGTCTTAGCTGTTTGAGGGAGAGACAACAAGTCATCTATGCTGAACGACAGTAAGACTTTTGATTCTATGGTCATCTCCAACGAACTTGAAGGAATATCTTCGCCTTCTGCTATGCTGAGGACATGACACGCAACAACTTCTAGCACTTCCTCTGGATGATCATCAAGGAAGTTTCTTGGAAGAAATTCTGCCAGAGTCACTAGTCGTCGAGGTTGAGAAAAATCCCCGTCCTCCTCCTTGACAGGCTTAGACTTCCACACCTTCTTCTTTGCTTCCTTTTTCTGAGTCTTGCTTTCTCTTCTATAATCTCGACGGAAGCGCAACTCTTTTTTGGTGGAGCTCGACTTTCTTTTCTTTCAACGAGCCACAAGGACCCACCCTTTGTTGTCATCTTTAACAGACTCATCTTTGCTTTGAAGGTCTGTCATTATGATCTCGTGCTGGAACCGAACGACTATAGGCTCAAAGGTAAAAAATTGGATCAAACTTTCACTTTGATCATAAAACAGTGTTGATGGTGGAACGCTTGAAGGCATTGCCACCGCAACATGATTTGCTTGAGCCACCTCATCCAGGTCTAGCTCAATCTTCTTTTCACGAACCAACCTCATAATTAGCTCCTTCAACATGAAACACTTTTCAACTGGGTGGCTAACAACCCGATGATATTTGCAGTAGTTGGGGTCGTTGACTTTTCCCGATTGTTCCGGCCGCTTGCATTCTGGCAGTTGAATCAGTTGTTTCTCTAGCAGCTGCTCTAGCATATCTGCAACATTAGAGTCAGGGAATGGATAAACCTTTTCCTGCCTCTCCTTCAAAGTTAGGCGACGTCACTCGCCTCCGTCATCTTTCTTTTCAGCTCTTGAATCTCTTCCTTTAGAGGAAAATTTCAATGGGGTCGTATTGACGACCATAGATTCTTTCGTGGCACTCTTTACAGTTTTCTCGGTGCCCTTTGTATCCTTCTTATCCTTCTTTTCTCCTGGAACCAGGAAGTCCTTTATTCCTCTGTTGGCGATGCTCAACTCCATATCATGGGCGCAAGTCGCCAACTCTTCAAATGTGCGAGGCTTTATTCCCTGCAGGTTGTAGAGAAATTCCCAATGCATGCCTTAGGTGCACGTCTCCACTGAAGATAGTTCAGTGAGTCTATCTTTGCAATCAAGGCTTAGAGCTCTCCATCGGTTGATGTAGTCAATGACTGGCTCTCCCTTCCGCTGCTTGGCGTTTGTTAGCTCCATCATGCTAATAGTCCGCCTAGTATTGTAAAAGCGGTTCAGGAATTCTCTTTCTAACTGCTCCCAGCTATCAATCACTTCTGGCTCTAGATCGGTGTACCAATCGAAAGCATTTCCTTTCAAGCTACGGACGAACTGTCTGACCAGTTGATCTCCTCTAGTCCCTGCATTTTTGCAAGTTTCAACAAAATGAGCAACGTGTTGTTTAGGGTTGCCCTTTCCGTCGAACTGCTGGAATTTTGGTGGTTGATATCCAGCAGACATTATTAGGTTATCAATTCTTTTAGTGTACGGCTTGGTGTACATAAAAGAAGTTTGTGGCGATCCCCCATACTGGGCTTTGATGGTATTTGTGATCATGTCCTGCAGCTGCTGAACTGATAGAGAGGCGACGGAGGTAGAGTGCTGCAGTTGGCTTTCCTGTAGCGGAGTTTTCCCTTTGTCATTTGCTTTGACAGCGGGAGTGTGGCTCGACTCAGCAGTTTCTCAAGCCTGCATTTTCTCTCTCAAGGCAGCGATCTCATTATCTCGCTCCTCGAGAGCTTTCGCTAGAAAATTTATCTTCCTCTCCAATTCAGCCATGGCTGCCTCGGTCGTTATGTCAGCCATCATGACGAACATCACATCAGGGTGTGATTCCTTCTTGGACCGGTCAGAGGCAGGAGCAAAGTTGTTAAACAAAGGATTTTCTTTGATGACAATCCCCACTTTAGGAGATTCTGTCAATCGCCTCAAGATGTCTTCTGTGACGACATAACTTTGTTCCTTCTCCTGCATGATCCCCTTTGAGCGACTGCGAGTGATGGGTCTTGTGTATGCATCGCTTGCAGCAGGAGTGTTAGACGCAGCAGGAACGTTGGATGCAGCAGGAGCGTTGGATGCAACTTTCTTAGAAGTCATTGCTTGATTTGAGTGTTGAGAGAGAGATGAGAGGTAGAGATGTCCCACTGGGTGTGCCAATAAGTTTGATGCGGATGTGGTTCGATCTCTAGTACTTGATCCTCTGATTCTCTCTCAAATGTACGCGCACGCTTGATGTATGGAAGCGGAGTGCGTGGATGCACGTGAAGTTGGAGTCTTGGATGGATGTATGTACGCGTACGCTTGATGTAGGAAAGCAGAGCGCGTGGATGTATGTGAAGTTGGGGTCTTGGAGGAACGTATGTGTTCTAAGCAACTTTGAGTGTTCAAGTATGGTTCAGCTTCAGGAGTTAGTGAGTCTTCTGATTGTAGGGAGAATTCTCTCTAGCCTCTCTAAGTGTAAAATTTCTGAACCCTGTGCGTGCACTTGATATATGGAAGCGGAGCGCGTGGATGTACGTGAAGTTGGAGTCTTGGAGGAATGTATGTGTTCCAAGCAACTTCAACTTCAGTCTTCAAGTATGGTTCAGCTTGGAGTTAGGGAGTCTTCTGATTGCAGGGAGAATTCTCTCTAGGCTCTCTCAATGTAAAATTTTTGAACCTTGTAAATGAAGAGAACCTCTCTATTTATAGAGTTCTCATGTGGGCTTTCGTGGGCTTGGGCTTGATTAGTCCATGAACCTGGCCAATTGGACCCAACTAATTGGATTTGGGCCTTTGGGCCCTTTGGGCCAAATTAAGTCTATCTTTGGACTTAATTAAATTTTAGCCCAAACATTAATAATTAATTGAACAAAAAATAATTCATTTGATCCAACAATGAGGACAGAAACCACGTGGCACCATCGAGATTTGTCAATTTTTGTTTTCAATTTCAATTCAAGACACATATAACATTTAATTAGTCTCAAATTTAATTATTTTATAATTTCGCCATTAATTTGGTAAATGACACGGCAATTTGTAATTGGTCCAAAATTTCTTTTTCAACAGCCAGATTTGCAAATAGAGTTACAATTTTTTTTTAATAAATCAATAATTTATTAGACACAAAATTGAAACGTCAAACTTACTTTGATGTACAATTTTGTTTGAATAAATTTTAATAATTAAAAAAAAAAGAGATAAAAAAGAGAAAATATCTAGAAATGAAATTGAATTTTTAAGTTTAGGGCGGTAGGCGGTGGTGATTAGTAGCGAGAGATATAACCTATGAGGTTGTGTTTGCAACTTCAAGATATTAATTACATGGAATGAAATATGTTTTTTTTGAAAACTCATAATCGCCCGACTCAAATACAACAACTTACTCTTACGCACCTATTAGACACAAAAGTTAAATGACGAACCTATAATTTAAATTTTTTTTTAATTGAATAACAAATAAAGCATATGAGAAAGATTCTAAATTCGATATTTTAGGAAAACCATGGTTAAATGACAAGTTTAATTCATAAATTTTAGATTTTGTGTCAAGTTTGTCGCCAAACTTTAACGAGTGTTCAAAAAGTTTATGAACTTTCAAAGTCTAATAGATCAGTAAACTTTAAAAATCATCTAATAAATCATCGAGCTTTCAAATTATTTCAAATAGATTATTGACCTATTCAACATTTTTTTTTAAATCACGGACTTTTTGGACACAAATTGAAAAGTATAATACCTTATTAGACATAAAACTCAAAATAAAATTATTAATTAAAAAAAATGTTGAATATGATAATTATCTATTAAACACAAACCTGAAAATTAAGGCTTCGTTTGGTAACAATTTGGTTTTTTTTGTTTTTAAAAATTAAGCTCATTTTCTCTCAATTTCTTACCATGATTTTCATTATTATTTAGTAAAAAAATTGAATTATTAGCCAAATTCTAAAAACATAAAACAAATATTTTAAAAACCTTTTTTTAGCTTTCAAAACTTAGCTTGGTTTTTTAAAATATAGGTAGAAACTAGATAACAAAATAAAGAATTTAGAGGTGGAAGAAGTGTTTTTAGGTTTACTTTTCAAAAATTAAAAACAAAAATCTAAATGGTTACCAAATGGAATCGAAATAACTTATTTGACATTATACTTCTACGTTAACAAAAAAAAAAAATTATAGGAAAATTTTATAAACATAAAAATATCAAATTATTTACAAATATATAAAATTTTCTTCTATATCAGTGATAGAATTCTATCACTTGAGCGATAAACTTCTATTGTTGCCTATCGCTCAATCAATACAATTCTATCGTAGTCTATTGCGGATAGACAATAAACGTTTTCTATATTTGTAAATAGTTTGACTCATTTTTCTATATTTGAAAACAACCCTAAAATTAAAGAGAGTAGAATAGAAAGAGTTTTTTTTTTTTTTTTTTTTTTTTTTTTTTTTTTTTTGATAATGGGGGTGGAGATCAAATCTCTAACTTCAAGGTTGATGGTACAAATTCATGTCAGTCGAGCTATGCTTGTGTTGGCAAATAAACACAAAATTGAAAGTTTAGATTTTTAGGAGACATAAATTTAAATTTATATCTAATCTATAAATTAATTTTTAAAAAAATTTGAATTTATCATAGATCTAATAACACAAAGCTTAAAATCTAATAACTTATTTTTCACAAAATTAAAAATTTAGAAACTTATAGACATTTCAAAGTTGATAAATAGGGACAAATGTCAAATTTTCGATATTAAAAAAAAATAAATATAAATAGACAAAAATATACGAAATCTAGCATACAATTGTGGAAAATAAATATAAATAGACAAAATTTTTGTTTAAAATCTATTGAAACTCAACCATTAGATTACGGATATTCGAACTTACAACCTAAGACCCAATTGGCGCAAGTGAACCATAAATCAACGCCGTCTCAATCTTCGGTCGCAGAATCGCCAACTTCGCCAAGGCCAAGGATTTCACAGATTCAATCCACCGGATCCCTAAAATTCATCCTTCAATCCAGTGCTTCTCTTCACTTTCTTCTTCTTCTTGCTATGGGGAAGAGAAGAGAGCGTCGCCTCGCAGCTCTCAGTAACGCCGGTCGCCGTGTCAAGCTTGATCTTTTCGCCGAGCCCTCTGGTAGTTTTTCGTTTTTTGTTTTTTTTTTTTTTTGGGGGGGGGGGGGGGGGGTTCCCTTTGATTTATATGTAATTTATAACGGTTTTGTATGAGTGCGAATGCCGATGTGTGTTTTTATTTGTTTGTTGCATGATTTGGTTGTGTTTTGTGGATTGTTTCTTTTTGTATGTGGGTTTGTGTTGGTTTCTATTGAATGTTTTTGTCCTTTTTCATCTGTTTGGAATTAATGCTTCTTCGGTTGCTTAGGGTAGGGGGGCCTTGTTTGAATGTTATGTGAAAACATATTTGGGTATCTTATTTCTTAAAAGATTTTTATGGTCTGAACCTCCGACAATAACAACTGGGATGGGGATTGAACCTCCGGAAGAGAAGAGGAGATGGAGAGATGGAGGGCATGTTGCTTAGCCTGTTGTGAGTTTTGTGAGGTTGTTTTTTTTGTGTGTTTCATGTGTTTGTGTTGTTTTATACATTTTTCTTGTTCTAATTTTGTTTAGTCCATAGTACGGGACTTCATTGACTTTATCTTGTGATTAATGCAATGCTGGTCTGGTCTATGATATATAACTTTGTTAACTTGATATTGTAATCAATGCATTACATCCTAATTATTGATCCCG